>OV839568.1:64793761-65511981 GCA_929447395.1 Epistrophe grossulariae
ATGACTAGAAAACATCTTTAACTAGCTAAGCTTAATTTTTATTCACCAAAAATCTAGCTTTTACTTAAAAATTCAAGTTTTAGCTTTATCTTCTTTTTGTATTCACAAGGCCCATTATCTCGTTAAATCTGGGTCTAGAAAAGAATGCTGCTTAGAGTGGGACTTGAATCTAAACCTTTCAGTTGGCAGTTAATCACCACATCAAATGTTCCATATTTATATCACCCAACAACGCAAGATTCGTCCAATCGGTAGTTTTTTTTCGTGTACTTCTTCGACGTTATAGGGAAAAGAACATAACGAGCAAAATACTCAGCTATGTTACAAAGTACGATTTTAATAAATAGACAAATTATTTAATAAAAATATATTTTAGTAAAAAATAATGTTAGTCTGCATGAGACTCCAAAACTACTGAACCAATTCTACTTGAAATTTTAAAAGGTTGTTCTTATTAGCCAGCAAGATGATTAGAAAGTGGTTAGATTGGGTATTTGAGTAAAATCCACCACTTTGTTTTTTTTTGTTTCATAATGAACGTCCTTATAGAACGTTCAAAATTTGTATTTAATATCTCTTCAATCACCGAGACCATGCCTTTTTTTGTTATAATAGAATTTGTTCCTCTTATATAGTTCTTAGACCGTAATAAGATCTACCAATGAAAACGAGTAGCAGTCGTTGTCGTGGTCTTGCGATATAGCAGTGTTTGCATAATTTTAATAATGTACCTATGGGTACCTCTTCAAACCCATTTTTAAAATTCTCCGCGTTGCTATTCTGGACATGCCCGATTGGCCCGATCGACATAGAGTTGAGACAGATGGAGCATTTGCAACACTCTACTGCACAGTTTCCACGTTGTCTTCAGTGAGATATTTCGACCAATTCACCAGGACGGTCGGTTTATAATCCTTTTCAAATACACGTTTATATTTACTTATTATTCTGACAAAATCTCCAAACTTGAACTTAGGAATTATATGAATCTTGAATTGATGGTATATTTTGTTGAGATTAAATGTGTTTCATTTGTAACATCGGCTTCGCCTGGTTTCAATTTTATTTTACGGTGTGGTGAATTGTTGTACGTTTTAGTCAGGGGTGCCAACTGTATAATAATTATGCTACATGTATGATAATTTCTGATCTGGTATGATGTATGTATGATTGAAAACCATTATCATACGCAAAATGTATGATAATTTCCATATTTGAATGAAATAAATAAATAAACTTAAAACAAATTAAATTTGTAGGAAACGAACAATTTGCATATAGGTAGGGAGAGTGGGGCAAGAAGGACCACTTAAGCTTTAGACACTCCTAAATTTTGTTCTATTCCTAAAAGAGGAGCAAATATTTTTTCAAATAATACTTTAACCTTTGAACTTCATCAAACTGCACAATCAAAATAGTTGAACAATTGTATATAGAGATATACACAATTATACAACCTTATCTCGAAAGTCCGTTTTGCCCCACTAGCGGGGCAAAAAGGACCTTTGAACGTTTTGCCCCACTAGGTACTGGTTGCATTTGCCTCAAAAGAAAAATATTTTTATTTTTCTTAATATTATTTACTTACCTTTATTTCCAGAAGTTAAAGATAGCACTTACCATCACAAACAATACAAAATAAACAAAATTTTCTGGATTATGAACCTGTCGTTTTGGATGGGTTTTGCAAATTGGAAGTTTTTTTTTTAAAGATAGTCCGTTTTCAAACTTTCATCATTTAAATCGCAACTAACTTCAGTTTTTCAATGAAACTAAGGGATGTGTTGGGAAAGTAGGTTTTTTATTAGTTCTAACTATCGAATATAAGATGGAGTTAAGAAGCATGGTAAAAATCGGTTTGGTTCTTTTTGGCCCGTGGTCCTCCTTGTCCACTCTCGCCTACATATCTAATAGTGACATTTTCTATCAATATTTTATAGGGTTGAAAAAGCTTAACCTATTTTTAAGCTTAAACTCTCGTTCAATTCACAAGTCAGTAAGGGACTCGTGAATTGAAAAATGTTGATTCAAATAGCTTTTAACGGATTTTAGTCTACAAAAATTAGCATTTCGTCCCGGCAGGCGATCTCATTTGATGTATTTATAATAAAACCTTCGTACGAAAAATATTCAATTCACAAACTTTTTGGGATTTGGGAATAATAAAAAAAAATTTGTTACCTTAAAAAAAATAAAAAAATATTTTTCTCACAAGCTCTTTTATTCAAAATCATATTATGTAGTCGTTTTTGAGAAAAATGACATTTTTCCTTACCGATTTTTAAACACATGTATGAGAGGGACCGTTGTTTTTGGTCATACGAAATTTTTTTATTTAAAATCTGCTAGATATAATCTTAAAAAACTGCTAGGTGCCAAGCTTGATATAGTTTTCGAGTTATTAAGTTAAAATTACTGAATTTTTTTTTTAAGTTGTGGCCACGTTTTTTTTGAGATTTTCATAGTTTGCTAAAAAAAATTTGTACAGCAGCTACTGTTATTTGCGGTCCTTAAAAAAAAAAACGAAAAAAACGGGGCCGGGGAATGTCCAAAAAAGGCTAGGTTCCGAGTTTAAAGAAAATCGACCCACCCGTTTAGGCTGCATTCGAAATGACAGACAGACAGATAGAATTTTTTCGACTTCGCTGTATCATCAACTTTGATCAAAATCTCTAGTTCGAGTTTACGAATGCATAACTTGACATATAGTAGATACCTATATAGTATATACATACATACATACATATATGAGAAAATCTAAAATCAACAAAATAGTTCTATGGGACTTGCCATCGATAACAATTTTTTTGGAATTTTTTTGTTCACCAAAAGATGGCTTTTCCCATTAAAATTTATTATTATTTTTTTAGAAAAATCTGTGGCCGATTTAGAGAAAAAAAGATTATTCAAAAATTATAAAAAACAAATATATGAAAGGTACCGTTATTTTTGGACCTAAAAAATAAAAAAAACCTGTCGGGGAAAGTAAAAAAAACGATAAGTAACAAGTTTCAAGAAAATTGACCCACTATTAAAAAATAAAATTGGTATAATTAGCTCTTCCTTCGGAAGCCATTAAAATAGAAATAGAAAAAAAATTTAAATTATGCCAAACAAATTTTTAAAAAAATATTAAAAATTAAATAAACAACTTAAAAATGTTTTGGAACAATTTTCGTTTTTCATTCAGAACAAAATTTATTTAAATCGTAAGAGTAACAAGAAAATTAAGCATTTCTTTATGGCTGTATGGATGGGAACCGTTATTTATGGTCCCAAAAAAAATTTCAATTAAAACGGAAGAATGTTCAAGTTTAAAAGAAATTCTATACCAAAATTTTAAGGCGATGACATCAGTCTGTTTTTTTTTTTCACTTAATACAAAATTACGAGACACAGTTAGACCATGAGTTTCACCATTGTGTTGTGGTAATAGAAGAATTTTGGAAACTTTCTTCCTATATACTGACATCTTGCACCTTCCAGAGTACATAATATCTCACCTAAACTTATAGGGAGATTGTTTAACAATGTAATTTTTGTAGTCGAAAGAATACCTACTCTTGGTGCTTAAAAAAATAAGAATATCTATTGTTGCTCCCTGTCCATTATAAAGAATGAAAACATTATTTATAAGTAGAACATCATAACATTTGTAAGAATTTTTTAAATGCAAGAGAAGGCAGCAAAGTTTAATCTAAAAGAACATAAGAAAATATATAATAAACTTAAACAAAATTTCTGTCACTTGCATTCTTTTTAAAAGGTCAAGAAACTCCTTTTTAATGATATTTCTTTAGGTGCGTATTCTAAAGTAAGTATGCCTGTTTTAAAATGTAAGCCTCAAGTCATTCTTTTTCTTACACACTCTTTGCATCTATACATATGTAGGTAGATACATACTTGGTCTTAACGTCATCGTCTTCTTTTTTTTTATTGAGGCTCTTTGTTGCAGTTGAAAGCCCATTGTCGTCATCTTGAAATTGTTTTCTAAGAACATAAACTCCCTCAAGCATTGTATCTTTTTTCTTTTTTTTTTTTATTTCCATAAAGAAGAAATCTCTCGGAAATAAAATAAAGAAATATTGCGAACATTAAAACTTAAAAAAAAAGTAGGTTAATCTCTGCGTACAATTCAACAACTTCATCCATCAGATGAAAGTAAATTGCATTCTCAAACCAACTTGGCAAACCAGTTAACTATAACTTTTCTTCCAAAAATAGATGATTTGCCGGTTGATGCCTACTCTTAAACTCTAGTGTTGTATTTATAGTTGCTGCGGCTGTAGACGAAGATATTACATGGAATGTGCCATAAATTAGTGGGGAAATTCCTGGCAAAAATTGTGCTAGCTATAATATCCAATGTCTACATCGTCGTTGTAGTCGTTGTCGTCATCAATAAAAACGGACGATGTATTTTTAATTTTTCCGGCTTATAAGATTTTTTGTTTTTATTATTCTCTCATAAATCGATGGGTCACTATGATACGCTTATATTCTTTCCCATTAAAGATCGACATTAAAAATCGAATGAAACGAAAAAAGGATTTATATTTAGTTCGTGAGGTTAAGTTTCTTAAAAAAAAATCCCAACAACTTAGGTTATTGGCACTTTTTCGTGGCAAGAGATTTGAGGAATGGTCAATTCCTTGCAAAATTCAGTACCTACCCGTGAAAAACAACAAAATCTGGGATTTGATCATTTAAGGTCTTGACCTTCGGCGTGACAGTCCTTCGCATAAAATTTTACGCCAGCCTACTGTCATTTCAAGGTTGAAATGTGTTCAAATGAAAATAACTCTCCACCTTTTAATGAGAATATTTTATTTATCAAATCAAATTTATCAAATCGATTTGAGGGTCGTTAGCTGGACTGAATTATTTGATTAGAATTCAAGCAGTATGATTGGTTGAATTTTGTTGTGTCGTTTGGTAGTTGACGCCAATCTGTGATTTTAGGATCAGAAGTAATAACAAATTGTGAACCAAATAAGTATTGGTAGCAATACGGGACATTTTCCTGAAAAATCCGGCCCTAAAAGTTTTGCAATCTTTTTGACGGGCTTCTAAAACATCTTCTGACAGCTGGCTGATAAACATGATTCATTCATTTCGTATAAGAGAAAGAATTTATTTCCGAGAAATAATGATACATTTAAGAAAAGAAAAAAAACAAAATCGGGAGGTCTCTGCATTTAAATTTACTATTCAATTAAAGTTTAATAATGGAACTTTAAAATAACAGTACTTTTGCGAGGGCGCTTTGCGGCTCCTTTGTATACTCCAAGAAAGAAATAAAAGGTTCCTATTTTGCACTTTCAAAAAAATTTTATTGTAAGTAAATCCAATTCTTTAAATGAAAAACCAAAACGCATTGTAAGTAACAATACTTACCATTATCATTCTCTGATTTTTTTTTTTTTTTTTATCTTAAACATTTTACTTTCAACTCGCAAAATCACCTTATAAACTTCAATTAACCTATGACTGAGAAAATCGAGAGTGAGCAAAGTGCAAGTGGTAGCTTTGAGAAGCCACAGATATTGATTAACACCCTTACAAGATCAAATTAACTGAAGCCCCTTGATCATTCCAAGTCCTGACTTCTCCAATTGGGCTTTGCAAAAGTATGAAGAAAATTATGAATTTCATCGAAAAATCATGTTCAGCGATGAAGCTCATTTTTGGTTTAATGGTTTTGTCAACAAGCAGAACAAGTGCTTCAAGAGACTCCATTGCATCCACAAAAAAATTATCGTTTGGTTGGATTTCATGTCGGAGGTGTGAATGGGCCGTATTTTTTCATCGATGAATTCATCAGTGATATGTGATTTTACAGCTGGTCAAATTGATCTATTGAAAAAGAAGTTCGGAAATCGTGTATAATCTCGAAAAATGGTCGGGTGATTGGTCACCTCGCTGATAGGAACTAACGTCGTTGGATCTCTTTTTATTGGTTTATGCCAACAAGCCAACAACTTAAGAGGAGCTCAGGAATAATATCGAACTCGAAATTGTCAACTTTGCGGCCTAAAGAGTGGTGGAATGGTGCTCGTGGTTATCATATGCTGGATATCTCAATTATTCTGCAAAACTCTTTAAATACCCATAAGGGTGTAGTTACTCAAAGAAGTTGACGGGGAATAGCTACCTACCTACCTATACATAGCTACAGCAAACATTCAAAAATAGAAAGTTCATTCATTTTCAATAATACAAATTTTAAATTCAATGATGAACGTTTGTTTTTGTGTAACAATTTACTCCATAACTCTATTTAATTTTGTTAATTTTCTGCGGGAAGCCAACTCATACATTCATTTAAAATATCTCCCAAAAGTATGCAACTTTTTGTGTACATAAGTAAAGTAGCTTTCGGAAATTAACTCCGAAATCATTTTTTCAACACAAAAAAATATTGCCTACTTTTTGGCTGTGATGGATGTTTTCATACTTTCATTCAAAATGAAACAAAACCGTTTATTATTTATAATAATAAACTTTTTTTTTTACTCAATGAAATTAATTAATTCCAATAACCTGTCTTAGACAAGAAAATAATAGAATTCTATCATACTCACTTATTTAATTGACTTTCATTCATAATTTTGAATACTTATCTACATTGTAAGTTTTATTGATATTTACTATGCAAATTAGTTATAGATATGTATTTATACCTACATAATACCTACATAATGCCTTCGAATTTATTATGACTTTATTTCTATATCGGCAAATTTGTCTTTCTCTTTAGGGCTGGTTACGAGGCAAGACGAGACTAACATGGCCTCATCGACCATAATTCGCGTCTTAGAAGGGTATGACAGCATCTAACTGATGAGCCCAACTGTCGTACCTGGGCGAAACGCAATTTTCGGAGTTGAGGTCACTTGAACTTATAAATTGAAATTTAAACATTTTAATTTAAGAATAATTCGAAAACGCAATTTTTTTGCTTTAATCTTTTCTGCCGAGGCCACCGGGGGACTCTCGGTAAATTTCTGTCCGAAAAAAAAAACTGTCTTGTCTCGGTTGCTTTGGATATATTATCGTTTTGGTACCCTGAAACTTATCTCTTCTCGTGGCTAGAAGAGCTGCGAACAGGACTTTGAATCAAATAAAAAAAATTTAAAAAAAACTGTACATGTCATGCCTCACGTTCAAGTGAGCTTGATATTAATTGTTCCACATAACATAGGTGAAGAAAATTATAAAACTACTAACTACTACCTGGGCGAAACGCAATCTTTAGAGTTGAGGTCACTTGAACTTATTAATTGAATTAAATGTTCAACTTTCTATAGCAACATTTAACACGAGAAAGAAATAATTCGGGTGGTTGGGGTCATTATTCTGTAAGTGCCAAAGTTCATCTTCCAAAATTCTGTATTTCATAATTCTGTAATTTAAAATTCTGTAAAACTAAAATTCTGTATTTCAAAATTCTGAAAATCTAAAATTCTGTTTTTCAAAATTCTGTAAAACCATTATTCTGTATTTCAAAATTCGGTATTTTTTGAAATTCAGTATTTTGGAGTTCAGAATACATATACAGTATTTATAATTTTCCAGAATTTTGTATTTACAGAATTTTGATATACAGAATTCTAGATTTACAGAATTTTGATATAAAGAATTGTGGATTTACAGAATTTTTGAATACAGAATAAAAGATTTACAGAATAATGAAATACAGAATTATGATCATACAGAATTTTCAATTCATTTACAGAATTTTGTAATACAGAATAACGACCCATTCCCAAATAATTCAAATTTATGTAGAATGGCAAATGGGCGGATTTTATTTATTAATATAACTAATAAACTTTTCATCCATACTGTAATGTCCCTTATTTCACAGATCGGCGGTAATTGATACCAACAGTTGTTTTCATCTAATCATTTTTGAAAAAAATTTAAACGATACGTTCTTATAATATTAAGTCTTTCCCTTATAGCTACAGTAACATTACTGCACAACGAATATCCACCCTTTTTCTATTCCCATAAAAAAAATAATATTATATTTACCATACAGGTAAACAATGTGTCAGCATTATTTACTTTTTAAATTGATTAGTTTTGGATTAAAGTATAAGTTTCCCTAACTGCTTGTTTTTCATGCGATGTATTTAAACAATATACTGGCAAGTAGTAATTATTCTCTTTGAACTCCGACTCTTGCCTTAATCCCATTTAAAAAAAAAAACAAGATTAATATCCATTCAAAAGTTTATTAACCTAATTTGTCATTGAAAATAGTAAACAAAAAATAAATTAAATTCAACTCACATATAAAGTTATACGATAATAAAATTAGTTATTGCTTCGTTTCCTTGATATTTGGCACAGATAAATATTTCTAAGAACATTACCTTAATTTAGAATGCAATAATTATATTCTTACACGTTTCTAAGATCTGGGGCCCATTTCTCAGATCATACATCACATACATTTCATACAAAAAACAACACTTTCATACATCATTCACATCATACAATTTTCTGTTTCTCAGATTTCATTGGAAGTGTTGTATGATGTTTTTTTTTTGTTGTATGACGTGTATGATTTTGACATTTCATTATTATTGAGTGTCAAGTTAAAATAAATCTCAATTTTTTTATTGCAAAGTAAATTATAGAGCGTTTGTTGCTAGAAATAAGAGTAAATTATAATAATTTGAAATAAGAAAAAGTCATCCTTTATTTATAATTCACAATGGAGTTACTTTCCATATGCCAAGGCCAAGGAATGTTCTTCCAAGCTAACGTTATCTCTTCTTTGGTTTTGTTCGATCCGGCAAATTGGCCAAAAAAGTAATTCTCTTTGGCTAAGCATTTCCTGAAGGACAAGTATTTGCTGTTCTTAAGTTGTGTATTAAAAATAAAAATCAAAATCATCACAATTTACCATTTTTTTAATTCAAAAATTACTTACTTTTGTATATTCTCGTTTGTTTACGTTCATTTTGTCCTTACATTTTGATATGTAAACATCTATACTGGCGGTAGGATGAAAAAAAAACCTAACGTATCTTGTGATCGTGATTGTTATTATGTGATTGTGATTCACGTTACGTTACGTATGTTTACACATCTTAACCGCGAGTCCCGGCACTCACACTTTTTTTAACAACTACAACAAATTTATATGCTGTATGTAATGTATGAAAAATTTGAGGTTAATTTGCTGTATGATGTGTATGATAAATTTCTGAGAAACAGAATCATACAATAGTGTAATCCCCAATCATACATTGTTGTATGACATTGGATCATACAACAAATCTGAGAAACAGAAATCATACAACAGAACTGTCAAAATCAAACAATGTAATGTGATCTGAGAAGTAGGCCCCGAATGCTACTATTAGAGAAAAAAGTCACGGCTGGATTGTACATAACTATTGAAATATAAAAAAAACTAAAGAATTATGCGCCGAAGTCCTTTGAGTATCTAACTGTCGAAAACCAAACATCAAAGCTTCAATAAAACAACTGGTATTTGGATTCTTTTATAAAATATTTTAACAACTTAAATATTGGTAATATCGTAAGTAAAATTAAGATCGTAAATATCGTTTAGATCGTAAATATCGTTTAGATCGTAAATATCGTTTAGATCGTAAATATCGTTTAGATCGTAAATATCGTTAATCGCAAAATTTTTCATGATTTCGTTGGTACATTTTTGTATGGGATTTTTCGTCTCGTCGTAAATATTATTAAAATCATGAGTACCGTAAAGATCGTAAATATCGTGAAAAGCGAAATTTTTCATGATTTCGTTGTGACATATTTGTATGCGATTTTTCGTTTCGCATCACCAGCTTAGGTACGAGAATTGTGGAAAAAAACGAATAAATGCATTAATTCAACGAAATCCATTGATTCTTTAGACAAACAAACAACATTCGAAATTTTTTTCGCGCGCTATTTTTATACATATGATTTCCAAATAACAGCACTTAAAATACAAATATTTAAAAAATGCAAAAACTTAAAAATTTAGAATTTAAAACTTAAGAATGCTTTTTGCTTCATTTCGATTCTTACAAGAAATAAAACTCTTAAAAAAACACAAAAAAAGTAAACAAAATTGCTGTTCGTTTAATTTTGTACAGCAGATGTATTTATACTGAAAAATTACATCAACAGTTATTTACAAAAAATAAAAACCGA
This sequence comes from Epistrophe grossulariae, assembly GCA_929447395.1. Lineage (NCBI taxonomy): Eukaryota > Metazoa > Arthropoda > Insecta > Diptera > Syrphidae > Epistrophe > Epistrophe grossulariae. Next base: position 64,803,953 of record OV839568.1, read on the forward strand.
TTATATTGCGAAAGGAAAATGCAACAACTGAAAAACCTCTCACAAAATTATAAACCCGAAAAAATACCTTCTCTCTGATGTTGGTTTTATATATGATAAAGCATCATGTTCCAATCTTGAATAAAATTAACAAAAGCTTTAATTCAAAATACAAAGAGACCATTGATTGTTTTATTTTTTTTTGAATAAATTTACACAGTTAAAGCTTGACGCCCAATGCCTTAACGCTGGTCAATGTCAATGTCATACCTATATTGCAATGCAGTAGAGGGGCTTTTAGTGAATAATTTGTAAATTTTTTTTTCGGTGGCTATAAACGTTCGTTCGATGATGTCTTAGCTTTTATTTTTTTTTGATCTGACCTTGCAATCGGAAGGCAACAAATCCAATCAAACGGAAGAGGAAGTTATTTTATTTAACTGTTGTTAAATGAGAGTGGAATTTATTGTTTTGATCATGAATGTACGCTTTAAAAGTTAAGGTTTCATGTTATATGTGAGTGATGGATACGTGTTATTTTAAACACAAAACATTTAAATACTATATTGATACATATTTTATATTTTTATTATGAAACCATCTATGTATATCGAAGAAGTTAAGTTTTTTTTTTTTTTTCAATTTTAACTTTCGATACCTATTCTATAGAAGAAGATCCATCCATAAGTTGACCTACTCTCATCGAGATTTCCATGGCGATGCAAATTACATTTTCATTAAGATAGTTTCTGACCAAACAGTTTGTGCATGAGTTGCCAGGTGGAACGTGGTCAAGGCATAGAGTTGCAGTGCTTTAAATGTTAATTTTTGAGTTTATTTAGTTTTTGTCTCAACCAGCTTTTATTGGCAAGTCTTAAAAGATATACAAAAAATATAATATAGTAAAAGAAATTTAATTGTAAAATTTAACAATACGGGATTTTTGGAAATTCGAAATTTCAATATGGTAGGTTGATCAAAAATAAACCTCTAACATCTATTTTCTTTTTTTTAAGTATTTTTTTTTGAAGAGCTTTATATCTGTTAAAAATCGAAATTAAGCTAAAAGTATTGTTAAAGCCAAACCACAACCACGCGTCAGGTCGGTCAGGCTTTGACATACTGAAAAGAAACAATGGGCTCTTATGAAGCAATCTGAAATGTTACCTCAGGCTTCGTGTTCGCTTTAAATCGTAAATATCGTAAGCCGGAGCGCGAGGCCCGAATAGATCTATTTTCTATTTTTGTGGCGCTTTGACAGCTCAGCTCTATTTCTTTTGTTATTCCATTTTTTTCGGATGTGAAAATTTTTATTAAAATTAAAATACAAAAATCTTTTATTTATTAATAAAACCATTGGTATATTTTTGTGTGAGTGACTTAAATAAGTATTAAATACCACAACTGCTGTATTAAAAATTATTATTCCTATGTACGTGAGGTTTATTAAATTGTGGTTCAATATCCAGATTCAATTGAATATTATGAAATCTTGGAAATTAATTTGCATATTTTTATTAATCCAGTAGATACATACACCTTTGTAGATAAGATTTTATTACTTAGATACAATAAAAACTAAACAAATAAAAAAAATTTAAAGTGAAATGTTTTATTTATTTCATTCTTAAATTCCTAAGAAATGTTTTAATGCTCAACAGCCTTGTACCCTTGTTTGGTTACACTTGTTTGATTTAGGCAATTTTTGTCTGGTTTTGCAGAGAGTGAGTTTTCTCTAGTTTTTTGTACCTGTACTGCCGAATTCTCACTTGTCTTATTTTGTGTGCTAGGCAAAACAACACAAGATCCGACTTTATCGGGTAGATGGCGGTTTTAATTTGCAAATGGCGCCAGTAGTTTAAGGAAACAGATAGCGAGTACATACAAATAAAACAAGTGGAAAAAAATAGATAGTTATATAACATCGTGGTCACTGCGATCTTCATAAATGAAAATTATAGGAAGTCTCAAAATGTCATATCCAAAATGCAGTTACATATAAAGACGAACATGTTTATCCATGAAAATTGAAAGAACTCGTATAAGTTTTGTTCCATTTTTCAACGTTTCTCCACCAATTTTATCGATGCGAGAGTTACAGAACGTATAGGCACAGGATTTGATCTGGGAAAATAAAATACAACTAGTAATAATAATAATAGTAATATAATAACAGTAAAATAATAATAATTAATAATTTTGTACACCCCAATTAAAAATATAAAGTCATTCTTCGAATTACTTGTCAAAGTTAAAAATGCTTGAAGAAAGGTTTTCGTCAACTAGCATTGTCATTTTCGTAAGACGGTTGTTTCATATTCCATTGAAATCAAAAAGTGAAAAACGACATTAGTAAATACTTTCATTAGCAAAGCTATTTATCTCAATTTTTATTAGTACCTAAATGAAACCATAAAAAACAGGGACATTTTTGGTTTCCTATTAGGATCTGCGAAGAATTTGCGCAATGTTATTTTAAGGAAACAGAACTTTTATTCTTCTCATAAAACTACATTACGTTTTGCAAATTCTTAAGTACGCGATTTTTGACAAATGGTATCGTAAAATATCGTAAAGTCGGTGAAAAGTTAGTGAAAAGCCTGCCGAAAGCCCGACCGTCCGAAGCGTGGTTGTGGTTTGGCCATTACGTTTTGCTAATTCTTAAGGTCGCGCTTTATGACACATGATATCGTAAAACATCGTAAGGTCGGTGGAGAGCCTGTCAAAAGCCCGACCGTCCGAAGCGTGGTTGTGGTTTGGCCATTATGTTTTGCAAATTCTTAAGGTCGCGCTCTATGACACATGATATCGTAAAATATCGTAAAGTCAGTGAAGAGCCTGTCATAATCCCGACCGTCCGAAGAGTGGTTATGGTTTGGGCATTAAGTTTTTGATTTTTTTTTATCAATTTTTATTTCAAGTGTCATTATTACGCAATCATAAAAAAATAGGGCGCGCAAAAAATATTCCAAATGTCTATTGACTGTTTGTTTTAAGAGTCCACGGATGCCGTTAAACCAATGGATTAATCGTCTTTGTTTTTCTATAAACCTCGTACCTAGGCTGCTGATGCGAAACGAAAAATCCCACACAAAAATGTCAAAACGAAATCATAACCAAACATATCACTATTTACGATATTTGCTGTATCTTAGATGTTCGTAAATATTGTAATAATTAACTATATTTACGATATTACTATATTTACGATATTACTATATTTACGATATTACTATATTAACGATATTACTATATTTACGATATTACTATATTTACGATAGTATTATATTTACGATATTACTATATTTACGATATTACTATATTTGCGATATTACTGTATTTATGATATGTACGATATTACAATATTGACGATATTTATCATATTCACATTATTGCAATATTTGTATACTAGTTTTGTAATTAAAACTGACGGCAGTCTAATTTTTAATGGAAGCGAACAAATGATTTTTTCGAACAAAAAATATATTAATAAAGTTGATTTTTTGACCTATTTGTGGAATTAATGCTGTAGGTGGAAATATAGTTTTCCTTCGGCTTTTTTGGTCGCTGTAATTTTTGCAATGAAACAATTAAGTTACATTAACTTTCCCAACGTTTCGGCAGGGGTTGCTGCCGGCTGCCGAAGGAAAACTATATTTCCAGCTACAGCAAAAATATAGTAGTATAACCTTTTTTTCATTAATCAATTTTAAGTACCGATTTATTTATAGTTTTATTTTAAAAGCATTCACAGACGCGTTTCAGTTTACGAAATGCAGATTTTTCTTCGAGCTCGTGCACTATCTTCTAAATTTATGCCCGCCAAGATTTACGAACTTTGTTCAAGAACTTATAATCTGCCTTTTTATGAACCTTCTAAATTATAGTACCTAAAGTACATTACGTAATTAATTGATATTTATCTTTTCTCCGCATGTCATAATTTACAATTCATGAGCTAAGATAAATTGTTTTCCAGTTATCAATTAATTATACTTACCCTCATCATATGTAACTACTTGTATCAGTTTTTTTATTAAAACTACCTCGTTGAACAAATATGCATCCATCTACGTTCCTTTTTTTATTACAGTTGTTTACATGAAATTACATACCTAAAAAGAAAAAAAAATTATTTCTGATTAAAAAACAAACAAATAATTAACTTTTTTTTATTTTATTCATTATATTTTCAGGCTTCTACAAATGTAAATAACATAAAAGGAAAAGCTGATGCATAATCATTGCTCAAACTACTTATAATGTGTCATCGAAAAAATCCACAAAGATTAAAGGGTTCAAGAATATCAATTATAATTCACTGACGCGTAGAAGAACTGACTTTAAAAACATTTATCAGCGCGCAAATAGACGTATTGTTGAGGCTTTAAAATGGTTCTGAACCTTCTTTTAATTACAACTGTGATAAAGTCTACATTTGGAGTGGTTACAACTGGGTTATGGCTTATACCTCTGATGTTAGCCGCTATTACATTTTACCGCTATGATAGCATAGATCCTGAGTCACGGCCAATCGACCAGAGTCGACTTTATATGGAATATGATTTTATTGTAATCGGAGGCGGGTCAGCAGGAGCTGTTGTTGCTAATAGACTTTCTGAGATTTCTAAGTGGAACATTCTTCTTCTAGAAGCTGGACCGGATGAAAACGAAATATCTGACGTTCCATCGCTTTCAGCTTATCTACAATTAAGCAGGCTAGACTGGCAGTACAAAACAGAACCAAGCAAGAAGGCATGCCTTGGTATGGTAAACAACCGCTGTAACTGGCCTAGAGGGAAAGTTCTGGGTGGCTCTAGTGTTTTGAATTACATGCTATATGTTCGAGGCAACAGATATGACTATGACCACTGGGAGTCTTTGGGAAATCCAGGCTGGGGTTATGACGATATCTTACAGTACTTCAAAAAATCAGAAGACAACCGAAATCCATACCTGGCCAATAATCCTTATCATGGTAAGGGAGGTCTATTGACTGTACAAGAATCCCCGTGGCATTCACCGTTGGTGGCAGCATTTGTCGAAGCTGGCAACGAGATTGGTTATGACAACCGAGACATAAATGGCGAAAAGCAAACTGGTTTTATGATAGCTCAAGGAACTATTCGACGTGGAAGTAGATGCAGCACAGCCAAAGCTTTCCTTCGACCAGTTAGGCTGAGGAAGAACTTGCACGTGTCACTTAATTCTCAAGTTAACAAAATTCACATTGACCCAGACACTATGAGAGCTTCGACGGTAGAATTTACGAAAAATGGAAGAATATATCGCATCAGGGCAAAGAAGGACATAATTCTTTCAGCTGGTGCAATCAATAGCCCCCAAATTCTCATGCTTTCTGGAATTGGTCCAAAGGAGCATCTTGAAGATATTGGAATACCAGTTCTTAAAGATTTACCGGTTGGTGATAATCTGCAAGATCACGTCGGAATGGGCGGTTTGTCGTTCTTAGTGGACAAACCAGTTGCCATCATTCAGGACCGCTTTAATCCAACCTCCATAACTCTTCAGTACGTTCTTCGAGAGCGAGGTCCTATGACAACCCTGGGTGGAGTAGAAGGACTAGCCTTTGTGCATACCATTTACTCTAATCGATCTATTGATTGGCCAGACATTCAATTCCACATGGCACCAGCATCGATTAACTCTGACAATGGAGCTCGGGTGAGGAAAGTGCTTGGGCTCAAGGACTCGCTTTATGATGAAGTCTATCAGCCCATAGCCAACAAAGACACCTGGACAATTATGCCACTTCTCTTGCGACCCCGTTCACGCGGATGGGTTCGTTTGCGTTCAAGCAATCCCGATCACTATCCACTCATCAATGCAAACTACTTCGACGATCAATTCGACGTTAAGACTCTCGTGGAAGGAGCCAAAATCGCAATCAGAGTTTCCGAAGCTAAAGTCTTTAAACAATTCGGTTCCAGACTACATCAAATACCCCTGCCTAATTGTAAGCACTTCGAATTTCTCTCCGACGAGTACCTCGAATGTCACATTCGAACAATTTCAATGACAATCTATCATCCTTGTGGAACTGCCAAGATGGGTCCAGCTTGGGATCAAGATGCCGTAGTTGATCCACGACTGCGAGTCTATGGTGTAAGAGGTCTTCGTGTTATCGATGCTAGTATAATGCCAACCATCAGTAGTGGCAATACAAATGCTCCAACCATCATGCTCGCTGAAAAAGGTGCTGATCTAATAAAAGAAGATTGGTTAACCAATCCGGAGTATAAAAATGCTGATTCTTATCAGAGCTAGTGAAGCGAACCGAAAGCGAAAGCGAAGAACGAATTGTGCCATTGATTGGTGACAGGAATATGTTCCTCAATTTACTGAATGAATGATTTTAATTTTTTTTTATAAAAGAGAATGAATGAAATTCGAAAAAAAGTCATACACATAATATATTTTTGTTAAATAGTTTTAAAATTGTTTATTTATTTTTTTTTGTTTCTTATGTGTACATTATGTTTAGAGTAAAATTAATAAAACAAAAAAATAAAAGATTATGAAAAATAGAATACTAATAGAATATTTTGTAAATAAATGTGTTTTTCTATGAATAGATCGAGACAAATAATTAATTATTATCATTCTTATATTGCTAATATTATAAATGGTAAAGTACCTATGCTTGGATGTTTTTTTTCTCAAAACAAAACACAAAGAATGTTTAAGGCAATTTTGTTTGATAAAATAAATTTACTCCCGAAAAACGAAAATAACTTCAATTCAAGATTCAAGCTCCCTAAATGGTAATCAAGATGTCAAAAAACAAACTCCAACTCTCCAAACTCAATATTTTTTTGGAAATTAAGTAGAGAACTTAGTGGGGAATATTTAGTCATATTTTAAGCCTTATTCTAACTTAACTGGAGTCTAAAATTAACACATCACTGCTTTTTCATTATTTATTTTGTAGGTCGTTCAAATTTTTATGAAAAAACAGTTTAAAAATATTTCTTTTCGTATATTTATATTTTTTTTATTTTTAATTTTAATATTTTTTTTTATTTTAATTTTTATTTTTTTTAATTTTTATTTTTTTTAATTTTTATTTTTTTTTTAATTTTTATTTTTATTTTTTATTTTTACTTCTTTTAAATATTTTGTTTATTTAATTAATTTTTTTTATTTAATTACTTGCTTGATTTTTGTTTTATAATTAATTCTCCACAAGATCGCTTAAAAAAATAAAACAAAATAGAAAACAAACACACAAAATTTTCAAAATATAAAAAATGTATTTATTATTAAAAAATTAGAAATTTTAATATTAAAAAATTAGAAATTTTAATGTTAAAAAATTAGAAATTTTAATATTAAAAAATTTTAAATTTTAAAATTAATATTAAAAAATTAAAAATTATGTTTTATGATTATAAAACAAAAATCAATCAACTAATTTAGAATTTCTGCTATGGTTAGAAGAAAAAAAAAGAGTAAGAAGTGCAATTCCATACAAATTTGTAAGGGACAATAATACCATTAGCAGAGTGGGTTATGACCTCGGACAACATTTTTTTTTTGATACAAACATTTTTGTTTTAGTTCATAAAATTTTGCCAAATTTACCCGAACAAAGAAGAAATAACCTTTAATAAGACCAAAATCTAATTGTGATAAATCAAGGCCAAGATTAGAAATAAAAAAAAAATAAAATAAAAAAATAAAATAAAAAAATAAAATAAAAAAATAAAATAAAATAAAAAAATAAAATAAAAAAATAAAATAAAATAAAAAAATAAAAAAAAAATAAAAAAAACATAAAAATAAAAAAATTAAAATAAAATAAAAAATACAAAAATACAAAATACAAAATAAAAATAAAAAATAAGACAAAATAAAAATAAAAAATAAGACAAAATAAAAATAAAAAATAAGACAAAATAAAAATAAAAAATAAGACAAAATAAAAATTAAAAATAAGACAAAATAAAAATTAAAAATAAGACAAAATAAAAATAAAAAATAAGACAAAATAATAATAAAAAATAAGACAAAATAAAAATAAAAAATAAGACAAAATAAAAATAAAAAATAAGACAAAATAAAAATAAAAAATAAGACAAAATAAAAATAAAAAATAAGACAAAATAAAAATAAAAAAATAAGCCAAAAAATAAAAATAAAAAATTAGACAAAATAAAAATAAAAATAAAAAATTAGACAAAATAAAAATAAAAATAAAAAATAAGACAAAAAAAAATAAAAATAAGACAAAATAAAAATAAAAAATAAGACAAAAAAAAATAAAAAATAAGACAAAATAAAAATAAAAAATAAGACAAAATAAAAATAAAAAATAAGACAAAATAAAAATAAAAAATAAGACAAATAAAAATAAAAAATAAGACAAAATAAAAATAAAACAAAATAAGACAAAATAAAAATAAAAAATAAGACAAAATAAAAATAAAAAATAAGACAAAATAAAAATAAAAAATAAGACAAAATAGAAATAAAAAATAAGACAAAATAAAAATAAAAAATAAGACAAAATAAAAATAAAAAATAAGACAAAATAAAAATAAAAAATAAGACAAAATAAAAATAAAAAATAAGACAAAATAAAAATAAAAAATAAGACAAAATAAAAATTAAAAATAAGACAAAATAAAAATTAAAAATAAGACAAAATAAAAATAAAAAATAAGACAAAATAATAATAAAAAATAAGACAAAATAAAAATAAAAAATAAGACAAAATAAAAATAAAAAATAAGACAAAATAAAAATAAAAAATAAGACAAAATAAAAATAAAAAATAAGACAAAATAAAAATAAAAAAATAAGCCAAAAAATAAAAATAAAAAATTAGACAAAATAAAAATAAAAATAAAAAATTAGACAAAATAAAAATAAAAATAAAAAATAAGACAAAAAAAAATAAAAATAAGACAAAATAAAAATAAAAAATAAGACAAAAAAAATAAAAAATAAGACAAAATAAAAATAAAAAATAAGACAAAATAAAAATAAAAAATAAGACAAAATAAAAATAAAAAATAAGACAAATAAAAATAAAAAATAAGACAAAATAAAAATAAAACAAAATAAGACAAAATAAAAATAAAACAAAATAAGACAAAATAAAAATAAAAAATAAGACAAAATAAAAATAAAAAATAAGACAAAATAAAAATTAAAAATAAGACAAAATAAAAATTAAAAATAAGACAAAATAAAAATAAAAAATAAGACAAAATAATAATAAAAAATAAGACAAAATAAAAATAAAAAATAAGACAAAATAAAAATAAAAAATAAGACAAAATAAAAATAAAAAATAAGACAAAATAAAAATAAAAAATAAGACAAAATAAAAATAAAAAAATAAGCCAAAAAATAAAAATAAAAAATTAGACAAAATAAAAATAAAAATAAAAAATTAGACAAAATAAAAATAAAAATAAAAAATAAGACAAAATAGAAATAAAAATAAGACAAAATAAAAATAAAAAATAAGACAAAAAAAAATAAAAAATAAGACAAAATAAAAATAAAAAATAAGACAAAATAAAAATAAAAAATAAGACAAAATAAAAATAAAAAATAAGACAAATAAAAATAAAAAATAAGACAAAATAAAAATAAAACAAAATAAGACAAAATAAAAATAAAAAATAAGACAAAATAAAAATAAAAAATAAGACAAAATAAAAATAAAAAATAAGACAAAATAGAAATAAAAAATAAGACAAAATAAAAATAAAAAATAAGACAAAATAAAAATAAAAAATCATCACAACCTGAAAGAAGCCAATAAAATTAAGAGAATGTTATTGAAATTTTTCTTTGAGTTTAATAAGTTTAAAACAGTCTTGATAGGTAGGTAGGATCAAAGAATACTTCCAAGACAGACCTCGAAGATCAAATCGAAAGAAGTCACATTCGATGCTTTCCATTCTGGTACTGTTGATATGTTGTTACTTACTCAAGGAGAGATCGAACAAAATTTGGAAGGTACATATGTACATATCTATATATATGAAGTATGAAAAAGGATTGGGTCACGTATAGGTTGGAAAATTTCCAAAACCACTGTCGGCTTAATTTTGGACGGCTATACATTTTTTCAAAAGTGCAAAAAATTATTGCTGACCACGAGAAAAGATACGGATTCTTCACGGGAATTTAAGATGACACCGAAATGATAATTCTTAAGAGTATTTGAAACGACACCTAGAAGATACAGTATATTTGAACTCAATTCACAAAGATTTTCGAAGGTCTAAGTGCTCACGGGAGAAAATATTAAAAATTAAAAAAAAAATATTTTTTTAATGCCAATATTGATTAGCTTCCAAATTCAAACTCTATATAAATATTTCTTATTTACATAAGCACAAAAGAACGCGTTGAAACCGAGACGAGACTTGTTAAACGATCGAGATAGATAATACTGATTTTGTTTTATTTTAACGAACCGTCTCTCACCTCTATGGCCAGCTCGATAAAAAAAAACCAATTTTCTTGCTCGAACTCGATGAATCAAAAAAAAAAAATATACGAGTGTTGAAACTCACGTTTAAGATGTGTAAAAATCAAATAAAACGTAAAGTGTGAGAAGTAATGTGTGACACGGAACTTATTATACGTAAGGCTTACGTTTTTAGTTCACACTACCACGCGGCGGCATAGTCGTTTATACATGAAAAATTTGTAAAATAGTATTATTGATTGAAATCAATTTACAGCAAATTGCATTATTTATGATAACAATTAATTATTTATCTTAATTACGATGCTTAATCGATAACAATAATTGCATTAAATCAAAGAAAAATAATAAATAAACTTTAATCAATCTTTTGGTATTTGCGCGATTGGCACTTGAAGTTGTTGTCATTACAATTTAATTTAATTGTACATTGTCAATAACTAAATAAAGCCGCTCCTCTTAATAAATAATTAGAAGTGCTTTTTTTTACAATTCAGTGAAAAGCCATATATTATATGTATACACAGATAAACGCCTGCAATAAGGATTATAGCAATGAGTAAAGATGTAATATATTAGCAAATTTTATTGTGACTGCGTGATGATGTTATTAAAATAAGAATTATTAAAATTATCAGGTATAGGGAATGAACTTCAAGATCATAAATCGAAAACTTTTTTTAACCACGTATAGATAAATTACCGTCAATTAGATGCAAGCGCATTTGTGATTACATATACTTACATGTGTGCATTTTTTTTTTGTATGGCTGTACCTATGTATATTGCATGATGCGATTGGTGTAGAATTGTAATAAGAAACACAAATAAAATAAAAAATAAATTGTTGCAAAACCTAACATTATTGTGAAATACCCTGTTTCAATAATTTCTAGGTTCAAGCATTTAGAATAATACCTCATTTTATTGTTTATCTAAACGTGGACCTTTAATGGAATGGAAATTTTTTTTTCGATTACTTACTCAAATTGTTCATTGATTTAAGCGTTCATTGCTTATCACATGGAAATAAACTGATCAAAAGATCATTTCTAAATTTTTTGAGACTTTGAAGTCACTTTATCCCGTCTATATTTTATCTATGTTTTTTTACGGAATCAAGGAGCTATGTCTACCTTTATAATGTTTTAAACACATAGCAGGTATTTAGGAAAGTTGGAGAGAATTCAAAAGGTACAAATTTTATTTAATATCTCCATATCTTAAATAATGATGGGAGGAACAAATAAAGCCATTCCAAATTCGTTTTTTATCTTTTAAATAAATCAGATAAATTTCTTCTAAACTATTTTTATGGACTTCGTAAAAGAGTAGGGACATACCTGGGATGGATTTCCAAGGTGAGACCAACTAAGTAGTTGTCAAGAGCAAGCTAGGGTAAATTATGGATTCTGAAATTCCTTAGCCTCAAATGCTTGCAGAGTTGGCCATGTTGACGATTAAATTGAATTCCTCTGTGAAATCAAAGTCATAAGTTAAAAGAATTCCAAGGTCTTTAAAACTATATAATGCGTAATATAGAAATATTTTATTTTTTGCTCCGGCAAAATGCAATTTTAGAGCTTTCAGATGACTTTTGTAACGAAATATTCTCAATTCCCTGTATTTCAAGCAAAAAACTGTTAAGTTTTGTATAAATTATTATGCTTAAAAGTACCTACTAGCTACCAGGGCTTCTACCTGAATATATAAATTATAAAATATATATACCAAAGAAATCGAACAACTTTTGCTAATGAATTTTTATTTAGAAATGAAATGCATTAACATAATACGTAATATGTCTGAGGCCGATATTTTTCTAATCGGGATGCATTTGAACACACATCCCATTCTCAATTCAAAAAATTAATGGCTACCAACTTTGGCGAAACGAATATTTTCCTGCAACCGAATTTAGCGGTATCTATACATCTCAACATTTCAAAAATTTCTATTCATCTCTATGTTCATTCTCATTACTGGCCAAAACTATATTCACTCTTTGATTTGTTTGCGTGTAAAAATTTACTAACGTAGCTATTCACTTTTTCAAAAAACACGCCTATAGATAAAAGCAAGTTCGATTGAAAAATCTTTTTAATATATGTAATTTGTATCAACAGATTCTCTCCTAAACAATTTTTTTGTCTTTCGATGCAGCGATCTTCGATGAGAAACTGCGTACTCACTGGGCACCATTTTTTTACTTTATGATATACTTAGGGCCAGTTTCACAGTGCACACTTAACAAAATAAGTCGCACTTAATTTTCCCATTTTGGCACTTAAGCCGCAGTTTTACTACCTGAGTAAGTGGAACTTAAGTGGCAAACATCGGAGACTTAAGTGTCACTTATTCCGATAAGTTTACACTGTGAAATTGGGAAATAGTTTTCCATATTCAGCACTTAAGTGACACTTACTTCACTGTGAAACTGGCCCTTATAGTTTGATATATTTTCCCTACATATTGTATTGTCTATAATGTGCAGCAAATTTCGGTTTTTTTTTTTTTTTTTTTTTTTATAATTTGAAAATATTTTTCATGGAACAAACTTGAGGCAAAAACAAAATAGAAGTTATAATATATGTCTTTAAGAAGACTATAAATAATATCGTAAGGCATACCGATGTATTTTAATATTTATTCGATTTTATTTATAGAAAATTGAACATCCCTTCTAAAAGAGGAATAGATCCTTCCTCCATACGATTTTTTTCCTGTGTGAATCAACCTATGAACACTGTGAATGCTCTATATCTTCGTCACATCTTATGATAAAGTTTATTGTAACATCAAATTATTTTTGTTCTTGAAAAATATTGCAAGCCCTTTGCAAAGGAATTTTTCGACGTTCTGAACGAACTTTCTGAGCGGAAGATCAAAGATTTCTTCTTTTTCCTCAACGCGACGCTCAAGGATGAACATAAAAATAGATACTTAATGTACCGTGTTATTCTTTGATCTACCTTCAAATGAGTGAAACAAATATATACCGTCAACCCGGGTCACTTTGGCACTTTTTCAAATTAAAATGTGAATAACTTTTGCAATAATTTTATTTTTTAATGGAGATTTCAGCCATTTTACCTACTTCGCTCACTCTATTAGGTATGATAAGTCTTGAACAATACTAATGAACAGTTTTATATATATATGCTAAAATATTGGGTGGCCAAAGTCACCATCCAATTTAGGGTGAATTTGGCCGGACGGACGTTTTCCTTATCTTCAGATGAACTACAGGCAGCGAATCAATCTCACTCAACCCAAATGAACTGTGGATCGTTTTCTTGATCTTTTTTTTACTTCACTGAGCTATATTCTCACCAAAACACGGCTAATAAGAATGTTAACTCGTCGTTCTCTACATTTAAGATAAAGCCGAAGTAAAATGTTATTTGTTTCTTTACTGCAAACCTGACCAAAAAATAGTCACCAAGCCGTCATCTCTTCGTCACTCATGATTTCTTGTTCTTGCCACCCAGCCAAAGTCACCCAAAATGCAAGTCAAAGTGTTGTGCCCTAATTACCCAACCGAAGGCATGACCCACTGAATCGTGCCTGACTGTCGAATTGCTTCCCACCCCACCATTTGGCATTTATTATAAAAAAAATAAAATTTACTGTTTATAAAATAGTTACAAGGGTAGAATAAAGGGAATTAAATTTAAAAAACAATACATATATCGGAGTTAAAGTCATTTTGCAAAAACTATCCAACATTTTCAGGTGATTTTTTTTTTTTTTTTTTAATTTTTAAGAAAAATAAATTTTATTATATTTTATTTACTAATTTTAATTTAATAAAGCTAGTATGATCATTTTTTAATTCATTCAATTATACAAATTTACAAAGAAGTTTAAAAAAAAAATTAAACAACTCCTTCATATTTAAACATTTTTTTTTAAAAGTATCTATTCAAAAGCCAAAGTAACCCAACCAGGCCACAATCACCCGGGTTGACGTTACCTACCATAACCATGACCAATATCATAACCTTAGTATATCCGTTGAATTTAATCTAAGGAATTATAGGCCAATTTCTAAACTATCTTGCATTCCTAAGCTTTTTGAACAGGTTGTTGTTGATAGTTTGACATTTAATTGTAAAAATATAATTTGCAATCAGCAACATGGTTTCATGCAAAAGCGAACGACTGTAAACAACTTACTTGTAATTGTACAGAAGACCTCGGCTGCATCGGAACGTGGATTGAGCTTGATTGCATCTATACTGACTACTCTAAGGCTTTTGATCAACTTTCTCATGAAATTATGAAGTTTAAATTAAAAGTGTTTGGATTTCCTCCCGGACTCATCACTTGGATTTCGTCTTATCTCCAAAATAGATCTTACCAGGTGAAATTCAGGGACTCTTTTTCAAATCCTTTTGTTGAAAAATCGGGAGTTCCTCAGGGTAGTCAATTAGGACCTCTTCTTTGTATATTAGCTATTAATGATGTAGGTACCTTTATGTGTACGTTATAGCAAAATACTTATCTTTGCAGATGATACGAAAATTTTTAAAAACATTAAATCTGTAAATGATCGTTTACTTCTTTAAGATGATATTAATAGTTTTGTTTTATGGTGTCAAAAGAATGGTTTGAACCTCAACCCAATCAAATGCCAGGCAATAACATTTTCAAAAAAACGTGTTCCCAGTTTGTTTAATTATAAAATATCGCAACATATTTTACTTCGTGTCTAAAGTATTAAAGACCTTGGAGCTCTTTTTAATTCTTAACTAGATTTCACAGGGCACATTAATTTAATCGTCGGCAAGGCTTACGCCATACTAGGTTTTATGAAGAGATGGGCCAAAGAATTTCAGGATCCATACGTTACTCTCGCCCTTTACAATTGCATAGTTCGTCCCCATTTGGAATATGCATCGCAGATTTGGACACTTTTTACGAGGTTCATAAGAATAGGATAGAAGCAGTCAGCGTAATTTTATTCGTTTCGCGTTGAAAGGGTTGCAATGGTCTGATCTTTATAACCTTCCTCCGTATGAACATAGGATTAAACTTCTCCAGATTCAAACTTTGTAACAGAGAAGGCTTAATAATGATATTGTATTTATTCACCAGCTATTAACTGGTGTTATTGATGCACCTGAGTTATTAAAATGTATAAATTTCAATTATCGTGGAGGAACTCACAACCTTCGTGGTTTTGATCTGATGAATCTTCCCCGCCACAGAACTAACTATGGATTGCATGAACCTCTAACTCATATGTGCAAACTATTAAATTTGAATGATAATCTCTTTGATTTTAATATTAATAAAATTAAACTTAAAACTGTATTGAAGACTAGTGTACTACGCTTTTAAATGTTTGTACTTTATTTGTATTAGTTTATTTATTCTTGTTTGTATTCTTTTGTTTTCATGTTTTGATTATAATTATTTATTTAGAGTGCGTTTGATGTAGTTGTTTGCTTACTAACTACTAACACTGCACTAAGTGATGAGCCAGTATTCACAAGTTTGTATTGGCAAATCTTTGGTCGCTAGTTGTAGCTTGCCTTAAGCTCTCTTCGACAAAGATTTGATAGTGTAAAAAACAGAAGAGGTCTGGTTTCATGAGCAGATAAAGTCCTTATGTCAAGCGGTGAATGCTGGTGGTGGCCCCATGAATTTTCACATCCAAACATGCAACTGAACGATTTTTCTTAGAATTCAAACCATATGCGTCTCTTGACCAAGCTGCCAGATTGGGGCTATTTATCGCAAATTGGGATATTCTTCTAAAATTGTCGACAATAATTTTAGCATGACAGCCCAATCAGAATTGGGCTGTAAATAGCCCAAATCTAATCTTGGGCGATTTTTGTTTTCGTATAAATAAATCATATAAACAAAACACTTTTCTCCCCTAAACATCCCTTTAACACATTCCACAATTTTGCATCGCTTTTTGTTCACTGAATAGGTATATGTACCTACTCTACTCATTTGTTTTGACATTTCAAATTTTTTATCCACGGGTCAAATGAGTTATTGGTATCAAAACGACATATTCTAGCGATAATTTGGTCCTACCCTAAGCCTTTTCCCCGACCTTTCGTCGTTTCAAGAAGAAAAGGAAAGTTGATTTTATTTGACCCATACTAACTTGTCATATCTAACAACAATCGTTTAAAATCCGTCTTCAATATGAATGATTTCAAGTTCTCAAATTAAGCTACACAATTCATTGACATCATAAATTAAATTTTTCATCTCAAAGCTTTTACTAATTAAATCATTTCATCAAATACCTATACTATGCATTGATTGACATTATTTCAAGGGCTATTGCTCAGTTCAACGACCACCCAAAGCCAAGAAAAAAAAATATTATTATAAATCTTGATTGGTAGAAATTCGCAAATAAATTCCAATGAACAATATTATAGATGTATATGACAATTGTTTTTACGTCTCTTCTATAAGTCAATGTCAAAAAAGTTAAATAACACGAACTCAAGCGTAAACTTTTATTTTATTAATTTGGTTACTGATCTCCGTGATTATAAAATGATCGTGAGTTATTAAAATCCATTTCATATAATAAGAGGATAGAATAATTATCAAACAAATTGTAAGGTTGTCTTGTATAGTCTGAGAAAGAGCGTTGCAATAAATTAATTTGTTGTTTTAATTCTGCGATGAGAGTTTCCAAACTAAATTCTTAAAAATCTGACCTTGAGCATCTAGTTCGAGCTTGGTTCATTCCATTTGTTTCTTTTAGATGTTATATCACCACTTTATTTGATTTTGAAAAACTAAATTATCGGCAATTGACTGAAATAGATACAACCAAGTTTGAAGACAATACCATTAATTATCGATTTTTTCGATATAAAATAATTATCGATTTAACCAAATAAGCTGCTGCCAATGCAACATTGTATCGACTACACTTGGTTGTATCATCATATTTATAGAAATTTAAATTATCCCGGTTTTTGGAATCCCGTTTTTAAAAACCGCCTAATTGTTTTTAAGTAAAAGAACTATAGTTTTGCAAATTGCAAAAGCTGTATAATAAGAAAGTATTCAGCTGTAATTGATTTTTTTTTTATATAAAAAATCGTTCGTGTAAAATTTGATACTCCCCAAAATGCAACGCTTCAAGCTCATACTATTATTCATATTATGCATAATCAGTGGTTGTTTATAAGGTGCTGATTAAATTTTTGTGACAAAGAAGTCAACCATGCATATACAGAATTATTGTCAATGTATATGTAGTCTCAACTTTTCGACACCTTGGCCTAGTGGAAAAGAATAACGAGTCATTAACCACCTAGCTATACCTATATCAACAACATCGATTTGATCTTGTCGTGTTCTTCAAGAATAAATTTAAAAGATTTATTTTGATGATAAACAATTCGAGTTCAACATTAATAAATTGATTTGAACTCTTTTATAAATATATATACAAGTTATATATAGAAGTTGTTATGCAATTATTAGGTTGAGTCAATAAGATTCGATCAAAAACAAAACTAAAAACAAGATTAAAGACCTCTTCAATTAAGCCTTGGAATTGTTTGAGTTGAATATCAAGCTGTTTTTTTTTTTGTGTATTTCCGGGGTAGGCGCAGTGGTTTATTTGAATGTCGATTGATTTTACTTGATTTGGGTGTCTTGAAATGAGTGATTAAGGTTGAATAATTAATCACTGAATCAATGAAGGTTCTTGGAATTCAATTATGCAGGTACATGATGAAAAATTGTATCTTCTTTTAAAAATTGTTTATTATTCATAAAGAATATTGAACCTAATCTGCTTTAAACTGTCGTATTTAATAGAATTCCATAGAACACAGTTGTCCTGCAGCTATCAACTATTTAAATAGTTGGACATCTCCTTTTTTATAAACGCATTCAGTTGTCTAAATATGTGCTCATATACTCACTGACATCCCTGTAATCTGTCAATTTCTTGAGCATTTGGATACGTTCAATGAACATTTCATTAATTCCAAGATAGCTTTTCAATTCTTTGTTCATTAAACGTAGCCACTTAAGAATAGGTATTCAGCTGTAAACAGATGAGCTCTAATATCAACTGATAAAATGGTAGTTAAAATTGAATCCTCATATTTCAGCAAAAATTATTTTGAAGGTATATGAGGATTTCCGAATAAAGCCTAGTACGCTGCTGATGCGAAACGAAAAATCCCATACAAAAATGACACAACGAAATCATAAACGGAAAATTTCGTTCTGCTTTTCGTTTTGCAGTACGCTGTTCGAAGAGCGAAATTCATAGAAGAAGTCTCCGCTCCTTTTTCGCACTGAATTAATTATACAGACTATTTATTGTGTGCGGAGAAATGACATTTGAGTTTTATTTGTGTTTTTTTTTGTTTATCATTTTCTTACTTCATGGGTTTGTCTGATTTTTTGCGTTTATGTTTGATTTTGTTTTTGAAATTAATGAAACTCTCCAAGGATATTTTCCGTTGTGTCTTCGCAAGCGTTTCGTTGTCGGTTTGGAGATCACAGGAAATTTTCGTTTCGCATCAGCAGCGCGCGTACTAGGCTTAACAATGGAATTAGTCCACCTGGAAATTTGTTGAATTTGAAATTAAATTCAAAATTGAAAAAAAAATATTTAAAAATTAAGTTTATTCCTTTGAGTTTTATTGTCCTTAAAAAATATGAAGCCGTTTTCAAATTTGAAGAAACTGGTTCAGGTTCAAGTTAAAAAAAGCAGAATTTATCATCGTAGTGGTCTTTTAAGTTAAAATATTACAGCTGTTAGTAAAAGTATTGCAGAGCCAATGACATCATTACATCAATTCGTCATCATTCACAGCAAATCAACAACTTGTTGAATATTTAACACAAAGATCTTCATGTAAAAATTTGATAGCCTGCCGAGCTTGCAGAGGAGGTCACTTGAACGGCATTTTTTTCATTATTAACTGGAACCAATGTACTTTAATTACTAATAAAAATAAATTGTGAAATCACAATTACGGTCATATTTATAAACGTTGTCTAACTTTGGACAGCCATTCCAGTTATAGACAAACATTTTAGTTGATGCTTAAGATCTAACTTAGACAACGGACTCGGTTGTCTAAAACTTGCTATATAAACTTAAGGGTCAGTTTGTTCACAGCTGATCATCTTTAATCAAGGATTATTGCAACTGGTAAATCATCGAATGTGCAAGGTAATCAAATTTTTTTTCAAGGAATCGATAATTTAATTTTGGTTGATTAGCGCCATTTAGTTAGAAACTGTGAAAGTCATCGTTCAGATTTAACCCACTGTGAACAAACTGACCCTATAAGAAAGGTTTATACAACCAACTTAATCAAATAAGTCAAAAATCTAATAAATACGCCTGTTAATGTCTTTATTAAAAATTGAGTGAAAAACAATATCATTCAAATCGCCGGCCGCCTTGGGAAGATTCGCAGCAAGCGATTTTTTTGAGGTAATTTTTAACCACTTTTTCGCACATTTCGGGCGGTATTTCGGGGATTATTCGCGTAGACACGGTCTTTTGCGTAGCCCCACAGAAAAAATCAAACGGTGTCAAATCGCATGATCATTGTGGTCAATTGACGAATTAAGTTTTTTTTACATACCCACCAAGTGAGAAATGTGCCTCATCGCTGAAGAAAATGTTGTTCGAAATACGCGCAAAAGTGGCTACGTTTGAATCACCACTTTTGTAGTACCTACCTAAGTTTTAATAATTTTAATAATTTGTTCGATTGTTAAGCGATCCATTATCGTAAATGGCAAACATTCAACTGATATTATGACACTTCAAATGACAGCTGACTTTGACAGGTGTTAAATGCCAGCGCTGCCAACTTGAAACCACGAAATGTAATAACCCGTTATTTTAGCTTCCCCTTTACTTTTCATGCCTAGAAAGTTTAAACTTTGTAATTACAATCTCTTGAACCAAAAGCATGACATGTGTTATTGTTTTGAAAGTCCGCCTACTGCTGCACCCACTTTTCTAATATTTGAATTTTTTTCTTTTTATAGATAAAAAAAAGTTTTCTTTTTTTTGGATCTCCGATCCAATTTTGGGAATTTATTTAACCACAATGATGAATGACTATAATATAAGAGCAATTGATCTATTTTGCAGTGATATACATAACCTCAAGTTGAGTTGGAAAAAAATACGACCTTAATCAATTGACGCGGAGTGTAAAACTTTATTTTGGAATATTCTTAGAACGGAAATTTTTAGATTACCAACCGAATTTCACCATTATACGAAACAGTTTTTTTTTATTCTTTAATTTCATTATAACAATTCTTGCATTAATATGGATAGATTATAATGAATGAATAATTAAAAATTAATATACGTAATAATATATATTAATATATATGTTTATTTTAGTTCCAACACAAACTGACCTTAAGATTAATACATACATACATATATGTTTGTATAAAGTTCTCAACTCGACTTACACCATTTCATGGAATAATTAAGTTAAATTTCTATGAGAATATTTTATATTTATGGGTTTGGGTGTCTGAAATAAAAAACAATCTACGATCTTTATGTATGGATATAGGACTAAAATTACCAAAAAAAGGGAGCAATTAAAAAGGAATTGCAATTTTTTTATTATCCCATAGATATCCAATTTTTTTAGTATTGAAGGGTATCTTCAAGGTCAAAATATTTCTCTCTATCTAATGTGATTTGTTTAATCTGTTGAAGTGGATGTTAAGTTTCGGGGTGTGTCAGATTAACTTGATACTCTTTTAGGCATGAAGTTTTAATGGTGGCAAGGTAAAGTAAGGATTAGGATTCTCAGATTAAACTATGAGCTTGGTTGGTGTGGTGGTGGGAAAGCCAGTTAATAACAATTTCGGTTCAATTCAGCGTGACAAAATCAACCTCAATCCAAAAAGCTAACAGTCGAGCATTGCACACAGGACGCGTACCCCAGAAATTGACATTACATATTCATGTACCCTTTTTCTGACTTCTTCCTTCTTTCCTACCTTTCATTTTTCTATTCCCTTCCTCCTCACCCGAATTTCCTCATATTCTCTTGCCACCAATTGGAGGGAATATAATGCAGAATTCTGTTCAATATATGGTAAGGAAATTTCATCTGATAATGATTACATATATGTACTATTCATATAGAGATTAATTATACTCAGGTACAAAGTAACTTATCGCACAGCAACTTGAAAGTCACGTTGATATACCATACATATAATTGAAATAATATGCAACCGAAGTACATATCTCCCTGAAATCTAAACTTTTGAAAGTGACAGTTTAAATTCGTAATCTACCCTCAAGCTCTATAATATTATAACTGTTGTCAATAAAAAAAAAATTATTTCATGGCTATGATTTAAGAAATATGACATGTATTGTTCAACTTCACGCCTTTTTGCCATTCCTATTACCTACCTACTTATAGATCAATTTGAGCTGCATTCAAAAAATACATATACATATTAAAAAAAAATATCATTATTACACCTTAAACTTGACATATGGTGAAACAACAAACGGGTTCACGTTTATCTTGGAAAAATCCCAGACATCCCGTTTTAATACAAATAATAATTATATATCCTGTTACAAAGATTTGATGCAAATATACTATAAGGATTGTATTATTATGATGGCAATGAAACCAGCTTTTACAAATGTACGTGAAAAGAATAAACAAAACTGTTAAATCCAAGCGCGGTAAGCTTTTAAACTCGATTAAAAAAAAAAAACATCAAGTCAGATCAGGTTTGACCAAAAAGATCTTCTCGAGCCAAGAACAGAGGCAATATCTATACAAAAAAAATGCCATGCATCATCTGTAGAGCATGGCTTAGTTTTTATCTACAAGCAAATATAAAACTGATGCGAAGAAATAGAGACGACAAACAGTGGGGTGGAATAAATTCAAAATTAGAATAAAACCAGTAAATAGTGCTAATAAAATCTGAAAAGATATTGGGTGTGGATTTTTGTTACTAAACTGAAGCCATTTTTGAATGTAAAGATACAGTTTCAATTTTTTATCTTCAACCCTTGCTGGGCCCTACTACAGACTTTCTATCGGCCGATATTTTGGTCGGTCTCTGAATCAGTATGAAAATATATGAAAGTGCGCACACTATACAACGATTCAGTATCGGCCGATAAAAAAGTTTGATGTGCCACACGATTGCTTTCAAACTAAAGTATCGGCAAACTATCGGCCGACTACTTAATAAGTATGTATTTAGCTTTTCTACGCGCACACACTACCGATTATGAAATCGGCCGACTTTGTCGATACCTTAGTTTGCTCGAACTTAAATTGAGTCTTTCTAAGTTCTGGATAATTTTACGTGTATATTTAACCTTATGGAACTTACTAGTCCTCGCTTATTGTCGAAACGTCAATTTTAAACCTGATAGAAGAATTTGAAAAAAGACCCGCGTTTTATAATCAAAATTTGAGAGAGTATAAGTACTCTGATGTAAACCAAAAGGAAAAATTATGTGAGGATGTTTGTGAAGAAGTTGTTCTTGATTCTAAATCAAAACAAGGTACGTATCGATACATATGTTATCTGCAAAATCTGTTTATCGACTACCAAACCTTTTAAGAAAAGTTGGCCGACTGTCGTCTAGTGTGCGCACTCACTGCCAACCCGACTTTTTAATCGGCCCAATGCATTAGCAGCCCAATCCGACCAAACTATCGGCCGATAAAATGTCTGTAATGTGCGGGGCAGGGATTAAAAATAGCATTTCGGCAATGTATCAAAAGTTAAAAAAAAATGTATCGAATTGTACTCCTTGTTTTTTTTTCAACAAATAATTCTTGTTTGAAGAATAACAACATCTTTTTATATAAAAAAAAAGTAACCATATTACATTTATATCTATATCCACCATTAAACCGAAATTTAATTAGATTTGCACAATTTCTTAAAATGCGTCATACACATTTATTTGGTTTTTTACAAACTCAACTTCAATTTGATCGTCGAATGATCGTCATTTTTCCTACTACAACAAAATCAGTTTGATCAATTTTATTGGATTCGGATTCGTCATTTACGAAGCTGTTGATAATCAAGATATAAAATGATGCTAAGCGAATAATAGTGGAGACAAAGAAACAAGAATACTTTGCGAAAATAGCCACAGAAATAAAGAGTGTGCTATAATTAATACTTTAGCAAACTGCGTATATAAAGAAAAAATAACGCTTTTGCATATAAATCTCGTTTTTTTTTAAACAGTTGACTTTCCAGTTCGCGCTTATGATTTTTTTTATGCAAATGACGCGACGTATGAAACCATTTCTATTTAAATTTTGAAAAAAGTGCATGTTAGAGTAAATCTTCTTATTTAGCTCTTTGTGTGTTTAAATCTAAACGTGTTTAACTTTACGGAAACATAGTAAAGAATAAATTCTTTACTCAAAAGACAAAGTGGATTGAGTCGGTTTTTAGCATTTTTAAAGGAAAACAATTCTTATCAGCAGATTTTTGATTGCCATTGAATTAGGTCTTTTTAACAAAACTGAAAAGGTTTCCAGGAAACAAGCCGATTACACAGAAAGTGTAGAAAATTTTTCATTTTTTTTAATTTAAAAAATAAGTCAACTAAGCGAATAAAGTCACTTTACCTTTTGAGTAATATTCTTTAGTCAAGATTATTATAAAAAACATAGGTTAAAATGGTCAATTATATGTAGCTTGAATTAAAATTGTTAAATGCACTTATAAGCATCACTATTTATAAGATAATATTATATTTCTTAATGTGTATGCTACAAATAAATAAATAAATACAAATTATTCCTATTACTTATTTTAACTGTATTGTAATGAAAAATAAATAAACCATTTTGAAATATTATTTTTGTTTGTTTATTAAGTGTATGTATATTTTTTATTTTTTCTCATAAGACAGCACCTAAAAAAATACTTCAGTGATATTACAAGTAGCGGAAAGAAAATTATAAGTAGATGAAGAAAATTAGAAAATTACTTCTGTTTAAGTGGAGCGACTGAATGAAATTCAATATATAAGTTCGAGTGACCTCAACTCCAAAAGATTGCGTTTCGCCTAGGTACGACAGTTAGGCTCATCAGTTAGATGCTGTCGTATCCTTCTAAGACGCAAATTATGGTCGATGTTTACCGACAGAAGTAATTTTGTAATTTTCTTCATCTACTTATTATTTAAAAGCCAGACCACGGGCTACAACAACAATTCTCTAAGTGTCTGAATTTAATCAAATTCCCTTAGAAATATAAAATTCACAGTATATCCATGCTGTGATTTTTATAAGAGTCGGTAAACATCGACCATAATTTGCGTCTTAGAAGGGTACGACAGCATCTAACCGATGAGCCTAACTGTCGTACCTAGGCGAAACGCAATCTTTAGGAGTTGAGGTCGCTCGAACTTATATATGGAAAGAAAATTATACAAACCAAAAGTTTATATAAAAACTTTATAAGTATTGAAAAGTATCATCTAAGTCCGGGGTTGTGAGTAACAAAGTAATCATTTTTCCAGATTATTGTTCTTTAACATCGCTTAGAGAAGAAATAAGTGGATCTGATGATACTGCAAGCATGTTGAATATAGTCTTCATTCTGCCGTATCTTTGCTTGTATATATAGACAACTTTCCCTGGTAATCCATCGCAGCACCACTACGTTACATTTAGAGGAAAAGTCTCCGAATTTAATTTTACTTTTTATAGGGTACAATGGGGTGAACACAAAAAATAGAATTCGATTTAGAAACTTCTTTTTGTGTTTGAATTTGTGTTTATTAATTAAGGGGTGATTTTATGGCTTAATATTTTTCAAAAATTAGCCATTTATATAAGGTAAAATGGGGTTTTTAAACATTAATTTTTTTGTTTTTGAAAATTTTTAAAGGGTTTACTTCGAAGATATTTTTTTAAATTTAGTTATTTATTAACTTCACATTGGAAGTTATTGTAATTGTTTTATTTGTCAAATCGAAAATTTCGACGTGTGTATCTCCAAGTTTCGAGGTCCCAAGAATCCGAAAAAATCACTTTTAGAAAGTATGTGTGTATGTGTACGTATACGTTCGTGATACTTTTTTCGTTCACCGCATCTCGAGAACGAATAAATTATTCGACTTCAAATAAATTTTATTTAACAGATAATAACGTCATGAAGTGCAGAAAGGGTTTTAAAAATAATTCAATGAGCGGATTTCTACAGCGATTAAAAAAATTTGAAAAATTTCATTCGTGTCGAACGAAAATTGGATCGCCAACAGATGGCGTTATGCTCGGAGATGTATAAAAATTGTTGGAGCGTGCCAAAAATATCATTGTAAAGGGCTGTTCGTAAAAAAAATGATGAAAGGAATATGCGAAGCCGGGCGGATCAGCTAGTAATTAATATAGATATGCCAATTATATAGAATGATTCGCATAAGGTGTAACAAAAAGCTGAAGCGTATAGGTTGGTCGTAACAAGAAAAAAATCGTATAGCACGGGTTGAGTTTGTTCCACCCTCCTGTTAAGGCTAGACGGATAATTAAAAAAATTGAATGAAACAGAACAAAAAATTAAAAACAACATTAACGATAACTTACATTGCTATGCTATTTATACGTTTTTGTAAAGCCAGATATTTCTTTTATAAATAAAAAGAAAAAATAATTTTCCAAAAAAAAAAATATTAATTAATTTTTAGTCATAAACAGAAAACGGGATGCTCAATTGACTTCTACTTCTTGAGAAAATTAAAAAAAAACCGCTTTTTATTGGACAATCATTTTTTTAGTTCTTGTGTGACTGGACTCTTAACTTAATTAATGAATTAATTGATTAACCTTAATTTTATTACTGTTAAAATATTCAGCATCTTATTAGAATACATGCATTAAAGTGAAAAGGTACTG
This sequence comes from Epistrophe grossulariae, assembly GCA_929447395.1. Lineage (NCBI taxonomy): Eukaryota > Metazoa > Arthropoda > Insecta > Diptera > Syrphidae > Epistrophe > Epistrophe grossulariae. The sequence continues at coordinate 64,830,329 of OV839568.1, forward strand.
GATTAATCCTATTTTACCCTTTTGTCAATGAAAATTTGGAATTTTAGAAGTAGAGTACCAATCTGGCATCATTAATGTCAGTGTCTTGCCGGTGACATAATAACCTAACTTTTAATGTGTCAAATAACGATTTTTCTTCTATCCGTTAAGTTATAAACTTTCCAATTTCATCGAAGGATGTCTACAATGCCGATGGATTCAAAAAACTGTAAGAAATACAAAAATATTTTTGTATTTTTTATTTGCTTCATGCCAAAATGCGATTTAATTCATTTCGAATGACATTTGGAACGAAATAATTTATTATGCATATGTACAAGGTTGCGCAGAAGTTGTCACCCTATCGGAAAATGCATTAAATTTAGCAAATGACGGCAAAAAATCAATCAAAATAACACGCACACATGAATGGTTCAGAGTTGTAATTCATTAGGCCCTGGTTCTACATGAGCTGTCACGAAATCAATTTTATTTTATTTTATTTCAAAACTGACCAAACTAAAGAAAAAGTCAAAGCAACAATCTCCCAAAAAGTCGTTAAGGTTCATTTGAAAGCATCTATTAGTCATGTCGTCAAGTTTAAAGCCATGGGTTCAAGAAGCATAATTTCCAATTAAAAACAAAAAAAACCAATTGAAATGCTTATGCCTTATATTTTAATTTAACAAGAATTAGGAAAATCACCATTTTAAACACCTACCCACAACAACCAAAGGCTGAGAAAATAATCTACCACACTTTTCTATTCGATACCATGACGCATAACCCTATTAACCAACACACTCACATTTTGGTTAAACATCCACTCCCAAAATTTACCGTCCGTTCTCAATCTATAATATTTAAAGATACCTATTATATCCCACTGTGCCACGTACCTATAAAAAATATTGACTTCCAAGGACAAGCCAAAGACCTACAAAAGAACAAAAGTTATCCATGCAAAAATTCAAAAGCAATTTCATTTAACGAATACACACAAAGGTATATATCTCCATACCTATACCTAATTATAAAACTAAAAAAGTTAATTCATTTGGCATTAAACCACCATAAAGTTTTTGTAGATGCATTCTTTGTATAGATATAAAATTCTGTCTTGGATAGGTAAGGCTAATAACCCTTACTGTGAGCTACAACTGTAGTCGGATGAGAGCCTAAGAAGAAATATCATTTTTTCACACAGACAAGAACGAGTAGGTTTGTGCACTTGGTCAAAATACTACAGTAACAGTTATCTTTTTGCTCTGGGTGATTTGTGAGCTTTTTGCATACATTATATCAGAGAATAATAATAAAAAAAAGAACCAGGGCTGTATACATAGTAGGTATATCTGACGTTCTAGCGTGCGTGTAGATACTTTTAAAGTTAGAAGCAGTCGTCATTGACCGATATTTGTGAATTGTGATGGCTTTTTTATTCAGTTATCTTCTATCGTTGTATAAGTGTTCTCATAGCATTTATTTTTTTGTATTTTTTATCGATTTTGGGACTGCCGAATTACTTGGGGAATTTATCGTGTGGAATTGCCTTCAGTTTTTTTTTTATAATTTTGATTAATTTAATTAATTAAAAAGCAAAATAAATATTTGATGAATAAATATAATTATTGGAAAGCGTCAAAGATGATGAATTGCATTTGTTTGTTGGTTATAGGAGTTAAAACCGCCCCCGGAAAAAGATAGAAGGGCAATCAAATTCTCAAAATTAAATTAAACTTGTTGAGTTGCTCCTTGTTGCCGGCAACTAAGCTGCCTACAGAGGGCGCCAAATCTTAGTGTACCGAAAAGTCAATTGATAAAAGAAGTTTAGCCAAATAAGTTGTAGAAATAAGCACATGGAACACACTTCGGATACTTTGCATCAGTTTGACAATTCGGAACCCATTTTATGCATCTTAAAGCGAAAGAGCAATTACCTATATCTCGTTTTGTTAATCATTTGTTTTGTTTAATTTATTTTATACCGTTAGATCTCAGACAAATGGTGAATATCAAACCATACAAAAAAAATAAACCTACTTTGCTCGAGATTCCGTGTATTCTTGTTTAACTTTCAGTTCAAAGGTCAAATTTGTCAAATGAAAGCATCCAAATAAAATTGTATGCATTTGCTGCTCAATTAATGCGCATTGCTGGCATTTGGGATATGTTTAGAAACTTATCATATTGTCACCATTTCCTCTTTTGACTTTCCCACCTCATGACTTTGGATCAAATATAAGCATCTGCTGCATTTCGGAACTCAGCGAATAATCTTAACGATTGAAAATATAGAAATATGGTTGAGTGATGCGAAAGACATTTTTTTTTCGTATAAGAGTACATCAAACTGAAAGAAATAATTATTGGCTATACTAATCGTTGACCTTGAAGCATTACGAAGAAGCTGGTTTAAGAAATACAACAAAAAAAAAAACTATTGGGATTGCAAATTAAAAGAAAAAACTGACAGCGATATATGTACGTATGTTGTCTATAAATGCGTCATCACACCAATTACTCGGAACTCATAAAAATCACTAGGGCATAATTTTCTTATGTATAGCTATTTTAATGCCAAAGTAAATTACTCAGAATCAAGTTTGACGATAATAAAGGGAAAAGGTTTGACGCACAATTAAAACAATCTGTAGGTACTTCCGGATCGCCCATCTAAACCTTAAACAAAATGCACGACTGGATTGCACGAACTTGCTCTTATAGTTAAAGGGTATAACATATAGTAAAGAAGACATTAGGAGAAGTATTTGTTTAATAATATCACCAAATTTTTAACGTAAAAGCATGAAAAAAGTCATGATTTTTTTTTGTTGGGGAATATATATAATATTTTATTTTTCGAAGTAAGAAGTACTTTTTCCAAAATTTCAACAAAATTGATAAAACCATTTTATTGAGATAAACGGAAATAACTCAAAACAAATATAATTTTCACAAAAACTGTCGAAAATCTTATTTTCGGTAGGTAGCTAAACCTGAAACGCACTTTTATTACTTCAAAAGCTTCGGAGATTACAGACACGAGTTTATTTCGAAATCGTTTGGGTTCGAGAAAATTTATAACAAAATCGTTCCAAGAAAACTACTCGTTCTTGATGAGCCAAAATATTTGTCTCTAGGGAATCACATAAAAATAGCCATCAATTTAAGCTCCAGCTCAATGTACAGTGAGACCTAGACAAAGACAAAAGGAGTAAATATTTCCGTTTATAAGTTTGAATACTTCAACATAGACGAATAATAATTTATAAATAAAATAAAAAGTACAGGACCTAAATGGCTACCATGTAGTATTCCACATTTAACCCTTAACTTATTCGATTCGCAATTGAAAATTTGAAAAGTAGCGAGTAATATTTATCAAATGAATAAGATTGAAGTCAAATTACAAAAAATCCTAATTTACTTAATTTAAATACCAAAATGAGATGCGAGAGTTTGTCGAAGGACTTACTAAAATCTATAACGCTACAGATGCTTATTTTTTGTTATTTCTAAACGATTCGATACATTTTTGTTTTTTATTTGCTGCTGCTAATAAAAAAGTATTTCCATCAAAAACCTATACAAAATTGTTTTTATTTATTTTTACTTAAAATTAATAGTGAATTTAATTTGTATATACGTATGTGTCAGTATTTAGTTGACAATAGTGACATGCAATTAAGTTTCTGTCCAGTGACAAGTGATGACGATTCTCAGGTGGAGCTATAATAAATTATAAATAATGATTTTACGGCTTAAGTGGTTTTTAAGCCAAAGAAAGATTTCGGATCAGAAAAACAGTAGCAGAATGTTTTTTATCGAAAATTAGTCGACACTTACAGTCTTATTTACAAACCCATTCCAAAGTATGTCTAATTTTGAACAGCTGTCCAACTCCAAAACCTTATTTATAATCATGTTACATCGAGTGTCTAACTTAGACACTGCAATTGGGAGTCCAAACCTATTCTAAAGTGGGTATGTTCAATGAACAAAAAATTGAAAATTAGATGAAAAGTTCATCGAACGAAGCCAAATGTTCACGAAATTGACAGATTCCAGAGATGTCGGTGAGTGTTTGAGAACATATTTAGACAACTATTGGAATGCGTTTGTCAAGCTGGACGACTGTCCAGGAGTGGTCTAAGGAAATTTTATAAATACGGCTGTTACTACTTACAGTATCTTGGAAAAGAAATTCGGTGGCCTGTTGAATATTTATATGTACATATTTTTCATACAACAGTGCTTCGGTGCTTTTCCAAATTTTGCTCATATCCCTAACACTGTAAATGGTTCTATAATAAGAATTGTCGTTCCTACTCATTCGATGAGTCAGCATTTTCTCAACAAATTTGTCAAAATCTTACAACGACAAAATTGTCACAACCGCACTATGTTAAAATTTGACAAAGAAATATTTTGCATATTCTGACATCGACAAAATGACAAATTTGTCGTTTCATTTAAATGACAATTATGTCGCCTGTCAATATTTTATGAACTGAACATTTTTCATACAAGTGCGACAGTTTATAGAATTGTAACCAGCTGGCAATTGTTATGAAATATGGCCCTGAATATCTACGAACTCCTAACAAAAATAAACGTGTGGCTGTTTAGGGGTAGCCGAGGAAAGAAATTTCACTCCAATATTTTTCAAAAAAAAAAAAAAATTGATGTATGGCGTATGAGTACTTTTTTTGGGAAACAAAATGTACGTAATCCTCAATAACCAAAATCTCAATCGGAAGAAATCCTCAAAAAAAAATAGAATCGAACAAGACACAATCTTCATTGGGGTGCACCATGGACAAATTTATCCAAATTTATCCAAAATCTCCAAATCTGTGAAAAATTCCCATTAATCCCCAACATAATAAGCCTTGTCTTCAAGAGATTTTCTCTCGGGGATTCTGTCTTTACTTAGTTTTAGTTTGGAAATTTTGACTTTGGGTATTTTCTTTTTGGAATAATAGCTTTTTGGCAAACATCACTCCTTTATTGACACGAAAGTGAAAAACTTATGTTTCGGGTAGAAGTTAATAGCATAAAATGGTAAGTGTCATAGCTGAACAAAAACATGGAGGTAAATTCTATTATTAATTCCTAAAAAAAACAACTACATATGTAGCTATTTTGTTAGTTACAGGAATGACAATATGGTTTTTTTTTTATAAATCATAAAATGTACCTCCATATTTTTGTTACGGCTATGACAGTTATCATTTTATTAATCACCTGCGCATAAATTCAGTTTGTATTTACTTTAGAGAAGTAAAAAAATATTTTAATCAACCGTACGAAAAAATTTCATAGAGTTTGAAAATTGTAGTGAGCCTAATTGATATGTTTTTATAGAATTGAGTCCCACCGTAGCAGGTTGACATTTTAAAAATAAATTATTCTGTTTTTCAACTCATTTTGAATTTGTTTTGTATCTACAAATGAAATTTATATGTTGCAGGGTATCTTCTTCATAATATGATTATTTATTTAATTCACTTAAAAAACATGTTAATTTTCAGGGAAATATTTCTGTATGCAAAATTTTAGTTGAACATGAGATGACTCATTGGTAAATCAACAATTTTCTAATTTAAGGTTACACTCGTAAACGTAACTCAAATTGAATTTATAACAGAACTACGTTTTTTAAGGTTCGGGTGGCCCCGGCGCAGTGGAAGTTATAGTGCTTGACTGCTAACCTGGATGTGTGGGTTCGATCCCCAGTCTAGGCAGCATTCTTTTCTATATTCCCTCAGCTGAACGCCACCCCTGGGATTTAATGAGATAATCAAAACCTGATTTCTCAATCCACTATATGCCAACAAAAATCTATCCTATCCTTCTATTCCTTCTAACATTTGCCTAATTTATAAGACCCTAGGTCTTACTGGCATTATATATGTTTGTGTTGTTTAAACAAAAAAAAAAAAATTGTATACCTATCTACATTTTGTAATTATTTATTTAAAGATTATTGATTTAAAATATACTCTGAACAACATTTAGATATCTGTGTCACATACGTAACAATGGAAACACCTTAATCCAAAACAATTGTTGTGTTTCGTTTTTGTCAACAAAAATTTAAGAAAATTGCAACACACATACAAATTAAGCACATCTTTACAGTAAGAAAGTGGGCTCATGCAAACTAAACAGTAGCCGGAGTTGGGTCCTTCTTCGATGCGTCAATTGCAACAGCGATTACGATTCCAAAACTTATTTTAAACCTTAATATATTTCTATTATACTTATTTTTAAAGTTTTATTTAAAATTTATTTTTTAGTTTGTTTGACCGTTTTAAATAAAATTCCTTATAAAATTTTGGATTTGTTTCCCTTTATGAGACTTGCTTTGCCACTTTTCAGGGCTTGGTCCAACTAACCCCACACACTGGGCCAACTTGCCCCGCTATAGGGGCAAGTTGGCCCACTTGCACTTGATCCATTTAAGGTAGCTTTATTCTTCTGCGGTTACATATTTTCAAATTTTTAAGATTTCATTTAGAAGCCAGAAGTTTAACCTTTCTTTTGATACCAACTCCATAGTTGTACTATAAGTAGTTTGATAATTATGAGACTTCAAGTAAAAAGTGGGCCAACTATCCCCGCCCTACCCTACATATGTATATGTAAATAAAGATAGCATTTTTGATAGATACTCATTTATAGTTTTTATTATACTTTTGTATCCAATTAGAATCTACATATGTAATTAGGTACCTATGTAAATTTTATTTGCAAAATATTTCATTTCGATCTATACAAATAAAACAACTTCAACTTTCCTGACTTCAAGCTCATTGCAATCCAGTGACATTCGCTAAAGTTTAATAGCCTTAGTTTTGCAGTAAAACATCATACTATATAAGCAAACTTGTAAAACCCACAAAATAAAACAATAATTCACTTCGCAAGATACGAATCCATTAGCACACACTTTTCAACCCAAATGCACCAAAACCAAAAAAAATAGTTACGTCTATTCTAAGCAAGTATCTATGACGGTTTATAGAGAAGCAAGTCAAGGCTGTTCAATCAGCGGCGCGGCGGCCAAGCAACGATTGCACATAATAAAACTTTAAGCTTTGATAGAATTTTTTCTATTTTAAATTTTAAATAGAGAATTTGACAAATGCTCAAAAAACCTGTTTACCTACCAACAAATAGTTTTATGTTATAAAAATAATGACATTCCGCACGTTTGAATATATCTAATCATAAATATACGCCAAAAAGTTAACCCGCATCAAAAGATATCCAGCAGCAGTAGCACAAAAGAAACCCAGTTATTTTTATTTTGCTTCCTCTATAAAACAAATCGGTGTATAGGAAAAAAACAACAAAAAAAAAAGATGACTCTCAAACAGTAATGACATTGACTTTGAAATTCACTTTCCATATATAATTTTGTATCTTGGATATACATATACATTTTGAACCTACATGTTGGTAGAGTGTATTTGTGCGAGGGAAAAAGCACGTTATACCTACGAACGACAACCGTTCGTCAATGTTCCACTCAAGACTCAACGAGTTAAGATACAGGTTTAAATGTCTTTTTTTTTTACCGGCAAACAAGTATAACGTTTGTTAAGGACACACGACGACCAACCGCGACTTCATTCAGCAGTGGTGGCATACAAAAAATACATAATCAAGAACAAGTTGAAACAACTGCACGACGATTAATGAAGAACATACATAAGTGAGAGAGAAGGAATTTTATAAAAAATAATAATAAAAGCTTTTCAGCCCCCTTATAGCTGCTTTGGAGGTTTTTAGCTAAACGAAGAAGAAGAAGAAAAATTCAATATTAAGTTCGCCTCAAATCTCATGCTATATTCATTCGCGGCATTGTAACTGTTATGTTAAGATCGATCGCGCAAATCATTTGTCTATAAAAAAAATTTAAAAAATCAAAATTTGTGGAAATATAAATATAGAATGATCTTCAACTTCTGATCTTGCCCTTAAATTAGTTATAAAGATAGAGAATTAAACATGTTTACAAGTTCGAATAATAATAAACTTTTGGTCGTTGTTACGATTGTGGTTTTGAGTGCCGTTGTGATCAAATCTCAAAATGTTATCCTGGAAACCTTGGAGTTTCTTCGCCGTGGAGGCGAAGACAATCGCCTTGAAAACTTGGACAACAAACCCATGGATGGGGAATATGATTTTATTGTGGTTGGTGCTGGGACAGCTGGTTGCACCATGGCTGCACGTCTTTCTGAGAATCCCGATTGGAAGGTTCTTCTGTTAGAAGCTGGTGGACCGGAAAGTCTCGTCATGGATGTTCCGATTGTGGCACATTTTCTTCAACTTGGCGAAATGAATTGGAAATATCGCACCCAACCAAGTGATCGTGCATGTTTGGCGATGAACAATAATCGCTGCAATTGGCCCAGAGGCAAGGTGATGGGTGGATCTAGTGTTCTGAATTACATGATGTACACAAGAGGTAATCGCAGGGACTACGATCGTTGGGCTGCGCTGGGAAATGAAGGATGGAGCTACAAGGATGTTTTGCCATATTTCAAGAAATACGAAGGCAGTAGTGTTCCCAATGCCGAAGAAGAATATGTTGGCCGGGATGGGCCGGTTAAAGTTTCCTATGTCGACTGGAAATCAAAAATCGCCAAAGCTTTCGTTGACGCTGCTCAAGAAGATGGTTTGAAGTACGTCGATTACAATGGCAGAGTTCAGACGGGAGTATCATACCTGCACACAACAACCAGGAATGCCACTAGATGGAGTTCGAATCGTGCCTATCTCTATCCCATCAAAGGAAAGCGTCCAAATTTGCATGTGAAGAAACGTGCTCTTGTTACCAAGATTCTCATAAATCCTCAAACTAAAGCGGCCTATGGTGTTGTGGTCAAAACCGACGGGCATTATCACAAAGTGTTGGCACGAAAAGAAGTGGTTGTAACTGCTGGAGCCATTAATTCTCCACAACTTCTTATGTTATCTGGAGTTGGGCCAGCTAAGCATTTGCGTGAAGTTGGTATCAAACCGCTCGCTGATCTTGCCGTGGGATATAATTTACAGGATCACACTGCACCAGCTGTGACATTCACTACTAATGTGTCTTCTTTACATTTCGAGGACTTCGCTAATCCATTGCTTTTGAATGAATTTAATCGACAGGGAGGACCATATGGATCACCGGGAGGTTGTGAAACGATTGCATTTTGGGATCTTGATCACCAAGAACTAGAAGACGGTTGGCCAGATATAGAATTGTTTATGGTAGGTGGTTCGATGTCGGCAAATCCAGCAATTTCCAGAGCTTTTGGTTTGAAGGATATCGTCTATGATGCACTCTTCCGGGAGATCGAGCAGAAAAACCTGGATGCCTTTATGATATTCCCAATGATATTGAGACCTAAATCACGTGGAAGAATTATGCTGAAGAATACCGATCCAACCAAATATCCTCTCATCTATGCAAATTATATGCATCATCCCTACGATGTGGATATATCTGTACGAGGATTACTCAAAGCTATCAGTTTAATGGATCGTAATGGATTCAAAGCAATCAATGCGAAATTGTGGGAGAGGAAAATTCCAACTTGCTCACAATATCAATATAAAACTTACGAATATTGGCAGTGTTATGTAAAACATTTCACCTTCACTATCTATCATTATTCGGGTACAACAAAAATGGGACCAAAGAGTGATCGTTCAGCTGTTGTAGATCCTCGTTTGAGAGTCTATGGTATTAAGAATCTACGAGTTGCTGATGCTGGTATTATGCCAGAAATTATGTCTGGCCATCCAAATGGACCAGTATTTATGATTGCTGAAAAGGCAGCTGATATGATTAAACAAGATCATGGGTTTATATCGTGAAAAAATGTAGATATTTTAATATGAGTGAATGTGATAGAGAAAAAAATATAATTATGTAAATATTATGTAATACGAGTTAGGGGTTATACATGTTTTTATATTTATCATTTTGTGAAAATGAAAATGTACTGAAAATTAGAGTTATAAGATTTAGAATAAGATACTTGTAATAAAAGTTGAAAAATTCAATTATATGGTAATTTTGAGTTTCATTTTTTTTTTTATTTCTAAGTGACAAGAGGTTTTGAGGTTTGATTGGTTTTCTTATTTGAAATAGTACCTACTTGTATTTTTCATCAAACAAAAAACGAGCAAAACAAGAAAATATTGGAGATACTTGCAAACAAAGCTAAAATAGTGGTTTATTGGAAAGAATTTGCATGATTTTTCTACAACATAACATTTTTCAATTAAATTTTGTGTGTTCAGAATCTGGAAAATTAAATTTTTGCGGGACGTTTTTTTGTAAATGCTATATTTTTACTTGGTAGGTACCTACATCGGGATTTTAGGGTTTCCGAATTTTGGGTTTTCTGGATTTCGTGTTTCCAGGGTTTTCTAAATTTTTTCTTTTTTGGGCTTTCTAGATTTTGGACTATATACAATATACATACATAGGTATATGTAGGTGATGTGTTTTTGGGATTTAATGTTCATGAATTTTGTATTTTCGGAATTTATAATTTTCTGAATTTTGGATTGGAATTTTGTTGTCTGACTAAATACATATCAGCTTAAGCGATTAAAATTAAATTTTTTATACAGAAAGCTTCTAAAAAGCTTACATAATATTGCATATCAAAATCTTCAGAAATAAAATATGTGTTTTCAATTTTCTGCTAGAAGTAAATTTGTTTAATGAACACTAGGGTAGTCCGTAATAATAGTTAAAAATTGTATCTTTACAGGAAAAATTTTTTTTAAAGAAATTTATGTCAAAATCAAGTGTAAATAAATCTCAAACCAAATGGTAAATATCTAATTATAATTATTAATTATAATACAGTAAAACCCGCTTAAGAGAAAAACACGCTTATCTGAAACACTTTTTTCATCCCCGAGTATTTGTCTACCAATTACCTTTATAACACTCCGCTTAAGCGAAACTCGCTTATGTGAAAAACCCGGATACCTGAAACATATTTTCAGTTAAATTTTATATTTTTCATTGAAAAAAACTCTCTTAAATGAAAAAAAATTTAATAGAACAGAAAAAAAATTGCTGAACGCTTTTACTTCTACTTTATTTTTCACCTCCACCAAATTTTCATCACAAAAATGACATTTGAATTTCTGTAATGTCAGAACCCTTTTTGGATTTTTTAAATCCGCTTAAGTGCAATTTGTCTGGTTATTAGAGGTGTCCGCTTATGAGAAAAAAAAATTGAAAACCTTTTAAAAAGACATAGCATATTCATATACTAGAATTTTCCTATTCTAATTCGAGTGCGTTCTCGTATTGTAAAAATTGGAATGTACTTAAAAACAGAATACAGCTTGCGGAGATATACAACAAAATTTCACCTATGAATGAATTTCTGTCCAAAAAAAATGTTTGATGATTTTTTCCTTGCGAAAAAATATTTCTACAAGTTATGTAATTTACTATCCAAAAATACCGAAATGGACCTCATACAAATTGGAAAATAGTACTCCACATGCACTTTGTCCGCTTATGAGAGAGCCAAACTCTATTGCGATTATTAAATCTGGTGTCCGCGTCCGGTTATTAGAGAGTTATTACTATGAAAAATCATGAATTTAATTCTGTTCTTTGAAATCTGTCCGGTATGAGAGGTGTCCGCTTATGGGAGGTGTCCGTTTGCAGAGAATATACTGTACATATGTATGAACATACGTATACATTCACTTTATGTACATACATATCGTCAACTGATTGCAAGAACCAGCTAACTCAATTTTCGAATTTTTGAAAAAGTCTCAAAAAACATCTTGGCCTGTTTTAAATGCTCCATTTTTTGCTGATAGTACGGTAAAATAATAACACCATATTTTTTCTGCGCTAATGGTTGTAGTAATGGGTAAAAATTACGATGCGAATCGATTCAAGATAGCAAAAACCATAAGCACATCAAAAATTTAAAAAAAAACTGAGTTAGCTGGTTCTTGCAATCAGGTGACGATAGTCATCACTATTATTTCCCAACATCCTTTCATCCTACATCCATTTCACTTCTCCTGATCAACTTATGCTTGTCCTTCTCATATATTATCATACTCCTTTTTCCCTAATTATTATAACCGAGACTAGTCAGTCTGGTGTAAGCAATTAAGCCGAAAGGATCTACATTAAAAAGTTAAAATGAATTATTTTCGAGAGTTATTGTCTGTCTTTTATTTTAAAGTAGAAAGGAATCGCTCATACTGACACATACATATATGCAGAAGAATTTATTAATTATCATTATTTTTTTCTGATTTCAAATATCAGATAACTTTCAAGAAAAAAAAACATATTTTTTTAACACAAAATCAGATTTTATATTTTATTTTGTATTAAGTTAAATTTTTTTGTTGAAATAATAATAATTAATTAATTAATTTATTTTTATTTTTACTTTTACTTTTAATTTATTTTTTATTTTTATTCAGTTTATTTTTTATTTTACTTTTAATTTATTTTTATTTTTACTTTTAATTTAGTTTGTATCTTAAGTTTGAATTTTTTTAAAACCATTTATTACTTTTATATATAAAAAAATTAATTAAAAAAAAGAACACTAATAGACTACTTCCTTTAAAAAAGGTTTAGCAATTTGTTAGAGTTGCCGTTGTTATTTAATATGTTTTGTTCATATTACAAAATTATCAATTTTGCCTTAATGGAAGTAAATAGAACTTTCGTATTCTTTTGTACCTTGGGTGGAATCGTGTTAGCTGAATTGCGATAAGTGAGAGTCACAATCAACCAATTCAGTCTGTGTGAAGATGATATCACAATTTGATATTTTTTTTCTTTTTTTTTTAAATAACTTTTTCTTTAAAATAAATAGCTTATCACTAGTTCATAAGATACTATGTCTTAATAATGTGTAAGCAGTCAAAAAATAAACAAATACAAATACAAGAGCTACCACATAAAAAATGTGATTGTTCTAACTAATTTGACGCAGCTGCCGAAGTACGACAAGAGTTACTAGTAGCCTAAAAAAATTGTACAACTTTTTCAAAGTTCTTTTTTTTACAATTCATACAAACAAAAGTAATCATTCTTGTGACCAAAAACATTTACTGCATTCCGGAAGATAAGGAAAACTTAAGAATTAAATCACAAAGACGTCATTTTTCGTTCTATATTTTCGATAGCTCATTAAAAACATTTGAAACATTCACTATGGCAACCATGTTTTTAACAAATGCCATTGGAAAGTATTCAATTTAATTGAATTGAGTTGAATCACCTTACCCAGACGGAAAACTAAATGACAATCACATGTGACTATGGTTGATGTGACAACCATTTGTATCACCTTAGCCGATTCTACCCCTTGGCTCAACCTATGTAGAGAAGACGTGCATTTGTCAGCATATATTTTCCCGTGTTTTAAATTTTCTTGATATTCTGATATGTTCCTTTGTTTATTATCTTCACTTAAAAGTACATTTCATCTTGATACCTAAATGATTACTAATTTTAATAATTAATTTAAAAAAATAAATGATATATATGCCTCCCTTATACAGAGATAATTTTCCAAGGGGATGAGGGAGGGATTGCCAGGTACCTGAATATCAAAATTTAAACACATAAAAACACTCATAGAAAGTTTGAATGGAAACAACAACACCGTGAGCTATCACCAATTTATAGGGTGGGTGGAGTTATAGCTATTTCACGACTGCCACGCCGATCATCAGACTCCTTGTTTTGTGCCGCTTGGTCTCAATTAAACTCAATGAAGCAAATTTAAAAATTCAATATAGTTAAAATAGTTTAAATGCTTATAGGTCAGACTTTCAGTCGATATTTAATTTAATACCCAACCATTAAAAAAATTATTAAAATTAATATGGAAATGCATTGAATGCTTCTTTTTCTAATTCGCATTTTCTGAGCTTAAGAAAATAATTTATTTTTGGGTTTTACTATAGTAGACACTTCCTGTGGTGGATTTGTCATCATTATTTAAAGGGACTCGCCCCTTGTAAAAGTACCCCAAGGTGGATTTGCCATTGGTCAACGTTACCCATGGAGTGAGTTTACCATTCACTCTCCCCACAAAAACGGCAAAGGCTGTTTTTTTAATGTTGTTGATAACTTTTTTCCTTGGAAGAAACAGGAAACAATATGTGCAATGAAAATCGATATTTCAATATTTAACACCTTTTTGTTTCGGTTAAAAAATTCGATACCCTATTGGGAAATGATCCCCCATCTACCCTACATATCTAAGCTTTTTGTCGCATCTTATCTATCAATACAAGAAAATTTTATGCTAAGGATTTTCTAGCCAAACTTAAGAAATCGGTAAACAGCTTGAGCACCGCAGTGCTTTATATACTTAGGAAGTTTAATTTTTGTACTAAATACACAACAGATAAGAAGTAGCAATTACGAAGCATGCGGACCTCTAAAAATAACAAAAACAAATTCGGTTTGTACTAACTTAACACACAAATCAGTGCGTCATTATTTTCTGTTGCAAAAATTTCATCAAAATTCAAACTTTTCAAACAAAAAAGCACAAATTTAAATTCAATTCACTCGAACTGCCGCTTGACCTTTTACTTTGGTGTACTTTCTAACAATGATACGAGGAAATATGTTTGTATGTATTTCGGAAACATGCAAATATTTCGCTATTTCATTTTTTTTTTGTTTATTTGTTAAACGGAAACATTAAAAATTTGGTAATGATTCACATTCATTACATGAATCAGTTGATTTCAGTCAACGACCTATCACTCAATCAAATTGTATTCCTTCATAGTTATACTCGTATGTGGGTATTGTTATTTCGGTGTTAAAATTTAAACGTATTTCTTGCTTTTTTAACTTGATTGATGTTTTTCTTTTCTTCTGCTTGAATTTAATTCCAAGTTATCTTTTTTTGAAAGAATTATTCACAGAAGCAAGCACTCCCTAAAAAAACGTTAAAAACGTATTGCATAAATACCTAAAAGTATGCTAGTAATATGAGTATTTTAAGAAAAATTAAATGCCTTAACTTATGCAACATATTTTTGTTTAACCATACTTTTACTCACAAAACACCATAGACTCTCAAACTTTTCATTTGAAAATTAAAATTCTGGGGTGGAATCGGCTAAGGTGATTTGTGATAATTGACAGTCACAATAAACAAATTCGGTCTGCGTAAGGTGATTGTCACATGTGACAATCATATTTTTGCGACTTTTTCTTGTGACAGCTATTTTGGTGTCATTTGCATGTAAAATTGAAAAAATGTTTCAAGAAATGAGTTTAATGTGGATAATGTGGAAAATGAAAATCACATACATAATAGAAATGTCAGTCAGAAGTTTTGATTGTATTTTATAGGCTTGCTTCCCATCAATGATAACTAGGGGTATTCCCGATCCGATGCAAACTGGTCTTCCATCATTGCAAAAGTGCAAAGTTTTTTTTTTACAATGGAGTTAGAGTATAGCAACTTTACACTTTTGCATTTTTGCAATGATACAAGACCAGTTGCATCGGATCGGGAATACCCCTACTATTTCATTTTTTTTAAATCTTAAAAAGTTTAAAATAATGTGTTCCTAGGTATACTTATATTTATTTTCACTGATTGCTATAGACACTCAATAAAGGGGGGGATACAAAATATTTGCTGACAAAAAAAATCAAATAAAAGATTTATTATAAATATTTTTATTCACCAAATTGAAGTGTGAAGTGAAGGGAAAAGCTAACTTAATTGTTTTCATTGCCACATCCATTGTGACCAAAAAGCCGAAGAAAACAAGATTTTAAATCTTATCCATTTTTTAATTAAGGATTTATTACAACTTTCAGTACTTGTCTCTCAAAGTAATGCCAAGTTTTGAATAATTTTTGGTGATCACTTTACACAGAACGAAAATTTGATTTGATCACATTTGATTGTCATAAATGTGACAATCACCAATCACCTTAGCCGATTCCACCCCTGTACAATTTAACAGATTTTTTTTTTTTTGAGAATATTTTAACATTAGAAGTGTTTAAGCGGAGGCATACCTACTAACAATGTGAAAAAATCAACAGAAAATCAAAAAAGTGTAACGACGATTAGAGAAAGAGGGCGAAACGTCAGGGGAATAGACAAAATTATTGCGTTCATGCTATGTTCTTACTGGTCTGAGGAAACAGAAGACGATAAAACGGACACCAAAAAAAGGAGAAGTGTTCGTAGGCAGGGATGGCCACTACATTTTTCACATTTGCTACGTAGTTTATGTAGTTAAACGTATGTAAATGAAGTCAATGAAACAAATTGCAACAAACTTAAGGCCCAACTATAATAGGCATGAGCTAGCTTATGCTCGCTTAAGCCAACGAGCGAATATATGAAATTCCTATTTAATAGCCATAATGGAGTCCAGCTCCGTTTCGTCCAATTTTTCTAAGTTTCGTTCAATTAACCAAACATAAGCAAGAGCGGTCCGGTTCGCTGAGCGAATAAGTGAATTTGACAGATACGGTTCAACACATACAAAATACACATCAAACCCATCGTCTGTGTAAATGATTCGAGATTAATGAAAGTGTATGTGTGATATCTTTGCTATCTCGTTGTCGTTGATTCAATGTTCACACTGAACAAAATTAAACAGCTGTGAATTTGATTTTGACAGATGCTTTTGCGCGCGTAAGTTGTTATGGCTATGCCTGCGACTTTTTGAAACTTAAGCCAACTTTTCGATGGGTTCTGACATTAGTTTATGTTTGCTTAAGCCTATTATAGTTGGGCCTTTATTTTCAAATATCAAATGATCTGTCAGTTGTTACTTTGAAGCTTGAATTTTGAGTTAAAATGTTAAAATTTGTATTTTTATTTTATTATTTCTCTAAATTTACTTTGTATGTATATGAAAACGTAACAATTTGTAGAAAATAAGACGTGTAATTTATTAAATTAACTACGCGTAGTTAATGATGTAGAAAATGTAATGTAGTTAATTCGGCCAACCCTGTTCGTAGGCTTTCCAGATTTGCAAGTATCTATGGCCGTTTTCGAAACGTCATTTCCGTCAAAAATGCAATTGCAAGATTTTCTTAAACGCCAACTGCAAAAGTCAGATTTTCATTAAAAACCCAAAACGAATTTTTTATGCGAAACCATTATTTTCTATAATGCAGTTTGGGGAAGTCATTTGTATGTTCGATAACATCATTTGCGTCGAGACCCTGCAGTACAAAATCGAACTGACGACAAAAATATTGAAAAGGTAGAGATCGTGTTCGTAAACATCAAATGCGCGTTTACAAGAAAATTCACTGATTTCAAATGAAAAAGATTTTTTGCTAGCAGGACGATTGTATATTTGACGATAGAAATATCTGAGTCGAAAAATTACGATTATTTGACGATCAATTTGACGTTGATTTAACGTTTTCGTAAATGGTCTATTTTATACGATTAAATTTGTTTGTGAGACTTATATGATTCTCAAGATATAGGAAATCAAAATTTTCCACAAATCTGTTTTATAAATGAGATTGAGAGATGCTCAATATAAAAAGCTGAGTAGGTGCTATTATAATGCATTTAAGAATTTTATTTAAGTCAAATATGAAGTTTTAAGTATGTGTTCCACTTTATTCATATCACCCATAACACATATCGCTACAAAATTTAACTTCTTAGAATTTTACAGATTTTTTTTTATTTTTATCTTATATTCAAAAACTGTAAATTTAAATCTACCACCCGTTTTAATCCATCAGCTTTAGTTTTGCCTACAAAGCTTCTTTGTATTTTAGTTAGAGTAGTCGCACATTTTGCGGTTTGGTACAGTGTTAATATCCAAATATCCAGTTATGAAGATATTGATATTCACAACATCTACATTACGGAGAAGTTGTTTTAATATTCCACACTGTTTATGTAACATCAGACAGAATTCGTGAAAAAAACTTATTTTGATTACTTTTAAATGCAAATGTGTAATTTAGATAAGCTGTGGGTGCCTAAAATTGTTTGTCTAAACTGTGTTGTTAATTTGCGACTATGTCCAAGGGATCAAGACGTTTTTTGAGGCTCAAAACCCCGATGAACTGGCGAAACCCAAAAAATGTCCCATAATGATTGTTATTTCTGCCTCATTAATTTAAACGGTATTAACTCAAATAACCGCAATAAATGGATTTATTCGAATGTACTATCTGCCAAACGATCAACTTTCATGGAAAAAGTAATTTTTGGTTGGTTTTGAAGAATAATTTTATTTTTATTCGCCGTAGGGCAGGTTTTATTCTATATAGGAGTGTCCATATGTCATATCTCAAAAACTTAAGCTGATAGATGAAAATGGGTTTCATTTTCAGATTCAGGATGCCGAATATCTCCAGAAAAAAATCTTTATAATAATCAGCCTTATTGGGAGTTTCGCCCGAAAAAATATTTCACCTTAAAATTTTTTGTTCCCCCGGAATTTTAAAAGCTATTGTGAGTTTCGCCCGAACGAAATTTCGTTCGCCTACTAAAAATAATTGAATATTTAGGCTATCAATAACATTACATTCCGCCCGAAATGAATTTTCACAATAAGGGGAATTTTTTTAACACAAAATTTCGGGTGAAACTCACGATAGGCGAAAAGTGAAATATCAAATCTTCCGGATGGAATGTTGTCCGGGCGAAACACATCATACGATTGAATGTGTAATTTTTCTATTATTCAATGCCAGTCACGCCTGTGAGTCTATAAATTTAAGATTCCAAAACTCCCAACTCAATCAACAATAATTGTGTGCATGAACGACTTTTACCAAAAATTAAAAAAAAAAAATACAAATATAAATAAAAATAAAAAGTCCCTTTATTAAATACAATAATATAGCACACATAAATGTATTAGTGACTACATACATACTATAAAATAGAATATGTAGGTATTTGTTAATTCATTAGTTCGCTTCAAATCCCACAGGAGTGCTGTAATTTCCTTTATTTTTATTTTTAAATTTCCTTTTTCACACCATCCGCCCGCCATCCACTGCCTAACCGACAATTTAACAACTTCAGAGACAGAACACAAATAATAAAAAAAAAAAAGAAAAAAAAAATACAACTCAAGCTCATATAAAATTTCATGAATTTTTGATCAAATGCATTCATCTTGTTTATTGTTCCATTAAACCCTATATATAATATATACAAAAAAAAATATAGCAAAAAGCCCAAGGGTAGCTTTCAACGTAAGCAAGCAAACCTTTATATAAATCCCGCTGCTCGCTATGTTGCATTCTTTAATCGAATGTCAAATGCATTTTAACTTAAAAATGGGGTTTCTCTCTTCAGGTCCATATAGTTGTTATACACAACACAGTATCCAAAACAAATAAAAAATATTGACATTTTTAGCGGTAGCACTTTTGCCTTCGCCTTGTAATATGGCTGCAGAAGCGGAGGTTTTTTTTATTTTTACTTGAAAGTATTAACCCTCTGTATTCGCTTATACGGAGTTGTACTACGCTATGTATAGGTTTTCACAGTATATAACCTCATACATAATTAGCAAGATTGACCCAACACGATGTGGCTGATGGGATAGCACGTGAGTTTAATGTTCTATTCACAATGCGGAAAAGGCTTCAAAGGCAGAGGGAACGATACAACAACGAGCTTAAACAAGGGATGAAAGTACTATATGTATACGTAACGAAGGTATATCTAGTATGTTATTGATTTTTACTTGCGATATAAGTACTTTAAGGCGCGAGTCTTGAATTCGACAAAAAAAATAAAAATCGAAATTTGAATCACCAATATGCCTAAGCCTAGTACGCTGCTGATGCGAAACGAAAAATCTCATACAAAAATGACACAAAGAAAGCATAAACGGAAAATTTCGTTTTGCTTTTCGATTTGCATTACGCTGCTCGAAGAGCGAAATTTATAATTGTAGCAGATTATTTGGAGAAGTCTCCGCTGCTTTTTCGGACTGAATTAATTATACAGACTATTTATTGTGTGCGGAAAAATTACATTTGAGTTTTATGTGTTTTTTTTTACCATTTTCTTACATCACGGGTTTCTCTGATTTTGTATGTTTATGTTTGATTTTGTTTTTGGAATTAGTGAAACTCTCGAACGATATTTTCCGTTGTGTTTTCGCAAGCGTTTCGTTGTCTGGTTGGAGATCACAGAAAAATTTCGTTTCGCATCAGCAGCGTACTAGGCTAGGTATAAATGATATCGACGACTTAAAATGTTGTTTCTGAAATTTCTTCCATTTTTAAATCCATATAAAAAAGGTAGACTCAGTCTACAACGAGTCGAATTTTGGCACTAAATTTTCTTTTTTACGAAATCAAAGCATACATTTTTAAAGTAAATTAATATCACTGTTATTTGTTTTACTACTTGAAAATTGTATAGTAATAATATCATCATTTGTCGTTGATTTGTTGTAAATTTGTTGTAAATTTGTCGATAATTTGTAGTATTCTTTTCGTAAATCTTTCGTATTTTTTTTTGGTAAATCTGTCGTATTTTTTTTGTAAATCTGTCTTAAACGTGAATATGAAACTGTAGTAAATGTGTCGTAAATTTGTAGTAAATTTAACGTAAATTTGTAGTAAATTTTTAGTAAATTTGTCGTAAATTTGTAGTAAATATGTAGTAAATTTGTGTTAAGTTTGTCGTAAATTTGCAATAAATTTGTCGTTAATTTGTTTAAATTTGTCGTAAATTTGTATTAAATTTAACGTAAATTTGTAGTTAATTTGTCGTAAATTTGTAGTAAACTTGTCGTAAATTTGTAGTGAATTTGTTCGTAAATTTTTATTAAATTTGTCGTACATTTCTCGTAAATTTGTCATAAATTTGTAATAAACTTGTCTTAAATTTGTAATAAATTTGAAATAAATTTATAATAAATTTGTAATAAATTTGTTGTAATAAATTTATAATAAATTTTTATTAAATTTTTATTAAATTTGTATCGTAAATTTATAGTAAATTTGTCGTAAATTTGTAAATTTTTGGTAAATTTGTCGTATATCTACTTATCGTACATTTGTCACGTGTCGTAAATTTTTCGTAAATTTCTCGAAAATTTGTAGTAGATTTGCTTTGAAATGGCAATGAATTTAACAAATAAAAAGTAATGTGTAAATAATTATCATTAAATCTGTCGTAAAATTGTAAAAAAAAATAAAGACAAATTTACGACATTTATTAACTCATTTGTTTTTCTGTTTTGTGTATCTTTATTTGAGGGGTGATAATGATAAAATTGTGGTAATAACTTGATTGATAGCTTGACTCTCAAACTGACCCTAAAATGACTTAAAATGTCATAAATTGCTGTAGCTAAAATAAATTATAAGAAAATAATCATTCAACATAAATAGCTGCAACATAAAAGCAATTACGTGCGACACAATAGTACATTTATAATTTATAATGGGATTTTTTCTGGAATGAGGAAAACTTTTTCATTTCCCATGACTAAACTCGATGCGGATGTGAAAGATAATCTCATATCGCTTGCGAGATGCATGCATACATATATACCGTGAAAATGTAGTGCAAGGGAAATTTATAGCACTGTAATGATAAATAGGATGGAGGAATAAATTGTTTTACATAGAATTTTACTGTTATCGTAATAGAAACAGGGAATATTTTATGCGCAGCTATATGTATAGAATAATATATTTTTGGCAACAGTTTTTGTAGAAATAAGTGAAAAATATTGTGCTTTTGTTGCATATTAAATTGTACTTTGTTAACATAATAGTTTTCTGAGTAGGTTACTATATATGTATGTGTGTGTACATACCTATGTAACTACATACATATAGGCTTTGGAGTTTTCATAAAAATATCTTGAAATCAGTTGTAGGCGTGGCAGCTTGATAGAAACCAACACAAATCAAACTTAATTTTTCATGTTTACTTCTGAATATTTGACTTTGAATTTCTTTTAATGATTTTAAATATCAAAAAAGGCAAGAATTTATAAATGTGGAGTTAAAAAATGGAGTTAAAAAAGAAATCATCTACCCATTTTCGAAAAATTGATTTTTTTCAAAAAATAATTATAAAAACATTTTTTTTTAAATCCAAAATTTGTTTTTTTTTTTTTGAGAATATACATACAACTCTTATTTTTCAAACTTACTAGAATCTCTTGTACTTGTTCATTAAAATCGGTTCAACAGATCATGAGATAGTCAAAATTAAACAAAAAAAATGGTTCAATTTATTTCACAGAAAAATTTTAATCAAAATCGTACGAGCCCTTTTTGGGGATAATAAGATTTTCCCTGCCGGTTTTTTAAACACTTGAATGGAAGGTATCATTCTTTTTGGTTATAAAAATTATTTGTATTTAAAATCTGCTAGATAAAAATCTGCTAGATAAAAATCTGCTGGGTGCCAAGTTTAATGAAATTGGAAGTTGTTTTCGAATTATTAATTCCTTAAAAAAAAATTGAAACTTAAAAAAAAAAAAATGTTTGTGTTTTTAATTTTGGTATACAATGCTTTTAAAACTTTTCGAAGCATTCTCTATAAAAAAAAAATGATCAAAATCAATTAAACCGTTTTTGAGAAAATATAAAATCAAAGAAATGGTTCTATGGGTGGTAGGGTAGGGCGGGGATAGTTGGGCTACGGGGCAAGTTGGGCCACGGGGCAAGTTGGGCCACGGGGCAAGTTGGGCCACGGGGCAAGTTGGCCCACGCGAATTACTCACAAACTGAAAGTACTACAGGAAAATGATCATTTAGGAACAAAGCGTACCCTCTTACCAGCACTTGCCATTACGGTTCCAGTTGGATTGTGCCCTCAGATGTAAACCAGTCACAGATTTGTTTTTTTCGAGGGTAAAAGTAAAAAATGCGGATAAGATAGTTTTTTTATTTCCTAGTGAAAAATCCATGATTAAGAACTGTAGTAAAGTTTTTGCTATAAGTGAATATATTGTATTTTCATATTTTATGAGTTAAATTGAACAGTTTTGAGTATTTTTACATTCATGACTAAATATACTTCTCAAACCAGGTGTGGGGTTGGTTGGCCAAGGTGGTTTTTGTTACAAAAATAAAGTTCTAAAAAAGAAGAGGAACTGGCATATTTTTGCCTAGTGTGGATAGAATCATTCGCTGAAAGATTGTCGGGTGAGAAGTGGATATGCAGTACCATAATTGCAGAAAGTGGGCGCCAATTACAACAGCGATTACGATTCCAAAACTTATTTTAAACCTTAATTTATTTCTACTATATTAATTTTTAAAGTTTTATTTAAAGTTTATTTTTAGTTTGTTTTTCCGTTTTAAATAAAATTCCTTATAAAATTTTGGATTTGTTTCCCTTTATGAGACTTATTTTGCTACTTTTCAGGGTTTGGTCCAACTAACCCCACACACTGGGCCAACTTGTCCCGCTATAGGGGCAAATTGGCCCACTTGCACTTGATCCATGACTGAATAATTTTTTTCAAAAAAGTTGTGGGCACGTCATTATTTGGGAAAAACAAATTTGTACGGCAGATACCGTTATTTTTTATCTTAATTAAAAAATATTAACAAAAAGTGTCGACCCAGCCGTTTAGGCTGTAGACGAACAGACAGACAGATGGTCAAAATTAGGAGACCCCGTCTTCCATATTTAATCGTAATATGTATATCAAGTTTAATTAAAATCCCGAGTTCGATTTTTTACGAAACCATATACTTGCGTTATAGTTATGTACTAATCGAAATTAAAAATTGTTTGAAAAAAAACTAAAATATTTTAAAGAAAATTAACTTAATTTTTATAAATATTGGCAGAACTTCAGACTTCGCTTATACCATTATTTTATTGTACATGTCCCAAGCCATTTCATATTAATTAATAAGAATGTCAATATAAACTCCCTGTTGTTAATCGTTTAGTAATACATATTATGTATTTTCGTAAGCAAATCCAATCTGGTTCGGATCTGAGGGAAAACAAAACACAGCTAATAATACCTCCCGCCTGCATGCACTGAGGCAGGTAATGACAGAAATGTTGAGTTAAAAGATTAAATTTTGTTTGCGACTTATCATCCAAAAGGAGTAAAAGTTAAGCTGGTCCACCATTATCTATCAGTAGAGCAAGAATATTGTAAAATACATTGCATATTCAAAAAGTTGAGAATAAAATTCAATTTTTTTATTGCAATGACTTAAAAGTGTTTGTTATGCAAAAATAACTACAAAAAGGATTTTTTTTTCTTTTGTTCTATTGACATCCATTGTGATGAAATACGCGTGGCAAACCGACATAATATGGTTTATCGATCTTCATTTTTCTATATAACGTCGAATAGAGAAAACCAAGGGAGATATAATTTTTAAACCTATATACGATTGAGTATCTATGTCCCACTTTGGAAAACCATACATAATATCCATAGTAAAATAGTAACTGGTGAGAATTCAATACCGTGATGCTGTGGATTCGGTTTCTCCCTTTTTTTTTCCAAAAATTAAACAGCAACGACCTAGATACTTCATATCTAAGCCTCATCCCTTTAAACTATAAATTTTTTTTGTATGATATCTCATTCATTATTTCCGGCATCCTTCTCCCTTTTAGAGAACATATACGATACTTCTCTTATACCCCTTCTTATTGTGGACTCGATTTGACGTCATTATTTCTATACATCAAGTCTTATTCAATTTGGTTCTTCCACTGCAATAAATAGACTTGTCGCATTCACAAGCGGATTTATACCTACTTGATACCTACATAAATCACATATACATATGGGCAAATAGCCAGGGGCGGTTAATTTAAAAATTGTAGGGATTGGAAAAACTTCTATAGCTTATAGAAGTGCAGATCTATCTCCTACGTATTTTCTTTTATTGAAGATCTCACCTGGAAAAACAGCCTAGTTTTTATTGGGGCTCTAGAAAGTTGTACGTATATAGATACTAACGAGGGGCTATCACAGTTGGATTATTTGAGATTTGATCCATGGGAAAGCTAAACTTGCCCAACAATTTTTTATAACCATGGCCTTACGAGAATTTGACATGTTTTCCTCATCTAGATTTTCCTTAAATTGCAAAGTTGGATTATTTAAGATTTTATCCATGAGAAAGCTAAATTTTCCCTACAAGTTTTTACTTTTTTTTACTAGCAAGGGCCTTACTAGTATTTAACAAGTTTTAATTATCTAGATTTTCTTTATATTGAAAAGTTAGATTATTTGAAATTCTATCCATGAGAAAGCTAAACTTGCCCTACTAAGTTTTTACTAGAAAGGAACTTACGAGTATTTAGCAAGTTTTCCTCATCTAGATTTCCTTTATATTGAAAAGCTGGATTATTTGAAATACTATTCATGAGAAAGCTAAACTAGCCCAACAAGTTTTTACTAGCAAGGACCTTACGAGTATTTGACAAGTTTTCTTAATCTACATTTTCTTTATATTGAAAAATTGGATTACTTTAAATTCGATCCATGAGAAAGCCTATATTGCCCAACAAGTTTTTACTAGCAAGGGACTTACGAGTATTTGACAAGTTTTCCTTATATTGAAAAGTTGGATAATTTGAGATTCGATACATGAGAAAGCTGAACTTTCCCAACAATGTTTGGTAGAAAGGGCATTACGAGCATTTGACAAGTTTTGATAATCATCTAGATTTTCCCTATATTGAAATCTTTTAAGGGCCTTGACTAAAATTTTATTTAAAAAAGATCAAAAATATTTTTCGTAAACTTTGGTTGTGATAAGGGCCGTAAACAACGAAATTTGCCCCTGATTGCTCTCGGTCACTCTTGTATTTTTCTATGAATAAAACGACAAGAATGAAGGACACAACAACAAAAATGCCTTTTCAGTAATATTTTTATTTTTTTTTTCTTATATGACTGGTTTTTATGTTTTATTTTTTTTTTACTTTTCCTTTGCATACAACATAGTGTCCTAAAAATATCTGGACAATTGTGTTTTTCAAAAGAAGTTTTTTTTTTTTTTTGCTATTTCTTTGGGCATTTTTGCAAAGATGTCCTTCGGCGAAAGCATCATCGTGTAGAAACAAATTAGTATACTAAAAGAAGAAACAGTTAATAAATTCAAAGATATTGTGTGCATTGTGAAATGCTTTTGGACATACAAAGTTGGACGGACAAGTGGTTTTTTGAGACGTAGACAAAGGAGAAAAACATTTTATTGTTTGTTCAATTGTGCTGAAGTCTTATCTGCATTCAAGCGTTTTTTTTTTTGGACAGTAAAACACCAATATATATTTATATTCTCTCTTTCAAATTATTTTGATATGGTCTACTTAAAGGAAACGTATAGTTTGTATACCCTTGGAAATCACTGATATATCGGTTTGACGAAACAAATGGGTTCATTAAAAAATCAGATTTAATTCACTCAAAAAACAATAAAAGTTGAATACGTAGAAATGGTTGTTTATGAATTTCTTTATAATAAATCTACCAACCTATCCAACCATATAATTTAAAGAAAAATTGAAATAAAGATGCTTCGCTTTAATGTATTTCATCAAAGTAAACGTATGTATGTCATAGCGAATTTCTTCCCAACTCGTCAAAACTTGGAAACAAAATACTGTTGGTTTAAAAATTGTGCCATGTCTCGTGTGTTTATGGTGGTCCTTTACTTAACGACATAATTACGATGGAAGATGATATCATCATTCTTATATAAAGCTTTTTTATGTTGCTTCTGATGGCGTCGTCGGGGAATTAATTCCTAGAAGTATTTTTATATATAACAGTGTTTATACACATACATATTTATGTACTAGAATTGGAAAGATTTTCCAGACAGATATACATATGTTGAGAATCTTAACTCATAAAACTTTTAGTATAATGACTATAGGGAGTAACCTAGTTGGGGAAATTTTACTAACTCACTAGTTTTAATTGCATATTAAAATAGAAATATAGAACAACAAAAAAAAGGTAAGCATTTATTTATACAATTTTTGAAGAGTTTTTATTCGGACATTAAAGTTTAGGATTAAATAACAATAATTTGACTTAAAAGGGTGCACACAGTTTAAATGAATTTTGACAATTTTAAAATTTTTTTTAAATTCCATGGCGACCTTATTTAATTAATTAATTTTCAAACTCAAAATTAAAAAAAAAATAAAAAATCTTTAAAAAAAAAATAAAAAATCTTTAAAAAAAATTTAAAAAATCTGTAAAAAAAATTAAAAAAAAATGTAAAGAAAAATAAAAAAAAAATTAAAAAATTAAACAAAATTTGATCACAGTAATTTAATATAATATATAATTTACATACGATTAAGTATTAAGTATTTTTCGTTTTAATATTCATTGCACTTATCAATTTTTAAAGCGTTTAGTCAAACAAAAAAATAAACATATGATTAAATGTTTTCTAATTTTTGAGAAAATTGAAAATATAAATAGCTAAGTGGTACTTATAAACGTAAAATTTTTAACAAAATTAGTTTGTGCAATTTTTTTTTAAATTTGAGTTTGAAAATTTGAATGAAAAATGGATTTCTGAATTTTACAAAAAGTAATAATAATTCCGTTTTTGTGACCTTTTAAATAAAATTGAATCCTACTTTTGTGGATTAAATTATATTTTTACAAAAAGGTTTAAGGAAGAACCGCACTAGGCGGAACTGTACTTCAGCGACACGGTGCGCACTTTCGCACGAAACTGAACGAAACTTCACGTCGCGACACAGTTGGTCAGATTATTAACTTTGTCGCCTAGTGTCGCGCCGTGAAGTGCAGTTGTCGCTTAGTGCGATATATGTAGCTCATACAATTTCCTACAAATAAGTCGTGAAGTTCGATTCCGCTGAAGTGCAGTTCCGCCGAGTGCGGTTTAGCTTTAACAAGACACTATGCGACACAGTTGGTCAGATTATCAACTTTGTCGCATAGTGTCGCGCCGTGAAGTGCAGTTGTCGCTTAGTGCGAAATATGTAGCTCATACAATTTCCTACAAATAAGCCGTGAAGTTCAATTCCGCTGAAGTGCAGTTCCGCCGAGTGCGGTCTTAGCTTTAACAAGACATTGGAAGTGTTGCCGTTGATTTTTAATGATTTTTTTTTCTATTTGAAGAACATTTTTTTAGAAAATTTGCCCCTCCCCCTTGAACAAGGAGAAATAGAAATGTTTCGTCAAGGACTTGATTATTTTTTTTTTAAATCCACCCTCTTCCACGTCCCTTTTTGATCTAACAATAATTAAATTTTTTGAAATCAGCCCTAAACAACTCATATTTTTTTTTTAAATCCACCCTCTTCCACATACCTTTTTGATCTAATAATAATTAAATTTTTTGAAATCAGCACTAAACGTCAACTTTTTGTTTATTTGAGTTATAATTTTCAAAAAATAGTCCGTTTACTTTATCCTTTAACTGTAGTCCTGAAGTTTGGTAAAACCCACCTGAATAAAACTTGGCAAGTTTTTGTAAAGTTAAGTCAAGGCCCTCGAAAATTTTCAGCAGGGAAAATTTGTCAAATACTTTGTTAGTAAAAATTTGTTTAGTAATCCAATTGTGTATCCCATCAGAAATACCCCGTGTATAACAAAAACTTATAAACACGATACAATTTTATGAAAAAAACTAGCTGGTCCGCCTTGCTTCGCACGATATTTTTCACACATTTTAGAATTTTAAAAAGTGAAAATTAATGAATTTTTTTTGCACGCTACAAAAATTAGTATATGTGACGTTAAAAATCAAACAGAGGCTAAACAAATTGAACATGAAACCGAGTAAAAAATTAAACACATAAAATATTTAAAACAATTGAATGCATTCAATTTTGTTCGATTTGTGGAAGTTGTTTTTATTAAATTTCAGTTTTGTTTAATTAAAAATATATTTAGACCATTTTAAAAATAAGTTTGTAATGTTTTGACCCCAAATTCAAAATTAAAATACATATGTAGTAATGACTTCTTAATTGGCTGGATTTGAAACAAAATCCATCTGATACAAATTTTGGTTCATCACACTAAATTTTTTTCAAAAAAGTGCCTTAGCACCGTTTTGATTGTTAAGGACACATACCTTTACAAATGTAGCAGTCTGAGAGCGTAAAGCCATTTGTTGGTGATCCCATTTTCATGAGGAAAAAAACTTGTCATTCCTTACATATTTTCTCTTTCCCAAAAAAAGGAATTTTTATATATCAGATGATCCTACTTTTTTCAGTTGAAATATCCAATTTTCGGCTCTGTAGTGTCTTTACCTGGTTCAATAAAATCGGTGGTGGGACATAAGCCCCAAAAATAAAATTTGGGCTTTATGTCCCTGGGCCTTATATCCCTGCGCCAATAAAATCTACATACAAATTGAATGATTTTTAGCAGAGTTATGTGGGTAAACGAAGTCATTTTTATAAATTTAGATTAATTAAAGGATAAAATTACTCATTTTCATTATTGTAATGTTAATTAGACTTCAGACAGTTATATCTGTTAAACCATTGTCAGATTTGAAAAATGTCATGTGTCATTTTTATAAAGTGTCTTTGCAATTTTATCGTTATTATGACATAGAATAGAAATTTTGGTAATATGGTTTCAAAATTATGGTTCTGTGCATCAGGCTTATAGCTTTTTATCTAAAAATTGTGTTTAGTGATGAGACTAATTTCTGGCGTAAAATGAGTATACTGGCTTAAAAAACACTTATTGTAAATTAGCCCAGTGGTCCACCCAGTATTGCAAAGTGCAAAGTGTTTTATGTAAAGTACATAATTGGCGAGGCCAATTAAAAATTAAAAAAGTGATAGTGCCGGGACTCACGGTTAAGATGTGTAAACATCAACATTCGTCCGAATGCCTCATATAGACCGAGAGCCTACATCAAATTTAGGGTGTGGATGATAGCAAAAATTTACTGGTATTTTTATATAGATCTTAACTTTTCATAAACAAATTTGAAAGTCGGTGCATGGAAAATGCGTTTTTTAGTTTACCGTCAAAGGCACCAACCACGCTTATAAAAAGTTAAGATCTATCTAGACATACCAGTGAATTTTTGCGATCACTCACACCCACAAACAGCAGTGGGCTCTATTAAAATTATATTTACAAATATTTTCCAGTCAATGACATTATTTCGTCTAATTTGCCAAAAAAGGCGGCCCTCTATGTTGAAACCCTGCAGCCATGATGTACTATATGGGCTAAGCAACCAACCACATTTCAACCCAAACTGAACTCGACTTTTTGATTTCGTATATAAACACTCAGCGTTTAGTTACTGAGCGTACATAGCGTTGAACGCACTCAATTTTCGTGAAGCTCAGAACAGAGATTATGGATAATTCATAAGTCTGCTATTACACGATGAATCTAGTTGCATGCGCCTTTTTCGAATTCTTCTTTATTTCGTCCGCTATTTCAAGCGCTATTACACGTTGAAACCAAAGTCATGAATCTAATTTGACAGTTCTCTTTATTTTTCATTTTCGTGTTAGGCTGTGCTCAAGCAATAAAAAAACGTTTTCTGTTTTTATTTTTGTTTTCATTATTTGATATATTGAAGAAAGAAAGGTTTGTGTGCCTTTAAATGAATATCAGTCAAGAAAAGCAATAATTTATTTTATTTATGTTGTTTTTAAAGATGAATTTCTGATTTCTGGAAAGCCTATAAGACTATCAATAACAGTGCGTTGCATCGAAATTTACTCTTTGAACAACAAAACCATATGAAGGAGAATAGTAAAAAACGGACAAGAGAAAAGAGAAACGTCAAATAGTTGCACCGAAATTTTACCCACGCAACACCGGTCACTTTTTTTCCGTCTCATCTTTTCGATTTATTTTTCTCTTTTGCACTTACGTAGTTCGAAAAGTCGCATGCGTCTAGATGCATCGTGTAATAGCAGACTAATCTCTGGCTCAGAATCAAAATCATGACCATGGCTACAAGATAAGAATCACGACTACAAGATACGTTATGTTTTTTTCACCCTACCGCCAGTATAGATGTTTACACATCAAAAATCTCTGGAACTGAAAGGAAAACAAAATGTAAAAACCGCTCTGGTCTCAAAGCAGTCATGTAATTGAAAAAAAGTAATGCAAAGAATACAAAATACGGATAATGCTAAAGAAGCGTCAAAAAGAGTCTCGTAAAACTTGGCTCACGACTCACAGGGCAACTGGTCTTCCGTCTTATCTTTTTTCTCTTTCACACTTAGTATTTTCGAATAGAGTCAGACGCAAAGATTCATCGTGTAATAGGAGCTTAATATATCCTCTAAGGGCCAGTTGTACAAATATTTAAACCGTGGTTCAGCATTTTTAATCCACAGATTTCGGCGAATTAATTGATTTTTAACAGTGGTTTACTGTTCAAGTGTGTGATAATAACCAATAACATACTTGAACCAGCGTTGAACGTTAGTAAATCCGCCGAAATCGTTGAGTTAAAATATTGAACCGAGGCTGAACCACTATTGTACAACTGGGCATAAGCAGCCAACCAAATTTCAACCCGAACTGAACTCGACCTTTCGATTTCGTATATAAATACTCAACGTTTAGTTACTGAACTTACTTATTGTTGAACGCACTCAATTTTCGTAAAGCTCAGAATCACGATCACGACCACAATCACGATTACAACGTTACGTTACGTTTTCTTTTCACCCTACCGCCAGTATAGATGTTTACACATCAACAAAATAAACTTAAGGATATATATACCATTTTATCATTTAAGCGTCATCTCATACCTGCAATGAAAAAGAAAAATATATTTAAAAAATTAATATTTTATATTTATATATGTATATTGTGTCAAGTAAGGGAGAAATATTATGTAAATCACCAATTAATATTTGAAAACTTAACACCAAAAATGTAAATTTTTACATAGCATATATGTATATATCAGTGGCGTGGCGTGAACAATTTCAAATGGTAAGTCGTTGTAATAATTAAAAGATTAATTATACATACCTGCAAAAGTAAATTCTTAAACATATTAATATGTAGCCAAAATTAGACAATGTATTGCAGTTCTGCTTTCCAGAACAAACAATCGAAACAATTCAATTCCGCATTTTATAGGTATTTACTTCCAATCACTGATTTTTAAATTTACAATAATCTTAAAGCATAATGAAAGTGACCTCAAGAAAACAATACAATAGGGAAATTTAAATTAATGCTACCTATGAAGAAAAATTAGGGAGCTTCTACGAATATCTATGTATAAAAAATTCAAAACAAAATTTTCTATGAATTATTGTGCAACAAAGTTAAAAAATGTAAAACATTCATGCTATCAACAATAAAAAACAGCAAAAAATGCCAAAAAATAAAACAACAAAACCAACTGTGAAACGTGTGAATAGTTTTACTTAAATAACCTTTATTGAATAAAATTCTAAAGCCTTGCCAACTGAATTTTGCAAACAGCAACAAAACTGAGCAGCTCAAATAATGCAAGATTGCTGTTTTTTAACAGCCACTGCTGTTCTTTAATAGCCACTGTTGTTCTATAACAGCCGCTGCTGTTCATTAACAGCCACTGTTGTTCTATAACAGCCGCTGCCAAGAGATACACACAGAATTCACCAAATAACTCGAAAAAGATCGTGTTATTTTTTGTATACGAAAGCAAACTTTGAGCAGAGACAGACAAACGCAGAGAATCATTAAGTGAAACAGAGAGCTCTATAACTGACCTCAATCAATCCACCACAGCACAGCGATTGAAGATAAGATACACACAAAATTCACCAAATAAGTCGAAGAAAAGCGTGTTATTATTTTGCATAAGAAAGCGGGCGTTGAACAGAGTCGACCCAAACTCAGAAAATCATAAGTAAAGAAAGAGAAAGGAAACAAATTTGTTCTATCAGCGAGAAATTTTATAACCCGACATATTTCGGGTTGCCTTGCCTTGGCTTGGCTTTGGCTAATGCAGTATGCACAGAGAGTGTGGACTGTGGAGTGTAGAGTGTAGACAGTATACGAATACTAAAAATATTGACGTTTATGTTTCCGTCTGTGCTTGAAAATAGTTCAATTGAGTTGCTGCAGTGTGCAACTTGTGTAGGATTTAATGAATAGATACATATTAAGTATTGCCCGTGGGTTCTAAGTTGCTCTTTATTTAATAAACATTGTTGTGTGGCAAGGTTGTTTGTTATTAGGTAAACATCGTTTAGTAGAAAATTTAATAGGTAACCCGGTAGGAATCGGGTTATATGGACGCCACGCCACTGGTATATATATATAATTTTAAAATATTCTGACATTGTTTTATAGATAATTTGCTAACAAAACTACATTAAATTTTTTGCTCTCGATATTCGCATTTTGTGATATTAACTCGCAAGTGGACACATGTTTTGATAACTATCGGAGATAAGCTCGCAGAATTCCAACACCGTTCGTATTTTGCGAGTAGCTGTCGAGAGTTTACATTGTGAAATTGTGGTCTTCAGGAGGAAGCAAATCAATCAATAGTGGTTTTATAATAAATTTTAATTTAAAATCCGCGGTTTAAATGAATGGATAATGTCCCGATTTTTTTTTGATTTTAAAAATTTTGCTGACCTATAAGTATAATATGACCAATAATTTAGCGATTGGAACTAAGAATAAATTTTTTGTTAAAATGTTAAAAAGAATTTATTGATAACGCTCTAAAAGTAAACTTAAACGAAAATTTCATAACTTGAGAAAACAGATAAGATAATAATTCCAAGGGCAAACCATGCGCCGAATCTCGATTATCTATATACCTGTGGTTTAACCCATCTTTTCTAAATGTCTTTATTTCTTTAGGAACAGTGTCAAAAAAAATTCAACACATTCAACTACTATCAACTTCCAACTAGCAGGAAAAATATATCAAATGGACACGATTATGAAAGTACTCTCAGGAAATCATCTCTCAAAACTAAACAATTGTTCTCGCGATATAAAAATCTCAAAAAATGATCTCTTAAATGGACAGGCACCCGAGAGTAACTCTCGAGAGTTTACTAGCGAAAGAACTCTCAAATGAACACGCACCTTTATGTATTTAGGCGACGATATGGTAAAGCCTTCCACATTCGTGTACTGCGGTTAATGAAAGAATCTCTGTGCTTCACAATAGTCCGTACGTCATGTCAGTACGGGATCAAGGTTAAGCTAATGAGCACTTCTAGAAGCAATACAACTAGCTGTTTCCTTGGAACACTGTTTATAGAAGTAGCGATAAAATAAGGAACAATAAGTAACATTACGACTGTGTTCTAGGGGCAAAAAAGTTTGAGTTCAAATTATTTAGCATTGTCGCGAAATAAATTTCACCGGAGTCATTGTATATAAAATCTATAGTACTATCATGAACACAAATTTTTTAGTCGAACATATGTCCTGTACGCGTCGCTAAAATCGCCTCGCCACAAATTAGACTATTGAGACTTAGCTAAGTGTAGAGAATAAGTAACAAGAGCGAGAAGAATCTGTTATTTAAATTCTGCAAACATAATAAGATTCCTTAAAAGGGTCAAGTACACGTGCATGAAAATATTTTGTTTATTTAAATTTGTGTTTCAATTAAATTTTTAGTTAATTACATTTTTTCACACATACTTTTATGTTTTTCTGCAATGATTTCGTAAAAAAAAATGTAACCCGACATTCTACCTAAATTTTAAGGCCTCAACCTTAACGATCCGATTATTAGAACAAAATTTATCAGCCCACCAAACCAACTACGAGGGGACTTTTACAATTATTTTTACTTTTTTAAAAAAGTAGACTTTTACAAATTTTTTTTCCGATGCGAAGCCAATTTTTCAAGGTTATAGTTTTTTATTGCGTTTTTTCACTTCCTCGCACTCTCATAAAATTAGTATACAGCGTTCCCGTTCTTATTTTATTATTACGTTTCTCGTTTTGTGAATATTCGGGATTACAACCAACACTTCACAAAGAAGTCGAACATATGTCCTTAAGATGACGCTACCGTCACTCCTCTTCATGATATTACTATAAATTTTATATACAATGCCGGAGTTGTTTCCGATTTTGGGAAATTTTGGTATCAAAAAATAATATATTGGGAAAATATTCCTTTTAGCAAAGTAGCTGTGGAGAAAAATTTTTTCCATGGAACATTTTCCTTATTTCAATGCAAAAATTTCCGCAAGTAAGTTGCGGGCAAAAATTTTTTCCACGGTAAATTTGTTTTCCGGGGAAAAAAAGTTTCCATTAAATTGACGATAGGGATGATTTCTAAGGTTAGCTACGAAAAATATAAAATTTAATTTTAAAGAATTACATATAAAGGCTCTCCTAAACCAAATCGAAACATTCGGAACGACGAGGAAATTTTCAAGTGTCAACATATGTATGTATTTTATATGAAATTCGCTTTTTCGCTTTGTGTGGGTAGTTACTCTTATATGTCGCCCTGTAAGCAAATTTTCACCGGCGAAAGTTTCACCGTCTTTTCCGAATGTTTCGCTTTGGTTTGGGAGCGCCTTAAGTAATGGATTTTCTATATTGTGGCTCCAAGAGTTGCATGAAACGTATGGCATTGGATAAAAAGAATAAATTAATTTTATAATAATTTTGGGTCGAGTAATATACCTTATGTTGCAAAATTCTATCAAAATATCCGAGTCTAAATCTTGTTGCGGTAGGTAGTTGAAACTGAGAGAGAGAGAATGATATTGCCTATGTTCTATTTAACTTTATAAATAATTGGTCTAATTATGTGAATCTCCAGCTTCAATGTAAACGACAACAAAAACATGATTTAAACACATAATATTGAAAAATATTTAAAAGTAGTTTTTTGGTAAAATCCACCCACTGGCACGCCCACATAAACACCAAATTTGCTGGTATTTCTGTTTTTGAAAAAATCAGCACTACAAAATTTTGTTTTTTCAAGACAAATTCATGAAAATAAATCCAGTTATTAGAATCTTAAAATTTTGAACTGGTAATGCTAGCATGACGGACATAAATTGATATACAATACATACAATACATATATGATAAAATGCGATAATGATAATAAATTCAAACATTTTCTTTTAAAATTTGTATTTTACTTCGATGGACTTTATTTATGCTCACATAAAAAATATTTTTTTTTACCGTGTAAGTGTGACTAAACGAAGTAACGAATGGAATAATTAAATTTACATAATCCACAGAGCAAAATTATATAAAATTATTCTTCAGGCCTACTTTAACGCACAGCTCATTATAAATCTACGTTGAAAGGGAATGGCGAGTGTATATATTTTATTTTCTCCAAATTAGCTTTCCTCATTTAATCTCATCCAGCAGCTCGCACTTTTTATATAGCACTTCTGAGTGACAGGCCATAACAAAACCAGAAGTTCTTATTTATTATTATGATTGTTGCAGGGTTACCATCACAAAATTTTTGTAGCCTATTGATAAAATCGACATTTTTAAGGGTTTTTTGAAGGTTTAGATTCTCATAAATTATGACTTACCTTATTCTCATGAACAAATTCAGGTATTTTTCTACTATGCACTTAATTTTATTCCACTTAATTCGACACGTCGTAGAACTACTGGCAACCCTATATGAGAATTTCTACTTATTGCTCATTCTATCACACCATCAGTAAATATTTGTATAGTCTTGACTTTGGCATTAACAGTGAAAGAAGCAATCATATGTACATCTGGAAGCAAGTAGAACAGACGACCTGCGTATATTATTGTCGTCGCGTTTGTCTGTCTTTATCTGTCGTCACACTCGTCTCGTCGGTCGGTCGTCGGATTTTTTTTTGATTTTAACTCATGTCTTGTTCTAAATAAACTCGCATCATAGTACGTCTCAACTTAGTTAGCATCAGTAAGTTAAGAAGAAGGGTTCTTAAATTAAAATTGTCATTTTGTCATGTTTTAAAAATTAAAAAAAAAAAATAATTCGCAATGAAGTTAGTGAGAAAAGATTTTCTGAGAATATTTTTAGTGCAATTTTTAATAAGTTTAAGTTTTGGAATATTTCTACCACGATCTGCAGATCCATATGAGAATATTCTACAATTAGGATTACACAATTATTTGGAACAAGCACAACCAGTCGAAGGTAAGTTTAATGTTAACAGGGAATATTTTTAAGGGATCAATCATTATTTGCAAAAAATGTTAGATTTCATATGTATAGGTTAGGAATATAATTAAGTTTTAAATAAGCGCGAAAAGTGCTTAATGTCAAAGATATACCACCTACAAAACAAAACAAAAACAACCGGCAAACCCGATCAATATTTTATAACAGAAAACAAATCAGTGGCAATTACAAGTGGCATTTGATCGCCATTAATCTTATTTCTGTTAGTGGTTTTGTACACTTTATTTAATATCGCCTGATAAATTTGTCTCAAAATAAGATATTTGCATTTTTGAGGGATTTTTTTACTGGAAAGAATTTGTAAATGTTTAAATTTATGTAGTTTTTAGTTAAGAAAAAGTAGGCAAATTTAATAAGACTTTGGCAGTATGTATTTTCAGATTTTGACATGCTTGATTTATATTAAAATCTATGTTTTTAATATGACATTTGTTTGGTACACTACAACGCAATTGTTTTACTTTAACTTATATACATTAACTATATATTAAATTCAAGAACTGCGTTCAAAATAAACAAGTTTTAATTTATTTGAATTATATATTCCTTTTAATTTTAATTTATGTTTTAATTGAAATTTGTTGTAATTGTTTTTTTTTAATATTAAAATTTATGGTCGTGTTGAAGTGTTGGTGAATGTCATATATTGTCATACTAAAGGGTGTTTTTTTTTATGTCCATCCAGTTAGCTTTATCACTTCAAAATATTAAGATTTAAATAATTGGATTAAATGTCGTGAATTTGTGGTAAATTTGCCGTAAATTTGTGATGAATTTGTCTTAAATTTGTGGCGAATTTGACGTAAATTTGCGCTTAATTTTCGTAAATTTACACCTAATTTTCGTAAATTTGTGGAGAAATTGTAGTAAATTTTTGGTAAATTTGTCGTAAATGCGTCGTAAATTTGTGTTGAATTTGTCGTAAATTTGTGTTGAATTTGTCGTAAATTTAAGTGAATTAGTCGTAAATTTGAAGTGAATTAGTCGTAAATTTGAAGTGAATTAGTCATAAAATTGAAGTGAATTACATAGTCGTAAATTTGAAGTGAATTAAAATTGTCTTAAATTTATCGTACATTTGTCGTGAAAGAAAAAAAATTGTCGCGCTTGTTTTTTCTAAAAATAAACCGTGGCAATGCTAAATTGACAGTCAAGTTAGAATTTCCAACTCCTAAAAAGGCGTAAAATGAACTGAAAACAGAAAAAGGAATATACATACATGTAAATAATCGGCCTAAAATTATCAGGAAGAGAAAAATTAATTTTTTAGTGAATTATAATAAATCTTAACATTACATTACAAATCGAATCCAGGATTCCCACAGCTTTGATTTGCTATACTTTTTCTCCAAAGTGTTTTTTTGGGTATTGAATTTGCTCCAGAAAACAAAAAAATTAGTTGTGTCAAAACATATATTGTGGCGCCCTTTTTCTCCAAAAATATCCTTTAAATATGACAAATTTACATATTCCTTTTTCTGTTTAAAGTTCATTTGAACTATTTAAAAAACAATCGCAACAATTTTTTTCTTTCACGGCAATTAATCCAATTATTAGAACGGACATCAATTTTTGACTAATTTGTAGAGAATATTCTGCTTCAGCATATAGGTCATAATAATATGCAAGTTCTAGTTAAAGCCTATTCTTGGTCAAAAGATGAGAAAAAGACTGTCAAATTACAATCATAATCACAAGAACCAATAACGAAATACATATTTTTATGTAATACTACAAAGTTTTTTAATGCAATCTCATTTCTTATCACTGTGTGAGAAAAGCTATTTGCTAATCAACTTTATTGTGATTTGTTACATTTTAGTTTTAAAAAATAAAAATGTGAATGTTCGATTTTCCAGATTTTTAATTGCCATTTTTAGAGCCAGAGTTGAATAGCTAAACCTTAATTGGATGCTACACAGAGTCGACCTGCAGCAAACTTATAATCTATGCAACAGAAGGAAATCTAAAAAACATATTAAAAATTGTACATACTTATTTATGTTTAAAAATTTTCAGTTAAAACAAATTAATTTTTTTCCAAATAATCGTTAGATTCTATAATTATGCTTTAATTGTCTAAAAATACAAGTTTTTATGTTTTTAGATCATCAAAATTATGATATTTCGAACAAGTTAGTACAAGTTATGGGTACAAAATTAAGTAGGCTCTCGCCATCGTTATGTGCAAATTTGACTCCATACAGGCAAAAATAATAACAAGTTTGGTTTATTTGAATTTCTATTCTTGGACTTTCCGTATACCAGTCCGATACTCTAACCACTGGTCTAATTCGAAATATAGTAGTACTACCTATGGTGATAATATATGTTTTTTTTTTGTTA
Organism: Epistrophe grossulariae; assembly: GCA_929447395.1. Classification (NCBI taxonomy): domain Eukaryota; kingdom Metazoa; phylum Arthropoda; class Insecta; order Diptera; family Syrphidae; genus Epistrophe; species Epistrophe grossulariae. The sequence continues at coordinate 64,869,849 of OV839568.1, forward strand.
TATGTATAAGGGGAATTTCTGATGGGATATCAAAACTTGTCCAATAAGTTTTGCTATAGAAAGAACCTTTCGATCATTTGAACAATTTTCCTAGTCTAGATTTTTCCCAGAGAAAAAAAACTTTTTTGAGCCTTGGTTAAACTTGGAAAAAGCCATTATTCTAATCTGGTAGGTTTAGTTTTATTTAAAAAAAAATGCTGACACATAATGACTTTAATAATCTTATAACTTGTGAAACTTTTAAATGCAATCGAAGTGAGCTGCAGAAAGCAGCGTCATTTTATTTTTAATATAAATCTTGCTTAAAATTATCAAATTACAGAATTAAAAAATTACCGAATTACAAAATTAATAACAAATTAACAAATGATATTATTATGTTCTTAGATATTTTTAATCGTACATCTCCATTAAAAAAAAAGAGTGATTGAAAGGGAAAGGTGAGGAAAGAGAAGAAAAAAAAGATACAAGAAGAGATTTTAGATCTTAATATTAATCGTGATTGATGGTTTAATAAGCCTTCAGTTCAATATTGAATCGGTCAGTGCCGCTGAACCCAGTGACGCCAGATCGTGGGATTTATCCCTTTTTGTGGGAATTCTAAAATAAGCTAAAAGGGAAAAAGGGATTTTAAGAATCTCATAGTACAAAAAAAGGGATTTTAGGGTTTGCTCAATGTTTTTTCTTAAATTGTTCATTTTACTATGAAACAAAAGTTGTTTTCAGCTATGGTCGAATAAAACGATGTCATGCATATAACGAACTCATTCTAAATATCTGAATCTGTTCATTTAGATTTTTGCATTTAATCTACTAAAATCTAGTACGCTACAGATGCGAAACGAATTTTGTTTTACCATAAACGAAAACTGTCGTTCTAGTTTTTGTTCTGCAAAACTATGCCCGATGAGCGAAATTGATAATATAAGCACAATATTTGGAAAAGTTTGTTCTCTTTTTTTGAGCATGAATAATTTAAATGACACAGTTTTATTGCTTTTTTTGTTGTTCATATTAATTTCTGTGATTTTATTATTTTTTTTTGCAAAAGGTTAAACTTATGCATGCAACGTAAATTTTTAACATTTCTGCCAATGCGGCATGAAAATTTGTTTATAAATTACAAAAAAATATAGTTTTTAAATTTTTCAACAAGGGATAATTGTGGGATATTTATCAGAAAGACGTGGGATAAAAGGGAATTCTTGAGTATCAATGTGGGAAAACCTGCACCCAAAGTCTGGCATCACTGGCTGAACCCTCGAATATGTTTTGGTAAGGAATTCCATAAGCGGATGGAGCTAACTAGGAACTGTCGCTCAGTTATTACAGAGTATACGTATAACGTGGGTAGATGTATTGTATGTATATATGAGTTGGAAGATCCAAATTGCAATTTGTCGAAAATATAGTAAGGTTGATGAGGTTCGATAGTATTGAAAAGCAAAACGAAGGCTTTTTATGCAAGAAGGTCGTCAAATAACATATTTAATATTAATTTCGAGTATTTGGATATTCGATCATATCGTCTTTGATTAAGTATGTACTATTGGAAGCAACATTAAGCCTTCTCCTGATTATAGCATTACAGTCTCGAAATATTTCACAGCCGTATATATGAAAGGGAATTATAAGGTTGTTGGCTAGCAGCATACGTGTTTTTTAGAGGAGTATAATTATGTGACCCAGAGCTTACGTAGGGTTTCATAAACTTTACCAATAAACATATTCAGCCCTATCACAAAATCCATCGTGGAAAATCTCCGAATGGATTATTCCACTACGAACCCCGAATTAAAGAAATTATTCTGAATAATTAATTCTGAATTTCGAAATCAGCTGTCCTATGTCACAGCAATACTTGGAGCTTTTAAAAACAAAAATCCCTTAAACTTTTTAAAAAGTCCCATCTTGTTTCCCTTTTTATTTTACACTGAACATTTGTGAAAAGTATGGCTAGACTCTTTGTTTTAATAAATATCGCAAAAAAAATCCCATAATCTCAGAGCACTTTTACAGCTGTCAAGTTATTGATCGTGAAAAACTGTGTTGTTGATATTTGTTTATTTATTCAATGTTTTAGCATTTTTTCCCAAGAAAATAATATATTCAGCATTAAAATAAATTGAAGTTAAAAAAATAAAGTGGTTTCAAATGTACTGAGGAACAAATTTTAATCCGGCTTGTTTTGAAAGTGATGTGTTCTTTTACTTCCTTTGTTTTTTTTTTAGCGCAATTGTTTTGTTTCGACTTCTTTGCAATGTTTCTCACTGGCGTGGCATTTAATTATTAAAGAGTTTAAGAACTTTTAACAAAATAAAAATTTAATATTTTATTATTAAAAATTGAATAGTTTGCGTTTGCAACCATTGCAATCTTTAGAATTTGTAAAAAAAACTATTTTTTTAATGAAACTCAATCGTTTACCACTTGGCTACGACAAGAATCAGTTGTCGTAGAAAAGGAAGTCATATTTCCGTTTCATTAGGAATTTGTGATAGCAAATTTCCCGAATTTCGAAATTCTTAATAGATTTTCCACTACGAATGGATTCTGCAATACATTTTTCGTGATTCGTAGCAAATTTTCGATTACGATGGAATTTTTGATAGGGCTGATTAATATGGTCATTCCATATAAGGTTCCTATTAAAAACTATTCCTAAATTTTTCGCTTTATCAGTAGATATAATGAATTGTTGATCCTTTTAAGCGTAGATATTTCTGGAAAGTAGGAGAGATACAATGTCTCTTTGCTTATTACCAGACATTTTGTTTTGGATGGGTTTAGGCAGAGCCTGTTCTTTTCGACATACAGATATGCTCTCTAAATTACTGTTGATTGTGCAGGTATTGTCTTCAACCATACCAAGAGGACAACTTTTATAAAGCTGTACCTCGTCAGCATACTTATGAACAGAAGATAACACTTTAGAGAGGAATTCGTTCACAAACATCGAAAAAAGAAGTGGTCCCAGGATTGATCCCTGGGGGACTCCTCTGCTATTCCAACGAAACTCTGAGGAATGGTGTCCTACTGAAACAGCTTGTTTCCTAAGGTCCAGATAGGACGATATTAAGGTAACAGCTGAATTGAAAAAAACTAAACAAAGTTGAAAGTTTATTACACAAATTTAAATGATTATCATTGTGGTTTTCGAAAATGGTAACACTGTTTCTATAATGACAGTAAAGGAGAATTAGATAAAACGGTCTTAAAGATCAATAACGACGTGACATAATTATGCATGTACATACATATGTATGTCGTTAGAAAGATATTTGTATATATGTATACTATAGAGGAAGGTACAGAATATAATATTTACTTTGGCAGATCTTTTCAAAAGTTATTTAGTAACCAAGATTATTTATATTATTGCAATTTGTTTTTGCACACAAAGTATTAGTAGTGTGTGGTATTTGGTACTCGAAATTGCCAAGAATTTCTGTATGCTGATGATGTATCACAATTTGTACAATTAGTTCAATGGAAGAATCTATTGCGCGTTTAAATGCTCTTGCTTGGTCATAATGATAATGGTATGAAATTTAATGCTATACTAAGTCAGTTACCATGTTATGCTCTAGAACCGAACTCAATCCCTAAGATTATCCCACTGTTATTCTTGATAAAGAAATTATAAGCAAAGCAAAGATAGTCGTTGATAATATACGTAGGGTTCCATCGTTGATAAAACTATTTTCAGGCGTCTTTTTTCCTGACCAAAAAAATAAGACTGAATCAGATCTTTCCTAAGGAAAAGGCAAACAAACAGTTAAAATTGTACTTTTTTAAGAACATGGGTAACCTCAAGACGTCGGTACTTGGTGGAGTGGCCTTTGTTCTTCACACCTTCTTGGCATAGAGTCAATTAGTTTTTGACATTTTTCCACAGCACGTGTTGCGTACCATTGTTCTTGGATTTATTTCGAAAGTGCCTCCGCATTTGTGATCTTCTTGCATGAAACTCTATTTTTCAAATCTTTCCAAAGATTTTCTATTTAGATCCGGCGATTGTGAAGGCCATTGCAAAACTGACACATTCTTTTGTCTAAACCACCTTGTCACGACTTTAGCAGTGTGTTTCAGTGTGGTCATTATCCTGCCGGAATGTCCACACTAATGGCAGATTATCTACTGCAAATGGAAGCATAACGTTTTCCAATATTTGGAGATACGTTTCTGTGGTTATAATATTTTTGATCCAAAAGATAGGGCCTACTCCATTATAAGAAAAACACCCCAAATTTTGATATTACCGCGACCATGCTTTACCGTCTTTATGGTGTTCCTAGGATTTAGTTCTTCATTCTTCTTCCTTCTTACATAAATCCGGCTATCAGATCCAAACAAAAATTATTTTGGTTTCGTCGCTGTAGGTACTAAATATTTTCCAGTTTTTTGGACTTCCTGATGCTTGGTTGAAGTTTGCCAATTCAAAGCGTTGCTTTATGTTCTTTTTGCTTATCAATGGGACTTTCCTAGCTATTCTTCCGTGTAATTTTTGTTCTTGCAAACGTCGCGGTCGGCGAATCGTTCGGGAGCTTACTTCCAACGACAAATTTGTTTTTATCGACTTCAAAGTCGCCAACAACTCACAGTTGAAAACTTACGAGGTTGGAGCCAAGTGAGTTCGATTATCCACTGCTACTTTATGATGGTCCACCAAAACATTTTGTTTGTCCACAACTGCTTTTCTTCAAAATATAAAAATTCCATACAAGTGACGAATTATCAAGCATTTAATTGAAAACAAATTGTCCTAAATGTTGTACATTTGCCACTTGTTGGATTTTAGTATTTTAATTGGCATATACAAATTTTCATTTCTATCAAATGTCTGTAAAATTTCCGAAAAAAATGTTAAATCATGCATTGTGGTGTTTTAAATCAACGGAATTTTCAAGTCAATTTACGCATTTTTGACATGACAAAAGCATTTGAAATGGTTGACAATAAGTTATTTAATGCATTGGGTAAAAAGTAAGCATTGATGGTTTTTTTTTAGAGAGTATCGAATTTTAAAAATGAAGTACCGAAGGGGTAGGTTTGCGGTCCGCTACTGTTTCCCATTTAAATAAATAGCATTTTTATGGCTATATTTAAGCTTATTATTTGGAGGTTTCTGTTGTTTTTAACCGAAACCGTTGTATGGCAACTACCAATTCTAGATGAGGTTCAAATTTGGCCTAGCCAGAAAATCAAATAACAATGTTCTTTATCACATTTAAAGCAAATCGGTTCATACGTTTAGGCTCTAGCTCAAATAACAGTGGACGTACAGAAAGACAAACCGACTTTAGAGTAAATATTGATTAAAGAACCCCAAAATTTTATTTTTACACGAAACCAAAACTTGGGGTAAAGACCCAATAAAAACAGTAGAAAATTAAAAATATTGATTCAAATTTTTGTTTATGAACACTGAACATACAAAATACGTTGTACTTATACAGTGTTTTCTTATTTTTTTTTTCAGTGCCAAGAAACAATGCAGCATTCGATTTCATCATAGTCGGAGCTGGACCAGCAGGCTGTGTCCTAGCTAATCGGCTATCAGAAAATCCAAACTGGACCGTTTATCTAATCGAAGCGGGTGGAACTGAAAATATCGCTCATTCCATGCCAGTTATGGCAGCTTTCCTTCAAGGAACACATTCAAATTGGAATTATAAGTCAACGCCACAGAAGGGCTCATGTTTGGGTATGAGAAACAATGAGTGTTTTCTGCCGAGAGGAAAAGTTGTAGGCGGAACGAGTTCAATCAACTACATGATCTACAATCGTGGAAATCGCCGAGATTATGATAGATGGGCCAAAGCAGGAAATGTTGGTTGGTCCTACAATGAAGTGTTGCCGTACTTCTTACGTTCGGAAATGGCAAATCTTCAAGGTTTGGAAAATTCACGATATCACAATAGGTCGGGGTTGCTTAGTGTGGAAGATGTTCATTATCGTTCGGCTATGGTGCATGCTTTTGTGCGGGGCAGTCAAGAAGCCGGTCACAAGTATACCGATTACAATGGTGAGACACAATTGGGAGTTTCTTATGTCCAGGCGACAACACTTCGTGGCCGAAGACACAGTGCGGCTAAATCATACATTGATCCAATTCGATATCGCCGGAAAAACTTACACGTAATTACTCTGGCCACGGTTACCAAGGTACTTATTGACCCTAAAACCAAATCTGCATATGGAGTGGATTTCATTCATAGGAGTAAAAAATACACCATACGAGCTAGAAAAGAAGTCATTTTATCCGCTGGCACCTTCAACTCTCCACAATTGCTGATGTTATCGGGCATTGGTCCAACGGATAATCTTCAGTCGGTTGGAATACCACAAATTCAGAATTTGCCAGTGGGAAAAAGACTCTACGATCACATGTGTCATTTTGGGCCAACATTCACAACAAATGCAACTGGAGCTACACTCTTCGCCAATCGCATATCATTGACCGATGTGACACAGTGGTTATCGGGAAGTCGTAGCACAAGAATCTCTACAATTGGAGGTGTAGAATCTTTGGCATTTATCAAAACCCCGAATTCTCGCGAACCAGCTGATTTTCCTGACATTGAGATAATTATGGTATCGGGAAGTTTAGCATCTGATGGCGGTACTGGTCTCAAAGAAGGTGCTAACTTCCGTGATGATTTGTACAACAAGGTTTACAAGCCTTTGGAGACTCGTGAGCATTTTTCATTCCTTATTATGCATTTTCATCCGAAATCAATTGGTCGAATTTGGTTGGAAGATCGAAATCCATTGAATTGGCCAAAGATTGATCCGAAATATTTTAAAGAAGAAGAAGACATTGAATTCCTATTGGAAGGCATCAAGGAGGCTATACGAATTTCGGAAACTCCTGCCATGCAAAGGATTGGCACACAATTGCACACAACAAAAGTACCAGGTTGTGAGGATTTGATATTTGGCAGCGATGACTATTGGAGATGTTCGATAAGGGTGTTATCCTATACGCTGCATCATCAAGTGGCTACTTGCAGAATGGGTCCTGCTTCGGATCCCACAACTGTTGTGAGTCCGCAACTGAAGGTGCATGGTATGAGGAGACTTCGAGTGGTAGATACAAGTATAATACCATTCCCACCAACAGCACATACGAATGCGGCTGCGTTTATGATTGGCGAGAAGGCAGCAGATATGATTCGAAATGAATGGTTGGGCATAAAACAGTAAAAAGTGGAAGAACTTGAGAATTTGAACTGACTTAGGAAATAAAAATGCATAAGTGTGATTGATATAAAAGAGAATTTTGTTTTATTTTTTTTTTCTATTTATTTGCATGTTAAAGTATCGGTGTGTAGGTATGATCTATCAACATGTATTGGACTATACACTTTAGCTAGAAAAAAAGTAAGTATAAGGAAAGAAATTTCACTGACGCGGTGGAGCTGTGTGAAGCCAGAACTTCAAACTCAACATTCAATCTCATATGAGCGATCACATAGTTAGATGGACATGTATGTATGTATGTATGTATATCAATCCACCTTCAAGTAAAAAAACATTAAGCTTTTTTTTATAGCAACACCCTCAAAAACTGCAGTTTTCAATGATAGCTATAAATGGCCACTAAGATAAATGGTTTGTTCCCAAATATTCCTCCATTTAGATTTTTATTTTCACAAAGCAATTCACAAAAAATTCACACAAGGGAATCTGTATTTAATTTAGCTTTAATTAATGTTCCGAACAATTATTTTGTCCGCTAAATTTTGATTGGTAAGTGATGTACAGTAAGAAACAAACATTTTACCCCCCTATTACGGTTGGCGAATCGAACGTTCGATGTGAGATGTTTGCTTAATTTTAGCTTGAATAATTCTTGGAGACAATTTAGTATGGAAGCTAAAATTTAGCGCGTTCTGCGTACTAGGCTTTAGAATTAATATTTTTTTTTTTTTTTTAGATAGGTATCGCCACCATCTACCCCTCAAGGTATGCAATTTTGGGTTTTCACGATTTTTCATACTTTTATCGCCAAAATTTCAAATTTTCGGCTTCTTAGGTTTACCTGATTCAAGTAATCCAAACCGATTATCAAATCGAGATAAATAAGATTTTCGTTTACGGTTTTTAAACACTAGTATGATTACCGTAACAATCGTTCTCTTGTATTCTGCTATAGATAATGCTAGTGTTACTCGATGCAATTTAATAAAAATCGACCGAGACGTTTTCAAAAAAAAAAAAATTCTTTGAATCAAAACCCACGCTGTACTTAGTATTTCTTAAAAAACTATCTATGTTTTATAATGCTAATGTTTTTCAATAAAATACAATACAATACAATACAAAAATTGTTTAAAGATTTTGGTAAACAATATCATATAGGTACTATTAAAACTTTTCTTAAAATTTTCAATAAATAATTAATGTTGAACCGTTTTCGAGAAAATCGTAATTCAGAAATATGGTTCTATGGGAGGCGCCATTAATACTCATTTTTTGTATTATTGTATTTTTGTATTAAAATTAACTGAATTTTTACTTTCGATACATATACAAGGTGTCCCATAATTAATGGACAAATTTGTACAAGTGTATTAGGGGCGCATTTTGAACAATTTTTGAAAATTGAAAAATTTTTAAATTTAGCCTGTCTGATTGATTTCAAATTGTTATAACTTTTTATCTAATCTAAGGCTAGCTTTAGTTAATCTTATACCTTTTAAGAAATTTCAATAACATGAAAAATATTAAAAAGTACAAACTAATATTCAGTCGTACGATTTTTTTCAGGATGCAATTTTAAAGATTGATCAAATGTCATATTATCATAATGTCATATCGCACCCTTAGAATGAAAGTGACCTAACTCAAAATTTCTGTAACTTCTGATTTTTCAATAAACTGACCTTAAAAAGCGAAATGAACCCTAAAACCAGGTTGTATATCCCGAATTTTTTTGTTAGGTCACTTTCATTCTAAGGGTGCGATATTATCTATTAATTTTAAGCAATATGATGCAGGAAATCAAACATATTTTAAATACAAGAAATTTGTCTTACTATTATATTATAATATTCGAGTCCAAAAAATAAAAAAACAAAAATCAATTATGGACAGGGTGACTAAAAAGTAAAAACCTGGTTCAAAGTAGGGTTTTATCGAAATAAAAAAAAAAACAGCGGTTAATCAAAAACCGTCGGAATGTACAAGTTACTACTAGAGCTTTCGATTTTCAGCGTGTATCTAATTACACGAATATCATGTGAAATAAAAAAAAATTCAACACATGTTCTAAATACACGTGTAAATAAAAATAAACGTGTAATTATAAAAGCGTAACTTTTTTTGTAAATTACCGTGGGGAAGCGATTTTGAGAGGTCATGGTCTATCAGAAGTTTCAGTTTGGACCATTGATAATGGGCTAACCAGTATGTAAAAAAAAAAACCGAACTAGAGAATTCAAACAAACTTGATATAAAGATGATAGAGAATACAAAAAAAAAAAAAACTGGAGCGATTTTCTTCAAACCCGAAACTTAAAAGTTATAGTTAGTTAACCAGAGGCGAATTTTTATCTCGAAAAAAGCTTTAATTATTTGTGAGGGTATTATTTTGGGTTTGGTCTGCATTTCAAAACATTTTTACCAAGAACCGTTATAAACGTTACCTCCCATAAAATATTTTTTTTTTTGGATTTTCGACTTTCTTGCTAACGGTTTAAACTATTTCGATCAAAATTTTTAAACTGCAGTTCATTTTTTATTCAAAATAATATTGCATATAAAAATTTTCAAAATAATATTTTTTACATTTTTATCAAAATCCAATGCTCTTACGAAAAAATGGGTTATATTTTGTTTGTCTGTAAAATTTCGTACGCTATAATTTTTGCCTTGACAATTCTTCCAAAAAAATGATCGTTTTTGAATTATTTTTAAATAAAAAAAAAATATAAATATTTCGCAATTATTTCGAACTGTCAAAATTGAAGGTGAATCCATTTTGAATTGTTTTTTTTTTAAAGTGAAATGACACTGTCAATGAAGATGGATTCATTAATATGGGCATTTATAAGGAAAAAAATAGAAGAAAAAATAAGACAAACAATTTTGCGAGAAAAATTTAATTTACTCACCCATGTTCTATACCTACGTTTTTCTTTAAAATTGGTCGAGAAACGATGAAAATTGAAACAAATTATATGAGTTTTGTTCCATTTTTCAACGTTTTCCGACTAATTTTAACGATGCGATAGTTACAGAACGTAGGCACTGCATTGCAAACGAAATCGAATAGAAATGTATTTTCAATTTCACCCGACACGAAATTTCATGTTTTACATTTTCGTTCTAGTTCGAAAATTTCAGAATTACTTTAAACTGTCAAAATTGAAGGTGTGTCCATTTTGAATTGTTTGGAAAAGTGAAATTACACTGTGAATGCCGAATTAAAGGCATTTTTTAAAAAGTAGCGAAAATCTGAGAAAAAAAATGACGAACAATTAATAATTAGCATTTCGAACGAATTGTCGAACACCCAAATTCAATTTCGCCGTATGAATTCACAAGTTAGTGAAATGCAGAACATTGGCCTGAATTTTGATCCTTTTCGCTCCAAAAAATCAAACGTTCTGTTGGAAATTTATAGTACTTTTTAGGAAACGCTAAAGAAATTAGGAATTGTTTTTTTTTAGTGCGGACGCTTTTTTTTCTGACGCGTGTTCACCGATTTCTTATATCTTTCTTCACGCGATGGTATCAAAACGACTCACTCCATTTCAATTTTGGTCAGTAGCTTGACCAATAAAAATCATTCATTTTCATTTAGTTAAAAATCTAGAATTAAAGCTTCAGTTTTTGAACGGATTGGTCAATCTTTTTTATTAAATCTTATGCAAATAATTCTGTTACCATTACTAGCTGAAATGTCCTAAAATAAAAGATACAGAAACAAACAATTTCTCAAAATACTTGAGTACTTTAAACCCAAACTTTTATTGCCTACAAAAAAAAAATAAATAAATCCTGTTATCAAGACTTGTTTAAAATAAGTGCCTACCTACCTTCTTCTTCGAAGTAAATTACTCATTTCAAATTACAAAATTAATCACCACCAAACATGTTCCACTTATTTCAAGAAAACAATAATGAATAAGACAATTCCTTAATTTAATTATTTTTTTAAGAATAAAATGTTTACGATTGATTTAAAAACAAAAGAAAAAACTCGTTCATCATCAAAAGTTTATTCCTAAGATAATTTGGTCTCGAAACATTTGTTTCAATTACCTTCTCAAATGACGTGCAATTTATCCTCATTTATTGTTTTTTTTTTAATAATTTTTTAATCTAGACGTGTAAAAAATTTTAATATTTACTCAACCTTGCCATCGGCATTTAAATGGGTCTTGCGTAGAGGCACAAGCTTGTTTAAATAACTTCTTTTCCATTACTAGGGCATATATTACCTATAATATTCTATTTACACCTTAAATTTTGGCATATCGGTTTCAGTATAGATACAAATAGTTTTAACCTGAAAAAAAGCCCGACCTATGACAATTATTTCATTTATGCGAAAACGAATTAAGAATAAAAAAAAAAAAAAAAAACTATATGACACAGTTTTTCTATTGGAAAAAAAAAAGGTTTAAGTTGATGAATAATTCATAAGATATTTTATTTGGTTTTGCTTTGTATATCAACAGTTAAAATTGATTAAATATGGAACGGGAACTAAATACTTATATCAATGATGTACCAGGTAGTTTGCTCATTTATTCTGGGTTATTACATTTTTGACTAGTTTTGGTGTTTTCTTTTTTCATTATATTCTCTTAGGGTTCATTGCTATTCAATTTAAAAGTAATACAATTTTATGTTTATTATGTACACTTAAAAGAATAATAAAGTTTATTTAAAGTTGATTTTATAAAATTATATTTTTTTCTAGCTTATTAGCTAGTTTATTAGCTACGTACTTTCTATTTAAAATACTAATTTATGTAGAACATAAACCCAGTTTTTTTTTATTTAAATTGAATTTTCCAATACATATTAATAATATTTTTTGTACTCACATTTGCGCAAGCATTTCCACAAAAAAGTAAACAAAATCGATTACCAAGAAAATTGAACAAAAAAAAAAACATTTCTTTGGGCCTTTAATATTGTTAGGTCTAGTTTTTAGTGCGAGATCATTCTGGTTTTGGTGAAAGGTCCTAATGGCCACGGATTTCAGTGGATTGACTGAGGTTCAACCAGGCTATTGTGATATTCTTGAATTCTAAACTGTGATTTCGACAACAATTAAAATTAAAGTTAATCCTCCACTGAAAAACACATTTTTAAAGCTCACATAGTAAACAAACGAAAACTTAACGGACTTACCGCGATTAATTATTATAATCAAAAATTATTTTTGATTTATTCCCCAACGTTTCGGCAAGGTTACACTTGTCGTGATCACGGGTTGATGGGTTGTGGGATGGGTGTTGTTTATTCTCTATTCTTTTGTTCTCGTTCGTAGATTGTACCGGTGCTTTTATATATTTCCAGTATTAAGACACAGTTGTACAACCATGGATCATCAATCGGATCAAAATTTTAACCCACTGATTTCGGCAGATAAGGTGAGGTTCAACCAGATTAAGCTTTCAAAAACAATTAATAGTCAATCACATATTTGAACCCTGATTAAACCTCAATTATACAATCGACATAGGGTTATTGATCCGATAATAAACTATGTTTTGTACAACACTGGTCCTAAGAGCCAAGAATTTAACTCACGGATTTCAGCGGATTAACTGAGTTTCAACCAGACTTCTGTGATAATCTTGAACTCTGAACCATCGTTGAACATCAGTTAATCCGGCTACCTCAGTTCAAATGTTTGTACAACTGGCCTTATATAACACTGATTTAACTCATAGTTAATTCAGCACTGAAAAACTGGTTTTATAGGTTTGAAAAAAACTTTTAATAATAGCCTTTTCACACCCAGCCCAAAACGCGGTTTTCGCGAAATTATCGGTTTTGGCGGAAAACCTAATCGAAAACTCAAGTTTTACCATACATTTTTGGTAAACCACAAGTTTTCGTAAACCACAAGTTTTATATAAAACCTCTCGAAAACTTGTTGAAATTCAAAGTTGAACTAAACAAACAAACCTTTCGAAATATTCAGAGCTCAATCAAATGTATACAAAAAACTGCTGAATTCTGCTGACAAAAGAAATTGTGAGTGTGTTATGTTGTTGAAAAAGTGGATAAGAGCAAATCTTATTTTTTCTTCGGCTTTTCTGGTCACAATGGTTGTTGAAATGAAACAATTAAGTAAACATTTACTTTTCCCGACGTTTCGGCAGGGGTTGCTGCCTTCTTCAGGGGAACTTTATTTAACATAAAAAAAAAAAAACAAATAATGATTATAACAATTGTATGACAACTTTTAACAAGACTTACGTTATATAATGTTGTTATGTTGTTTTGTTATTGTTTTTTTTTTGCAGAAGATGAGTGGGTGTTTGTGAAATGTCAAACGAAAACTGTAAATGTTCAATGTGAACGCTTTTCGAGTTTTTGAAAACTTTTTGTCGAAAACCCGGTTTTGGGTTTGGTGTGAAAAGCCTATAAGAGACACTCACCATTATTATGGATATATGTATTGATAAATATTTAAATTCGATATTGTACAACCCAGTGGATAAATACATGTTTGATCATTGAGAATTATGCTGACCATTTTATTGATAATAAAAAGAAAAAAAAATAACAAAAAGAAAGAAGTGCGAGAGAGGGCTTTCAAAAAGTGGAAGAATATTCCTTGGACTGACGTGAGTAAAGTTGTACTTTATGGTGGTAAAGGTTCTCGGCAGTATGTAAGACCAACTCCAAATACCGTATATGATCCTAGATACAAAACATAGTCGATAAAACACGCAGGATCTAGTATCATGGTATAGGGTTGCTTCTCATGCTATGGAGTTGGTTAATTGAATTAAAAATATAATGAAATAATGAGCATCTTGTATACGTGAAAATTTTGTAAAACATCATGCTTCCATACACCGACTTCGAAATGCCGCAGTATAACGACCCAAAACACAACAGCAGAACAGCTAAGCAATAGTTTTCAGGACAACTAGATTGAGGACATGGAATGCTCAGTCTCCCGCCCTCAATCCTATTGAAAATCTTTGGGAGAACATCAAAAAACAGTCTGGAATGTCAAACCAAAAAAAAACATAGAGTTATGGACCGTATATAGTTGAGTAGTCTTGGGAATCAATAACCTCGCAAAGATGTGAGGTTCTTGTAGACTCATTGAAACTAAGATACTAAGATCTCAAAAACTAAGATACATTTAAGAATCGGGTTTTCTGCTTTTTTATTGAAAATTAATAAGAGCATTGAATTAATTACATACAATTTTGAAAAAAATTAGTTTGAATTTTTTTTTTTTTTTTTTTATTTTTTTTTCCAAAATTTCGAGTTTGAAAATTATTTTTTCAAAAACTATTCACTAGCACAACTTAATTTTAAATGAACATTAACGAAGAGATTTCTGGTTTTCCAAAAAGGTATACTACATAAAATTTTGAAGAAAATTAGTTTGAATTTTTTTTTTAGTTTTTTTTTTTTTTTTTTTTTTTTACAAAATTTCGAGTTTGAAAATTAATTTTTCAAAAACTATTCACTAACACAACTTAATTTAAAATGAACATTAAAGAAGAGATTTCCGGCTTTCCAAAAAGGTATAACATGGCATTTTAAGATTAACCGTTGTTTTTAAATAATTTTTTTGTTTTAATTCAATTTTTAAGAAAATTACCCTTCCCGCCTAAACGGGGTGAAAAAGATCCCTTTCCCATACGATTTTTTTCGTGTTTTAACCCAACCTACTCTCTCTGACTTTTTGGTGCACCTTGTACCCATCACCCTGTATATTTTCAATTGCAGTGCTAGTTTTTTGCTCGCAGCTGTACTTATTCAAATGTAACCCTTTTTTCTTGTTTGCCGTTTTTTTTGCCTTTTTTTACTTTCAGTGCATAGATACAAATTTCGCATTTGTAAAAATATTCGAATTGAAGATTTTGTCATTAAGATGATAACACGTAAACAGTATATAGGTGTCGGAATTTTAATTTTTGTCTTTCTGTCTTTGTATGCATCCACAGCTACAGAAATGGGTCGATTAATTTACATAGAGCTTGAAGTTGAAGGTTTTTAGAAATTAAAAAAAAAAGTTGAGGTAGATACATATGTATGTACATAAAAACTACTTTTTTCGTGTTTCATATCATCGTAATGTCAGGTTTGATTAAAATTCTGGTGTCAATTTGTTACGAGTACGAAACTTACCCTACCTAAAACTACATAATAGAAGTAAAAAAAAATCTTGAAAAGTATAAAATTCACAATTTCGATGGAAGATTCCTTAATCCCAACCAACTAGTTACAACATTCTCGTAATCATTAATCAATAAAAAAAAAAGAAGTGACTAAAGGAATGTCAATTTAAAAATTTCCTCCGAGTTACTAGTGCAAGGTCAGCAGAAGAAAAATTGTTGTGATGGCATCATTAGGCGCTTACAATAGCTAATTAAGTAAACCCAACAATAAAATTTAATGCTCCAGCAGTTTTGTTAAAAATGAAAAATGGTTAAAACGTTAAGTAAGTTTCATCTAATATGTATTTATAGTCTATTAGACCCGAGTTATTAGATAAGAGGGATGTATGCAGTTTTATAGTTAGTACACAAACTATTTGCGAATGGGTTGCCTAAAGAAATCTGGGTTGCTAAGCGTTATAGGTCAATTTTTGGGTTTATTTAATTATATCTGACCCAGCTCATTTGGTAGATTTCAATGATGTAAAAAAAAAAATATTTGAAAGGGAATTTTATTTAAAAATTTATAATTGAGCGATTTTTTGAAATTCAGAGTATTAATAGGGTAAATTGGGATAAACAAAGATAGCGACCGGACATCTTTTTTATAAACTAAAAATGATAGAGTTGATTTATTTGTAATCGAATCTTATTCAATACAAGAAAGCCATGAAAATTTTAGAAAATCTAAAACTCGAAATAAAAACGTTTAAACGCCAAGAATTGAAAAAAAAAAAAAAAAACATTAGTGAAAAAAAATAGACGTTGGTGAAGAAAATAATCGTTGGTGAAAAAAATTGACGTTGGTGAGAAAATAGACTTTGGTGAAAAAATAGATGTTGGTGAAAAAATAGACGTTGTTGAAAAAAATCGCATAAAATCAGGATGAAGTTTTCCAGAAATAATTTTTATAGTTTCAACAAGCGGATTATAAATTAAAAGACCCGTGTTTGCAAAATTTTTGATTTTTTCTTGGCTAGGTGAATTTTTGAACAATAATTTTTTCATAAATATTTGTTGGATTTTAATTTGTTTGCTTTTTTCTCTCATTGTTATTTTTATTTAAAACAACATCAACATAAAGAGAATTCTATTAGAAGTACGATGGTATTACGTTATTACCAAAAAAAATTGTCCACGCTCGGAGTTGCCGAACTTTTGACTATCGATATTTTCAAAATTCTCAGTGCGTTAAAGAAAACAGTTTTAACAGTCTCAGAGAGGTACCTAACAGCAATTTCGGGGGTTAAAAGTGTAACCAAAATGTGAATAAGTGGGTTAATAGTTACAAGTGTCATGATATCGGATTCAAAAGTCCGACAAATTCACGACATTTAACTCCTTTTTGTTGGAATTTTTTTGATGGGTAGCAATTCTAAATTCATTGTCAAGTTAGCATTACCAGGGGTTATTAAAAAAAAATAACACACGCGACAAATTTTGTATCTTTCACGACAAATTCACAACAATTACTCAAATTATTAGATTCTTAAAATTTTGGAATGGTATTGCTTACTTGACGGACACGTCTGTGCGTCTATGAGGCTATGCGGTTATATGTGTCCGAGCATCCGTGCATCCACTGTAATTTGAGCGAGAGACTAAAAGGGTGGACTGATTTGCTTCAAATTTTGTGCAGAGCATTCGAATTATTGTTTTACCTAATCTTAAACGGATATAGCTAACATTTAGGTTTTTTTTTGTAATTTTCTAAAAAATGGCTCTTAAAATTATAGATTAAACTTCGTACTTTACTGAGGTTTTTGTTAAAAAATTTGCATTACGAAAATTAGGTTTTCACGGTTTTTGAGAAAAATGACTTTTATTTAGTTATTCACCGATTTACTTCTTTATAAATGTATCATTTTTGATACATGAACAGAACTCGGCTTCACTGTCCCCATACAAAATCATTTAAGAACGCCCATACGTCCGGTATGTTTTTTTTTCAAAAAAACCATTATTATTTAGTAAGATTCAACATAGAAGGGGTTGGTTGCATATATAATTGGTCACTGCTGTTAAAAAAAGGTTTTAGTTTTGTGGTCATTTTTGATACATGGACGTATGCTAACTAATTTTGTGTATCAAATATGTTACATGGGACGTATGGGTGATAATCAGTTTGTATGGGGACATTGAAGTTAACGAATTCCAATGCAAAAAATATTTATTATGGGACCTACCAATAACAACATTTAGAGACGACTACATTTAGTAGAATAGACCGGTGGAAAGATGTGGACGTTGAAGAAATGAAAATTTTGTTTGGGATTTTATTGCTAATGGGTAGATATCGTTCAATTACCCACAATTGAACACTACTGGAAGCTCGATTCAAGTTTCAACAGAGTGCAAGCAATGCAGCAAAGCATTCTTCTTCTCATGCTTCAATTTACATCATAAGGACACATAAATACATCTTTATTATCAAATTATTAATATGTTATTTATTTATTTATTTAGTCAGTTTTTGCCTTATACTTTATATTATATTATGTAAATTTCAAAATAAAATAAAATTTGTTCATAAAAAAGTAAGGATTTACTTTTGAAAAAAGTTATTTTACCCAAACATTTTTCCAATTTTTTTTTGAAGTTTCGTAAAGTATCAGACGTTACCTATATGTTTATATAAAAATCAAGTTTTAAGGTTTTTTTGTTCATATAAAAGCGATACATCTTTATGTATCAAAAATGATACATGGGACTTATTGTTGCTGTATTTTATATCTAAGACAAAATTATGGAGGTATGAGTACTTCCATATCAATTTGTATGGGGACAGTGAAACCGAATTCAAAAATGTATCAAATATGACACATGGACGTAGGCGATACGAAAAAAAATTTAATTTGTGTATCAAATATGATACATGGGGCAGTTAAGGTGTTAATATTGACTAAACTTAAATGACTTTGATTTTCGATCTGATTGAAAAAACTTGTCTTTGGAATTTTGAAATTTTTTTTTAGAATTTTGTTTTTACTGATTTCAAAAGAAAAAAAAGGTTTCAATATTGACTAAATTGAAAGTGAAATTCAAAACACATTTTTTGAATTAATTTTGTTTACGGATTTGATTCGGAACGGAAATCAGATCAGGAGTGAATATAATAATATACGATAGGTAGGTACCAGTGGTACCACTTTACTTCAATTGAAGTAGATCTACTTCTTTTTTTCGAAAAAATTTAAAATCTATGTAATTCCTACTTCGCACCATCACCAAAATATGGAAATCTACTTCATTTTAAAAATCTCTGCTTCAACGTACTTCAATTTTCCAGAAAAAAGAGCAAATGTAATTCTTTTCTCCGTTCCGCCGCAGCAGATCGCAAGTTCTCTGAAATGAACTTTATCCAATTATTCGGAATCACCAAGAAACTCTCTCTGAGGAACTGTGGATGTGGAAAGCATTATGCTCTGCAAAGAACTCATCAAACAAGAAAATGCTTCAAAAAAAACAATATTTGATCAACCGAAAAATGTGTTGACTAATTTTCAAAAATATAAGTTAGTAGATGGAAATATAACTAAATGAAAACCCAATGCCAATTTAAAGTTTTTTTTTGTTTGTGTCTTTTGAAAGACTGAAATATTTTTTATTTATTTTTCTTATTTTTTTGTTTGAAAAAACATAAAATGTAGGTACCTAATATTAAAATAATTTAAATGTTCTTTTGTATAAAAAAAAAACAGAATAACATAATTGTAGCTAAGAATGGAGCCAGAGAAAATTTTTTGTTCTAACTTTTTTTGTTAAATAAAA
The DNA here is from genome assembly GCA_929447395.1 of Epistrophe grossulariae. NCBI lineage: Eukaryota > Metazoa > Arthropoda > Insecta > Diptera > Syrphidae > Epistrophe > Epistrophe grossulariae. Next base: position 64,889,000 of record OV839568.1, read on the forward strand.
CTAACGATTTTGTTATAAAACCGCATGTATACAAAATATACATCTGAAAATGAAGTTAAAAATAACGTAGCTATGCTTTTTTTGCTAAATAAATTTAATAAGTGTTATATAAACAATATACCTTTGTTTATATGAAGTCTTATAGTCAGTTTTTGTTTTTATTTATTTTTCGTTTAATTAGATTAAATTGATATAAAAAAGTTCATTTTGAAATGTACTTCTACTTTTTTCTTAAAATCTACTTCGACTTTTTTTTCGGAAGTGGTAACGCTGGTAGGTACTATAATTGAGAATTATTGCCATATCAGTGAATTTCATATAGACGAAGTGAGATATTCATATTTCGTCTAATATTTTTTTGGGTTTGCATTATAATATGTACCTTATTTTTCTTAAATTTGTATGCTTGCGCTTTCACCAAAGAGTTATAAACAATTCTTCCAAAGATTTTACCTCCGCCTTATTTTACCTAATTTTTCCTAAATTTGTATGCTTGCGCTTTCACCAAAGAGATATAAACAATTCTTCCAAAGATTTTATCAACAGCAACAGCATTAAGTTCCATTTGAAAATATTTTATTATTAATTTTTCGGATGTGTATATGTATGAAAACTCCTATTTATTTATTTTTTTAATCTCCAAGAACCATAGTCAGCATCACTTCTTTCCCTATATACTTACATACATATATCTACATATTATATACCTACCACCTAATATGCTGTGCATGCATAGTAATTAAAAAAAAAATGCTGTTGCACTCATTCGCAGGATGTTTCGCAGATTAAAAAAAATATATGTAGTTATACCACACATACACTGTGATTTACACTATATTTTGCAAAAGTCGCATATTATAAGGTGGGGGGCTTTTAGAGCTCTTAGGCTTAAGGATATAAAAACACACACATAATCTACATCATAATATATACAAATATGTACATATACATACAACTAGACTCTCAGGAAAGTCTGACAGGTTTAATGTGTCATGCTTTTGCTTTGATGCTATTGAACGTTATATAGAACACTAGAAAGGATGTTAGGTTTTGGTTGTCGGTTGTGGTGGGGTTGCTTTCTAGTTTTCCATTTTCAACTTTTAATTTCATCATCATATAACTTAAGTAGATTCCTCAACTTGACGTAAGCAATTACTCTTTGTCTATCTCAGCAGTGACAATTTTAATAACTCGTTTAACTAGTCTTATAACGGGGTGCAATGACCGCTTTACATGGAAACGTTGGGTAATAGTAATATAGAGCTTCTTAGTTTTCTTTTTTTGAAAGAACAATGGTTGGAATTATGGTATAGCATACAAAAGGTCATTCAGAATCTTGAGTTCGTCATCTGAACTCGAGTTATATTTTGCATGGTAGTTTTAAATTAGGCATAAATCATGTCCGTCAAATAAGCATTTATCATTTCAAAATTTTAAGGTTCTAATAATTGGATTAATTGAAGTGAATTTTTCGTGATAAAAAAAAATTTTGACAGTCAATTTGGCATTACAAAAGGTTATTTAAAAGAAAAATCAAGCGTTACAATTAAAGTGTTTAAATGGAATATTTTGTTTACCTATTTAAAAGCACCTCATTGCATAATTATAACAAAATCGGTCTTGCCATTAGACAAATATACGGAAATAACCTGCAAATAAAACAATTTGCTCAGAAGCAATCAGCAAACCAGTCTCAAGAACTTTATTAACAAACTTGCGTATACAGCAACTGCAGTCGATGCATTTTTTCGACCAAAATTTCTATTCAAAATTCCTACTGTTCGACCAACAGCATTCACTTTGGAAATTATTTTCAATACATGTTTCCCCCACGTTGGTCAAGATGTCGAATTCCATCCATTTCATACCGCGGAAATATAATAAGGAGTTTCTGTCATAAAAAGTTAGATGACTTTTAGTGACTTTTACTTACGTTTCATCTGAATTTTCAGACATGAAATTCACATCTGAAAATTCAGATGAAAGTTGTTTGTGGTGGGGGAAGTGCCAAATCAACTGCATATAAAAGCTGAACTTTATAATTTTCGTGTTGTTGGTAGTTGATTTTTTTTAGTTTTCGTCCTGAAAATTCAATACTTATTTAAATGAACGAACTTTTTGTTTATTGTTTAGTGAATTTTTAAATCAACAATTTTGTATATTGATGATAAAACCTGTTGCTGATTTAGTTACATATAATTCCATCTTCTCAACTATTCACGCTCAATGTTTAATATACGAATGTAAATAAAGTTCTATTTTATTTCGCTTAAATGTAAATCCTACAGGTAAATGCAGGAATTTGACACAATGACATTTGGCTGAAATTTCAGATTTTTTTTTGCGTTCCACGACATAAATTCAGAAATCTGAAAATTCAGATGTTAAGCGATTTTTATTGAACCTGCCCAATGAGATCTCAATTATCTCAGTTGATCATGACAGGATTTCTCATCAAAATTTCTCAGCTTTGCTCTAAAAACTCTGAGGAAAAAAAATCTTGAATGCGCTTGCTCACTTTTTGGGGTGAGAAAAATCTCTGAGATCTCATTTTTCTGAACACGCCAAATAAGAATCCAACAGATGGCCCACCCGATAGTATACATTTAGATAGTACTAAAGTGACTAACCACGAGTTTTTACTAGCAATGGCTTTATGAGTATTTGATAAGTTCTCCTCTTATAAATGTTCCCCTTGTGAAGACTTTCCAAGGCCATGACTTAACTTGGAAAAACTTGGCATTTTCCCAGGCGGGAGGGAAATCCAAACATATTCAGCCTCATTCTGCTAAACCTTCGTGTCTCTTTTAAAATAAATTGCTTTACATAAATTAGTAAAACCTAAGATTTAATTTGCACAAATATAACCTGACATTTCATCTTTTTTTTAAAAACCTTAACCTTGAAGATCCGACTACTGAAATATATAATATAAGCTTCGTAAAGCTTCCATATATCTATAATTTTTGGAAATTTTGCATAGATAACGGAATCTCTCGCCATAAAAAACGGCATCACCCCACAAAATAATGCATATCTAAATAAATAAAGAAATCTCTCCATAAATATGGAAATATTTCCACTAAAGATCAAACATTTCTTTGTCTTTTTAATCCTCTACATTAATATGGGGCGATGCACGTCTATAATAGTTTTGCCTTTAAAAACAAAATAAATCATTCATACGTAATCTACATTTAAAGCAACTAGAGATATCCAATATTTTTCTCAGTTTTCATTAACAAGTGGTTAGTTCTTGAGAAAACCTCCACAAATGACAATTTGCAATTACAAATACAAACAATCACAAACACCTCATGACTCATATCATGAGTAATGCACAGTTTTCTGCAGAATTAATAATTTTTTTTTTTATTATTTAAGTCAAATATTGAGATTAATTACGTAGTATATTTAAATATTAAATTAAATTATTTGGCATATTAAAATATGAAGTTAAAGCTATAATTTGATGACTGAAATTATTGTGCATTTTATAGATAATTATTTTATTTGCATGAAATTAATGTTAAGCAGGAACTCTCTGATGAAACTACGAGTTCAAGGGGTTTTTTAAAAACAATAATTATGAGCATATTTTTAAAACGTCAACAAAAGCTGTAATTTGGTTTAAATAAAACATTCGCTAGCTAACATTGAGCAAACAAAAATTGTTCTACTTTGATCGAATCTAACACTCATTCACTTTAATACGGCCCTTTACTGTTGTCATTGTTGGTAGGTAACATGAAGTTTATTGACTGAACACGAGAATGTAGCTGTAGCTTGTAGAACTGTCAAAATTTTAAAAGTTCGAAAATAATATACATATGTATATAGAGCGCAACAATCTAAAGACGTAGCTGTATAGCAGGAAATGTATTGTGTAACAAAGTTGAGCATACTACTACAGCTACAGCAACACCTCATGTTCAACCAGTTAACATTTTACAGTAAATAAAAATTTATACATAAATTATATTAGCAACCCTTAGTTGTTGGGAGTTGGGTGGACATGAAACAACACAAAATATACTTTAGCAATTCTCTTCTTCATTTTCACATAGCAGAGCCACGTCAACCCCTTCACGGGGATCAGACAAGGACGATAAAAAAAAACCACACACACACAGCCTAACAAACTTATTGAAACTGTATTTTCCATCCCCTGTGGATTATAATGACTGTCCGTGTCCAACTCCTGCTCGCTCATCCTCCTGGTCTATTCAAATTTGGCAACAACCAAACAGGGCGTTCGTTAGTGACGTACAGAAATCAATGACGTTTGTAAAAGAGGGCGATGGGTTGGTTATTTTTGAAATAAATTCTATTTTGCCAACTTTCAGCTTGGAGATTAATTTTTTTTTTTCGTTCAATGCCATACAAGCAGCGTTGCCGATGTGGCACGATCGTGAACTTTTGGCACTTTTTCATTTAAATTGCACTGTGGCACTTAATGATTTAATATGGCACTTTCATTTTGATATAAAAAAATAAAATATTTGGCGAGCAAAAAACTAATTCTTAGAACGTTTATGAAGAACTAAACGCACCCACACAACTAATCGTCATCTGTTCAAATTTTATCTGTTTTGATTTAATTGTTATTGTTTGGGAAATTGGTTATTCCATGATTTGTTTTTCTTTAAAAAATTGTGTTTGTGCTTTATAAAAGTGTTTAAACGATATTAGTTTGTCAATTAAACTGGAGAACACGCCATAGACGTTAAAAAGAAAAAAAAATTAGCGGAAGTCGCACATTGAGAGCGAAGAACATCGTAATTTGGAAAATATAATAAAAACTAAGTTATGTAATGAAGTGCAATTAATAATTTTTTTTGAAATAGACAGACATTTTTTTTTTCTGTTGGTGGCACTCAGTGTCTTAAAATGGCCCTTTTTGCTGGCAGCGGTGGCACTTACAAAAAATTATTTCCGGCAACGCTGCATACAAGAGACCATGGTGTATATTTAAAACTGATGGATTTCACAAGGGGACGAAAAATATGACTCATCTCGAGTTGTAGTATACTGGTGTTGTTGCTGTTTTTGTGTTGTTGTTGTCATTCGAAATCAATTCAGAGAATGATATGAAGCAGACGGGCCCGGTCGGGTCGGCCTATTGCATCATCTTAGCCAAAATAAGAGGGGTTGATGAACTCGTTTAAATTTGTAAATGATGTTGTTTGTGTTCGCCCTTCGTGTTCGTATGTGCTGTATGTATACGAAATGGGATATTGTATCGTTTCAAAAGAAGGAGATCCTATAGTGATGGGTCTCTTTCCAAAAGGATATACGAAGATGTTTACCTACATATATATACGTACATTACATACATATTATAGTGACGCCAGGAGTTGTTCCAGACTAAATAATAGCATTTAAGCTAAGGCTTAAAAACTTGTGTTTTAACCCCCGCCGTATACCTATATAATATCTGTAAATAGTCATGAATAAACGTAAAATATTGTGTTAGGTAGAAATCAATGTTTTGAAAATTCAAGTTGTCGAGGGGAAAGCATTAACATCTCATCAAATTGCAATTGAATTGAAAATTTTGATTTAGTATAGTTTCAGACTGAAAGCTACTGCTTTCAACACTAAATATATATAATATATAATTTAAATTGACAGCATAGGCACCTACAGGGTGGCCAGGTGGGGCACTTTACCCCTGGCTCTTGGACATTCGAATTTACGTTGGCTAGCTAATTATAATTGAGGTGACATTTTATAAAATTTCGAAAATTTTTTATGATATTGAATAAAACATTTATGAAATTATTTTTTTTTTCGAATTTAAATGTTTCTATTAATCTTCCTTTAATTTTCATTTTAAAATAAAACTAAGATACATTTTAGCATCCGGTTTTCTGTTTTTTATTGAAAATTAATAAGAGCATTGAATTTTGAAAACAAAAATTATACTTAATTACATAAAATTTAAAAAAAAAATTAGTTTGAAATTTTTTTAAATTTTTTTTTCTTCAAAATTTGGAGTTTAGAAATTAATTTTTCAAAAACTATTCACTCACATAACTTAATTTAAAATGAAAATTAAAGAAGAGATTTCTGGCACTAATTAGGGCCGAAGGCATTGGTAAATTATTAATATAACTCGTCATGCCAGTGTAATTAGCTTTTAAAAAAATTATATTTAAAGAATGTTGAAATTTCAGATTTAAAGAAGTTAAGAATTTTAAACTCAAAAGTCAAAGCGATATGATGAATCGAATTAGAAAAAATAGGAAAAAGTGAATTATTTACAGGCATACCTAGGTATATAATTCTTTATCAACAACTAATAAGTCAAGAATACGATCTAAAATATTTTTAAATTTGTTCATTTGAATTAAATTAAGCGCAGTCAAGGAATCAATAAAGAGAGAATAACATTCATTTTTACATTTTAAGGTATAAGATAAGATTCATCTACATCAAAAACCCAATTAATATTTGGAAGATTAAAATCACCAACTACAATTATATGCTGATTTTCATTAAAGTTAGAAATGTAATAAGTAATATTATTTATATAGCTTACAACAATAAAAATATCATTATTATTTATTGTATTATTCATACTAGAATGTCAGTTTATTAGACTTAACCATTCCTTATTCCGTCAATTTCATTGAATTTTTGAACAACAACAACTTAAAGGTGCTACCACCAATTTTATACGAATTAATTTATAATACGTTTTAATTAATTATTTGGCTGGACTCTGGAGATATAGCTATTTCAAGGGGTGCCAAGCCCTATCACCAGTCTCCTTATTAGTGGTGCTGAGCTTTAATCCAATTTTATTATGAAAAACTTTCTACATGCACACCATAGGGATCGAACCCACGTATATCATATTAGCTCAGTCTTAGAAGAAGTATGCACTATGCATTCCACCGCTTTATACCACTGGCGTCACAGGTCGAGGTGTGTTGTTTGTTTGTTTATCAAATGCATTTGGAGCATCAGCATTTTTCTAAGCGCCTTTGAGTATGCTGTTTTGTTCCGCCTCCATTTTTCTCCATACCTTATTTCGAGTTTGCGAGTAAAACAAGGAACGTAGCGTACCGAACGTAGATCGTAGCGTACCATATTATGTAATGTAGATCTCTCTCACAGTGTCTGATTCTAGTGCCTCTGTTTAAAATTTTTGAGTACAAAAAAGCATTTTTCTCGTAAAATTGATTGAAGTAAACTGAGGTCCTTTTTGAAAATAAAAAATAAATAATTTTTACGAATGAATAAGTAGCAAGTGTTATACCATTTTAAAATCTTGATGAATTGGGCCAATTTTTTAAATAACTTGCCGAGGGTAGTTTAAATATGAAGTGTCAAAGTTAGCTTACAAAATTTGTTTGAATCATGACTTGGTCAAACTTTATTTTTCTTTCGAAACTTATAATATTTATTTTTGTGATTTTTGTGATTGCGAACAATAGCATGGTTATTTAGGATAACGTAAAAAAAATCACCACAAAATTTGGAAATTTGTGCCCACAGTACCTAAAAATGTGCCTAGGGTATCGATTTTCAATATTTTTCTAAATATTGCAATTATTAGTTAACCAAACGAGATGAATTTTATTTTCTTTTTTTTTCCAGAACAGGTATAAGCTACCCTATCACCCGGTCCCCGCTTGACGTTGAGTTTCGGGACACCCTGTATAAGGATAAAAGGGAATGCCCATTTTATTATGGAGCCCTGACCAAGAGTATAGGTATACGAACGAAATTTATATCAAATGAAAGGTGACGTTGAGCTTGTTATACTGAGATATTTTTTAAATTTTTCGTGGTGCGTCGTTTATTTAACACGTCATGAACAATTATTTGTAAAAGAGAAAACAGATATTTTAATTTTGTAATCGTCATCTTCAAGCCCAAATATCTTGACTCTAGAGGTTCCCCCACACCAACGCGAAACAGTCGCGTGACGACGAAAACAATAATAACAACACCTGGTTGTCAATGAAAACAACGCGTTGTTATTATTGTTTGCATCGTCGCCGCGATAAATTCGCGTTGGTATTGGGGAACCTTAAAGCATCTCGCTGCTAATAGAAACTATTTATTTTAAATTTCAGCAAAATTGGTTTAGTAGGTAGTTTTCAAGTCTATATCTAAGCTTCATACAGACGAGTATTCATTTTAATTTAGGCATACATAAGTACATAATTAGCCAGTTCACGTTTCTGAGATCTCACTGAGCAAACGTCTGTCAGCTCCACTGAGGAGAAGGAGAAACCTGAACAAAATTTCTCCTTTAGAAGTCAAAAGCACTCTCCATCTCATTTTTATAAATTGATCAATTGCGACAAAAAAATTAATTGAGCAAACGAATCCAAAAAATTTCAGTCTCAGCTTTTTGACAGCAAAAGTGAGGAATCTCACTGAGGAATTACGTCACATTTCTGAGATTGCTGAGATCTCAGAGATCTCAAGAAACCTAAACTGGCTACATATGTATGCATGTACATTATACACACATATGTACATATATTTATACGATTGTCATTTCCATAGTTTTAGATCTATTGGATCAATTAACGTCCTATCTATAAACAATTTCCATTCTGTATTAATCAAAATAGAAGAAGAAGACGTGACAAACCATAAAAATTCAAATAAATGTCATAAAATTCAATAAAACCTACTTATAACTTGACAACAGTTTAAAATTAACTATGAACGCGGCCCATTGTATTTTATATCGGGCGAGTAATTTAACTTGTACGTTTATAGAATACAATACTACATACATACATATATGTACATACATGTGCACATACATATGCACATACATATGCACATACATATATATTTTTTAGCTTGTAAAAAAAGGCGTTATTTCTAATGTCGTACATTTAAAGATATTCCGAGTTAAATGAATGCACAAATGAGCAATATCCTTTAACATTGAAAATTTGCATGCGCAAAAGTTACTTTTTTGGGTTGCTGAGAGTGCAACTGGGGCTTTTTATTAAAAAATCTCATAGCTTCAAAAAAAACAATAAAAAAACAAAGTTTATTTTAATTTCGACAATTTGCAAGTTACGTAAATTCTTGATATAGGGGGACGATATCGTCGTCGTTCTATGATAACTCCCTAAGTCCAATTTTTAATTGTTGTCAGTGAAATATCCATAACTAATTCAAATGTTTCCATAAAAAAAACAAAATGGACTAAGGGAGTTTTCATAGAACGACGACGATATGTACATATGTATGTACATATGTAGATATTTAAAAAAAAACATTCGCAATCTATAAAAAGAACTTATCGTTTCAACCACGAGCTGAAAGAATGTAGGTACATAGTTCAAGTTTTTTATGATACAAAAAAAATATTTATTTTTATTCGCCACATAAATAAATCAAAGCATAAATAAACTTGAAGTGAAGAGACTTTTGAAGTTTACAGATTAATTACAATCAGAAGAAGGGCTCTTGAAAAAATGAACAGTGACCGATAACTTTAGTATTTACCTTTACAAAACTGCTGTTGGGACAATTTTGTTCAAGTTGTTATTGTAACAAATATCCACTTTCGATAGCATCTTTGACTGAGTATAGATATCCCATGGGATTATCAAATAAAGATAAGACTCTCGTCCTCACGAAATCAGTGCTCATTACAGCTTTTTTGTTTGGTGTTTTTTTGTTTTGCTTTGCCTTTTACATTTTGTAAATTCCATGTCTATGAACTTACCGTCAGTTTTATATGAATATTTAATTTCGACTCGAATTGAGTACTAGGCTTTTAGAGGTTAATATGTATATACATACATACATACATATGTACAGTGGTGTGAAAAACATTCCGGATTTTTTTGGTAAACTGTATTGATTGTTGGTTTGTGATATAAAAATGAAAAAATCAAATGTTTGCAATTTTTTCCCATTTTTATCGAAAAATTTTATTATTTGAAACAAAAACCATTCAACTTTATCCATCAAAACCAAACAAAATTAAAAAAATTAAAGTTAATTCAAAATTTAAATGTGACGAACTAACCGGATTTTATTTTTTTGCAATTAACTTTTATTATTTATTTAATATTTTGTCCACTAACCCCTGTTTTTTATCACAGCTCGGCATCGACGAGGCATTGACTGGATTAAATTCTCGAAAACAGAAGCAGGAATATTCTCCCATTAATTTTTCAAAGCTGCAAAAAGAGAAGTTGTTGAGGTGTGCTTTTTTTTCCCAACCCGCCTTTTTAAAATGGCACACAAGTTTTCTATTGGGTTTAAATCGGGTGATTGAGATGGCCATTCTAAGACACGAATATATTTCTTTTAGCAGCTTTGAAGAATGTTTGGGGTCATTATCCTGCTGAAAAACCCATCGTAGAGGCATTTCATCCTCTGTGTATGGAACCATTACTTGCTCCAAAATGTCCCTATATTGGAAACGGTCCATAATTCCTGTGATTTGGTGTATAGGACCGCAGCCTGCTCCTGGAAAACAGCCCCAAACCATCACCGAGGCTCCACCGTGCTTAACTGTAGGGAGTACATTTGCAGGCTTTAATCGCGTACCTTTTGAGCGCCTCACTGTCCTTGCACCATCGGAGTAAAATAAGTTGAATTTGCTTCCATCACTGAAAAGCACACTCCTCCATTTGCTTAAAGACCGGTTAAGATGATTTTTTGCAAATTCAACCCTGGGTTAAATGTTTTGATTAGGAATTTTAAGTCTTTCCCAAATACCTTTTACGAATTACCTTTTTTTACGATGTTTAGCAGTAAGAAGAGGTTTTTTAGCTGGTCGAAATGCAAAAAGACCGAAATCTCTTAAACCCTTCCTGACCGTACTTGGCCCTATGGGCAGATTAAGTTCATCACAAATTGTCTTTGAAGTCGCAAAAGGGTCTTTAAGCACGAAATTCTTTATGTTTATAATTGTTGTTTTGCGTGGGCGTCCACCAAAATGATCTGCTTCTACTGATTTTCCACTTTTAAATTTTTTAATGATGTCGCAAACCGTTGACGTTGGAATTTTTAAGATTTTAGCGATTACTTTTTTTTATACCGGCTTGGAACTTTTCTATTATTTCGTATCGAATCGCGTTGCTATAACGTGTTTTAGCAATTTTATGCACTATATAATTTCAACTTACACAGCTCTCAACTTGTAAAAACGTTTTAATCTACGGCTTGAGTCAAAAGACTCGAAAAAACCGTTACTTTAACATCGAGACTCGCAATCTTCTTTTGCACAGGCATGTTACTGAGTAACTTTATAAGAAATTTTTTTTATATTGTTCTTGTCATCGTAGCATTAAATTTTTAAGGTTATTATTAACTTGTCTCATACTCTTTACAAATTATTAAAAACTTATGGAAAGGTGTTAGTTTTCTACTTGGTATTAAGAAAATCATTACTATGGGAAAAAATACGGAATGTTTTTGGCAGCACTGTACCGATACATAACCTCTTCCTCTTGAGAAAATAAAAAAATACAAAATTCTTACTTTGACCCAAGATGATTTCTATGTATTTTAACAGAAAAAAAAACAAACTCTTTTAGTTTAGGAGGATTTTATTCAAAAAAGGGCGTGAAAGTGGGCGAATTAAAAAAATGTTGAGTTTAATATAACAATCACTAGTTTGTTTACAAGATTAAAAGGGGCGTGGAAGTGGGCGGACATTTGGCTCAGGTTTCCATTAGGAACATTAAAACAAACATATGAATAAATATGTTTTGAATGACAGCTTGGCTATAAAACACGAAAATAATAATTATTTTGTGCGGAAATGATTATTAACAAAGTTATAAACAACCTACCTACTTACTGTACGAAACAAAATATGAAAAAGGCTATTTTTTTTTAAAGTTTGCAACCCTTTTGATATCATTATGTCAGAAAAATCGTTGCTGTTAAAATTTTCCAGTAGGGCCAACTACAGTACTGTTTATTACAAAAAATTTGATAACATACCAACTGATGACATAGGCGCCTGCCTGGCGACGGAACATACCCTAAGCGGGTCCCACTCACGTCAGTGGACCCTAAAAAGGGAGTTAAAATCCTTTGAACAAAAACATTTTCACTGACACAATTACATATATCAGAAGTGGTGTATACTTTTAGGTGAATTGCACACTAGTATTTTTAATCTGTCAATAATTGCATCTGCTTTTACTTCTTTAATTTTGTTAATTGTTTATAAAAGCCCTTCCACACTATCCCACCGACACATGCAAAAAAAGTGGGAAACAAATTATGTATAATAGTGAGGAAACAAAATATGAGAGCACATCTTACATAGCATTATATTCCATCGTGTATTTGACATGTGTTAAACATGAGAATTTTTAGAAATGTTTCTAATTCTATCACACATTTCATCACATTTTTATTGAGGTTAAATTAAACTGTTGTGTGGGGTAAAAAAATTAAATGACATTTCTCTCCTACAAATTTGACATGTATTAATACTCAGTGGGATAGTGTGGAAGGGCTTTAACTTCTATATTGTTTTATGATTGTTTTTAATTAACTGAAAATTGTTCTACACAGCAAATCACAAATAACCATTTTGCAGTGCATTTATTAAGTAAATTAAGCTGTTTTCATGAAGCTATGGTGCCAAGTTTAATTGTTTATATCTTTGTTAATAACCATTTCCGCACTAAAAAAATGTTTTCTTGTTTTATACCTAGGTATGCTATTTAACAACATATAAAAAAAAAAATTTTTCCTTCACTGTTCCTAATAAAAAAAAAATATTATCTACCTACCCATTTTCGAAATATGGAATTTTGAAATTTTTTTTTAAAATCAATACCTACTTTCCTTTGAAAATGTTGGTATGCATTATTAGAACTTATTTGAAGCTTTTGTGCAAAAAAATTCATTAAAATCAGTTCAACTGATAATGAGATAGGTAGTAGAAAATCAAAAAAAAAAAAAAAAGTGTGAGTGTCGGAGCCGTTTTTGAGAAGTATGAGATTTTCAATACCGGTTTTTAAACATTTGTATGGGAGGTAACGTTATTTTTAGTTGTAAGAATAATTTTCATTTAAAATCTGCTAGATAATGTTAAAAAACTGCTGGGTGCCAAGTGTAACAAAAATTGACGTAGTCGTTTTCGAATTATTAAGTTCTCAAAAAAAAATTTTGAAAGTTTTGTACTTTTAAAACTTTTTCAAACATTCTCCATAAAAGTTGATCAATATCAGTTCAACTGTTTATGAGAAAATCGAAAGTCAAAAAAATGGATTTTTCGGAAAAAAAATGTTGCCTTTTTGTAAAAAAATTAGGTACCTAGGTAAAGGCACTAGTATCCGGACACTTAACACATTTCTTCACTTTGGTCTCAATTTATTTTCATACTATGAAAATTTAAGAAACAAATTATGGTTTTTCTAAAAGTTTGGATATTTGCTGTTAATGTTACATTTAAATAACTTACTAATTTTATAATTGCATAATTTATACAATTTTTTTAAAAAAAAGTTTGATTTGCGCTAGTTTCCGGACAACAAAATTTAGTGCCCTGACACATTTATTTTAGTATCCGGACGCACTAGTTTTGTATGAAGTTAAAAGTAAAATATAAAATGTAAAAATTGAAAAAATCTCCCTTTTTGTTAACTTAACATTATGTACTTACTATGTAAATACAGTGTATTTAGATGATTTCTGAACCCCAAACCGGCTCAGGGTAGTCAAATACCTACCAAGTATAGGTATACCAATTGATAATCTATGAAACTTATCAATTGATAGAAATATAGAATTGATAAATTTTATTTTTATTATGAATATTAAACAATCCTTACGATTTTGAGTAAATGCTTATTTCATTTAAAATTTCTTATATTTCGGTTGAGTCTCTATAAAGTTTGTCGAGTTTTTTGGATAATGATTACTTCTATCTTCATAGAATCACAGAAGGTCTTTAGAATTGTCTTATAGAATTCCCCCATTTTTTATAAAAAAAAACCTTCAAAGTAAGCGTATTTAAGGAAAAATATTTTTAGAATTTAAATCCCAATTTTTTTGGCTTTTGTCCAATTAATATTTTCTGTAAGATGGTTGATCATATGCTCAAGGACTTAAATTACGCAAGCCTCTTATCCTTAAATTATTTAAAGATTAAAGACACAAAAGCCATACATTTTATAAAAAATAGACTTGTCCGGATACTGAACTTACTACTTGATACTAAAGAATTTAAGATTTTTCTCTTATTTTCAGTATCCGGACGCTATGTCCGGAAACTGAAAATGATATAAATTTTAGTATTCAGTATCCGGACACCAAATATTTTGGTCAAAAACTAAGTTTATTTAACTTTTATGGTTTAATTATTAAAATTTATAATATTTTATAGAATGAAAGTCACTTTCTTTACCAATAATTTATTTATTAACTCAGCTAATTGCTAGCTTTAAAGGTTATAATTATATGTACATGTTACAAAATTGAAAAAAAGTTGATTTAAATTTAATTGAAGTATTAACAGTTTGGTTGAACAAATTAGTATATTTACTGTTGAAAAAATTAAATAATTTAAACATTTTATTGAGAGGAGAAAATCGTTCGTAATTAGTCCGATAATTTGAAATAAATATGCATCCGGACAAATTCCTCAAACTCCTTTGGGGAATATTAAAGTTTATGCGAGACAGAAGGTGCAAAGAGTCTATGTTTCCGTTTATAAGTTTCACAATGAAGACAAAAGATAAATACAAGCGTCTGCTCTCAAGACTAGGCATGTCTATCAGTTTCAGTCTGTTGTTATAAGGCGGGAGTTCGCAAGGATTTTCCCAACCCAATCCTCTGAGTGAAAACCTCAGAAATCTTTTTTGCACTTGTTCTAATCTGGCTATGTGACAGTCATAGTGGGGTGACCAAACCTGACAAGAATATTCAATAATGGGTCGCACAAATGTCACAAAAAGCTGTTTGATAACAAAAGGATCAGAAAACTGCCTTGACTCTCTCTTTATCCACCCAAACTAATAAATACTGCGTAAAATAATACAATCTTCAAAATGTTCACACTAATTTTTTTTTACTCAAATCGTCATTTTAATCGTTCTCTTAGATCTGAGAAACTGAAAGGTCGCATAACTTTTATATTATATCTTTAATTTACTTGAAACTTTGCATATATGTTTGTGATACATAAAGGATTGTATTTTGATTGTTATTTGGGACTATTTATGAATGATATGCTTATTTTTTCCAAATGACAAAGTGTCCGGAGACTAGCACTGTCCGGATACTAGTGCATTTACCCTACCTACCGAACATTTTTTAATAAAAGTTGTAGGTACGTTTTTGAGAAGAAGATTTTGCTAAAAAACATTTTACCTAACGTTATGTTTGGTCTTAAAAAAATGTCAAAAAACGTGTGGGGGGAATGCCCAAAAAACGCTAAGTACCAACTTTAAAGAAAATCGACCTACCCGACAGACAGACGGACAGAATTGCGAGACCCACTTTTTTCGACTTCGCTATCATCGCAATATCAACTTTGATCAAAACCCCGAGTTCGATTATTTTTACGAATCCATAACTTGCCATACCTACATACCTATATGTATGTAGTACCTATGTATGTATGTATATTATATCGCAAGTAAAAATCTACGTCTTTCATAACGAGCATAACACATCAATTGAAAACAATTAAAACATCCTGACTGGGAAGATTGTCAAATCTGAAAATTTGTTTGCCAACATTTTGGCATGATACCTATAATAAACATCCAGCTATAGTAAAAAACAGCTACCTACCATGTGTATTTGTATGACAAAACGAAGGCAAAAATCTGTGTTTCACCCTTGGTCTTTCTTCTGTCTGCTTTAGGATATTTTTCTTCTTTTTTTTCTGGCAAAAATCCCATGGAAATTTTATTCTACTTCTACCCTTAAAGCTTAGTCATTGGTAAAATTATACACTTAAGTGTAAAAAAGACACCCAACCGTCTTCTGTAACAAACCTGTTTTTCTTTCTAAAAAAAAAAAGGTACATACTTTTTGGCAAAGGAAAATAAATCCCCGCAAAAACTAGGAAACAAAAACAGGTAGGTAGGTATTCGCTTTTCTAACGCACATAATACATAATGTACAATGGCCTTCCTACACAGGCATGGACGAACGCACATGGTAAAAAGGAATAGTCTTTTTTCTGCAATTTATTGATTTTCTTTCCGTAACCACGCATTGAGCAAAAAGAAAAAATTGTTGAGACTTTACAGAGAAAAATATGCAAAAAGGTTTCTTTAATTTATGTATAAATATTATGTAGATACCTATTATATACATATGTAGATAGGTACTTTAAAAATAAAAACAAAGCTCACCTGAAACAATAAGTGCCTCATTTGGCCCGGTTGTATGAATGTTTCCCATTTTTCACTCCTTGCGTTGTTTATCCTTTTTTGTATATTTGAGGAATATCCTTTGAATTTATTGCGACCGACAAGAAATACACAAAATTTTGCACAAACAAGAAAACTCTAAAACACAACTTCTTGCTGATGCTTCACCTAAAAACACACACAAGGTAACAAAACAAAAATTAAAAGACGAATTAATTCCAACGCAATATAATTTAAGTAAGGATAATAATTAAAAAGAAAAGTATATAGGTATGTAAATGTAGTTGATTTGAACAACAAAATTATAGTGTTCAGTTTTGTTTAATAAATTTTGAGAAAAAAAAAATAAATTCAGGCTGCCGCCTGGAAGTAGGCTATGCTTAGTACACTTGATTGAACAATTTCAGAATCGAGTTAGAAATGGATGCTCGATGGTGTGAAAAGATGAAGATCCCGCACTATAACTATATCATCTATCACTGTTGATCACATACAAATGGGTAAAGGGAGACAAATACAATTCACAAAGAGACATTACCAGTAAGTAACAAAAAAAAAAGAAACTACCTAATAAGAATATGAAAACATTTCTGGGGAATCCCTTGGAAAATACGTATATGTAACACTTCTGTGAAAAAAAAACAAAAAAACAGTCTATTGATAACGAAACGAAAATTACACAGAAAACCGGTTGAGGATTATGACGATGATAGGTTAGTCGCACTCGCGCCAATCGAATCAACCACTGACAGAAGCCGAAAGTGACAAAAAGTCCAATGAAAACGAAAGGTCACCGTCGGGATAGCTATTTGCTTTTAAAAATAATATATTTTATATATATATATAAGGCGGTGGCGGCGTAGTGTGGTTTTTTGTTTTTTTTTTCTTTTCAATTCGGGGTGTGGGAACTTTACCGTCCGTTCCGGATTCCGTAAACGATTATAGAAACTTTGTTTACGGGCGGATCTTCTTTATTAAGTTTATTTACATTAATTGATTAGCTTTTTTTTAGTTTTTCATCAAAACAACGGTACGTACCTTTCTGTTCAGACTACACTCACAGACTTTTATGAATCCAATTCGTGTTTCGGGTTGTCGTCGGGAGAGATGCGAGATGGTTTGGTTGGGCTATTTTGCTTGCTCATTCGTGCTATCAAATTAGGAGGGTTGGTGGATATAGTCGGTATGACGTCATGCTTTTCAAATTGTTTTTCTTGTATGTACTCTTCAATCTCCGCTGTTTTGTCATCTTTATATAAAAAAAATAACGTATACATTTATTTCATTCACACCAATTGAAA
Source organism: Epistrophe grossulariae (assembly GCA_929447395.1). Lineage (NCBI taxonomy): Eukaryota > Metazoa > Arthropoda > Insecta > Diptera > Syrphidae > Epistrophe > Epistrophe grossulariae. Next base: position 64,906,653 of record OV839568.1, read on the forward strand.
AAGCGTATGATTAATATGTGGGTTAGTTCATGCTCGTGCATTTTATTTATTTATTGTTGTTGCTGGTTTTTGGGAGAAGAGCATGCGCTTTAGGTAGATTTGTTTGTCCTCCATTTTTAACAGTACTGTTATTGAACTGATGGTTATTGGATTTGATATTGGTTTGAGTATTTGATAAATTTTGAAACTGCTAGAAAAACTAGAGATGCGTGGAAATTGAAAATAATTAACAAGCTGATAGGAGCCATGTTTTTTTGCAAGCTCGGAGGGAATTAGATGAAAAAACCGACGTCGGTGCTAAATAATTAACATGTTAAATGCAACAACAACTAATCCCAGAGAATTCTCGGGGTTTAACAAGCGCACAGAAAAACTGAGTTACCGGCATGAATTGCATACATGTTATCGATAGTTTGTATGTAAACTCCATGGCGCATATTCATAGTCGTTTTTAGATCCCAGTTTATCTTAGCCTGGAGTTTACCCAATGTAAATTAGATAGGATAAACCCAGTATTTTTTTAGAAACAACTTAAACAGTGACTATGAATATGCCCCCATGTTTTTTACTGTCATGGCGTCTCACCTCGCTGTCGTTTTTTTCAACCAATTCCCCCCGGACTTGCAAAAAAAACACGCCTAGCCCAACTAAAGCCTCAACTACATAAGCCAAAAAAGTGAAAAAGTGCAAAAGTGAACATTTTTAAATTGATTTTGTGATAGTTTTTCTGACTAGAAAACTTATAAAAATGATGCAGAAAGCTTAAATTTTGGTTTAAAAACAAATTTGTGTATTCTTTTTCACAAAACAACGGCGCTAGCGGTAAAAAAAATATTTTTACTTTTGTACTTCAGTACTTTTTGGCTTATGTAGTTAAGCCTTAACAATTTAACTTGTGTAAGGTCCATTTTTTTGAATTCGATAAGCTATAGCTAGCATATACATTTTATAAGGCTTTATTATAAATTATGTTTTTAATAGTAACTTCTTTAATGCCTTTTAAAAGTTGGTACACAGGTTCTATAAAAGGCTTTTATACTAAAGCCTGTACAAGGCCTCCCAAATTGTTTCAATGAAAGTGAAGCTCCATATATAAATATTTAATCTTAATACTGCTCATAATTATACAGATGTCAACAGAAAGTGTAAGTACATTTTGTATAGGGCTTACTAATAAAATAATTATATCAAATTTGACAAATTCACCGCTTTTCATTTAGATTAGAAATATGTAGTCCAAAAAGGGAAGTTTTTTTTCTCACATTATAAAAACAAAATACCAATAGGGTAAATCATCTAAGCCTTTACAGACAATAGTTAATTCGTGGAAAAAGTTTAAAAGATCAGGATCGCCTATTTGGTTAATAGGAATATTTTCTGGAACAAATAAGTGTACTGACTTGGAATAAAATGTTAACAGCAAACTTATGGAAATGATTGCCTTCTTTAGTGAACTATTTTACCTTTGTATACCAACTATTAATAGAGGGAATTTATTTGGATTAAAAAGCGTCCATTTTGGTTTGCTATTGGCTTCTGTAAGATAAGATATAAAGCTTTTATAAAATGTTAATAGCAAATTCTACAACCATTACAACAAGCGTCCATTTTGTTTTGCTATTGGATTCTGTAAGATGAGATATATAGTTTTTATAAAATGTTAATAGCAACTTCTACAACCATTACAACAGCGTCAACCTTAACAAAATATTTCGCTGTAGCAGATACGTGAAGTATCAACTAATAAACATTTTAACATCCATCTCCTGTATTGCAAATTAGCCTGGTGGGTAGCGTGCTGGGTCTTTGATTGGAAGGACGCGAGTTCAAATCTCGGAGAAACCATGTAAGTAAAAGTGAAGTTTTTTTAAAATTAATTTAAATTCTATACATTTCAGATAAAGAAAAAAGCTTTTTCAAACTCTAATATGAAGAAACAAATTCAGATAAATAAATAAACTAAAAATTTGAAAGGACGCATTTTTTTTCAATTATACAACTTCATTGCTTAGCATAAGGCCTTAATGGAAAATTTAATGTGAGCTATTGCTTTCATAGCAGGGCAATGACTTTCTTAAGTTTATCTTTATAAGACCTTATTACACTGTTCGTTGGAGACTATATACTTGCATAGCACTTGTGATGAAGTGTCTTAAGGAACTTCAATAATGTGCGCCAAAATGGTTTGCATAGGGCCTTCTTCTGTTACTATACAAGCCAGAAAATAGCTTGCATTGAACCTACAACAAGCTAAATTGTTAGTTGGGAGGGTCTCGGTCATCAGTAGTAATTTTTTTAAATGGAAATATTGCAAAAATTAAAGGCTCTCAGAAACCAACGTGACAAATTGGGAACGACGCACGACGAAACCAATAAATACCGCTGAAAATGTCTTATAATACGTTTTCATTGGAGCCGAAATGAAGTAATTTTGTTGTTATGAAGTGTTTTCATTGCAAATTTGCTAATTTCGTTTGACATAATTTCATTTTGAATTTGATTTGGCAGTTATTGGCTTCTTTTTGTTGTGTTCTCTTTCTGTTTCTGTGTTCTATTCATCAAATTTTGACATTTTAAATGGTTTCCAATGGGTTTCCACTACGGATGCATTCCACCATTGCATATAAAATCTATAGTACTATCATGAACACATACTATCATGTCGAACATATGTCCTGTACGCGTCGCTGAGATCGCCACAAATTAGACTATTGATACTTAGCTAAGTGTAGGGAATAAGTAGTAAGAGCGAGAAGAATCTATAGGGGTATTCCCGATTCGATGCAAACTGGTCTTGTATCATTGCAAAAGTGCAAGGTTTCTTTTTTACAATGGGGTTAGGGTATAGTAATTTTACACTTTTGCATTTTTGCAATGATACAAGACCCGTTGCATCGAATCGGGAATACCCCTTATTATTTAAATTCTGCAAACATAATAAGATTCCTTAAAAGGGTCAAGTACACGTGCATAAAAATATATTAGGGGTATTCCCTATCCGATGCAACTGGTCTTGTATCATTGCAAAAATGCAAAAGTGTAAAATTGCTATACCCTAACCCCATTGTAAAAAAAAAACTTTGCACTTTTGCAATGATGCAAGACCAGTTTGCATCGAATCGGGAATACCCCTATTGTTTAATTAACAGCCCTATTCTGGCAAACCTCACTGATACCTCACAAGTCACAACAACCTCACAAGGTAAGGCGAACTCGATTTTGTGAGGTTTTCGTATTCTGGCAGCACCCTCACAACTGTGAGCCTCACAAAAACTATCGAAATTGTGATCTTCTTCAGTCACAACTCACAAATTTGATATTTGAAATACAATTTACAGACACTTTTGTTTTTTCTTGTCTGAAAAAACATTTTGTAACCAAATGAATAGGTTAACTGGTGAAAAAAAATGTATCCTCTGTCGTGAATCGAACAAAATTTATTTCTCCATAAAAGAAAATTATTGATCACAAAACAATTCTCGTCGAGTACGATCGACATAGAACAGCAAGTGGTATACATATATGATATTTACATATGTATGTATGTGGCATCACAATCATCTTCGTTGTCGATGAGTTCAGTGGGTGCGTTCAACAAAAATTCAGACCTTAGCAATCACAATAAAAAATTCACCTTGCTGTGGTAAGTTTTTTTGTGAGGTTTCTTGTGAGGGTTATCGCAGAATACGGAAAATGTTATCGAATCACAACAACCTCACAAGGGCTTGTGACTTGTGAATCCTCACAACGCCAGAATAGCCCTGTAAATTTGTATTTCAATTAAATTTTAAATTAATTACGTTTTTTCACACATATTTGTATGTTCCTCCGCAATGATTTCGTAAAAAATATAGGGGTATTCCCGATCCGATGCAACATGGTCTTGTATCATTGCAAAAATGCACAAGTGTAAAATTGCTATACCCTAACCCCATTGTAAAAAAAAAACTTTGCACTTTTGCAATGATGCAAGACCAGTCTGCATCGGATCGGGAATACCCCTGATATTTTTTGTTTTTACGTAATTTAAAACCAAATTTCGTGTAAATTTGGTTGAAATTACCTCATTTCGAAATGTGAATTTGTATGGAAAATGGAATAATTTGGAATCGAATTTGGAAATTTTCAACGAAATTACCTCATTTGGCCCAATGAAAACGTAGTATTAGACCCTTTCGGATCAGGGGCCTAATCCGATTCTCGTTCTACGAAAATAAGCGTGTTTTTGCAAGCCCGGGGGGAATTGGCTGAAAAAAAACGACAGCGGGGATTAGCGATGTCATGACAGTGAAAAACATGGAGTTTTCATACAAACTATCGATAACATGTATGTAATTCATGCCAGTAACACAGTCGTTTATTTCATACAATTCCCCCGGGCTTGCAAAAAAACTTGATTATAGATGAGATGTGAACAAAGCGTTCCTCAATTTTCTCAATTTAAACAGCGTCTGGTTTCACCTTCGCACTCATTAAGGTTCCCCCAGACCAACGCGAATTTTCGTTGGCGACGACGAAAACAATAATAACAACGTGTTGTTTTCATTGACAACTACGTGTTGTTATTGTTGTTTTAGTCGTCGCCACCGAAAATTCGCGTTGGTGTGGGGGAACCTTTAAATTGCGAAAAGAAGCATAAAAAAAGTAATCGCGTAGTAGGGGTCTTACATGTGTCTTCACCATAAAACCATCACCAACTTCTAAACTGACACATCTCTAGATATATCGATAACATTCCCGCTAGAAAACAAAAAAAAAACAAAGCACGCAGCCATTTAAAATCGGAACAATTCGACGCATTAATTTTTTTTTCAAAATGGCCGCAACTCAAAGCAAACTTCATTCGACATTTTAATTTTTCATTTCTAAACACAGTCGCAAACAAAATTACGTACGAATTCGGGTGCTCTGTTGCACCGTTTAACAAAGTTTTCACATTAAACTCCTTTTTTTTTGTTTAAATTTGCAACAAATTCGGCTTAAAAGAAAAAAAACAACAAAGATTTGTTTATTTATTATTAAGGTAAGTTGTGTGTGATGTAATTAGATTGATGAAAAAAATGTTACGCATAATACTAAAATAAAATAAAATTATTGAATGGGGAAAACCTTTCGATGGAAAATGTCAAATGAAAAATTTTCACTCATGATTCAGTGGTGCAGTGATGTAAAGAAGCAACAAAAAAAGAACAAATACAAAATTAGGCTAATAGTTTGATTCGAGACAAAAATGATGCATTGATCTCTCGTTATGGAGAACATTTGCTCCCAACAATAATTGAAGAAAAATTGTATCGGAAGAAACCCCTTTTTGGCTTCGGGATTATTTTATTTCTTCGTTTTTGCTGGTGCTGCTTTTGCTTCTTGCTGCTGTGTTGTCGATTGTCGCGGGGGCTACTCTACCAGTTCCATTGAACAGGGGGCGGCAGAGGTGTCGTTGGTCACGTAAGGCTTTATTTTTGTTTTATTTATACATTTCATCTATTTCTAATATTTGTTGCTTAATTTGTTTTCTTTTTATATTCTCTCGAACGTTTATACTACGCGCTTGAAAAAGTTTCTAAATTATTCACAAAAATCTTCGACTAGTTTCTGGCGTTGGTGGCAGCGGCCGCTTCGCCGTGAATGATCCAAGAAGAGCTATGTTTTTTTTTGTGCATAAGTTTATCTCGTTTTTTTGTGCATTGAAGTGTGAGGAGACTGATGAGTTACTTGAGGTTTCCTTCGATTGAAAAGAAAGCAACATTTATTAATTTCTGGAGTTTCAGTTGATTGAACATGTCGGACATAACCTAACATTCTGTAGATCCAAGGTTGACTTGGTTAAATGTCATTCAACTGTGTAGTATGCATCCTGTCATTTGCTTCCAAGTAGGTCAGGTTTGGGGAATACTAAATGCCTACCTGCAATTCTTTTTTTTTTTTTTAAGTCAATATGCATTTTTGTAGCAGTCGTACAAGTGTGAAATGGTGAAATCATGTCTTCATCTCTAGAAGTTTTTTTTTATATTTTTTCCTATTTAATTTTTTATTACAACCTGCCAATTCTCTGGTATTGAAAATAGATTTTTTTTTGTATTAACCTATTTAACTTATGTATTTGTTTCTTACAGAAAAGATCTGTTTTCTATATACCTGTATAGTTCTAAGCCTTCAAACTGTATTGGTGGATTTTATGGACACGAAAATCTTATAAACCTTGTACCTATGTAAATGTTAAAATTATTTCTACCAAGTTTTTTGTTGGTGAAGGAATGGCATTGTTATACCTATTGAGGATTGTGCATTGAACAAACATGTAATTTAATATAATATGACCTTAGGCAACGAAAAACTGTATAATTCTTTCAGCTTCTGGCCATGAGTATGAAACAAAGAAAGAAGAAAAATGCTTCTAGCAGAAAATCTCGAAATCGAAAACCAATATCTCAAAAGCTAGGTACCTACTAGCAATAAACATTTGAAGTGCCGAGATATTGTTCGATATTTTTGTTTTCAAACTTAAACTAATAATGAGATCTTGATTTTTTTGTTGTATTATGTAGTAATCTATTTATTTAAAAAAAAAACCTATGTACATAGGTAACTATAATTCCTTAAAAAAAGCCGTTTACAGTACAAAAGCTTTTAATGAAAGACTAGCAAAAGTCAGTGTAACTATTAACTTTAATCATTGTTTTAGAAATAATCCATGATTTGAACTTTTATTGTGTAAACTTATTTTTTCTCAAATCAATCTCAGTCTGGACCCATCATATTGTCTAAATAGTAGGTATATGTTTCGATTCTATACATTAAAAAAATTCTATAGTAAGCAATAATAAAAGTACGTAAATGCAGGGGCAATTTAAAATAAGGATCAAAAACAACAAACCAAAAATTAGTGGACAAAACAAAACGATGTGTTTTTTGTATTCTATTTGTTGGTTCAATTGTTCGGTTCCTTCACGGAAAGATTTCTGTTAGATTGATTAATATCAGTTTTTAGAGCTTTGGTCCTGATCCACCTTCAAATACCGCCCTGTCCACTTCGTTACCTACGACTTCGAATTTTGCATACAATTTTTTGCTGGTGTGAACACATTTGGATTTGTGTTTAACAAAAAAAAAACTGCTTCGTTAAAAAAGGGAAAGAATGTTATTAATATTTACAATGATTATATTTGTATACATTTCAAAGCGATGTGACTCAAAAAATTTAAATTAGATTTTGGCTCATTTAAATACCGCCTCTTCATTTAAAATGAATTTTGTAAAGTTTTTTACACTTTAAAACTTATGTAAATTATAAGGAACACAATTATTAAAATTATTTTTATGAATTAAAAACAAAAATTAGTAATATGTGCTTCCGCCTTGGTTATAAATAACATCATACATACATCCTGTTGGGTAGGAAATCATACAATTTCTTGATAAAATACAGCGAAATGGAGGCCCAGCTACACTTAATGGCTTCTACAGGTTCATCCTTATTAGAGTATTCTTTACCAAATTCATACATTCAAATATTTTCGATAATGTTAAGGTCTGGCGAAAATGGTGGGCAGTCAAAAAATTAGACTTTTTGGTGCTCAAGAAAAAGTTTTATGACTGGCATTATGAATGGGTGCGTTATCCAGCTGCCATTTCACCATACAATTCAGTTATGGAAGGAAGAATCTTCTCAAGTAGCCCAATGTATGATTGTGCAGTCATAACTGCAACTCTTAAGTGCCATAGTACGTTATGTCACCCCAAACCATAACACCTCCTACTCGGCTGTACAAACGATCTAATTGATGTTCCTCTAGTAGAAGTTAAATCCGCCAGGGCCCTCTAAATTGAATTTTTATTCATCGGAGAAAACAACAAGGTACCATTCTTTACTCCATATGTCATGTTAGCAAGACAAATTGAGGCGTTGATCTTTACGGGACGGTTAAGCGGTGGTTATTTCTTAAGCTTTACTGTAGATTAGCTTGTTTTATCATCACTTTTTTCTTTTATTTTGGATACAGAGTCATGTGAATTTGACGCGAGTCGCAGAATTGCTCTTTTTTCAGTAGCGGTAACGCCACTAGCAGTTCGCCATTTCATATGCTTGCCATTGTCGTTTCGTAAAAATGCGGATATAACTTTGCAGCTTAGTTGTGTTTTTTTTTAGCTATTTGAATAGACAGACCATATTCGCGATAAGCTTTAATTTTAGCTTTCTTATACTCTTTGCCGATCAGCACGACCCATTTTGACTGAAGTAGGTTTTCCCAAATTTGAAAAAATGCTACGAATCTTTATCCTGTTGTATAACGCATTTGAGAGGCGTATACCCTTCAGCATAAGGCAACACATTACTTGCCTTCTATTCGATGAATTGAGGCTACGCGATACCAAGAAAAAGAAGAAGGGATACTACCGTCTCCATATGTAACCTTTTTTTGGGTTTATTGTGGACTGAGTTCTTTCAAATGTGACTTCGAAAGGTTTGTCAGCCATCACTTCCGAACAAGTTATTCTTCATTTCGTCAGTCCATCTTCTTGCAAATTACCTTCAACAACTATTCTTCGAACTGTTCTATCTGAAATAATTAACTGCAGTCAGTGGCGAGGCGTCATATTTCAAATATAAAATTTTCTGGTTATCCTACCCACAAAATTGTATTACTTATCTGCTAATTCGAGTAAATTTCTCACTCTGTTTCCCAGTTTCGGACTCGTGCCAGACTTTCATGGACTCAATTTAAATCAAAACAAACACCACTAGCAACAATAACGTCTCTCTCTTTTGACTTTTAACTCGTTCACATGATTTGAGAACGAAATGTATCCATTGGAGGTATACACAACAAAACAAAACAGCTCACATTTTTGTAGCACCCATTTCGTTCACATGTTTTGGAAACGAAATGTATCCACTGAAAGTATACAAACAAACAAAAAAGTATAGCTCTCATCGTATCAGCCGATTCGTTTAAATTAACTGTGAACGAATCCAGGATTATTTTGCTCAAAGTTCACACTCAGATATGAATATGAGAGAAGTTTAGGCATAATGTGTAGGTACCTACATATGTGATATATTTAGATAGGATAGTTGTTGTATTTTGACATTATTCTATTCGTATTTTGTGCTGGAAGATTATGAACGAAATGGGAATTTTGACAATGAATTGGGTTTTTTTTTTTTATTGAAGGTAAGAAAACGATTTTTGTTTAAACTGTAGATTAAATTTTGGAACTTTTTTAAGTATAATTTGCGTAAAATTTATTTAAAAAAATGGCGATTGTATAATTGAAAAACTTTGGAAGAGTCAACAATTTTTCGTGAAACTTCAAGTGACTTATGTATATGAATTAATTGTTATATGTATTTAAACAACAAGAATTCTTAAATTTAAACGTTAAGCAATTTTTTTTAAAATTTCGAAATGATGTCGGGTCAGTTTTTTCAGAAATGTTTAAACTTTGTGAGAGAAGTATCAGAACTTTCAATGATAACCATTGAAAAAAAAATTGCGACAGAAACAGTTGGAAGAATCTCTTCATGAAAACGTATTAAAAATATTTTTGAAGTAATAAAGAAGATTTGAATTAGAATACATGTAATACCAACATATGTACCTGGTAATTGTAAACATAAAAATATTTAAATAAATGCAGTCGGGTACGCATTTTTAATTCACGCCTCGCCACTGGCTGCAGTTGAGCTCAAATATCTTTTGAAGACTTGAAAGGATAATTTTTTGAATCACGAATGATCTTGCGATCTTCTTTTATAGACGTTTTTCTTGGTTGGCCAAAGTGTTTTTATGCTCTCGGTGACTTAATTACATTTTCAATTAACTTGAGAGGACGCTCCTAGCTATTTTTCGTACTGTTTTTCCTGTACGTAAAGCTAAAATGACAGACTTCTCCTCTTCTGGGGTGCAGTGTTTTCCTCGGCCCATACTTTCCTAAGCATTCATTTTAATTAAATTCAATATTCTAGAATTTTTACTCTTATAAAAGTAAAATCTGTACAAAATAATTGAAATTTTTGACGCCAATAAACACGCCTGCGAACCAATCTGTTACTATTTTAATGTACTCGGAAAAACTCATTTTATGAAAGAAACAGTTTATATAGAATTAATAAACAAGTAATACCAAACTAACGGCCTTGTTATTTTTCATAAGAGAATTTTACTATCTTGTTCATTGGGGTTTAAATTTGATCTCATGCATGTTGTTATTTTTGTTGATTTTACTTTAGTAAATTGCAACTGTCTCGAAAGAAAACACATACATATGTAGTTTCGAGATATGCCAGGCTTATACGAAGGCTATTCAAAGGGCGCGATTTTTCTTCTTGATATCTTTACCACAATATGGTGAAAAGAAGAAGGAAACATGAGTTCGTATTTATAAGGTTGGTGCTTAGGGTGCCCCGTCTCATTTTTAGAGACGTTAGAGACTTTAACATAGCTCGGAACTAGATGACGACAGATTTGTCTAAAGTTGCAAGACTTTGAGCCTTCGCTTTCTGTTTTTATTAACTTTTACTTACAGTACAGAATATATTCGCCAACATCAAATTTTGCACTTACTTTTTTTATTTCTAACATAACATCAAATATTGCTAAAACAAAGACGTTTTCGTAAACATACAAAAAAATCATGCAAAAATGCTTTTTCAAACAACTAAAACCTCACATGCCAATTAATGAATGAAAAAAAGTTCTTATTAAAATAAAATATAAACTTTATCCTTACAAAATATCACTTAAGAATTTTTGTGACCATTGACTTCCAACATTATTAAGCACAACCTTCTGATAAACAAAACAATAAAGATTTCTACGTCACAACTATTCGAATATAAAATGTTTCCATGTGAAGACTTTCATATATGTATTTGACTAGCTGGGCCGCCCCGGCTTCGCACGGGTAGACAAATTTTATGTTTCGTAAAAAATTAACAAAATAAATAAATATAACAGTAATTATTAAATAAATAGTATGCTATTTATTTTGTGTCAATTACATACATATAACATATTTTAAATTGTTTTTTACTATTAATAGATACAAAGGAGGTCAAACTAATTTTTGAAAAATGAAAAATCCTTAAAAAGGAATATTTCAATATATATATACATCCCATATATATATATATATATATATACATCCCATATATATATATATATATATATACATCCCATATATATATATATATATATATACATCCCATATATATATATATATATATATATACATCCCATATATATATATATATATATATACATCCCATATATATATATATATATATATACATATCCCAATTCACTCTATAAAAAGCCATATTTTGAAAACTAGCCAGCCCTAAAATGAACCTCGAAGTTCGTCGTCCTCTAAATATTACCTTTCAAAAAAAAATAATTTTAAAAAACTACATTTTGTTCGTTTTCCCAATTTACTCTTAAATTTTGAAAATATATATACCCCTAAAGGATAGCTAAACAGGAAGAATTTTTAAAATAGGGTACATTTTTTATTTTTTCCCATTTCACTCTACCATTTTTTGAAAAATACCCAGCCCTATATTGAAATGAAGACAGAGTTCATGGTATAAATATAACTTTGAAACATAAAAAAGAGCCAAATAATTAATTAAAACGAATTATAAATTAATTCGCTATAAGTCAAAATTCTTTAAATTTAACTTTTGAAAAAAAAAGAATTTTTACCGTACTTCGCTCCAAAAATGGATAAATTTCGAAGAATGTTTAGCCCTTATACCATCTTATGTACTAAAAATTCCAATACAAAAGGAATTTTTAAAATCGGACCTATAGTTGCTGACAAGCCCGAACATACATACAAGCATCAAACAAAGTTTTTTTTTCTGTTTTTAAATACAAGTATAGTGATACACAACTTAAAACTAAGTTTCCGATATTCTCTGCCGGCCGGTGTGTAATTATAAAATAAATAAAAAATAATATAGTACGTACATATTAGCAAAGAGCATTGTTACCAATTTATTTGACGCAATCCAACAACTTACATTATGAAATGTGAATCAACTTTTTATATCGACTGGTTATCAAACAATGATAAAAAAACACTAAAGCTATGGCATGAAGTTGATAGCGAAAGCTTTTCTGCTCCAAGTGATCTCATAATAACAAGAAGCGACTTTATTAAACAATTGCCACACCAACCAACAGGGTCTAGGTCATTTAAAACAATATATGTGTACATTGCTTCCGTTTGATGTGTTTATATTTTGTTTAGTAAAAATAAGGAGTGAACTACTTTTTTTTATTACTAATAAATCATTAGTAAATTTATTAAAAACAGTGGAACTTGAATCGATTCAATGAAAAGATGTGTCTTCGAAGTGGTAAGAATTATTCTTGTCGTGTAATTTTCGTTGTTGTATCTAATATTATAATCTAATATAAATAAATGGAAAAGTGCCTAAATGTGGTGTGTACCTAAAAATGTGTTAAAGAAAGCTTCTTTTTTTTTTTGCATACCTGCAGTTTGTCTCGTCGACTTTTAAGATTAATGGGATTTTCCTCAGTTTATATAATTTAATATGAAAATTTTACAGTGGCATTATTAGGCAATAGGTTAGTTATCTATTAACTTTTGTATAGTTGCCTTTTATTTGATGTCTATCGCGAAATTTAGCCACATACAGTGACGGTTGAATATTCAAGGTGTCTTTGAGGTCAAAGTTGTAAACAAAAAATGTGTGAATATATTTTTGATGCGTTAAAGATCAATGATCTACTGTCAATTTCGTATGCATGTTTAGACGGTTAAAATTTGTTTTTTTGTTTATGACGAACAGGATTAATAAGTTAAATTAAAAATCAGTTAAATACCATATTGTGGAACTTTTTGTGTTCAAAGAAACTTATCTATATCCATATTAGTTTGATTGATTTATGTCAGTGCAGATATCTGTGAATTGGATTAATGTATGTATGTACATATGTATACAAATGAAATAATGACTTGCCGCAAGTTTCCCTTTTTATTGTGAATAGTCACAGAGATTGCTTTGGAAATTAATGCTTTTATGTCGCAAATGTTCTTTCAATCGATATTCAGAACGAATTGCAGAACAAACATGTTTTGTAAATATCGTTAGATAATAGTGAATCATAATAATCTTTTAAGATGATTTTATCTACATTTATTTGTAGGGCTTTTTCAAAGCATACATACATATTTAAAATATGTAAGCAACACAATAGTGTGAAGTCCCACAGAAAATAAAATAAAATTTAAATGATTTACGGTAGTGAAGACTCGGATCTGTGCAAAAAATTATTCTTAGCAGTGTTTGAATAAACCGCTCGCAAACGTTTCTAAAAGGTAATTTAATAAAAATTTTTTTGTCGAACAGAAGAAACAACTTTGAAAAGTTATTATGCATTTCTATTTTTCGAATAATCCACATCGCGGTAAAAAATGATTTTTTTGTTAATCATAATAATTTAATTTAAGAAAAGAATTATAAAATTTAAATAAACAAATTGAATTTGTATCTTGTATAAATTTTGTTGTCTTTGTATCACTTCGCTTTTTGTGAATCTGAATTTGTCATAGTACAGTAGACAATCAGTATGTACATATAACGAATACACTTCTCATAAACTGCTTTCAAGTTTCTGACTAAACGTCATTTTCTTGTTTGTATTATGTCTCTTTGGTAACTTGAAACGTTGTACGACGCACGTTAGAAAAAAATGACAAGTATAAAACTGTAGCAAGAAGTTGCAGTTAAGTGCAGTTTTTTCTGATCGTGTGTGGTACTTGAAAGAAATTAGAAATAAACTTCACCTTGCAGTGGATAACTTTATATTTATTTAAAATTGTTTTTAATTTTACTTAATGTAAAGCTATGTTTATTTATATCAAATCATTTTACTGAACGTAAGTTTATTGTTACCTTCTTTGTGATACCGATGAATTTTTTTTATAAGTAATAAAGTTCCTCTTGTTTCATTCCCACGTCGATTATGACCAAAAAACCCAACGGAAATAAAAGATTTTAATCTTATCCACTTTTTCAATTACATATTCTCAAAATTGGTCAATAATATACATAATATGTATCTATAAAATATATAATTGTGACATATGATAGGGTGATTCTGTGCTAACAGTGATTTAAAATCAAATTTTGGTAACATTTAAACCAGTTGAAAAAGATTTTTTTATTTTGTTTATCTTTACATAGACTTGTTTCAGTACCGTGTAATGTTTAATACACGGTACTGAAACTTAGGCTTTAATCATTTCCTATTTGAATGTTTCCGAGAATAAATAATTTCCGAGATAATTTTAACTTATATGACTTTTAAAAAAATGCAATGTTCTAAAAAGCAACCCAAAAAATATCACAAAAACCCTGATTACACTACCACTGCACTGACAAATTATTTTGTAAACTTTTTTAGAATAAAAACTATTCAATCTTACTGCACAATTAAGTTAATAAAATAAATTGACTTTTGTTAAAAATAAATAAAAACTGTCTCATTCAAACGCCATCAAACTACTCACTTGGTATTGTGAAAATTTAATCAAGCAACTATTGTACTCAAACTTCCCTTTGAACAGCATTTTTATTCAATGGTGTATTTTATGTACTTTGGGCATAATTTTTCAAAGCAAGTGGCAAATTTTAACACGATCTTAAATGTTTACTGTCGTAAAAACTTGTTTACCCAAGTCAAATCAGAAATTCATTCGAATATTTTACATTAAGTTACAAATAAAGCATTAGACACTAAGAATTACAGCTGGCAAAGAATCACGCATATAGCAAATTTGCGATACAACGAACTCTTTTAGCAGCATTCCAAAATAGCCAAAGGAGTCAAAAATTTGCTATCCGATAGATATAACGAACAAAAGAACAAAGTTAAAATATTTTGACATGCATAGTTGAAACGAAATTTCATTTTTTTTAATATTATTGCTAGGCTTAAATCCATGTTTGTAATTTCAATTTGTAATAAAGAAAATCGTTTCAGTCGAAAAATATCTACTAATTTTTTATTAATATTTCTTAGAAAGTATTAAAAATCGACAAATAAAATGACCACTCGATATATTGAATGAGTTTAAACATTTTATCATTTGTTATACTGGTAGTCCACTGTATTTCAGTTACTCAACAAAAATAATAACGTTTTGATTTTCAGATAAATTGGCAATCGAATTGAAGAGGCGCAAACTACGTATCGCACGTGCCACAACTTCAAAGAAATATTGCTTTTGCATATTTGTTTTAATTAACAAAAGGTTGAAAATTAAATGCTTTTAACTGAAGGTTCTCATGAAAATGCCCAAAAAATTTTGAATTGAATTTGAACTTGAATATATTCGTTTTCCTGTATTAAAATTCGGCCGATTTGGGGCGCAATCCCGCAAATGTGGTTTATTTTCCGTGTTCACGTCCAGAATATGCGCACATAAATTGGCCTATCTGTGTACACGTTATCTTATTTGCAACTCACTCTTAGGGAATCAAAAATTTGTGTACAAAGAGAAAACTCTCACGCTCATTGAGTCGCAGAACCAATGTTTAAACACAGGCGCAAAATTTAAGTCGATTTTTAGGAAGTTACACCATTTTTAGTATGATAATAGTATTAAGAATGGGATTCTATAAACTTTAAACGTCTTAAGCATCGTAATATCTTTTTAAGATTTTAAAATCAAGAAAAATGTATGTACATACATACATATAATTTTATTTTTGTATGAAAAATAATGTATGAGGATTTACTTTTTGTCAAATTATGTATCTTAATTTCTTACAGAACAGTAATTTAGAAAATTATTTTAATTCGTGTATTTTCGATGATTGAAATGTGTAGCACCCGAATCCGAAATATTTCGGGTTTGCTAGAGTAAGTCAAATGGATTATACGATTTCAAGTAGCACTTGAAACGAGCCCTTTTCTTTTAATATCTCTTTCCTGTTAATTTAATTAAAAACCTTATGTTAAATTAAAAAATTAATTTAAATGGGAACTGCATATCAATTTAATTTTTATGGTTATAGTATTTAATACGTAGATTGAAATGTTGTTGGATTTGTTCGATTAATTATGTACGTAAAAAAGTCAGCTTAAATGTTGTTAAATTTCACTTTATGTGCGCTTCAAACTATTTATGGTAACAGTGACATTGCCCTTCTCAGCTGGTACAATGGGAACATTTCTAGTTTTTCTTCATTGGCATCAAATTGTAAATATGTGATCAGATACCGTTTCAATAATGTGAATTTAGCATTCAAGTCACATTGCAAACTTGCCTCACTTTTCACTCAACTCAAGCTGAAAATCGAAAGTGAAAACAAAGCCGACGTTGGTTACAAGATCAATTACTGAGGAAAAATGTATTAAAACTCCAACCTTTTGCTATGATATGAGAATGGCTGGGCACAAACCAAAGAGCAATAGTATAAAAGCTTCGCAAAAACAGTACAAACTAACCACTGTCTCTAAACCAACCATCGACCAAAAGGTACAAACTCGAAACGTTCCTTAAATGTGCTTAAAACAACAACAACAAAAAACTTCTTTCTTCTTAAATTGTTTGTACCTTATAATTTATACGATTGTGTTCACGAATAATTATTACAATCCCTTGAAGAAGACAGAACGTCGGAAAAGTGAATGGAATACCTTTGGTTAATTGCTCATAAATAGTGCAGAACCAGATTCTTCAACATAATAATGTTTCAACTTAGTTAAATTTAATTAAATTCAAACTTTAATCTTATTTTCTGGAAACTGATCCAGCTCGACGATCTGGATCGGATCGAGTAATCCGGATTCGATCCGATCCGATCCAGGTTTACAAATACCTAAATCCTGATTCGATTCAGGTTTAATTCTCCATGTAAACGTAGTATATGAAAGTAGGTATATAAAGGAAATATGATACATATATCTAAAGATATAAAGAGTTATAAATAACTAATTTATCTCTGTAGGGTTTCTACTGTCTTAGGGCGAGTTTGTTTACAACTGATCATCTTTAATTATGGATTATTGCAACTGGTAAATAAATCAATTTTGTTTTATCAAGGAATGAGTTTTTAATCATCGAAATCGCTTATTACCCTTAGGGCCAGTCTGTTCATGAGGGTTTAATCATTTCTTTAACAGGTTCTAATTAAGTGACGCTTATTGACCAAAATCGACTGATTAGCGATTTCCATGATTTAGAGCTCAAATTTTCGATTCCTTGATAAAAATTTTCGATGATATACCAGTTCCAATAATCCTTGATTAAAGATCATCAGCTGTGAACACTGGCAATTAGTCTTTTAAAGTATCCAGTGTAATGAATAAGTTTGGGGAAACTTTTCTTCAATTCTTGGGTTTTTACAACAATTTTTATTTACTATAACATTTTCAAGTCCAATTTTTGTTTAATTGACAGAATAGGAACTGATGTTGGTATAAATTCATTGTAAGGAGACGAAAATAAGTAATGACCAATTTCAATCAAATACTCGTATCTCCTATGCCAGAATTTCCAAAATTATGCATTTACCAAAATGTTTAAATCTGCTTACCACAATAGCTTTAGCTAGCTAACAATGTAGGACCACCTATGCGATGTTTTTGAAGTAGAAAGTTGTCTTTAATAGCCCTCTTTTTGGAAAAGTGAGCAAAAAATAATGAATTCTTACTTGTTTTGTGTATAAACAATAAAAAAGTATTTCACTTTTTGTTATTTTTTGCGTCTTAAAATTAGCTGATTCGGTAATTCACTTTTTCCAAAAAAAACGGCTAATGCCTAAAAATATATACCGAAGCTAGTGTCAAATGAAAACGTAGCATTTAAAGTGTTAACGCCTTACTTATCAGTTATCATACTTTACCTTTACCAGTTATGATTTACGTTTTTGTGAAGGACCAAGACGAACTCTATTTGTGAAAATTCGAAAGAACTTTCAAGTAACCAAACAGACATAAATAATTACTATAAAGCTTTATATGAAATTTATTCGTGGAGGGTATTTATAGTTTTTCATACAAATTGTATACCTATATTGTTCGGCTATATGATATGCTATATGACATTTTTGATTTTTTATAAGTAAAATCTTTTATTTTGTACTAAGGGCAAGTTTTGGGCTTTTTAGAAATTTAATCAAAACTCAACTAATTTTTTTATTACATTTTGCTCTACATGCGAAATTTACTAAAGAAAAACCTGTAGCCCGCTTGCGAGACAAAAGGAATTACATACTATCAATTTTTCTTTCTATTAAAAGTGATAGAGGTAAATGGTAATCTATGAAATAGATTAATCGTTTATTAATCATACGAAAATGCTTTTTCGTCTCGCTTTTAAATTGGCACTTTGTAAAACTTTCGAAGTAAATAAATAGTATTTAATACTTAATCCACTTACGGATTATTTTTTTCATATTACGAATCTTTTTGATTAATTCAAATCTCGCCTAGCTAAAATTGAAATATTTTTTGTTTTTGTAAATCTTGGAGAATGTTTTGAAAATGCGGTACTTAACTCGAGCTAGACGAGCTTTTAAATAATCAAAAAGATTCGAGCCGAAAAAAGTTAAATTGTTTGAGAAGAATCGAATGTAAGTTATAGTACGAGGCTAGCAACGTCGATAAAAAAAGCATTTCAACAGTCAAAATTTTTCAGTATGTTGTACCTCACTATCTCGAGTCAAATTTTGAAAGCCAGGTGGGATTCGTACGCACCACTTTTGGTGATTGATGTTTAAAGTCATTTTAAAAGTCTTGTATTCTTTTTCATTTCGTTCTTAAAACTGTTTGCTATATGAATTAACAGGTCTGGTAGGTGTCAGACGTTGCAAAATACTTCTGGAAAACTATTTTTAGTTACAAAAAATGGAATATGAGGATTTTAATTCGGAAACAAATTATTAAAAAATAACGGTAACACTTACTTTACTATAGCCTTTTGAAAACTTTAGAATTTATTCTTTTATTTCACATTTAAATTACTATATTTGAATTAATAGTTTTTTAAAATTAATTTTCAAACTCGAAATTAAAAACAACAAAAAAATGTTACACGTACTGTTTAAAAAATAATGTTATTAAATTCATCTTTATCTTTTAGTATTCAATACTATTATCCATTTTTATTCAATCACTAAAAACTAGATGGTTAAATGTTTTTATTGGGAAAATTATGTTTGAAATTTTTTTCCGATTCCTAGAGGTCTTAAATAGCTTCTAAATTCTTCTAGACTCAAACTTTTTTCCTTACGTTTTAAACTTTTTCCGGTAATTGCTCTGGTAACTGGTGGTAACTGCTTTAATTTACAAGATAAGTATTTGAGCATTTAATTTTGTTTTTGTGTTTACTTAATCAGAACTTGATAATCGCAAATAGTGGCAATTATGCATACAAATGAAATTTGTCTGTGGTCTCTAACAAGACAACAAAATGCTTGCGAAAACACGTCGGGTAATTTAACTAAAAAAAAAACGAAAACAAATAACTCACAATGAAAGAAACAACAACAACCGAAAAAAACTTAAATGTCATTTTTCGCCAGACAATTAATGGTATGGTCGAAAAAAGAATGGAGACTCCTCTAAATAATCTGCTACAATTATATATCAATATAATTATATTATATAACAGCACTAAATTTTTCGTTTATGATTTCCTTGTTAGTTTTGTACGGAATTTTTTGCTTCGCATTAGTAGCGTACTAGGCTCTTCTAAAACAACGGTGTTTCGTTCCTACCTTTCACTAACATTAAATTCGAAAGAAAAAAATTTAAAGAAAAACACAGTTTCAATTATTTTTCAAAAAAAAAAAGAAGAGTGATTTTAAATCTGATATGTAACTTTCAATATGTTGCATGGTAAAAAATTATTATACAAAATTCGTTTGAAATGTGCCAATGTTATTTATTTATAGCTTACATTGCTTAAAAAAAAACGAACGCTGTGTTTTGGAAGCTTTTCTTTATTATTTGCAGAATTTTGAAAAGAAGTATTTTTAAAAACAATTATGAAGAGCATAACTTTGAAAAAGGTAATCACACAGTCAGAATTTTGACGGCAAACCGTGATTTAATTTCCACGGTTTTATCGGTCCACGTTTGCAGAAAGTCGTTTTTTGTACATGTGTTCACGTTTATCTATTCTCTCGAGAAGTGGGATTATTTTTTTATTTTTCGATTTTGCCTTTAATGATGTCATTTCAATAAATGCTCCGTCTTTTTATTGTCTGGTTGCATAAATATAAAAGCATTTCCGTTTTTTTTTTTTCTAATTTAAATTAATTTTATGTGCAATCATTCTAAGAATGAAACAGAAAACAACAATTTGTATTTCACGTTGATTTTTAAGCTGAAACCAAGTATTGAATGCAAATGGACGGGCTTTGATTATTCGCTTTTTAAAACCCGAACTCTTTGACCAATGGTAATAATAACTTTCTGCTCTTGTGTATCAATTAATTTTCTTGGTGTTAATCCTTAATTCAAACATCACACCATTCACTTGCAACAATTGACACATTTGCAAATTATGAGCTGAAGAATTTTGTAACTATTTAACTAGTACGTACGTATTATTGAAGTGAAATGTATTCAATAGAAAAAAAATTCTTGACATTGTGCCATTTCAACTCTTGCATTGATAATCTTTGAAATGAAAGTAAAAAAAAAGCAAAAAAAAAAGTCATCGACGGCCAACAAAATAGAAAACAAAATGAAAATAAAAAATAAATTAAAAAAAAAGCTTGAATGAAACATATCGTTATTCGAATGCACATTAGTCATGTATTCTCTCTGTTCTCGAGACGTTGGGTATTTATTATTTTGCTTTGTTTATATGACGGCGCCATTGCAAGTGAAAGTCACTTGGGTTCTTCGGCTTAAAAAAATGCCCAAAAGATGAATATTTTATTCAATACATTTATGTACGTGAATGATTGTTATGAATCGTGGATTTTATCTGGTTAATTTTCGATGTGCTATTAAATAAGTGGAGCATACATATTAATACAATTGCAGATAATGAAGTGGCATTTTAATTTATTTTCATAAGACCCCGTAATAAAAAATTGCATAAATAAAAAGATTTTTAAATGCTTACAAAATTGTTAAGTCAACTATTATTTTTGTTTTACAAAAAATGGTAAGTTTTGTTTGATTTCATAGAAAGCTTTTACTCCTTCTTTTTTCTTGATTAGGAAGGAGAGCGGAAACTAATCAGTTTGGAACTTAGACGTACCATATCATGCGATAATTTATTTCCATCAATAAGTACATTAATCCTTTTTGTATCAAAAAACTAAATTAACAAAATCAGTCGAATTTTTTATTAATTTAAAAAAAAGATGAAATTTTATATCTGTTTCTTTGTTGCAAAATTTACTTGCGATACGTATATGGCAAAGTTATGTATTCGTAAAAAATACGGAACTCGAAATTTAAAATAAATATGATGATAGAGAAGGCGAAGAAGTCGGTCGCACCGTTCTTTTTTTCTATAAGGTTACAACCTAAACGGCTATGTCGTTACTCTTTATCCTTGGCAATTAGCGTTTCTGGGACCTTTAGATCAAATTATCCTGATTTGAATGTTATTTTGAATGTAGAGCTTTACAGACCCAAATTTACAGACTTTTTTCGTGGACATTATTGAGTTATTCAATGAGACGCCACATTGTACCACTCAGAGCGGGCTCAATTAATCTAGTAAAGTTAATATTACATTAGCCCATGATTTCGCATAATGAAACTGTGAATTGATCTCCAAGATCGTAACATTTTGTATGTGAATTCGCAAGTTTATGCCTGGGAAGCCAATGTAATTTTATGCTCAAAAAGTAGTTAAAAATTAGATTTACAGATTACGATTTATTCGAAGCACACTCGATATCATATGTCCTGGAATCAAACTTAACCACTAATGTCATAATATTATCTTTGCAATTAAGCCAATACCATTTCTAGATTATCTTGTATATTTAATTTAATTTAAAGCTCTATACCTACTTTTAAAACAGACAACAATAGGAAATGACATAAACAAAAATTGCTTTAAAAACGTTTTTGAAAAAGCTTTCCTGGCAAGTTCATTCATTTTATAATTCCTTTAATTTTGATATCGATATTATTTTCCCAGTTCTACGTAAAAAATTGCATTGCACGGTAAAAAAAAATACTCTTTTACTTTAAAAAAAATAGTTTCTATTAACTCAATAAAAAACATTTATTTATATGGTCTTTTGTCACTAGAAATATTTAAAATTCATTACAGCAACAAAAACATCGATTCAACCCTTTATGCATTAATCCATTCATAAAACGATACCTGTCAAGATTATTATGGTGGCTGATAAAAATGTTATATGTAATTTTATTATTTTTAATACTTTATTTTTAAAGTGTTATGACAGTTTGATTTGAAAGCAAAAGCTATAAACGATTATAAATTATAATTAATCATTTTATTACAACAGAGTGATAGAAGAAAGTTCCAACCAATTCGTTAAAAAAACCAAACAACTTTTTTTGTTTGAATTAAACTTTATGGATACTAAAAACAATAACCCATAACAAATCGTTTTTTTTTTTATTTTTAGTGGCGTATGTATATTTTTAAGTAGACATTAGAATAAATAAAATTGTCTTACAAATCAAATTTCTATATGAGAGAACAAAGTGTGACAATTATTTTTTATTAATTAGGTTAAAACCTTTAAAAGAAATAAGTTAATGAAAACTGATTTATTACTGAAAAAGAATTATTTCTTCCTAAAGCTCATCGAAAATAAAAATCAAATTTTTTTTGTTATTTTTGTCTTCAAACAAATTAAATAATATATACAAATCTTTACTTTGTTCACATTAAAATGAACCGTGTCATGTTTTTTTTAATTGTTAGTGTGCGTGTTGATTTAGGTGGGTCAGCATTTCATTCATAAATTCAAATCTATATTTACAACTCCGGAATTGATAAATATTTGTGTCTATTACGTCAGCTATTTGTGAACTATGGAAAAGTAAATTTAACCCTGACACAATACTATCGTCCTTTTTCTTGATATAATGTATATTTTGTAGGTACATGTTTGAAAATTGTTCGTTTCTTTCAGCTTCATGATAGGAATCGAAATATGTACCTTATTATTGATCACAATTTTTTTTTGTGGTCTTCAATGTTATTGTCAAATTGAATTAAAATTGTACATCTAGTTTAGATACTTGAAATATTTTTTGACAATATTTGTAGATTAAAAATAAATATTGGGTTAGGTGTAAAATATAAGACCCAAGTCTTGGGCTTGCAAAGTAAATTTGAACACAATGTGGAAAAAACTAGTGGGTTGAACTTTAACGTTGTGGTTAACTTTATTATTAAAATTATAAATACGAATTCAAATTTGTTTTAATAATTTCAAAACAAAGTTTTTTTTGTAGAAATGTTTGTTTCAATTAAAATAGGAAGTGTCTCTTGTGCAACATAAATATGCAGCATGTGAAAAAAATTGTGTAACTGTTTTCCATGTTCTTGGGTACCTACTTTCATAATATGTTTGTGTGTTAATGAATTCAAAAAAATGTATTGCTGATATAGCTGTCAGATTTACTGTCGCTAGAAACAATGCCTTTAACTTAAAAACCAACCCTCTATAGATAAAAACATCATTTACCTTAAACTGGCCATACAAGAGCGATTTAAAATGCATTGTATTGCAACCGAGCTCGCTTGTGAGTGGTCAAGTTTACGAAATATAATAATAAATAACTATTACCCACCTTCTTAATTACCCCCTCCACATATATAACTTATTCCACAACACAATCGACTTTTAGGCCAAATTTCATTAGAACAAACCTACTTTCACATTTACATACACACACACATTTCACATTTACATAATATAAAATTCTTTCGTTTTCATCTCTAGGTATTTTGAAATACTTTTCGTTTTTAATACTTACGGAATGAGTGTGATTTTATTTGCGATCGGATTGAAAATTCTTGGCGTTTTCATATCCGAATTGGCATTGACAAAAATTTTAAAATGATGTTTCAGCTAAAAAGTTACGGTACTATTTATACATTCTAATTTGTGTAATTTTTTTCCACAAAATTCAAGTTTTGAATTTGGTTTTTGCTGATTTCGAAAGAAAAAAGGTTAACATGAAAGTTTTTTTTCTAGCTATAAAAATATAAAGTTATATGTACAAATCTTAGTAGTTCCAAGTCACTTGATTTTGTATTTATAAATATGTTCAGACGTTGTGCATTTTTTTTATTTTATAAAACAATGATTTTATACTTTGGCATTTTCAAAGCTTTTATTTTTATTAATTTTTGAATTTTATACAAATTTTCATCTTTGCTAAAGTTTTATGGCGTTAACCAAACCAGCATATAAAACAATTGAAATATTTCCGATCTGTACAAAATGTAAGAAGTTTGTATCATGGTAATAAATTCTACATCCATCCGAAAAAAATATCAAATTTGGGTTACAATGTCAAAATCACGTAACCCATCGTGAAATCAGGCTAATTACTTTTTCTGATAGCCAACAATCACGCCCATATTTTCTTTACGATATGGATATCACGAACAAAATAAACGTTACTATCGTTATGCGTTTGTTACTCTGAAAGGTTACGTTGAAAGTGTTGATCGCTTATTTCGTTGTTTTTATTATTTTGTATTATTAATTACCTGATTCAAGAATTTGTACTCAAAAAGTACTGTCGAAACCGAATTTACTGTTATTTTTGTGCATATAAAATAAAACTGATTTAAAAAAAAACCAATTATAAGAATATAAACAATCCATATTTAACAAATATTAACAATCTTTTACAACGGATTCATTACAATGAATCAGAAGAACATTCAGATATGTATGTACGTCCGTCAAGTGTTAAGGTAGAACTATGATAGTCGGATGCCGACGTAAGTGGTCGTACGAAACGAAACGAATACAAAGAATTTATATTTCGTGCCCATAATTGAGGTTTGCTTCGTTTCGCCCAATTTTCGTTAACTTTTGCTTTCGGAAGTGAAGAGCCCTCACCGACCGCTCCATGCGTAAGTTAACTGAGAAAATTTTCTTCCGACATCTTCCGACTATTATAGTTCTACCTTGTAGTCTTATGTGTACGATGAATTTTGTCCGATTCATTTGAACTCTAGGAAATAGTTCAGTTTTATCTACAGAAATCTTGTTTTCTGTGTCAATAAAATACACCTATGTAGTTTATTTCTTCCATTCCTATCTGTTTCTGATTATAGTTGTAAACATAGACTTGATACTTTTGATTAGGATAGAATTTGATTTTCTTTGAACCCAAAAATATAAAACCAGTTTTCTTTGTTTTATCAATTTTGTTTCTTAAATTCTTTGAAAAATATCAAAAAGACACACCCTATTTAAAAAGTATCTGTCATTTTCCTATTTTGCTTTGGCCTCCCTGTACTTCATTTATATTTCTGAACGCTGCACAATGAACTTCCAAGTACACAAAAACGTGAATCATGTGACAGGGGGAATTAAACTGACAGCAGCTCTCAGTAGTCAGTAATCGTGACACATCCATGGAGAGCAAAGTGGAAGCAAGTTGATTATATTTTTAGGAAAATGAAGTTCAATTATTTCATTTATATTTTTTGGTGATTAAGTAACACACTATTTAAATTTTGATAAAGAAAAACGTGTTGGTAAATAAAAAACAATAAAAAAAAATATAATCAAAGACAAAATTAATAGGGTAGTTTGTTGTTGGTTGTGTTATGTTTTATTTGTAATGTAAGTAATGCAATGTAAATGAAAGGTTCGGATTTTCATATTCCATTTGGGTTGGGTGAATTTAAAGTTAGAATGGTGCAGTCTCTTCTCAGTTCGAAGCACCGTATACACATTACACAGCCAAGTCTCTAAAGGGATGGTCTTTGCTCTGCAATTACGCCAAGTTATAGCGAATATTTTATTCGTTTATATGTGTGTTAGTTGGTGTCGTGAAGCAAACATCGATTTTTTGCGAGCAGTGCAAAGCATCTGACTGAAAAATTAAGCTTTTTTCTTCGTGTATATTTTTCGATTCGAAACTGAGAACACTTGGCTACCTATCCTATATCTGTGCTCTTTGAAAGAAAGTGACTGACTAGTACTGAAGTTTTTTGTTTATTTTTTTTTTCTTGATCAGTGTCGGTCTTAAGTTATATGCGTTGTGCTTTTCGCAACAAAAAAAATATTTCGAAACGTTTATAATATAAAATAGTTCTTGACTTGTAATACAGTTGTTTATGATTCCAGTAAAGTGGCACTCTGTGCGAAAAATCCATTCGATGTGGACTTTTTTTCTTTTCATGTCAGGTTATTACCGGTCGGTATCCGTCTAGCGCAGTCAATTGTCTATCTCTGTACGCCACCCCGTGCAAAGTTTAATTACAGCTTGGTCTGTTTAATAGTAATTTAAAATAAATTGTTTGTTAATGTAAGTAGAACCGTGTATTGCACAAAAGCAAAACAGTTTCTTGTTCCCATATTCTTGTGTGATAACATACCTACTTACTTATGAAATTTGCAACAAAAAGTGTGAAGAACAGTCTCCTCCTCATCAGTGCGCGTGTTGAAAATGTCTATGAAAAACCAGCCAATTTTAAATGAAATGTGTGTCTATGATACAAAAATATTGAAAATATTCTATTTTTTGTGTTAGATAATTCTAACTCACCGTTTGTATTTGGGGTTTTCAAGAATATTAAAATTCTATTTAATTTACATCTTTCTTCGTAATCTCGGTGCTGGTTGGGTATTTTTGCCTAATTTTTTCATTCCATCAAAGCTTCCTAGTGCAAAGCTTTCTTAAATACAACTGACAGACGCCTACGTCATTGATAGGAACAAGAAAAAATTGAATAAAATTCTTAGATAAACAGTGCCCACTTGCATTATCTTATCGATCATCTATCTAATAAGTGTGTAAAGATTATTTTGTAACTTTTAATGCATAAATATTATTAACATGCATTGGCCTTGGCCTTAAACCAAACAAAACACCCCAATCGAAACCTACCTTTGTGTCGTGGCTTTATTGTTTTGTAATGTTTTGAACGGGGTTGGTAAGTAGATTGTACCTTTGTGTACTCCTTGCAAATAAAAAATAAATCAGCACATTTTCATCTGGATACTAGGTATACTTGCATTTTGGTTATACAACATCATATTTTATGTATGTGATGTGTAGTTAGTTGTTTTCGTGTTTAAATTTCCGACTATGTACTGATTTCTATTTTTTAACACTGGGCCAAGTTTTGTTTATTAGAATTTTGCAACAGTTTATTTGTGTCGGTTTGTTTCGTCATAATTATCATATTTATATAAAACTCGATCTAGATGATTATAATTGCGTTGTTCTTGCTCTCCTTAACATTTGATTACGACACTTATTTGGTAGGGAAACATTTCAAAAATTGCGAAATTCGAATATTTAAAGGACATTGCCAAGAAGTTAAAATCGAATATATATTTATCAACACATTTAAGCGAATTGGGAAAAATGTTAAAGAATGCTTTTTTTATACGATTTGTATATCAAAGCTCAAAATATCTACCAAAATTAAAATGAAGTAATACCTAGCTAACAGGAGGGAGGATACCTATCTTTTTATTAAAAAATCTAAGCTCGATTTGAATTTTTGTGTTTCTAGTGAGATTTCAGTGTGAAGCCGGTGTTAGTACATATACATATTTTAGTAGTGCGGAGACAAATAAATACTCCTTTAATTGAATACATGATGAATTCATATGTATATGCATTGAATTTATTACTCACTTGTTAATTTATTGAAAGCTTACTACAAGTTTTTAACTACATACCTACATAGTAATTTTACCTGGAAATATGTATATTTACATTCGCAGAAATGTAATGAGAAATTTACTTAACTTTTTAGTCATACATTCGATCTAAGTATGTATGTATATAACACCTTTTGCTTGTTAAGAATAACTTAAATTTAAGACTGAACTGTTCATGTATTTTCTCGTGAGAGTTTATGATGGACGCTGAAGGATTGGTTCAGTTGATTGGCATAAGTTTGCTAGTTTTACCCTAGTAATTTGGTTTGGATCGCTAGATTTGAGATGATGATGATTTTTAAATTTCAATCAATTGATTTCGCTTTGTAGTATTTACGTCCGAATAGCCGAAATAGTTCTTTTAACTTTTTCTGTCTGCTCGTTAAACAGAAAATTAACTATTAGTTGCAATTCGACACTTTAATCATTCATGTGCGTGATTCAGACAGGTCAGTGAATTAGAAAAGATACATTATTATTTATTCACTAATGCAAACATTTAAGTTTTAATTTAAAGCTTAAGATTACAACTAAACTATCTTATCAAATAAGAATATCTTAGTTGAAAAACACTTCACTTTTTTGCAAGATCAAAAGATTTTGGGTTGAATATGATCACTAACCAGAAACTAAGGATTATTTTCATATTACAAACAAACATTCAAAAGTATTCTGTGATCTTTAACCATCAGACCACATACTAAGGATTTAATAATACGTTAATTTTAACAAAACAGAAATAAATTCGTTAAAAAATGTTACAATATTGTCCAAAAACTCAATAAATAGTCTTTAAAGTCATTGAACGACTTTGCTTCTCATTCTTGAAATGGAAAGTTGAATTTTGTATAATCGACTTTGGACTAAAACTAACAGCATTGGCTTTTATCTAGGTATTTTGTTGAACTATTCATTTAAACAACAACTATTAAATGTGATCTTGATTGTATGGCTGAAATGATTCTTTTTTTGATATTTGATCTATTTTGCATCATATGTTATATACCGTTCTAGAGAAATCTCTCAATAGATTGAAATGAGTTTATTAAATTTTGTTCGATTTTTGTACTATAGTACATCAATTGACGTAAAACAGTCTTACAGATAAACCACATCAAATTAAAACACACCGATCATGTCCAATATGTTATTATAAGTATCTTCATTGTGATCAAACAACAAAGATGTTCAATGGCTCCAGCACAGAGCGATTGCAGTTATCCTGTCTAACTTCGATTTACATTTTATGCTTTCCACAATTTTTGTTTTAATTTATTTTGTTAAAAATTTTATCACGCTTTTCTTGCGCTTAATCTTCAGCCAGTTACGTTTTAATTTGAACTGATTGAAGATCTCTTGTGTTTTTATTTTGGCTTGGTTTGCTTTTAATTCGTGTTCAGAATATAATTTTGAACCACTGTTGCACATATTTTTAGCACATGCAGCAGTTAATCAAAACTAAGGAGAATTCTGAATAAAAAAAATCTCGATCTGATCTTAAATTTCAAGTTCTATTTTTTTTTTCTGTATTTGTTATTCTCTTGAGTTTGCTCTTCATCACTGGATAACTGAATCGTTGATCGCTTCTCGGAACTTTTGTTCTTTAAAAAAAAAGCACTGGAGCATTGTATTTTTATTGTTGATCAATTTGGTTGACGGCGGTGATTTGTTGTTAATTTAAGAC
The DNA here is from genome assembly GCA_929447395.1 of Epistrophe grossulariae. Lineage (NCBI taxonomy): Eukaryota > Metazoa > Arthropoda > Insecta > Diptera > Syrphidae > Epistrophe > Epistrophe grossulariae. Next base: position 64,936,205 of record OV839568.1, read on the forward strand.
TGCCAGGTTGCCTTATGGACATTGAGGTGTGGTTTATAATTATGTTTATTTCTTTCTGTGTCTATAATTGTTCCTTATTAGAAAAACGCTCCATCAGTACAATATGTCACTTCTTCAAGGCTTGATTGGATTAGAATCTTGCCTTTACGGCTTTATAAATCTGTCCTTTCATGTTCCGAGGAGTCTGATCTCCACACACACACACACAGTAATGCACTTTCTTCCTTTTATTTAATTATCTTATTAAATAAATAAATTCTCATTTTACACTTAAACTAAAAAAAAATAAATTAACATTTTCTCGAATACAAATAATAACATTAATCCCACAATGGATTATTTGCACTCGAAAAATTAGATTAAACTCATATTAATAACAAAAAAAAATTTCGACCGAAATCTCGCTAAGTGGAATACTTTTCTTTCTTCTCTAATCGTTGTGCAGAGATGCTTCATGGCGCTTCAACAAGTAGTAGGGCAAGGCCCCCTTTAAGTCCCTTGGCACTGGCTACTCTTGATAAACATTTACCAAATTTGTCGTCCAACAAACGTCTCCAAAACAAATACAAAGAAATAAAATTCATAACCGAAAAATCGTCATCATCGTCTTTCATAGACGTGGGATGCATAACTGACATATGCAACAGTGATAACCTCCCTGAAGTCGAAATATTTTCCCTGTTGGAAGAAAAAATTCCTAAATATAAAGTACGAACCGATGTGCTAACTGATTTTGCAGGCTATTCAAACGAAGACTGGTTTGTACCTGCACCCGCACTTAAAATCCCCGTCGAGGGATTGGGCCTTACAAAGGATCAAACTCGCGAAACATTAAATTACTTTCTTCTATGTGGAAAACGAGTTAGCCAAATGACCCGATCGTACGATGATATCGAAGCCGTAACACGTCTGCTCGAAGAGAAAGAAAAGGATTTGGAGCTGACCGTTCAAATAGGCAAAGAGCTCCTTACACAAAATAATCTCTTAGAAAGTCGAGTTGCAGAGCTGGAAAACGAGTTAAAACAAACATCCGAACACCGAGCACAGTTATTACATGAGCTGCAAAAGAAAAACGAACTGATTGCAATTCTTACAGATGATGAAACTGGAAATGACCCTGCAGCAAACGGTTCGCAAGCGTATGTCTCGCTGGATATGCTTCAGGATAAGATTGCCACGCTACAGGAACAAAATACTTCGTTAAAACTCGAAGTGAGTCAACTTGCCGACGAAACAGACCAAGTAGAAGCCCGCGAACGCAAATTAATGGAAGACATTACAATGGAACTAAATACGACGCACAGTCAGTTCGAGAACCTCAGCCTGGAGGTGGAGAAATATCGAGAAGAAAATCGTCTGCAACGTGAACAAATAGTGAATATGACTGCTAGATTGGCAGAAGCTGAAGTGCACATGCACCGCCTAGCTCACGACAATAGCGAGCAAGGGTCTTTGCTTGAAATAACCAAAGAAAACCAAAATCTTTTAGCTCTGGAGCTATTAGAATTCAAAAAACGCTACCAGGAAGTGATTACGCTACTTGAAGAAGCGCAACAACAACTGCGAAAACATCAGAAAAAGCTCCATTCACATGGCCGAAGCTCCTTTTTGGCTGGATTACCCGGAATGGGCGGACCGCATCCGGACTCACTGCAGTCAGAACTTATGGACTCATCTCTATACTCGGAAAACAGTATCGATTCAGGCATTGTGCGTGATCATCGCAGTGGTAGCCTTATTCCAAAAAGTGGAGGCGGTATTGGTGCAACGATGTCACCATACGAGAAAGTTTTCGAGACGGTGCGTTGCGCCTCAAAGAGTGGCAACTATACAGATCCCGCCAGCGGTATGTCTCAACTTGGAGGTGGTGCCATGTCAGTCAGTTGCACGTCAGGACCACGAATTTCGGCAATGCCATTTATAGGATCTTCAATGAACTATACGAATCCAGCTGGCGGATACTCTGGCTACCATTCAAACTTCGACAGTGCAGCATCCATGACTGGAAGTATGTTATCCGACCAGTCCGGCGACGAGGGATATCCAACTTTGCCGCCAGGTGTGCCAGGAGCCCCAGGTGCCAAAGATCTTGAAGCGGCACTTAAGCGACTTACACCTGCCGAGGTACTGGCGCGTCGCGCAATGCTATCGCATGCCCCACCTGGAACATACAATTATGACGAAAATCCATCGGCACGTATGCCATTGGGTATTCGGACGCCAGACAGCATTATGTCAACTGGATCTTCAACGAACTTGTCTTTCTCCAATCGGCAATGGCGTCTTCCGGATAAGTTACAAATCGTCAAACCTATCGAAGGTTCCCAAACACTGCATCATTGGTCAAGACTAGCAACTCCAAATTTCAGTGGCTTGTTAGAAGAACGACCTGGAGTGACAATACGCGGTGGTCGTAATTTGGAAGAGCTTGGGGTAATTTATTCACTATCAGACGTTGAAGAAGATATCGACGATTTGCCGGGCAAGCAATTTGAAACCCCCGGTGGCAGCATTTACACTTACACAAACAGCATGGTCATGCATCCAGACGATGGAGTACTTAACGATTTATCATTCTTGTCCCAGTCTCAAATATCATCACGAATGGCTTCAGCTTCGACTTCCAGACAGCCAAGTTGCCCACCTACACCAGAACGCGGCAGGTCACGAAGAAATTCGTGTTCAACATTCTCACTAAATATGAGCCTGGCTTCAGTACTAAACGAACGTGGAATTCGAGCCGTCACCCCCAGTGCTCTAAGTACACCAGCTGGTCCAAACTTTTCGCCAACAGTGACACCCTACAATAGTCCGGCGGGTTCACCCGAAAGATCCATTTCTCCTGAGGAGCGTCGTTTTGGGCTCTTTTCCAGTGGTGCCGATATGATAAAACGGCAATTCAAGGGTGATTTGCTTCGTGCCAGTCAAACTCAACAGCAGCAGCAGAGAATTATGTTAACGAGATTAGAAAAACGAGCATTGCGTTCACTCAAATTGATGGAAAAACTCGAGAGTATAGGTCTGGAAAATATTATAGCAACTCAGCCTAATGAAATTCATCATCTCGGACGCGGTATTGCGAGTCGAAGCTCTGGCAGTCCAATGGCCCAACTAACAAGTCTCAGGCATTTTCCATCCTCAAGTGCTGGTAGTAGTATTGCAGAAAGTTTATGCAGTGATTCAAGTTTTGATGATACAAGCATGGCAGATATGCACAAAAGGGGAGGAGCAGCCTTCAATCCTATTAGAAATAAGTCGAGCAATGTTGGTGTAACAACAATAGAAACGAATAAAACCAACACTGATAATGATATTAGTTCAGCAATCAAGACAACTACAGCAGGACCAGCTAAAGTTCCCAACACTTCACCACCTGCAGACAGTCGAATCAAGCAGATGCAACGTCAGAAGTCCCGACGAAACCTTAAAAACGGAACAGCCCAACAACGATCGGACTTAGGAACCATCGCTGGCAATGGATCACGTGCTGTTCGCCCAGATCTCGGCATGGTCGAACAACAACAGAAAGCGGAACAGAAAAAGGCAACTTCTGAGAACCAGACAGCTACACAATCGTTTGTCGGTTCCATAAGCTCATTGTTGTTTGGTCGAAAGGGCGGCTGGCTATAGTTAATTTGCACTTACCTATATTTAATTTTAAGTTCGATCATATCGTGTACATATAACACACTTTATATTTTTTTTATGTTCTAAAATTTCCGTATAAAACTGACAAAAAATCACACACAAAAATGCATAGACACCACGTATATTATATTTTGCGTCTCTGGCAGTATCTGTTCTGTTAATGACTCACAGAGATCTCTAACTTAAATTAAGATAATTCAGTCCGTGACCTAAAGTGCCTAAATTTAGTCCTATAAGTAATATCTCTGTTTACAAACACCGTGACCGATTACACCCAAGCAATAATGTCTTTATTTTTCTTTGAATGGTGCTTAGTTTTGTGTTCCTTATTTTTTTTTGTTCTTCTATTTCTCTTCTACACCGACAAACGATATACTAGCCAAGTATTATTAGAAAAAAGAAAAGCTTTAAATTCATTCATATTGCAGCGATGACCTCAAAATCTATGGTGCATTGCCCGTCCGTACCTAAGGATGGACGACAAATAAAAAACTAAAATTCAATTTAATATGTTTGGCGTTTTTAGGTCTATATCGTATATGTATGTAATATGTGTATAAATCGCGGACTAAATTATCGTTAACAATAATTAAACTAGGCCATTAGTTGCTCTTCTTATAGCTTGCAGCAAATTTTTTTATAAATAATATCTTTATTATTCTTAAGCCAATTATTACAGATATTGCCAGAGTGTATATACAAAAAAATTAAAAAAAAAACGGTGCCATTTTTCTTTTTTTCTATACATGCCTAACTATATATTTTTATATTTGTTTACTTATAAAAAATATCAAAAGAAAAAGAGAATTTTTGTTTATTTTTTGACAATGTGACCTTAAGAGAAAAATCAAAATTTGTTCATTCTATTTAATTTTAATTGTTATATTTTTGTTTGCTTTGTGAAACAAAAAAGTATTTATACAGATTAACACTTTCATTAACGAATGAATTTTTACAATTTTTTTTTTTTAATCTTGTAACTTAAAAACATTTTCTCCCATCCTAATATTCGTGCTGCTACTGGGAATACTATGTTTTATTTTTCATCGAGTCTAGTCTTACAATTAGTTTAAGTACGATATGAATATACATAATTTTTTTGTATTTATTTCTCAACTACTTATTAACCACTGAGGTGTTAAAATTTAACTTTTAACTTCTTCCTACATTTTGATCATCAAATAATGACACATTCAATCATCATCATCAATCATTTTTGCTTAATTAAGGATAAAAATAATGTTATACGATCATCTGAGAGTGGTGGTGTGGTGCTAAAAACAAAACGAAGCGAGGCATGTGATATTTGAATTGTATTCTAAAAGCGCACTTAAACAAAGTCAATAAAATATTGGAAAATGTTGTTTGTTGAAATTTTAAGATTAAAATGTGCTAAACTTAGCAAAAAAGTGATTTTTATATTTTTGTTGGCTTTCAAAATATCAGTATTTTTTTTTATTGTAATAAATTCATCAATGACATGCATATAAAAATATTCTTTAAACGATTGATTTGATTTTAGTTTTTTTTTTTTGGTTTGCTTTTGAAACTCTCAACCATGAGGCTATTATACAAACTACAGTACAATGTGGAAGACACATAACTTGAAAAATTATAAATTTTATTTTATTTCTTTTTCTTATCTTTTCTCAATAATGACAAATTTTATAGAATCGAGCATTTTTTTTAAGCTTTTGAGATTTTATGGGGAGGTAAGTTAAGAAGAGTCCGTTCATGTTTGAAATTAAAAATGGAAACAAAACTCTAAAATAATCGTTGACTCTCATCATAAATTTTGAATTAATTTTTACCAAATTGTATTTTTCTTAGAAGAAAAAAGAATGTTATGACTTTTTGCTTTACATTTTTAAAAGTTTAATCGGTTCTTTTAAATAGTCTTTCAAACATTACTTAATATTCACGCCGAAAGTTACAAGCCTTGTATGCGTGATAAACATTGTAAGTAAACTATTTGGTTAAAGAACTACATATATACATTTATATGGTAAATCATTTCTGTTAACTTGACAACCTTAAACGACGAATCAAATTTGTAAATCAACAGTATACAGTTAACATTGATGTTATATGGTCATAAAAGTTGTTCAAAACTATTGAAATGAGTAACATAAAGTTTAGAGAAAACCCTTGAAGCCATGAATATAATTAGCATTAATTGTTCAAATTAACAGAAAATACACTCCATGACACTTGATTGTAGCATCTTCGTAGCATCTTCAGACAACATTTGAAACGAAAAAAGTTGTTAATAAATAATCTTTCAATAATAATTTGTACATATACAGGGTGTTTTGCATGAGATGCATCAAAAGGCTAAAAAAATAAGAAGAAGAAAATAGTATGAGAGGGGAGATTAATTTATCTCCATTTACTATTTAGGCGGCAGGAACAAATTACTGAGATACAAAAAGAGAATAAGATAAATCTACAAAATTAACAATGTTCACAAATAAAAAAAACTACATTATGAACAAAATATTTAATTCGTCTTGTGAATTAAATAAAAGTCGATAAAAGCTTTTTTTTGGAAACTAGCTACTCAAAGCCTTTACTAGTAGCTAAACCCTAAATAGCTTTAGCCAGAAAATTAAAGGTTAAACTTCTTTTCACCTTTTATTTTTTTATTCGTATGTTTCTGCTTAAGTAGCACTAGCTAAAACTGATTTGTTAAAAGGGGTTTGTATTTTATTTTACCGAAAAACTTGTCCTATATGGCAAGTATTGGTTTCGTATAAAAATCAAATCAAATATAAGTGAGCTTTTTCCAGAATCTTGTTGGTAATGTGCCTGAACAGTTACGTATTATGTAGTGCGTTCAAATTCAACATCTTTTCCTATAACGAACTGAAATCCAGGGGCCCTACGTATTACGAAACGAGCGAGAAGTGAACGATAGTCACGCCAAAGAGCGATTATGTAAAACGAGAAACTTCAGACCTTCTATGGACTATCAAAAATTAAAAACGAAAGCTAAACGAAAGCCTAATGTAACAGTGGTAAGAAAAAACGACTATCGTAAAACTAAACTAAACTAAACCATTCTCGTTATACTTAATCGCATAATTTCTTACTTAATCAAGATAATTTCAATTGTAATCGTTTTACATAGACATTTACTCAGATATCTCAAAAATGTACTTGTAGCTTTAGCTTAGTTGTATCACGCAAAACCTAGCTTTTAAAAATACAAGTTTTGACTTAAGCTTTTATCTATTCACAAAAGACAATAACTTGGAGATCCACTTCACAATGTTCCTATTTTTATTAAATTTCGTAGTTTCAGATCTGTAAAAAAAAATTATTGGTGATAATGATTCATGCACTTGTTTGAATAGAATATAGTATATGTAGTTTAATAAATCAAGAAATACAACTTTAACAAAAAAAGGACTTAATAAATAACATTTTAAAACAGATCTTTTTGTGCCTGCCCCATAAGTCCAGGTGCTCTACGTCGCAGCGGCCGGTGGGCATACTTCATATTATAAATGTATAACTGTTATAAATATGCATGCCTCTAGTCTTTTTCCTAAAAAATCGAGTTTCTTACTGTTCTCAAAGCTTTTATCAGCGATGTCGAGGTACTATAGTCTTTGATTGAAATTGAATTGGATTTTATAAGTTCGGATGACAAATGGCGTTTGAATTGAATTGAATTTTATAAGTTGATGACAAATGGCGTTTCATTTACCGAAATTTACCATTTATGGATAAAAATATTTTTTGTAAATAAAAACAAATACTTACACAAAAACTTAAAACAAAACAAAACAGAAGATAAGAAAAATGTGCATATGTATGTACATACGTACATATTTATATTCATAACAAAAGATAAGTTTAGCAAACATTACTTTAAGCACTATATAATAATTCAATAGTACTTTCGACTATCAGTGTTTAACTTTTAAAGATAACAATCTTTTTTTTTTAATTATTGCAAGAAATAATATAAATAATGCAATTACGTAAATATATTTTGTAAAAGAAAAGCCAACCAATATACAATTTCACTTTACTAATATTTTAAATGAGCTAAAATAATTATTTTAAAAAGAGATCTAAAAAACAGACAACAACAAATTAGGTTTTAAATTTAAAGAACAAATAATTTACCGTAAAAGGAACGCACTTTTAATCCGTTTTGATTATAGATTGACAGACGATACTAGAGTAATGCCAATTTATAATTGTTTTTGGATATTAGGAGTAAGTGTGCTGAAGGGTCTGCGTAAACAGTACCTTTATAAACAAAACCGTTATAAATTGGCATTTCTTTAGTGATTTCCTTAAGTAATATGAAGGGGGTGTTTTTTTGCAATGCCGTTGTACAATATAAATTATGGATTTTTTTTTCTTGTTACTTGACTTTTACCTACAAAATTAAATTTAAAAAAATTATCACACTCACTGAAATACTTTTTAGTTCTGATAATTACCATTCTTGGTTTGTTAATAAAAAGTAAGTAACTCATTTTAAAAATTACTAACATCGATCATCAAAAAGCTTTAATTGTATGGCATTGTGTTTTGCATGGTTAAAGTATTTGTAATAATTTGCTCTTTAAAAAAAATGATTTTTGAATACACATTCCCAATCCCGCACTTGTTTATGAGAATTTACGATTCCAACATTTATTGCCTGCATTTAGACTAAATTGCCAGAATTATATCGACAACTTTAGTTTCTGAGAACTATTGCTGTTGTTCTTTTTTTTACGTTTGTATTATTTTCTTCTTTTCCTTTTTTTTAATTCTCTAAGGATCAAGCATTAAACTCATTTACTGCCATGCTGCATATGCTTCGCTAGCATTCCTTTTTTGAATTTTAGAAGCTGCCAACACTTTTGTTTGTTTGTTTTTAAAAACTCTGTCGTATGATTTTTGTTATGTATTTTGAAAACTAACCATGCTCTTATGCTCATCAGTTGAAACTACATAGTTTGAACTATTTATACTTGCTAGTCGGGATAGTGTAGTTTTCAAATTCAAGGCAATATTGACTAACGAAATTTTGTTCGCATGGAATTTGAATTTATTATAGCTCAAGCGAAGGTAAGTTTCTTAATTTTCAAGATTGGAAACTAAATATTTTTTTTCTATCAAAATTTAACTTCGCTTGGATGTCTGCATAATTATCTAAATAAACTCGAATTGTGCAATAATAATAATACAAATGTCGAAAATTGTAGAGAAAGGATGAAGCAGGGGATAACTATGCATGTTGATTTTAAATTTGTGGATATTGAAACAAGAAGAACAAATTGAGTGGGGTAAAAAGAATCGCTGTCTTAACGCCTGTGCTTAACGGTGAAGTTGTAGGCTCAAGGGTATACTGACGATCAGATATTTCGTGGCCTCTGGGGTGATCGGGATTAGCTGTCGCTTTTTTGATAAAAGTGAAAATAAATAATTCACCAATATACATATATTATGTATTTCCCTTTTTTTTGTTGGGTCACCTTTAAAGTTAGATATTCGGTCACTACTGGTCTTTACTTTCAAAAGCAATAATGAAAACTATGAACACAGTAATCCGCAATTATCAGCGCATTATATACATTTCTTTTATCCTCTTACATAAATTATGTTGTGTCAATTCATTGGCACAGAATACGCTTGCGACTATTCTGCTTCTCGATTTCAATCTCCAAACAAACTCTATTTTAATTAATTTTGCTTTGAAAAACAATGAACTTAATTTAATTTTAATAATTTAATAAACAAAAATGAAAGTTGGAAGTAGATGCACTCTTTTTTACTACAAAACGACAGAATTGACCGAAACTATTTTGCCAAATATGCGGTGCATCCTGGAATCAAGATTTGAACTAGGTTAAATGTAAAAATCATGTATTTTTGAGTTGTACGTTCGAACAATTAGTACTAAGTAAATCCTCGAGTGAAACCAATGGAAAACGACTTTGGTTTCTTACAGCCATTTAAGAGTAAATTTCCGACAATTATAGTCTACGTATATTGTATAGCCAAAAAAATGTTTATCTGTCAAATCTCATTTTCTTTTAAGATTGTTTTTATTCTAGTTGTGAAAAATGTTAGATCTATGAGTTTGTTTAATGAATTGCTTTTCCTAACACTGGAAAACGACAGGTTCTTTCATGATTGCATGGTTGCTCTGTTGTTTACATGTGATCATTTTAAAATCATACTAACGTAATCATCAAAACTAATTGCGCATGTGCCTGACTTCGCATTTATAAAGGGTGAACAATTTTTTTTTTAACTATTTACCTTGAATCGAAACAATTCAATGGTTCCTACATATTTATTTATATTTTGAAGATTGGATATCCACACAAATATGGAAGTGACTAAAGAAATGCGTATTTATACCAGTTTTAAAGGCGATAAACCGCGTAACTGTTATAAATTGGCATTTCTCTATTCTCGTACAAAAAAAATATCTTCGTTTGCACACAATACTTGTAGCAAAAGTTGCGATTTTGATTGTGAACTATTACCGTCGATACTTCCGTTTATTTACAGAAATTTTTCATTATGCCTTAGCTATCCCTTAATTTTAAAGCACAAGAAAAAAGCTATTGCGTTTTCGTTTCGCAATAATATTGGTAAAACGGCACGACACCACTCTTAACATAAATGTATATATGTAATTCCATGTCCTTAAATATCATTTTTATCATTTATTTTTTTGTTTCATAGAGCCATCCCTATTCTTTAAGAAACATAAAAAATTAAGTATTCTTATGAATAAATAGACAATTTTGAAAAAAAAAAAAAAACGGAAACAAACAAAAGGCGCACTATATACGAAATATGATAGATCACAGATGTCAAACATAATTGTCAAAAAAAAGTTTTAATTTATTGTTAAATCAATTTAAAAAAAAATATGTGTATTACAAAAATACAAAAAAAAAAAAAAAAAAAAAAAACAATTACATAAAAATGCTTTGCTATTATATAGGTAAACAAAAACTGTTATATTAAATATGTAGTTTAGATGCTAAACAAAACCCAAGATAAAATAATTGAAAGGTACCCTATTAGTGCTAAAGCAATGATGAAGGAATAAAAATACATAATAATAATAATAAAAAAAAAAAGGAAAATGAGAATACATTTATTTTTTCATAAATCATCCGTTTGCGAGGAGTTGTAAAATGTCCAAATCAGGCTAGAGTGATATTTGTTTGGAGAAAATCGCATTTTTTTAATTTTCAATCGTTGTTCACACCATCCAATGAAACGTTATACATATATTCTCATAAACTAAATGAAATCATCCCACTATACACTTATTATAAATTATTATTAATTTAAGCATTTGTTTTACTAAATAAAAAGGAGCTTCATAATAAAAGAAGACGAAAAATAATATACTTGGATTGATTTCTGCATTTTGGCCTAGATTGGTTATTTTTATCAACCCTCTCATTTCGGTTAGATAATACAAAATTGATTAGTTTTTAGAAAATAATAAAATAAACGTTGATCAATCACTGATTAAAAATGATTTGTATAAAATACAGTTCTAAGTTCATTTATGTTATTGAATATGCATGTAAATAATCCGAGAAGAATTGATTGTATGCAATAAAAACAAATATTGAAGTTCTTGAAATTAAAAAAAAAAAAAATTTGTTCGGCTTCTGTTCTTATTTTTCTGTTGTCAGATTTTTGCCATCGTTTAGTAGGCATGCCTTCTCTCTCTGTTGGGAAATAAAATGTAGTTGTTAAGGTAAATAAATCATCTTCAAGATTTTTCTGCATTTAGAATAAATCACATTTTTCAAAACAAACGTTTTCAAACAAACATTATTTAATTGTATACCGTCAAGAATAAAAACGATGAAAAGACAGGTTGTAAAGATGCTAGAGAAAATGTACATAATATACAGTTTATCAATACAGAAAGGAGATTTTTATTTTGTTTGTATTGTCTTTCATTTCTGGCTTTATCACAACACACTCTAGTTAGTTGAATAGGGACATAAGGGGTCGGCAAGTCTTTTTTTTTTGTCGTACCAAGGGTACTTGTAATTTCAGCTAGACGAATACAAGTTTTCCTTATCAATGGAGTAACCAGATTCCAGCAGACAAAAGTTAATCAACTAGCATTTATACCAACTGGCCGGCCAAACGGCGATTTGGATAGTCAGCTGTTTACATCATGTGCATTACATATGAGGACAATGCTCAACTGACATTTTTCAATCAATTGTATATCCTGGTTTAGCTAGACATGTACTTCCTATACTTAAAATATTTATTTCTTTGCAGAAACCATCGCAAAAGTAGAATTGTTGGTAGAACCCCCTGGTGCACGGGGCAAGCACACCGAAAGCGACGTAAATTTATTCGATTGTAAATCTTCACCATCAACCATTAAATACAGATTGATACAGAGAATTATATTTCCTTTCAAATCGCATAAATAACCACAGAACCGAGTACAAACAAAAAATGACAGACTACAGCGATCTCGATCGACAGATAGAACAGCTTAAACGATGTGAAATCATAAAGGAGAATGAAGTAAAGGCGCTGTGTGCTAAAGCTCGTGAAATCCTTGTCGAAGAAGGTAATGTGCAACGTGTCGATTCTCCTGTTACAGTTTGTGGTGACATTCATGGGCAGTTCTATGATTTGAAAGAGCTCTTCAAAGTAGGTGGTGACGTACCTGAGACGAACTACTTATTTATGGGAGATTTCGTCGATCGTGGATATTACAGTGTAGAAACGTTTCTACTTCTGTTGGCGTTAAAAGTACGCTATCCAGATCGAATCACATTAATTCGTGGCAATCATGAATCTAGACAAATTACCCAGGTATATGGATTCTATGACGAATGCCTGCGAAAATACGGATCAACAGCTGTTTGGCGATACTGTACCGAGATCTTTGACTACTTAAGTCTTTCGGCGATAATAGATGGAAAAATATTTTGTGTACACGGTGGACTTAGTCCTTCTATTCAGTATTTAGATCAGATTCGTACGATAGATCGTAAACAAGAAGTGCCGCACGATGGTCCTATGTGTGACTTGCTTTGGAGTGATCCCGAAGATCAGACAGGATGGGGTGTATCGCCACGTGGTGCGGGTTATCTATTTGGATCGGATGTTGTGTCTCAGTTCAATAGAACTAATGATATTGATATGATATGTCGAGCACATCAACTGGTTATGGAGGGATTCAAGTGGCATTTCAATGAGACTGTATTAACGGTTTGGTCCGCCCCCAATTACTGTTATAGGTAAGTTGAATTTTTTTTAATTAAATAGAGAATAACACTAGGGGTATTCCCGATCCGATGCAAACTGGTCTTGCATCATTGCAAAAGTGCAAAGTTTTTTTTTTACAATGGGGTTAGGGTATAGCAATTTTACACTTTTGCACTTTTGCAATGATACAAGACCAGTTGCATCGGATCGGGAATACCCCTACTATGTTTATAATCAATTGCACACAAAACTTTCACAATGCAATTTGTTCATCCGCCTATATGCTAACTATTATAATTAAAAATACACAATATTTGTGTGATCTTTGTCCAGAACCACAGTAGAAAAAAGTACATGTTTTATGCAATAGCGAAAGTTGTCATTTAAAATAACCTCAAATATAGCAAAAAACTTTTTTTTAAAGTTTTCTTCTTGGTGCCTATAAAGTCACCCGCAACGAACCCTGTGCTTAGTTTGAAAAAAGTTTTTCTGTTTCATATTTAAGTGCAAATACAATGGCTAGTAAAGTATTATACTCATGGATATTCCAAAGGAATGTGGCTAATATTATAAAATATTGTTTTAATACAAGTTTTTGAATTTCTTTGGTTCTTGAATTTAACTTTATTATTATTTCTGTTTTTTTTCAGATGTGGAAACGTTGCAGCGATTCTAGAACTGAACGAATTTCTGCACAGAGACTTTATCATTTTTGAAGCTGCCCCACAAGAAAGTCGAGGTATACCATCGAAAAAACCGCAAGCGGATTATTTCTTGTAAGGGGCCAATTATCCAATTTATCTCTCGATACCAGACGAGTTCTGTGGAACTAATGAAGGAAACCATCACGGGCAGTTTCTTTATTCATTTTTGCACTTCTAGCCGGATCTACAAAACCAAGAAACATTTTTTTGGCATCTATAGAACAATGTCATTGCTAATACTGCCAAGCATTTTTAAACTAATCTATCATTGTAAACGAGTTTCTTGCTCTGCACTGATTCTTGAAAAGAAACAAATAAACAAACAACCAAGTAAACATAAAACCAAAAACAGATGAAGTGTAAAATTGAGAAAAAGGAAATATAACAAAACACGATACAGATTAAAGTTTTATTTATAATAACTAAAGGAGTCTTAAGCATCATTTAAAGTAGTTTTAACTGTCCACTTTATGTATTTTTTTTTAATAAATAAGATTTCTTATATTTAAGTTCCTTTTTATACATTTCTGTTTAATTTTTGCCTCTTCCTGAGACCTATCTTTTCTCGTCCGATTAACTTTAAAATTTGATTTCTCATTTATTACAAGATATAGTTTTATTAGAAAAACACAAAATAATACAAAAATGAAAATAAATACAAAAAAAAAATAATAAAAAAAGTTTTTTTTGTTATACATATATAATACAATTTTGTATATTTTAAGAGAAACAAAATATTATTACTATTATAATTGCTCTTCTATGAACGTATTTAAGATGATAATGATAATAAAATAAAAATATTATTAAGAGAATATATCGTGCAAACTGAGCATTTTTAAATTTATTTTGAACTACTTTTTTGTTTTTAAACTTCATTGTCTATCGGAGACAATATGATAATTGATAAAGGTGTTTGTTTTAAAATAAACAGTTAGTGTATGAAATATCGAACCAATTTTATTATTTAAAATATTTTTATTTTCAATCACCGACGCACGAGAATCTCAGTAAATTTCAGTCCAAATAAACGGTCTTGCCTTGGAGGAAGTCGAACGAGACCGGTACTTTTTTCTCGTTGCCAATCTTTTCAGGTTATTACTTCGTTAATAACATCATAAAATTAACTTAATTCCTGGATTCGCGCCTGAATTGAATATAAAAAATATATTAGTGCCAAAAAAAAGTTATGCATTAATTTTTTGGTATATACTTTTTCAGCACTGAAAAATGTGACCATTTACGAGGCTCGGTTGCGGAAATATAGCAATCCTAACAATTAAGGGTTGGATCAAAATACAGTAATATCACTTTGGATGAAATATATTTCAAGATTCAGACATCGCAGTTTTTGGTTTTAAGTTTAAAAGATTTTCAAAAACCACAAACACTTACGATATTCGATTGGGAAAATATCGCCCTCCAAACACTATGGGTGGGGTCGAAAAACCACTTTGACTAGACATTCCAGAAGCTTTTGGTTAACAGGTTCGGATAGTGTCAGAAGAGCTTTTTTATATATCGATGGCTAAGTGGCATAGAAAATAAAATCGTAATTGTAAAGAGCAGGCAATACTTTATAGCCGCAGTTTTCAAAAAGGAATCGAGAATGTAGACATCATTGTAAACGTTTTAAAGTCTCAAATCTCAATTAAATCAATTCAACTCTTTAAAAAGATAAAAATCAAAAACGTTTATTTATCGAACATTACTACCCTTTTGGTGGAAGATTTACTTTATTAATTTTAGATTCCAAAAAAAGGGACAAATGGAGTACAACCATACCCATTGGTGTCACAAATTCCAAAAATTTATTTTCTTAAAATTTTTGTTTCGGATGATCTCAATTTAGCACAAGAATGCAAAAAACACCATACTCAGTGGGGAATTATCAGTTTTTTAACTCGTCAAATGCATGTGGCTTGTAACCTCCCATTCTTCTTTCATATACATAGGTAAACTTTTTACAGAAGATGGCATATCCGATCTTCCCAATTTGCGTTTAGTAGCTTGTGAAACTTTTTATTAATAAACTAAATAGATGAAAACCAATATTATTGATAAATTATAAATACTCCATTAAAAAATAATGTTTATAAACAGATATCGACATTTTAAGACTCCATTTGTTTTTCTAAATGGGCTTTCAGCTGTTGGTTAAAGTCGTCTTCTATGTTATCATCATCCCAGTTGTCCTCCCAAACATTAACTGCACTATCGTCTTCTTCGGCAACATTAAAATCTGAAGTTGTTGAAAAGCAAAATAAATTGTTTAATTTTTTTTTAATAACACCATGACATGCACTTTTTACCTTCCGCTGGAAACTCTTCAAATTCATCGTCTTCTTCTAACAACCCTAAATCTCCTTTTGGCTTGTTCTTTTCAGAAGACATCTTTGGAATGATTTTTATTAAATAGGCTTGATTAACTGACGAGCGTTTATAGTTTCTTTTAGAAATAAGCGAACTTTGATTTGATTTCAAAAGAATTTATTTTTTTAATCCATCATTTTTGTCTGACATTTGCGACCGGGTTAGGATAAAAAAAGAAACAACAAATATAGTAATACACAATATATCTCGCTCTTTCTTTCGTTTACTGATGGAAATTCCTCTAAAAAATTACTTTCGAGGGCAATGCTAGCATCTTACATGAGCCAATTTGTCATTTTAAATCGAACGTTCATCTGGGGTCCAATTAATGAATGAATTTGAGTGAACTTTTTCAAGGATTATTGAAACTGGTAAATCATCGAATGTGCATAATTATCAAATTTTTTTCAAGGAATAAATAATTTAAGTTGTTAATCATGGAAATCGCTAATCAGCCGATTTTGGTTGATTATCGCAATTTAGTTAGAAGCTCTGAAAGTCATCGTTTAGATTTAACCCATTGTGAACAAACTGGCCCTAAATAGTTGGACATCTAGCGAAACGATACAAAAATACAAATACATACAAAAATGACACAACGAAATCATAAACGGAAAATTTCGTTCTGCTTTTCGTTTTGCAGTACGCTGTTCGAAGAGCGAAATTTATAATTGTAGCAGATTATTTGGAGAAGTCTCCGCTCCTTTTTCGCACTGATTTAATTATACAGACTATTTATTGTGTGCGGAAATATGACATTTGAGTTTTATTTGTGTTTTTTTTTTGTTTCTTATTTTCTTACATCATGGGTTTCTCTGATTTTGTGCGTTTATGTTTGATTTTGTTTTAAGAATTAGTGAAACTCTCCAAGGATATTTTCCGTTGTGTTTTCGCAAGCGTTTCGTTGTCTGTTTGGAGATCACAGAAAAATTTCGTTTCGCATCAGCAGCGTACTAGGCTATATAATAAACGTTTTCCAACAGTTGTCTAAAGGTAAGACCGCACTCGGTGGAACTGCACTTCAACGGAACTCAACTTCACAAATTATTTGTAGGAAATTGTATGAGCTATATCGCACTTAGCGACAACAGCACTTTACGGCGCGACATTATGCGACAAAGTTGATAATCTGACCAACTGTGTCGCGACATGAAGTTTCGTTCAGTTTCATGCGAAAGTGCGCACGGTGTTGCTGAAGTGCAGTTCCGCCTAGTGCGGTTCTACCTAGTTAATCCGCCGAAATCGGTGGGTGAAAATCTTGAACCGAGGCTGAACCACTATTGTACAACTGGACCTGGCCACTGGCCAGTTGTACAAATATTTAAACCGTGATTCAGCAATTTTTGTCCACCGTTTTCGGCGGATTAATTAAGTTTCAACAGTGGTTTACTGTTCAAGTGTGTGATATTAACCAATTACATACTCGAACCAGCGTTGAACGTTAGGCCAGGCGCGCACCTGCAATTAAACAGTTTGGTTCCAATTTGAGCACAACGGGCTTATATGGAAGTGCGCGCAAATAAACTTCCGCGGGGTCTCATATAATCCTTTAGTACTCAAAATCGAAACCAAATAGTTTGGTTGCAAGTGAGCGCCTGGCCTTAGTTAATCTGCCGAAATCGGTGAGTTAAAATCTTGAACCGAGGCTGAACCACTATTGTACAACTGGCCATAAATGTATTAATATAATCATTGGCGTCCCTATCTGCCAATTTTGTGAGCATTTGGATACGTTCATTGAACATTTCATTTATTTCAAGATAACTTTTCAATTCTTTCAATAGTTTTGAACAAACAATTGCAGTATCTAAATTAGATAGTCGATGGAACATTTTGAATGGGTTTACAA
The DNA here is from genome assembly GCA_929447395.1 of Epistrophe grossulariae. Lineage (NCBI taxonomy): Eukaryota > Metazoa > Arthropoda > Insecta > Diptera > Syrphidae > Epistrophe > Epistrophe grossulariae. The sequence continues at coordinate 64,954,010 of OV839568.1, forward strand.
TATTTATTATTTTAAAACTGAAAATAACAAGAAAAAAGAAGGAAAATTAAAAATAGGTCTTCGTCATTTCCTCCAATCTTGTGAAAACACCGATACAGTTCAAGTGCAGTGTATTCAAAACATACCGTGGTATAATAGGCGTGTTTTTTTGCAAGCCCGGGGAGAATTGGTTGAAAAAAAACGACAGCGGGGATTAGCGACGCCTTGACAGTGAAAAACATGGAGTTTTCATACAAACTATCGATAACATGTATGCAATTCATGTCGGTGCCACAGTTTTTCGGTGCGCTTAAGTTAAGACCCGAGAATTCGCTCATCTAAAGGTATTGTTAACTTCATATTGCAACAGTTTAAGAAGCATCAGAACTCGAAACCGCGAACAACTTCAGAACTATTTTTTTATTCTAGCTGGAAGGAAAATAAGAATCTTGTTTTTATTTCGTTTTTCGATTTACAATTTTTGTATAAAATAATAAATTAAATTGATTCAAATAAGAATAATGTCTTTTAAACGTAAAGCCGAAGATGACATCGAAATTATTTCGAACAAAAAACATACTCTGGATTCTGATGAAGAAGATGATAAAGATGATGAGTACGTTTGTAAATCATAAATGAACATTGGTTGTTTTATTTTAACAAAATAATAAAAAAATAAACATATATTTCCTTTAAGGGATGTAATGAACGAAAGTGATATCGAAGGTGAGGAAGATGGCATAGCTGGTGTCGAAGATGAAGTTAAAATCACTCCCTTCAATATGAAGGAAGAATTGGAGGAAGGTTATTTCGATAAATCTGGTCACTATCACTGGAAAAAGGAAAATCAAATCCAAGACAATTGGCTGGACAACATCGACTGGTTGAAAGTGAGCAACTTATCTATTCAAAGCAGACTAACTCACTTTTTGATATTTTCAGATAAAGTCCAAAAAAGAAGCTTCATCATCAGTCGACGATGATAAGTCCAAAATTGAAGTTTTCAATAGCAAAGAAGCCTATGCAAAGGTCTTAGAAATGATGGAACCCAATGAGACTATCACTAAAACACTTCAGCGGTTCGGAAAAAATAAATTAAAGCTATCAACGCTTGAGCGTTTGCGAAGAAAAAAAGCGGGAATTGTTGATGATGCGTCGGAGAGTATAACAAAACTTTCTGAGTTGGCCCATGAGATCCTAGTTAATACCGGAAACATGGGTATTTACGAGGAGCCATACGCAAAAATTAAAAGCCGTATTGGATCAGGTGCGAGCACCAGCAAGGCAGCCAGTGATTCGCTAGATATGTATGCAGATGACTTTGATGACAAAGAAAAAAAACGGGTTGAAGAAGAACAGAACATTGAACCGGAAATAGAAGAAACTACCTGGGAATACAAATGGAAAGAAACAGACACAGAGGTTCATGGGCCTTTTTCGACACTGCAAATGCAGACATGGGTAGACGAAAAGTATTTTAAAAAGCCGATTCTTGTTCGAAAATACGGAACTGGGGAAGGATTTTATTCGAGCAGTAGGATTGATTTTGAGTTGTATCTATAGAAATTTAAGAAAAAAACATAAAAATTGATATCTAAAAAAAAATTATACCATTGTACCATTATTAGAGAAAAATCACATACCTTCAATAATTCTAGAAAAAAGAAAAATCAACGATATTACTAATGCTCCAGAGCAGTTGGTTCAATTCCTTTATATGGTCAGCTGCTAAAAATAACATATTTCAAATTAGTGGATAGAATCCATAATTAGGACTTATCATCGAAAAAATTGAGTAGCATTATGATCCGCATAATAATTACATAATAAATTCTATGCAATTAATGAAAGTCACAATGCAATTAAATTTTTATTCAACAAATTCATAAAACCAATTAATATTCTTGAACTAAAAACCATTTTCGCACATGATGCGCCATTAATAATAATACTTTTTAAGTGAACATTTAAATATTATATGTAAGCAAAAAACATCAAGAAAACAAACACAATTAAATTTTTTTGTTAGGAGTTAAATTCGTAAAAAGGCAGATAGCGGATTATAATTAAGTTAACAAAATGATTATTATACGAGCACCATAAAAGAATAAAATCGTTCTCCTTACTCATCACCATCAACAATATAATATTGATTGTAATTTATTAAATGAATAAATTCACCAATTTCCTCCTGATATCCGTGTCGAACGATTTTCTTACCCAAATATATTGTATATTTGATGAAATTTTCAAATGCTGCTTCATCAGCAACTAACTTTTCGTATCGGGAGTGAGTGTAATGTTCTTCGCCGGGTCTTAACTTCCAGTCACGTGACTTGAGATTCCTTCAATTGAACAAAAAAAGAACAATATCTTTTAAGTTCCAACTAAAAATAGTATGAGTGTCTTACCTATAAAATCGTAAAGAGATTTTAAAAATTTTTTCAATAGCATTATAAAATTCGACACTTCGTCGATTTAACATGCACAGAAATAAGATTCGTTTAACATAGGTCGTGTGCTTTCGATAGATGTCTTCAATACTGGTAGCATTTATTAGGTCATCCTTGAATGTTTTCCAAGATGCTTGCAGAGCATTGGATGTAATATGATTTTTCAATGCATGCACAAAGTGATAAAACTTATGACGAATTTGTTGCACATGAATGTACTGTGGTGATTGGAGCATTTTCTTGCCAGATTTTTTGACAATTTCTTTAAGAATTTGATAAGACTCTTCCAGAACCCAACTTATTCTTCTAACTTTAATAAGATATTTAAATATATTAGCATATTGATCCAAAGTTTCTGGATTCAGAATAAGATTTAATGGCCATTCAATGCGGTAGCTTAGAGTTAGATTCGACAATACTTCTGGTGAATTGAGATCGAACTTTTCAGGTACATCGGAAACAATAAATGATAGATTTTCAGCATTTTTATCATTTCCTGCGAATAGACAAATAATGAAAGATAATTGATATTTTTCAGTGCATTGATTTTATTTAACTTAAAATTGGTGCAAGTGCTGATATAATATAACGGTATTTTAAAGAGGGTTATCGCTAATTTTCTTCTGAATATTTACCTTCTACGAAGATTTGAACATGAATATTATTTATTGCTACCGGGACCAAATTTTCCGGAAGGATTTGGCTGTCATTTTATAGGATTTTTTGTTCGGAGAAAATGTATTCCGACGGAGAAAAATCTTCGGGAAATAAAATATTCCGGTAAAACCAAATTTCCCTTGAGATTCACGATAAGTTCCAATGTCAATAAAATTGTTAACAGATTTCATAGACCCTTGTTTATAAATTTAAACTAATACCTAAATACTACCGGTGACAGATACCGTTTTTTAAAACACATTTAAAGGAAAACACGCCCTAAGTCCATTTTTTTCAAAATTAAACTAATAATGACATCTTTTTTAAGAAGGTTTTAAATATTATAAATTCTATTTACTACTGAAATACATCAGCAAAGTACGAGAATAAGCACTATTTAGTTGTACTAATTGTTTCAAAATAACTTTTAGCGGCCTTTAAGTCCAAAAAAATTGGCATTTCGTCCCGGCGATCTCACTTGGACTCATCAGTTGTTTTGAATCAACATCTTTAACTTTTTAAATATAACTTTTCAAAATCGAAGAATGTATGTGCATATTAGCGGAATACCCCATAACGTATTGTATCACAATGAATTATTCATTCAATTTTTGTTTTATAATTCAGTCAAAATATTTTATTTCTTTGAATTTAGCGTTTTATTAGCAAGAAAACTTTTGTTTTTCTCCGAATCAACCTGAATGGATTTAAGCAGTTCCTGCCCTGGACCCTAAATTAAATTTTTAATGGAGACGTCGTGGCTTTGACAGGACCGATAAAATTGTTCTATAACTTATGACAAAAATAATAAATAAAACACATAAACTTACCAATTATACTCGATCCCAGTGCTGTATCCAATATTGAATGCAAAGTCTGATAGTTTAGCAATTTCGATGGACTCGCACCACTTTCCAAGCGACCGATCAACCCATCGCAAATTATAGACCCAAATTCACCATCCATTAAAAAGAAATAATTCCTTAAACTTTTAAAGTGTCCCAAAACATCTAAATCCTCCAAGAACACCCGCATAACCTCACTATTAATTATATCTAAGTGTGTACTCATTGGCAAGACAATTGACTTCTGTAAAAATTCAGTCAATGTTATAACACTCAAACTATTGAGATTTCTTTGTTTTTGCATAAGATCTTTGACTTGTTCGTTTGTGGGGGCATTAGTGTTGCCATAATTTAATCGAAAATGCGAACTTACTGGAGGGCATTTGAAATTTGATTTCACCAACTCTTCACATCGCTGATACGCATCCCGAATGGTAGGGAGTTCTTTGCAGGTTGAAAGTGTAAGTTGCCTATCGGATGAGGTGTCATGCAAAGAGTTCTCTTTGCTTTGAATGAAATTGAATCCTTGGCGAGCAAGAATTCCAGCAGTATTTAAACCACATTCAGGAGTTTGAACAGTTTGAGTAGTTTTTTGTGATTCTTTCTCAATCACTTCCACAGATGCTGGAGATTCTAAATCTATCTTAGTAACAGTAACATTGGCATTTTCTGTGTCTTCTTCTTCGATAGTATTTGCGTTTAAGGGAATGTTATCAGATGTTGTTGACATAGGGGTAAGTTGATTGCAACTTTCTAAACCAGTGAGTATATTAAATTCGCTCTCAAGAACTTTTTTTCTATTTCTTGACCTCTCCGTATTTAAATCCAAATTCAAATTTTTTCTACTGGCTAGTGGGTCTTTGTTATATTCAGCAAATGTGTCGTTCTGCATCATTTTTTTGCGATTTTTCTGCAACTCGGTTAATTCAACATGAGTGGATTCTATCGGATTAAAGTTAATGTCAGATGCTTGTGAGTAAGTTTTGCTATCAACTCCCACGCCAAATTCTTCATGGAGAACCTTAAATCGATTTTTTTGTGCATCTGTAAGAGGTTTCGAGATAACAACCTCTGGAACAACTTGTTCGCTCATACATTCACTCATTTCTGAACCTCCAAGTATTTTGGTGCGATTACGTTCGACATCTGATATCAAAATCTCTGGAAATTCATTGCAATTTAAGTAATCTGATGTGCTCATTTTTAACGAGGGTTTTTCTGTCAAGCATGTCTCGTGTTGAAACATTTTATTTAATTCTATCTCATTCTTTGAAAAATTTTCAACAAACTCTGCAGTAATACATTCGCCATATACAGATTCAGCGTCCTCGTCGCCAAAGCACGATTCAAAATCCGTCCCAGCCGTACTGATTGGAGTATCGGGGGCTTTCCTTGAGCATTGATCATTGGTAGCTGCAAGATTCAGATGCAGTGTTTTTTTCCCAGCCAATTGATCGCCCAACATGTCGCTTAACTCCTGATAGTATTCAATTCTTTTTTTGAGATTTATATTGTCGCATAATAACCGATTTTCTTCCATATTTTGTGCTTCTTTCAAAAGTTTAAGTTCCACTTCTATGTTTGCTTGACGCTCGGTTATCTTTCGATTTTTTGCATCCTGCAGCTGAAGCATGAGCTCCTCGTGGAGTTTCTTTTTCTGCTGGGCACACGCCGCAGCTATAATATCCTGCTCTAAACTCCATTGTTCCATGTTTGCTCGGCTTCTCTCACTTGCCATTGTGCGAAAGTTCTTTTTGTTTTCCCATTGCTTTTCGAAAACATCTCGAATTGTTATAGGTTTTCCACAAATTTCCCTCGCACGTTGAGTGTATTTTTTGCAAGATGACTCGAATTTCTGAACTTCTTCAAAAGTGAGACACACCGACATGGACGGATAGTCTAATTCGAACAAGGGATGATTTGGCTTGAATGATTTAAGAAGCATTGTATATTTGCCGCATTGTAGGACTTGATCCTCGTAGCCTTGAAAAAATCCCGGCACCGAATCTTTACGTACAAAATATGCTTTGTCGTAAAAGTATTTTGTATTTTGACGATAGTGATCTACGAAACATATAAAGAGTTCATTAGATGGATCATCAAGTACACCATAGAAGAGCCATTTCTGAAGATATTTAAAATACACATGACAACAGCGGCGTAGAATGAATACCAATAACATAATAAAATCTCTTTCGGTGACTCGCATTATTTCTCTATACAAATAGCCGAGAAATTGAGATCCCATAGGTGGTTTAATATTTACATCAACTAAAATAATAAAACAATATTAGATAAATATTAAATTTGTGTTAAAAAAAATAACACTTAACCATATGGATGAATAGCCAAGGTATAGGATAAGTTCGAAATTTGTTTCATCATTTTCTTCATTCGTTTGTAGAATTCTAAAAGGGACTCATTTTGAACAGAGAACACAAATTGTCGAAATGTAACCAAGTATTCATCAACCGCACTGCACAATGCCTGCAAATATTCAAATGATATGTGTAGTGTATGCTTCCATAGGATCTGATCTTTGTTTGTTTAAATTAATAAAGTTGGTAAAGTGGATGTAGTCCTTGTTATATTATTTAACATAAAAAAAGGAGGTGAAATGTGAGGTTAATGGTGATTCTACTTGGCCCAGGTGGCAGCAGCGAAGAATTCACATGGAATCAACGTTATCGTGTTTATAACTCCAGATAGGATGTACATATAGGCTGAATAGTTAACACTTTATATGAGCTATTACAACATATTCGGAGCTTAGGGCTATAAATAGCAGTTTATCCGGGTCCCCATCGTTGGAGTAATATTAAGGTCTGGTATGAAATGTTGGGCTTATGAAAGAATAAGGAAGGATTCACTGATGACGAACTAAGAAAACGAAATAAAACAACAAACTTGAGATCTGAACGTGGAAATCCATATAATTTATCAAAGAAAATCCAATTATGATGAAAAAAAGTCTCATGAGCGAAAGCAATGAAAAAGTTTTAAAAATTCATCATTTCTTCTTCATTTATATCGTTCACAAATTGGTGGTAGTCATGCGGTTTTGATGCGGTATCAATCTTCCACTACTTTGATACCCAAAACTATCAAATTTCTTTTGAAAATTTCCACCTTTGTACAAAAATTGATGTTAGATTTTTCGTAAAATAGGGACAGTAGTTATAAAAAAAGTTAATTGAACACCTCTAAGGTAGCCTTAATATTCAGTCAAAATGTTCATTGTTGTGCCGCTCAATTTTTGATTTGTATTCCAATTCAAAAACTTACCTTAAAAATAAAACCTTCAAACATAAGTTTATAGTTTCGCTTCATTATCATAATTTGTAACCTTTTGTAGCAAGTACCACATTCAATAAAATCTGTAACATAATTTTCGATTGTCCGAGGTAAAATATCAATCACGGTTATATTATCAATCATTTTGAAGAGAATGTGTTCATCATGAATAAATGTGTCAGACTGTATTCCAACTAAAAAACATTTTAAAAATGTATTAATTTTTTATTTTTATTTGATTTTTTTAAATAAGCAAATACCTGTAAGTGATTTAAGATCTCGAAAGAATCGATCTTTGGAGACCATTTTGGCAATTGTTTCTTCGCCCATAGATTTATCATGAATAGCTTGTAATTCTAAGGCCAAATTAGCTTCGCTAATATGTGGTTTATTTAGGGGTATACCAAAACAATCTAGGTTTTCCCAATTCCATGAAAGAATTTTATTAATGTCATCTGCGATTTTGACTGATTCCTTAATATTTTCTGGGGGTATAGCTGACTTATTCTGAAAAAATTGGATAACAAATGTTTCCGTTAATTTATTAATATAAATTAATACAACATAAATTATTGTACTATAGAAATACGAGAGATAAGAATAAATTAATAATAATAATAATTCTTAATTCGAAAATTCAATACCAGTTAGAAATGGAACCAATAAATGAAGACATAAACTATTAATTATACATATGTAATATAAGTACCTACTTACAATTTTTGGTTCTCTGCTTGATGGTATCCTAAAAATTCTAAAAGCTCCTACATTAATTTGCAAAGAGTCTCCCCAGACTTTAGCCGCTAATCCGGTAAATGAATTTTCAGGTGCAGTAATCGTTTTAGCTGCAAATTTGTTATCCATATCCAAGAGCTTTTTCTTTGCTTCTCCATCGAAGATGATTCGTGGTAAATAGGGATTTTCAGAATCTTTTATTGAATGCACTCCTTTGAAGAATCTAGGTGGCGAACAAAGATTGTTTTCTAATTGCTTCGGATAGTGATGGCTGTCTTTATAGTTTGCATGTAAAGTGAATGGTCCCGGAACCAGAAGGTACGGCTTTAAGTGAGGAAAAAGAGAACAATATTTTATGATTACCTATATTATTTATACAAACCTTTGTTTCGAAAAGAACTTGATCTTGCTTATTGTTTTCCAAAAGCAAAAGAAACTGAAGAACATTTTGACCATTCTCTTCCTTGAAATACGAATTATCAACTATGAAATTTAAATGCTCTTCGAACTTGGCCAATTTTTTCATTTCATTGGAATTATTTTTTGCACAGATCTTTGCAGAAAAATAACAGATGTTAAGTTCCCTAAATGAATCAAAGTTTTCAATAGGTGCATTGGAATACTGTTTTGATTTTTTCAATAGAACTTCAAAGGATCGCGATTTGAGTTTACGCACAGATGTTGTATTTATTCGATTAGATTTCGTATTTTCTTTGATTAAATTTTCACATAATTCATTTATTAGATAATATACACTACTAGAAGTCTCTTCTTGCATTTTTGAGTTTTAATGAAACATTAATCAAAGGTTAAATAAAAATAAATCCTTGAATTAAAAATTCTGTTTTTCTGCATCTGCGTTTTTTGGTTTGTTTTGATTTTAGGATTTTATTTTAGCCGTTTTTTACTTGCCGTGCCCTGTTTTTTTTTAGGAACTTTTCGGAATGTCAATTTTAGAAGTTGGGTAGGTGCTGCCAAGAATTCAAACACAAATTATCACATTTGGGCCTGAACACAATACGCGCTACGCATGGACGCTCTCTTCTCTGAAGGCCTAATCCTGAGGTCACACAAGCGAGTACGCGCTAGAGAGATGCAATACACTCAAAATATTTACAGTCGTATTTATTAGATTTCCTTAGAACACTCTTGGACAGTTCACAGTTGTCCAGCTTGCCACTGTCTAAATAGTTGGACATCTCCTTATTTATATAGGCATTCCAACAGTTCGTGGGCTGAGAATTACAAGGTTCTAACCGCCATTTTTACGAAAAATGAGTTATGGGTATCGTTGGATTCGTATTTTCAAGTGCTTTCAAATGAGTTCATGGGCATGCACCTTAATTCACCCTATAAAGCGTAAAGCTATGCGCAAACCGACACGATGGCGGTGGCAAACGCCATAAAGCTACGCGCAAACCAACGCGATGGCGGTGGCGATGGCGATAACAATGTGGATGCCGCACACGTAAAGTGGAGGGGCACACATCAACGCGATATATGGATTGCGTTCACGTTCCGCTACTGCGTTCAGTACGCGACTGTTCTTGAACACAGCAAGCACCATTTGATCGCTATATCGCCTGAAGAAAAATGACAGTTTAAAAAAGTAAGTTGAATGTATCAATTTGCAAATGCCTAAAACAATCAAAATACAAATTGAGTGATGGAATTTTCATTCTGTAATCTGTCAATTTTATGGGTAATGTGAGCTACTGTGAAAACTAAAAAAAAAAATTTACACGATTGATAACTTTATCATAATTTCTTTTTTTACCATTTAGCTTTAAATGGTCCAAAATTCGCCAGTATTTTCACAATAAAAAAACTGATAATAGTCCAACTGAAATTTTAATTTTATTTGCAATAATTACTGTACTTTATCCACTTTGTAAATTACATAACAAAATATTAAAAAGATTCAAATTCATCAATATTTTGAGGCAAATAGTAAATAGTATCTTCAGAGTGCCATTATTCGACTTCGTATAAATGTAGGTAGGTGACAGCAAACTGACAACTTTGTAAGTCGTAGATTTGAAACTATTTAAAATGCTGAATTTTAAAATGGTAAACAAAATTTTTAAAAATCATGGCGACATGTTTAACTTACAAAAGAGTAAACGATTTTCTTTCCTCGTATGAGTATAAAATATCAATTAAAAGTAAAATACAAATAAGAAATTTTTTTGATCCTTAGTAGGAATTTTATTTCGTTCATATACTAACACTGCATAAATTTCAATTATTTTAACAAAAACCAAAAAAACAGCAAATCTTAACTTCGGAAACAAATGATAATGCAGCACTTTCTCTGCCTGGAAATTGAAATGCAATTTCATGTAGTCGAAGCACTCTTTTATTCCGGATTAAATGTATCCCTGCAGTTGGAATGGCTGCATCAACGGTGGCGTTGTATTGCTTATTCTACAGTCCACATAAATTGTGCAAAACACGATTTCAGTAAATGCATTCGGCAGCTCCACCAGCGGACAAACACCAATTGTCACCGTCGTTCTTCGAACTCATAAATGAATTTAAATAACAATTTAAATTTGAAAAGGCCAAGAAAAAGGAATAACATAATTTTATTTTCACAAAACTTCTAAAAAGTAAAAAATTTCGGAATTGAAAAATTTCACAATGACGTTTAGATAAATGTCACTTTACTATTAGGCGTTTTTCTTTTTTAGCCCCAAGCGGGGCACAGAGCGGGCTCTGAGCGAATAGAGCTCACTCCGAACAGAGCGTGACCTGAGCGCACCGATCTATTTAAGAAACTCAATTGAGCACTGAACTCTCATATGCTTAGTAATCTGTCAAATTATATGAAAATTGTATGAAGTTAGCCGCACTCAGCTTTGTGCTCGATGTGCTCGGTCATTTTTTCCGAGCTCATAGAGCGAGTCCCGGTATAGCTCTGAGCTAAAAAAGAAATGCAAGTTGAGAGCTCGGAGCGCTCCGAGTTAAAAAGTAACATAGTAAAACACAACTTTATCTTTCTTAAATTTTATTTAGCAAGTATTATAACTAAAAGATTTAAGGGCTCGTCACGCCCATATCGCTATTCGCTACGCTGCTAATAATACAATGCCCGTCTTCGTTTTGCTTCTATCTCATCTTCTTCTCTTCTTTAGTGTTGCCGTGGCGTTACAATAGTTTTCTTTTTGACAGCTCAGTGCCACGCTCAAGGCTAAAAAAGAAAAACGCCTATTGTGTTTGTGCATGTGCGTGTTTTGTTTAGGTGTACGTGTAAATCTCTTGAAATCGGGATCAAAGATTTTGATCCCAAATCATGAGGGATCGATTTTTTTTGGTTGAAGGGAAAGCAAAAACTGGTCCGGGATCGAAATCATATTATTTTTTACTATTATTATTATTATTTACTATTTTATGTAGGTACATATGTTTTTAACGGTTAACGGTTTTTTGGTCTAAAAAATCTTAAATTTTGCTTGTAGAAATGACTTAAAAAATGAAGTTAAAATTTTTACAAAACCCCTTCGTAGATGTAGGGGCAGATACATGCAAAATTGTGATTAACATTCGAGTTCAATTTTTTTTACAAATCCAAAACTTTCCCTTTTAGATATAGGTATCGCAAGTAAAAATATTAATGTATAATTAAAAATCGGTTAATTTAATAAATCTATGTAAATTACTTTTAAAAACATTTCAAAATCATTTTTACATTACAAAATTACATCAAAGATGAATATTAATTGAGGGATGTATTTCAAACAAAATAAAAAACTTTTTATTTTAAAGGAAATCTGACGCTAAATGTATACGAGCGACAAAATACAGATACATTTTTCGTTTCGTACCTATATAGCTATACTTACCTACTTTACATTAAATCTTATAAGTACAAAATACAACCAGAATGCATTATTCTTTCCCTAGTCTTATTGACATCTGATTCAATCTAATTCATAACACGCTTGTAAAGAAAAGTGAACTTACTCAAGGTTTACTTAAAGCTGAGGTTGCAAAAACACCTTTCTTATGTTAACTTTAAAAAATCTTCACCTTGTGCGACCGTGTTAGGTGTCAAGTTACAAATTACTTTAAAAGCCGGCAAAAACGAACAATAATGAACACTGCTTATTGAACAATTCAAATAAAAGTATCATGGCATACTTAACAAACGTGATGATGATACTCATAAGTATCATATCGTTAAATAAGGCTCAGCAACTTGAGGTAAGAAACATTTTCTATCTATCTGTTTAAAAAATTAAAAATGACCTATGCTTTTAATTTAAAGATTCCATCAGATCTACTTTTACCTTGCAATTCAGAAGAATATGGATATAATATTCTACCAGTAGAGGAAGCACCGACTTATGAGATTCGACCAAAGCGTCAGCAAAAAATGAGTCTAGGATACAAGATTGAAAGCCTAAAAAGAGTTTGTGGGAACCAAATGGGCGTTCCTTTGAGTAAGATACAAATAATATATCACTTTTATAGGTTTTCTAATTTATATGTACGTCTTTAGGTGAAATCCCACAAGACTTATTGAACGAAGAAAATCCAACACCTAAAATAAAGTGTGTCATGACTTGCGTTTTGCAGCGTTTACAATTGGTAATTTTCTATTTATTTGGTTATACCTTATATACCTTATATACCTTACTTCAAGCAACCCAACAAAATATTTTGTTCGTATTTCAGATGACAAAGAACAATCTCATTTCTACCCGGGGTATCGAAAAAATGGCTGATGAAATTGGCAATAATAATCCATTGCTTACGGCAATTGCAATTGCTCTAGCAGAAGGATTTAATGAACGTTTGGCTGCCATGGAGATAAATGATCCATGCGAGGCAGGATTTCGCATTAATCAGTATATTGCGAAAGAAATGAGAACAAGAAAAATAGATGTTCCCTATTGATTAGGTATATTATTATGTTATATATACAAATGCAGTTTATAATTTAGATGTTAATTTGAATAAATTATTATTAAGTTATACTAATTTAACCTACATCATAAGTCACCTCTGAGGTCAAATTAGTATGTATGTATATGCATACATATGTATGTGGCGTAAGCAATCAAACAGAGGCTAACAAAATTGAACATGAAAGCGAGCTAAAGGGCGAAAACCTATAACTCCTAAGAAATTTGTGGAAGTTTTTTCTATGTCAAGGTTGACTAAAAAATACTAAAGGACCTTTTATTTTCACCCTTTCTTGAAATGTTGTTTTTTTTTTAGGCAGTTTTGTTTGTTAGAAATATATTTAGCGCATTTTGAAAATAACTTTTTTTAAATGGTATCGTTTTGATACTCAAATGCCTGTAAAATTAAAAAAAGGAGAGGAACATTATGTGATTATTGGTGTTCATAAAAAGTTTGAAAACAGCGTATATCGCTGTAAAGAATATTTAGTAAAATAAATAAATAATACTTGTTTCTTCACAAACTTATACATAATAATAATAATTCTTAGCAATTTTGTTTTCGCCATATAGGAACTTCAGATAAGTGAAAAAAAAGTCAAAATTAAGTCAGTGCTGTTTTTTTCGAGAAGATCGCAAACATCTGGTCCATCCTTAGGATTTAAAAAAAAAACTTCTGTATTCATAACTTCCCTATAAAATTTCAAGTCTTCGATTGCTCTCAATTTTACCCGACATTTTTTTAAGGAGTTTGCATATCAATATCATTTTTTTAACCTTCTAAAAGAGGAATTGCTGAAGGTAATAAATGATAATTGAGAACAGATCGATCATATCAATTCTTTTCGTCGGGTGCGTAATGGATCTTGAACTCCAACTACAGATTTGTAGATTATCTGGACTCTTGCTTTGATAAGCTCTTGTTTTTAGAAACCATTTAGTTGGCTTAAACGTAAAATGCCATTACAGGTTGGATTTGAGTTTTCTTGGGCAGCCGCTTTCTAGATCCATCACTGGAACACACTCCGCCGCGCCGTTCCAAGTATTTTGAAAGTTCCATATTTATTGAAAATTTTATGATACTTTTCAGGAAGGGTGATATTTAACTTCTCATGTCATTTTCTATTCCAGACTCTGTTCAGCGAAAAAAAAGAATGGCCAACAATTGGAAAGATTATTTGTTTTTTTTTTCGGTGAAGGATTCTTAATTATCCAATTTGAAGCCATGTATACATGGGTGATTCTCTGCCAACTGTGATTCTTTATGTTTTAGTTTTATTTTTTTGTCAATATCAGACAACATTGAAGGCTAAGAAAATGGATTAACATCATTTAAAAAAAATTAAATAATAGATTAATAATTTAATATACATTATTTATATATTAATATAATAATATACTATTAAAATGAAATAAGGAAATAAAAATATAAATAACAATATTTACCTACAAGGAAGACTCACACATCATTCGCGACAATATCGTTTCTTTGAAAGCTTCTCTACTCATATTAATAGGTGTGTTTTATTCATTGCTGCATAGCCAGCGCAGCAAAATTTCCCTTGGCAAACAAAAACAATTTGATTGCTAGCGAAAAAGAAGTCAGTAAAAAAAAAGATGGCTGTGCTGGCGATAGAGCTTTCAATTATTGAAATGAACGTATAGAGTGAGTGATCGTTTTATTCAGACTTGTGCTGCGCTAGCTATGCAGCAATGAATAAAACACACCTAATGTTGACAAACCTGGCATCGCTAACACCCCCCAAAACCCCCACCAAAACTTGGCATCACCAACATAAGAATGTCAAAAGGATTACACGAGGTCCAACAGGAAATTGGCTGACGTTTTTTTGCTATTGACCCAACCAACAAAACGAAAATTTTAGCTTCTTCTTTTCTTACACTACATTTTAACTTAAATCAGTATATTTAATTAAATAAAATTATAAAGAAAATTAAACTCTAAAGTTTTGGTATAATATTTAATGGAAATTTACTTCGGTAACATCCTAAAATTTTCTTATATTGGAGAAATAGTAAAAACCAGAGAGAAGGAACTAATAGAGAGAGTCAAATTCGACGGTGGCTCTCTTTTAGCCTACAGGCTACAAGCTACGATGTTGCGACTTGCGCACCATCTTGCATATGTATAATTATTAACTCCATATAAAAAAAATGTGGGGACAAATACATATGCAAGAAGATGTGCATACTCACCACCTTTTTTGTTGTTTTGCACTGCCCGAGGTAAAAACATGTACACACCGATAAGAATTCAACACGTTATAAAAAATGTAAACAAAAGGTTTCGAGGGGATGGAGATGAGGAAATTTGACTCTCTCTATTAGTTCTTTCTCTCTGGTAAAAACAGAACCCATTCGCCCATCTGTCCATCGCTTTCGCCACAAGAAGAGAACATAAGGTAAGCCATAATCTTGTTTGAAAAATCTGATTCTGCGTTACAAAATTCCAAAAGAATAGCTCACTCCTCCCCTCCTCAAGAATACTCCGGACACTTCAACTGCGCAAAATGCGAGAGAAGATAGCTTCGATGAAATGGTGCAATGTGACAAATGTGACAATTGGTACCATTTTGTTTGCGCGGACGTAACTGAAGAAATCGAGCACAAAGAATGGATGTGTCCAAAATGCTCAAAAACTTCGACCTCTGATCCCAAACAAGGTACTTCACTTAATATCCAACCTGCAATGCCAGAAACTCAAGAACCAAAACAATCGAATCCTACAAATACTCAAAATAAGACACATGAAAAAAACCATCCAAATCAATATCAAATGTCGCTCCATCGGAAGTTTCAAGAAAATCGAGATCTTCCACGAAGTCTCTACAGCTACAGCTAAAGAAATTAGAAGAAGAACGCATGCTTCAAGAAAAAAGAGTTCGGGAGTACTTGCAAAGAAAATACGAAATTCTCGAACAGCTTGAGTCAGATAATGAGGTTGAAAATGTTGGTGATCTTGACAATGATGACGTAGACGATAGAACGTCAAAATGGGTGGAAACTATTAGACACATACCAGTTGATGTGCGTAAAAGAAAATCAGAAAAATACCTAGCTCCTCAGCCGCCAAATGTTCCTTATACTGCACGACAAGTAACCGAGATCCCCGCTGTCCCGAATACATCAACGAACGAGAACAATAACGCTCAACCGCTCATATCATGCTCTAACGAAACTAATAACACAACTGGCCACATATCCGATCCGATAAGCCAAAGATAAATTCCCTTCATATTTAGTAGCAAGGCATGCAATGCCTAAAGAGCATTTAGAGGTAACTTAAAGCCATTTTAAATATATTTTGACATCTGAGAAGAATTGTTTTTGTGGATTTATTAGAGAAATATGTATATAGATAATATTCTGTATGTATATGTAGGTAGAATTTTCAGTTTTGTGTTCTAATTAAAGTATGTAGGTATGGTATAAATAATAACTATAAAAAATATATATTTATATCAAACGGCTGAAAAAACACCAATGAAATTTGTGAAAATAAAAACACGTCATAAAACAAAATGGAGTCTGGTTTCATTTCTTTTGCTTTGGACTACATACCTCCAGTTGCTTCTCTTTCTCTCTTACTTGCTAATGAGCTTGTTATTTGTTTGAATTCGAAGATTTCAAAATTAGCCTAAAAGTATGCAATTCTTAGAATACATGACCCAATCGTTGTTTAGTTAGGTATCAATGGGAAAAGGATTGTAAATAAGAATTTAAGTAACATCATTTAAAGGCAATTTAAATAATTAAGCAAACTTAACTAAATGGCCTCTAAGAGACGTTTTAAGAAAATCTAATAGATACGGCTGTTGGGGTCTTATATTGCAAACCCTTCTTTACTCCAAGAATTAACTGAAAAACTACCCGCAACAATTAAACTAAACTGAGGTATATAACTACAAGCAAACCTTAGATTTTGTGAACCTATCAACATTCTGCACATGGTTAGACTCAATGGCCAGAGCAGCAGTTGAGGTCTCACCAGCAGCTTCATTTCAACACCAAGAAACAAAATTTGAAAAGCGTTCGCATAGTGCAAAAAACCTATCTAAACACGCATAAAGAAATAGAAGTGCGAAGTAAATCGTTCCAAAAATGCAAAGTTTGCAAAGGTAGCTGCACTCAAATCGAAAATTGCCCAAGTTTTATATCAATGACACTAAAAAATAAATGGTCAGTTGTCAATGTCTTTGCCGCACATGTCTACGGCCTCATGGAAAGAGCCATTGTACTTCAACAAACAAATGCGGACAAAACGGCTGTGTATTCAAGCATCATAGTCTATTGCACAAATTTGATAAAGATGATAGTATAAACAGCAACAACAATAACCAAGATCAAAATAGTTCAAGCCAAACTCAGTTTAATTGCCACGTTCACAAATCACTACATAGTAGCACTGCACGAATTGAGACATTCGCCTTCCTTGATGACGGGTCATCCGTCACCCTCATGGATGAAGAACTGGCATCGACTCTGGATCTTGATGGTGAATCCGAAGACAAGACTAGGATGGGTAGTACATGGTATGTGCAAAGAACAGAAGGTGTCAGAACAGGCACATTATAATTTTCACGTTTGCGAATGCCAACCGCACTTAGATGACGAACTTCATCAACTCGTTAAAAAGCACTTTATGATAGAGAACGCTGATGAAAAATCCATACAAAAAACTATTGTCAACAGATGATACGAAGGCAAAACTAATTATGGAAATGAAATGCTATCGTCAGGGAAACCGGTTTATAGCTCCACTGCTATGGAAAACTGACACAGAGATACTGCCTGATAGTCGTCGTATGGCGGAACGTCGTTTAAAGTGCCTAGAGTCCAAAATGTCGAAAGAGCCTACAATAGCCGCAAAGCTGCAGCAAGAACTCGATAAATACCTAGAAAAAGGTTATGCAAGGAAACTCAGTAAAAAAGAATCTGACGAAAAAACATCACGCACATGGTACCTGCCAATTTTCCCAGTGGTTAATCCGAATAAACTTAATAAAGTCCGCATGGTATGGGATGCTGCAGGCTGCAGCACAAGTTGATGGTGTTTCCTTGAACTCCGTCCTACTGAGTGGGCCCGACACTCTTCCGAATCTAGCTGCCGTTCTTTATCGATTTAGAGAGAGAAAAATAGCAGTATGTGCCGATATACGTGAAATGTTTCACCAAATTTTACTAAACGAATGCGATCAAAACGCTCAAAGGTTTTTGTGGAGAGACCCAGAGACAAAAAAAATTGACGAATATGTTATGAGAGTGATGATATTTGGAGCAACATGTTCTCCTTATTGCGCTCAATTTGTTAAAAATAAAAATGCAAATGAGTTTTCTACAGACTATCCCAGAGCTGCACTGGCTTTAATTGAAAACCACTATGTTGACGACTATCTCGACAGTGTTGACTCAGAGAACGAAGCGGTTGATGTTGTGAGAGCCGTAAAAAATATTCACTCAAGAGCTGGCTTTGAGATTCATAATTTTATGTCGAATTCGCAGAATGTTTTACGCGCTCTCAATGCCGAAATAAATGATAACTCTTCAAAAAATATTAATGGAGGAAACACTCCTAGTAATTATGAAATAATATTGGGAATGTGGTGGTCGAATGATAGTGATATACCTTTTCCTTTTTTTTAAATGCCATCAAGATTAAACCGGGTATTTTGTTAGGTCAAATATGTCCAACGAAAAGAGAAGTCTTGAGAACATTAATGAGCATATTTGACCCACTTGGACTTATCACACATTTCTTAGTTAGAATTAAAATTTTATTAAGAGAAATCTGGCGATTTCAGTGGGAGTACAGTGGGACAAAAAATACTGGAACAACATTTTTTAGAATGGTGTGACTGGGTGGATCACCTGCCTATGATACAAAAGCTTATAATTAATCGTCCATACCATAAAATGATAGAGTATAAAAATAAACCAAATGTTCATTTACACGTGTTCGTGGATGCAAGTGAGAACGCATATGCAACAGTTGCATACCTTCGGTTCTCATCCGGTAACCTTGTTGTTGTTGAGTTGCTCTGGCTGGTAGTAAGGCAAAAGTTGCACCTCTTAAAGATACTTCTATACCCAGACTAGAATTGGAAGCTGCAGTATTGGGCGTTCGACTGTCTAAATCCATTCGTGAAGGACATTCTATATTCATAGATAAAGTAATTTTCTGGACTGACTCAAAAACGGTTCTATACTGGATTAGGTCAGAACATCGTCAATTTAAACACCTTGTTGCCTTTAGAATTGGAGAAATTATCGGACCCTAGAGATTGGAGGTGGATACCAACAAAAGAAAATGTCGCAGACGAGGCATCAAAATGGAAACGACATATAAAATTTGTACCTGAGTCCCGATGGTATAACGGACCCGCCCTTCTCTTTGAGCAGGAAGATCAATGGCACAAAGATAAATCAATCAAATTCGTTACCGTAGAAGAAGTCAGGGTGAATTTCATTCAAAAACATAATCCAAGTGTAATAGATTACACTCGTTTTTCTAAATGGAACAGACTCATACGATAACTTGCCTCCGTTTTCAAGTTCATCGATATTAAGTGTCGAAAAAGAATTCCAGACAATCTGATACCTTTGTCTACAGAGTATTTGAAACGTTCACAGAATTATTTGTATCGACAGTGCCAATTGGAAGCGTATCAAGAAGAAGTTGCCTCCTTCAAAAACGAACAAGATTTTTCGAACCTAGAGAAAACAAATCCACTATACAGT
Organism: Epistrophe grossulariae; assembly: GCA_929447395.1. Lineage (NCBI taxonomy): Eukaryota > Metazoa > Arthropoda > Insecta > Diptera > Syrphidae > Epistrophe > Epistrophe grossulariae. The sequence goes on from OV839568.1 coordinate 64,973,642, forward strand.
TGTCACCTTATATGGATTCTAATGATGTCCTTCGCATAAAGGGCCGTATTGACGCTGCTAATGATATTCCATACGAAACCAAACGACCCGTGCTACTGCAAAAAGATCATTATATAACCAAATTAATCATTGAAGAAGTTCATCAACTTTTTCATCACCGAAATAGCGAAAACGTCATAAACGAACTTAAACAACAATACTACATCGCATCGTGTGAAGAAAGTAATAAACAAATGCCAGGACTGCAGAAACAACAAATCAAAACCTTTACCCCCACTTATGTTTTCATACATCGGTATAGATTACTTCGGTCCAATTAATGTAAAAGTCGAAAGACACTTAGAGAAGAGATGGGGCGTCATTATTACGTGTCTGACAGTCCGAGCAATCCATATTGAGATAGCTCACAGTCTATCGGCAGATTCGTGCATCCTGGCGATTAAAAGGTTTAAAGCACGTAGAGGGACGCCAATGGAAATAACAAGTGACAATGGGACGAACTTCCGGGGTGCAAGTAAGGAGTTAATTGATTCTGTTGAACAGATAGATCGCGCAAAAATTATAAACGAGTTTAAAGGTGTAGACCTAAGGTGGAGTTTCATCCCACCAGCATCGCCACACATGGGGGGGAGTTGGGAGCGAATGGTTCGTTCTGTGAAGCAGGTTTTAACAAGTATGAAGCCATCTCGAAACCCTTCGGATGAAATTCTGTTAAGTATGATGGCTGAAGTCGAGAATATCGTCAATTCGAGGCCATTAACCTATGTTCCATTAGACAGCGATAGCGATGAGGCCTTAACACCGAATCATTTTTAATTGGGTTCCTCTAACGGTAAAACTCACTTCGGCGAATTCAATGACGATGGAACTGTTCTAAAAAAGGGCTGGATGACATGTGAACAATTTTCCAATTCATTCTGGAAACGTTGGGTTCAAGAGTACCTACCGACCTTGACTAAGCGGACGAGGTGGTTCCAACCGACCAGACAAACAGTATCGGCGATGTTGTTATCGTGGTAGATCCCCAGTTCCCGAGAAATCAATGGCCGAAAGGAATAGTCAAAAATGTGTTCCCAAGAAAGGACGACCAAGTACGAAGTGCTTTAGTACAAACTTCATCAGGGTGCTACACTAGGCCCGCTACCAAACTCGCACGCTTAGATGTCAATAGACCAGGTTTGGTTCAAGATGGTAACCAGGAACAGGGCTCCAGCTTACCAGGGGGGAGTGTTGACAAACCTGGCAACACTAAAACCCTCCAAAACCCCGACCAAAACTTGGCATCACCAACATAAGAATGTCAAAAGGATTACACGAGGTCCAACAGGAAATTGGCTGACGTTTTTTGCTATTGACCCAACCTACAAAACGAAAATTTTAGTTTCTTCTTTTCTTATATGTACTACATTTTAACTTAAATCAGTATATTTAATTAAATAAAATTATAAAGAAAATTAAACTCTAAAGTTTTGGTATAATATTTAATGGAAATTTACTTCGGTAACACCTAATATTATAGAAGTCAGTAAATTTATTAAATGTTTTACTACAACGGTTGAACGGTTCATGATTTGCATTGCTTTTTTTGTGTATTGCTTCTTTAAAAAATTTTGGTATGCCTTAGACAACCAGAATTTTGTAAACATATTTTAGAACATAAAGTGGTTGAAGCAATATTACCATTTAAAATATCATAAACATAGAGGGCTTCAGAAAGCATCCTACGGTTTGCAAGACTTAACAAGTTTATTAGTTTTAAACGGCTTTCGTATGGTGGCAACACAAAATTCTCGCGATTCCAATTGAAGTTTCTCGGTGCGGATTCTAGTTTTTTAACGTCTACATCAAAGAAAGGTGACCATACGATGCTGCAGTACTCTGGAAGAGGACGAACTAAGGAACAATATAATGCTTTGGTAATGTTAGGGTAATTAAATTCTTTTGACCTACGCTTCACAAATCCTAACATGCTGTTGCTCTTAGAATAAACTTTGTCAATTTGATGCTTAAAAGTGAGGTGAGAATCGAAAAGTATACCCAAGTCTTTTAAAACTTCACTTCTTTCAATATTTTTTTCCGTCAATAATATAGTTTATAAGAAATACATTTTTTTCTTCTTGCAAAAGAGATAACATTACATTTAACGACATTCCATTTATATTGCACCATTTGACTAGAGTATTAATATCTTTTTGCCCATTACTCACATTGTTAAATACATTGAATAACTTCAGATCATCTGCAAATAACAGAAACCGACAATATATAAACAATTCAGTCAAGTCATTAATAAATAATAAAAAGAACAGGGGAATTTAATGCACGAGAAGATACACCACAAAATTTCACGTATTGCTTTCTGTCTGACAGATACGAAAAAATTCACTTTAATAAATTACCTCGTACTCCAATTTTTTGTAACTTAAAAGTTAGCAATTCAATGTCAACTCTGTCAAAAGCCTTGCTGAAATCGGTGTAGACTGCGTCAACTTGGTTTTCTATTTTCCATTTCAGTTAAAATAAAAGAAGTGTAGTTAGAAGTAGACCTCCCTTTAAAATAAACCATGTTGATGTTCACTTAACATTGGCTTCAACACTATACACAATCTATCGGATATTAGCTTTTCAACACATTGCATTGTGTTCAAAGGAATTTAAGAAATTGAGCGACGAATCCAAGAAATTTCATGTCGAATTCCTTTCAACAAAAGAATCGAATTTTTTCTGTCGTTGAAAGGAATACGAAAAAACGAACAGAATCGATTTTTTTTAAGTAAAACTTCTTTTGCGGCATGGGGGTAAAAAATTTTTCTATGGAGCTGTCAGTGACATGTCAAATCGACATTCAAATTCCCGTCACGAATTACAAAATTCAGCGTCACGATATTATATTTTCGTTAAATGCAATGGTTCGTGCATTTAATATATTCGTTAAGATGGTTAGTGAATTCGAGTAAGGGTTTTTTGTGAGAAGAATTTTATTTCTGAGGATTTTTTTCTGTTGTGTTGGATTTTCGGCCATTGGTCGATTTAATGCGAGGAAGCATAAATTATGTATAGTTGTAGGTTTATTGGTTTTGCATGGAAATATTCTGCAATCTATTGTATCTCTCGCTCATTGGGTGTTGTTGAAGTAAAACTTCTTTTGCGGCATGGGGGTAAAAAATTTTTCTATGGAGCTGTCAGTGACATGTCAAACCGACATACAATTCCCGTCACGAATTACAAAATTCAGCGTCACGATTTTGCAACGGTTCTGAGTTTCAAATCGGGTGCTCTGAGTGGTAGGACTTGAAAAATACTTGCCCTGTTGTCGTGAAAGAAGTTTTACTTCTAGCGCGTGTACATAAGTACGCACACTCTTTTTTTGTGATTGTGTGTTGTGGCACTTTACAGCAGCAATTGTGAAGTAAAATGTCCAGAAAATATAAATTTTGGAAATTATTATTATTATTAATTGAAAAACAACCCACAAATATTTACTATAAAAATTACCGAAAATTCGTTGCAACCAAAACCACAAAAGGGGTATTCACGATCCGATGCAACTGGTCTTGTATCATTGCAAAAATGCAAAAGTGTAAAATTGCTATACCCTAACCCCATTGTAAAAATAACACTTTCGCAATGATACAAGACCAGTTTGCATCGGATAGTGAATACCCCTAATTTGTTTTCTTAAAATAAACGCGGTATTCAAATTGCATTTTATGTAGAAACTTTAAATCTTGCAAGTGTGTGTGCAAATCGGTGTTTAATACTTCTTCAATCTTGCAAAATTGGCAAGATTTGTTTTGACAGAAAAAATTCGAATTGTTCAGAAAAAAAATCGATTCTTTTAGAACAAAAATTCGATTCTTTTGTTAAAAGAAATTCGACATAAGTCTCAATTTTTGACAGCTAAAATGAGGAATTTTTGTGAGGAATCATGTTTACATAATTTGTGAGGAAGTGGAGATCTCTGAGTTCTCCGAAATATGAACTAGCCAAATTTTAAATTTGTGTTTTGGGCTGCACATCAGCGCAAAGACGTAGGTACCTACCACATTTTTACTTGGATGTTGATACCACAAAGCGTATTATAATAAGCTCCGTTTTAAAAATCAATGATCAATCATCAATCAATATTTGATTTCATTTAGAGAAATTATAGAGACGTTTTGATAATTTGTAGCTTTGAATAAAAGATAGGCCCTTTTTGATTGTTAACAAAATACTTAATAGCCTTGTTTTGATACCAAACTTACAGCCCTATTCTGGCAAACCTCACTGATACCTCACAAGTCACAACAACCTCACAAGGAATGGTGAAATCGATTTTGTGAGGTTTTCGTACCCTCACAACTGTGAGCCTCACAAAAACTATCGAAATTGTGATCTCCTTTTGAGAACCTCACAACAATCTCAAAAGAAATCAACCTCACAAAGGCTTGTGACTTGTGAGTTGTGAGCCCAGAATAGCCCTGTTATAATAAAAATAGTAATAACTTGTTGATTATCTCGTTTTGAAACAAAATGTTTCCACTATCTGATAGCTCTCTTTAATACGCAAATTTTAGTATATAACACTCCATATATTGAAAAAATTGAGTTTAGCACCGTTTTGATTGTTAACGCCACACATATTTGTTTTTCATTGGTGGTTGTTCTAAATGTACGGGGTGAATCAGATAAGATGTGACTAAAAGCTAGTTTAACTGGTTGAACTTTCTAACACACATCTTGATGTAGTAAATGAAAGCAATTTATGGTATTTCAGAACGGCGCGATTATATGGGGCATCCATATATCCAACTGCAGCGCTTGGGATGATTGAAATAGAATAGAGAGCTTAGGCCAGGTGTGCACCTGCAACTAAACAGTTTGGTTCCAATTGGAGCACAACGGGCTTATATGGAAGTGCGCGCACATAAACTTCCGCGGGGTCTCATATAATCTTATAGTACTCAAAATCTAAACCAAATAGTTTGGTTGCAAGTGCGCGCATGGCCTTAGATATATCGTCGGCTTAATTCTATGTTGTCCAATGTCCAATTTTCAAATTGTTGGAAAATCGATTTTTAAAGTTTAGGTTCAATGTTTTTATTTAATCAACCAGATTTTTGTTCTAAAGTAATTTTTATATGAAAGCTGAAGCAATTTTGTATTTAATCAATTAAATATTTTTGTACTTAAAGTTTCTACGAATTAATGAAAAATTAAAAGTATCATCATGTCATTTTGGATATTGGACAATAATGTATGGGATGAGTAAAAGTTAGTTCAAATGTTGGATATTGAACAAAAAAATTATATTCAACAAGATAGGACATACATAAAATAACTATGGAAACAAAGTAATTTGATGTAAGAATTAAATCAGAAGTGACAAATAAATATATTTCTCCCCCACTCATTCAAGGTGCACCGTAAAAAAATGTTTCTCCCCCACTCCCCCACTGTGTAATTTCTTATCCAGTGATACCTAATTTAGTAGGTTTGAATATTTTATAAGTGAGAAAAAAGGAGTCTGGCAACAGAAATAATAATGAATGATAGATACCTATATTCATATTTTCTTGATTTCCATTTATTTTTGTTTTTATTTTTTTAATGATGTTAAATGTATTTTGTAGTATATAGGTAGAGTTTTATTTGAATTAAACTATGTAGGTATACCTATTTAAAAATGGTTTGTGATTTTCTCAAATAAATTGTTTCGTTGCTTTATTTATTTATTTATACAAGGTGTTTTTGCCATCCTGGGGCAATTAGTTGAAAAAAAAATCGACAACAAGCTATCGATAATTCAGCCAGTAACAGTTTCTGCGCACTAAAATTATCTGGGTTTATAGCTAAGGCCGTTGGGGATTAGTTGCAGTTGTAATTAACATGAAAATTATTTAGCCCTGAATTGTGTTTTTCGTCCAAACACGCCTACTAAAAAGCTGACAAAAATAAACCAAAGAAATTTATTAAAAAAAAAAACGTAATCAAAAAATATAATCATAAATCTCTTGCTTTGGATTATACCACTGATCTCCATAAGTGTATTGATCTCTGATCTCTATAAGTGTATTATAGAGATCAGTGGATTATACATCCAGCTGCTTCGCTTTCTCTCTTATTGGTCAATAAGCTCGTTTTTTGTATTATTTTTTTTTGATAGATGTCGAAAACAGCAATTTGTAGATTCGTTTACGAGACAAATCGTTGTTTAAGCCACAAACATCTCCATCGCTGCCACCCCATCTACATATATCACAATTAGCAGCTGCTACGTTATTTAATTCGCCCGTATGATTCTTCCGATCGATGCAAAAAATTTAGTGAATATTAGGTGTGTTCAATGAGGCTGTTCGGAACAGTTTAGAACACTTTAGAACAGAAAAGTACAAGATTTTGCTGTTCAATGAGAAATTTTCTGTTCTAAACTGTTCTGGATTGCTGTTCAATGAGCTCGTTTGGAACAGTTTGGAACACTTAAGAACAGGATTTTCTGCACTTGCTTTTGAGGTAGAACAAGTTAGAACAGATTTGTGAAAACTGTCAAAATCAGATGTTGTGATTTTTTTAATGAAAGTAGTTAGTTTTTTTGATAGATTTTATTTGAATCTCTGCTTAACTCTTTCAAAAGTGTATTTTAATCAATTCTGATTCTATTTTCATGAAGTAATTTTAGTTTTAAGACGTATATTTGTGAATTTGTGACAAGCATATATGCTCCGAAAATTTTTTGTTGCTTTTTTAGTGACAACGTAGGTAGCCATTTTCTGTTCTACCTTGTTCTGACGTTTTTCACGAATCTGTGCTGTTCTGTTCTGTCCTGTTCTGTTCTGTTCTAACTTTTTCCTCACTGAACAAACCTATTATGAATGAGCACTATGATTGAGTCTAACAATTTGTCCTAATCGTCTGACAATGATAAAAATTATGTGTGCAGACGATTGTAAGATACCTGACCATTTTTTGGGAGATTGTCGTCTGACAGTTACCTGACAATGACGTTTCTGACAATATTGTCAAACAAAATTGTGTGTTCAAACGATTGTAAGCAGAGATGGCAGATATGCGATTTTTTTTGATTTACTACATTTGTTACGTGTGCTACATAAATGAGGTAGTTAATGTAGTTAAATGTAGTTAACGTAGTTAAATGTAGCAGACGTAGCGCTAGACGTCAAAATGTCAATGAAATATCAATTCAAATGTTAAAAACTGTAAATTAAAAGAAAAAGAAACTGTCGTTGCTCGTCGCCGGTCGCTACTTATTTTTTGTAACAGGCGTGTAGTTTACCCGATTAACTACGCGTAGTTAACCGAGTAGATTACCTGACGTAAACTACTCTGCCATCTCTGATTGTAAGACATTTGGCACAGTTTTTCACTGACAGATCTGAATATTGTAAGATTTGACAATCGTCTGCACTTAACTTTACTTAAGTATGCGGGAAATCGATTAGAGATAAGAAGTTACGTCGTTTAAAGGCAATCTAAATATTAACGCCAATATTATTCACTCAATACATTCAGATTAAATTGTTAATCGTTAAGTATACAAAGTCAATGTAAATATCGAGTAAATAATAGCTTTGTTTTATTTTCCCCGAGATCCGAACCAGATTGGATTTGCTTACAAAAATGTATTACAAAAACAACAAAAGATCCAACTTTGTTTCGTATTTGGATTTCCAAATCCGTTTTGAACACACACCCTTAATTTATAAATGTCGTCAGTAGTGTAAAGAAAAAAAAAACGGGTGTATACAAATAAAAAAAAACAAAAGGAAAAAAGAGTTGGGTATATTACAAGTTGTCATCGAGATCCTGGGTTGTTTTATTTTTATGATCTGATCTGGATTGGATCTGGGGGAAAATAAAGGATGTCGGTGGCAACAACGAAAACAATAATAACAACGTGTTGTTTTCATTGACAACCACGTGTTGTTATTGTTGTTTTCGTCGTCGCCACCGAAAATTCGCGTTGGTTTGGGGGAACCCAAACGAACGCGAACATACATTTCTACAAGCTGTCAAAAAGACGAAAGGACTGAAAAACGAGTCGTGTAATCAGCGTCTAATGCTTAACTAATTGACATCTAAAAGGCGTTTTAAGAAAAATTAATAGAAACGTGTGAAGACTTCAAAACCACAGTGCATATGATCATAAATAAGAGCGAGTTCGTGTGACCCAGTCGTGCATTTTAATTCATTTTGTCACCCTGAGTTTCAAGCAACTTTCAGTTTTTCGTAGAGAAGGGAACGAAGAAAGGAGGGTGCACAAAATACTCTCGGTTAATGATTTGAGAACTTCAACCAAGAGACTTTAAAAAAAAATATCAAAAAAGTCACTTCTTTCCTCATGTGAAAGAGATTTTTTGAAGAAATTAAAAGAATGAAAAAATCTCAAAACTCTAATTGTTTCCTCGTGCAAAAGGGGGGCTTTCCAACATATGTTTCTTCGTGTGAACGGGATCTTTTTAGAAATTTTACTCCGAACGCGGCCGATGGTAAATTAAATTTTAATTCGTCTTCACAGGACATTGGACATGGAAATAGATATGATTTATGGCAAAATCTCTGCCCAAGGTCGATATCCACATAAATATCTTTTATGTTCCATAAGTCCACCAAATTATCGTGTCAAAACGCTTTGTTATTTACCTATATTTTTATTTATTAATTAAAGTGAATTTAAAAAAAAATATGATTATCGGATTGCAATTAACAAACCAAATAATTAAAAGACTTCCACTATCTGGTCGACATAATGTCATCGCATACAAATCAATCAGCCGGAATTTCACAACATTACCCAAACAGAAAAGCCTTACTTTGCTGCAACCCAATCCTTTAAAGCTTTCCCAAATCCAGAAGAAAAATAGTGTTTTACATATAAGAAACTTCGCCCATAATAACCCTGTCGAAAAGGGAAATAAATTAGTTGGGACATGGCTTCTAGGATGCAGCGCAATGGTGTTCGGAGCGGTGATACTCGGTGGTGTAACTCGCCTGACAGAATCTGGTCTGTCGATGGTTACTTGGAAACTACTTGGAGAACAAAGACCCCGAACGGCAAGTGAATGGAAGGAAGAATTTGAAAAATATCAGCAATTTCCTGAATTTAAAATGAAAAATAAGAATATGACACTGGAAGAATTCAAATTTATTTACTTTATGGAGTACACCCACCGCATGTGGGGACGAGCCATTGGTGGTTTCTTCGCTTTGCCTGCCATATACTTCTGGACCAAGGGGTACTTTTCCAAGGCTATGAAAATTCGAGTTCTCGTCTTTGGTGCGCTTATAGGAGCGCAGGGACTCATGGGTTGGTATATGGTAAAATCCGGATTGGAAGACCGCTTTCAAGATGTCAACGATGTACCAAGAGTATCCCAGTACCGACTGGCCTCGCACTTATCGTTTGCATTTATTCTTTATACACTATTCCTGCATTCGTCATTGTCTCACTTATTACCAGCGGAACGTTTGTCTGAAATAACTCGTGGAGCGGTTAAATTTCGAAAGTTAGCTCACATTACAAAGGGCATGGTATTCCTTACGGCAATATCTGGAGCATTTGTAGCTGGTCTAGATGCCGGTCTCGTTTATAATTCGTTTCCAAAGATGGCCGATCGTTGGATACCGGACGATATTCTGGCTCTTTCTCCGAAGCTGGTAAATTTCACTGAAAATCCAACAACAGTCCAGTTCGACCATAGGATGTTGGGAATTACAACGATATCACTAATTTCCGGACTTTGGATATTATCACGAAGGAGGAGTCTCCCAAAGCGAGCTTATTGGGCGGCGAATGCTATTGCAGCAATGGGATGGACTCAGGTTGCTTTGGGTATCACTACTCTACTCACCTATGTACCTGTATCAATAGCTGCCGCGCATCAGTCCGGCTCACTTGTTTTATTATCATTGGCTATTTGGTTATCTCACGAGTTAAAATTTGTTAAATATATTCCAAAGTAATATTAAATTGAGAAACCAATGTTTTTTTTTTGTTTTCTGTTTTGAAAAATAATCTCTAGGTCTGGTATAGGAAGTTGCGTTTCTATGGTCAACGTGGTAACTACTTGGAATATTCTCTATGATGCGTACGACATAAAAGCGTTTGCGTAAAGTTATTAGTTGCAAATTGTAATTAATGACACTGGCCAACAAAACTATGTAGGGTCAGATGAAGACTAAAGCCAGGCTAGCCGTGATACATGTTCTAAATTGCGACACATGTTCAACTCTATGATTGTTCTTTCAATAAAACTACACAGTTAGAAGTGATAATAAATCTGTGTTTAGATAAAACAAAAACTTCGGCATCATCTCCCCTCTTCACATTTCTCGCCTTTAAAACGATAGGTACTTGTTTTTTAAAACGCTATTAATTGTCGCTTCTAGAAATTGAAATTTGAGAATGTTTAAGATGATATAAAGTTTTCTTCGGAATTAATCGGAGCCGGGAATACATTTTCCAGAGGAATTTGGGGAAAACGAGACAGAAACCCATCATACACCCTGTTTAGATTGGAAAGATTGAGTCTAGACTGATGAGTCTCATCGTGTTCCCATTAGAATCTTTGAGAGGCCTCGAAATACATTAAAACAAGAACAATTTCAACATTCCACACATTGAAACACCAACAAAGTAGACTTATCGAGTCTATGATGATGTCTTATTAGTGCCTCAGGCGACATTTCTCTTGACTATGAACGTCGTGGAACCGGCCTTAATCTTCCCAGCCTAAACTGCGTCTGTTGATGCATCCCACCAATCAATCGCCGGTTCAGAGTGGAAATGTCTGATTACCACGTTCCACATTTCAATTACCGAACTGTTTTGTTTTCCTTAGTTGAACCGTTCTTGATCATCGTTCCTTGAACAAATCCAGCTACAAAAAGGAACCCTCCTTAGCTACAAGTAAGGCTTCAGTCTGCAGTGGTACAGATAGTTTCAGACGTAATAATTGACGAGATTTTGGCAAACACCATTTGGTGGACCGAAAATCCAAACAATTTTTGAGTTACGAGTAGGTATTCCTGTGTAATGTGTAGCTAGATGTTTTTGAGAAAAGCATTAAAATTGTTAATTTCTCTAAAAGTAATTGCTGTCATTTTTAATCAAAAATCTAAACACGAAAGATTTTGGACCTTTTTGTTCCTCAAAATCTGCTAAGACTAGTTTGTTTTTTTTATAGCCCATTTAATTGGTAAATGGTAAAACGTGAAACAACGGAGTTTTGATTCAAAATTAGCTTTTAACGGCCTTTAAGTCCTACAAAAATTGGCGTTTCGTCCCGGCGATCTCACTTGGACTCATCAGTTGACTAGTGAACTTTTCAAATCACAAGTCTGAAGATTTGAAGTGCATTTGGGAAAATATTTTTTTGAAAAGTAGTTGACAAAATATGTCCCAAAAACATTCCAACATTTTTTACGTTTGATACCTAACCGTATTGTTTTTGCAATAATAAATCAGTAGCCTGCCTTTCGGTTAACTTACCAACGGTCAGGTGCTTTTTAACCTGAGAAGTTTTTTTTTTCTTCAACAAAAACATCCATAACGGTGACCAAATAAAAAAATCGAAACAGAATTTATAATTGAATCGTAACATTGTTTATTGAATTTAACAAAAAAAAGAGTTGTAGGTAATACAAATTTTCAGAACTTGTAAAAGCATCTGGATACAAAATAAAGAATTGAATTGATGCGTTAATCTAAGAACTACTGTGTATGAAGATCAATTTTGAATTTAGTGTTGGAAATATACTTTAAAATGCTCCTCCGCGAAGACGCAACACCAAATGAAGAGTAGACTCCTTTTGGATATTGTAGTCAGACAAGGTGCGCCCATCTTCCAACTGCTTTCCTGCGAAGATCAAACGTTGTTGATCTGGAGGGATACCTTCCTTATCTTGGATCTTGGCCTTGACATTCTCAATGGTGTCGGATGGTTCGACTTCCAAGGTAATGGTCTTGCCGGTCAGGGTTTTAACGAAGATCTGCATACCACCACGAAGACGAAGGACCAAGTGAAGAGTGGATTCCTTCTGAATGTTGTAGTCGGACAAAGTGCGACCGTCTTCTAACTGCTTTCCAGCGAAGATCAAACGTTGTTGGTCTGGAGGAATACCTTCCTTATCTTGAATTTTGGCCTTGACGTTCTCGATGGTGTCCGATGGTTCGACTTCCAACGTGATGGTCTTGCCAGTCAGGGTTTTTACGAAGATCTGCATACCACCACGAAGACGAAGGACCAAGTGAAGAGTGGATTCCTTCTGAATGTTATAGTCGGACAAAGTGCGACCGTCTTCTAACTGCTTTCCAGCGAAGATCAAACGTTGTTGGTCTGGAGGAATACCTTCCTTATCTTGAATTTTGGCCTTGACGTTCTCGATGGTGTCCGATGGTTCGACTTCCAACGTGATGGTCTTGCCGGTCAGGGTCTTCACGAAGATCTGCATACCTCCACGAAGACGAAGAACCAAGTGAAGGGTAGATTCTTTTTGGATGTTGTAATCGGACAAGGTGCGTCCATCTTCCAACTGCTTTCCGGCGAAGATCAAACGTTGTTGATCTGGAGGGATACCTTCCTTATCTTGAATCTTTGCCTTAACGTTTTCAATGGTGTCGGATGGTTCGACTTCCAACGTGATGGTCTTGCCGGTCAAGGTCTTAACGAAGATCTGCATACCACCACGAAGACGGAGGACCAAATGAAGGGTGGATTCCTTCTGAATGTTGTAGTCGGACAGAGTGCGTCCGTCCTCTAACTGCTTTCCAGCGAAGATCAAACGCTGTTGGTCTGGGGGAATACCTTCCTTATCTTGAATCTTAGCCTTGACGTTCTCGATGGTGTCGGATGGTTCGACTTCCAAGGTGATAGTTTTACCGGTTAAAGTTTTGACGAAGATTTGCATTCCACCACGGAGACGTAAAACCAGATGGAGAGTAGATTCCTTCTGAATGTTGTAGTCAGACAAAGTGCGTCCATCTTCTAACTGCTTTCCGGCGAAGATCAAACGTTGTTGGTCTGGAGGAATACCTTCCTTATCTTGAATCTTGGCCTTCACGTTCTCAATGGTGTCAGATGGTTCGACTTCCAAGGTAATGGTCTTGCCGGTCAGGGTTTTAACGAAGATCTGCATACCACCACGAAGACGAAGGACCAAGTGAAGTGTGGATTCCTTCTGAATGTTGTAATCGGACAAAGTGCGTCCGTCCTCTAACTGCTTTCCGGCAAAAATCAAACGTTGCTGGTCTGGAGGAATACCTTCCTTATCTTGAATCTTGGCCTTCACGTTCTCAATGGTGTCAGATGGTTCGACTTCCAAGGTAATGGTCTTGCCGGTCAGGGTTTTAACGAAGATCTGCATACCACCACGAAGACGAAGGACCAAATGAAGGGTAGATTCCTTTTGAATGTTGTAATCGGACAAAGTGCGTCCGTCCTCCAACTGCTTTCCGGCAAAGATCAAACGTTGCTGGTCTGGAGGAATACCTTCCTTATCCTGAATCTTGGCCTTGACGTTTTCAATGGTATCAGATGGCTCGACTTCTAATGTGATGGTTTTGCCGGTTAGGGTCTTAACGAAGATCTGCATACCACCTCGGAGACGAAGGACCAAGTGAAGGGTGGATTCCTTCTGGATGTTGTAGTCGGATAAGGTGCGTCCATCTTCCAACTGTTTTCCGGCGAAGATCAAACGTTGTTGATCTGGAGGAATACCTTCTTTGTCTTGAATTTTGGCTTTAACATTTTCAATTGTGTCGGAAGGCTCAACTTCTAAAGTGATGGTCTTGCCCGTGAGGGTTTTTACGAAGATCTGCATACCACCTCGGAGACGTAGGACCAAGTGAAGGGTGGATTCCTTTTGAATGTTGTAATCGGACAAAGTACGGCCGTCCTCCAACTGCTTTCCGGCAAAGATCAAACGTTGCTGGTCTGGAGGAATACCTTCCTTATCCTGAATCTTGGCCTTGACGTTTTCAATGGTATCAGATGGCTCGACTTCTAATGTGATGGTTTTGCCGGTTAGGGTCTTAACGAAGATCTGCATACCACCTCGGAGACGAAGGACCAAGTGAAGAGTGGATTCCTTCTGGATGTTGTAGTCGGATAAGGTGCGTCCATCTTCCAACTGTTTTCCGGCGAAGATCAAACGTTGTTGATCTGGAGGAATACCTTCTTTGTCTTGAATTTTGGCTTTAACATTTTCAATTGTGTCGGAAGGCTCAACTTCTAAAGTGATGGTCTTGCCTGTGAGGGTTTTTACGAAAATCTGCATACCACCTCGGAGACGAAGGACCAAGTGAAGGGTGGATTCCTTTTGAATGTTGTAATCGGACAAAGTACGGCCGTCCTCCAACTGTTTTCCGGCAAAAATCAAACGCTGTTGGTCTGGAGGAATGCCTTCCTTGTCTTGGATTTTAGCTTTAACGTTTTCAATAGTATCGGATGGCTCAACCTCCAGTGTGATGGTCTTGCCAGTAAGTGTCTTAACAAAAATCTGCATTCCACCGCGCAGACGTAAAACTAAATGAAGGGTTGATTCTTTTTGAATATTATAATCGGAAAGTGTGCGCCCGTCTTCCAACTGCTTGCCCGCAAAGATTAATCGTTGTTGATCTGGAGGGATACCTTCTTTGTCCTGAATTTTAGCCTTAACATTTTCAATAGTGTCAGAAGGCTCAACCTCTAATGTAATTGTCTTGCCAGTCAAAGTCTTAACAAAAATTTGCATACCACCACGTAGACGCAACACCAAATGCAGAGTTGATTCTTTTTGGATGTTATAATCGGACAGAGTTCGTCCGTCTTCCAATTGTTTGCCGGCAAAGATTAAACGTTGTTGATCTGGGGGAATGCCCTCCTTATCTTGGATCTTAGCCTTGACATTTTCAATAGTGTCAGAGGGTTCAACTTCTAGCGTAATGGTCTTGCCAGTTAAAGTCTTCACGAAGATCTGCATTGTTGGATTTTCTGAAATAATACAAAAATTATAGTACGTTTTTTAAAATACATATTATATTCATGTAATAGTGAAATATTGAATTTGCACGAGTGACTGTCAAACAAAATGCTGTTATTTCTGCGATATATGACGAATAATAGTTACAAAATGGCAGACATAAAATAACATTACCTAATATACCGAAAACCATACTTTTCCTATACAAAATACCTATAGAATTTTTGAACTTAAAACACACTTCTCTAATCATTTTTGTTCTTTTGTCACCCCTGTGAAATAGGAATTTCATACTATGTACAAATAATCAATTTTTAGTCAAACACTAAAAAACAGATGCATAAGATAAGTTTAAGAAAATTGAAAATAACAAACTCTAATTTCTAAGTGGAAATAGGAGCTTTGGAGCAACTTTCAAATCGGATTGCAGTTAAATTAGAAGAAATTTATTTTTGTTATTTTCAATTTCTTCAAAAACTAGAAGATATTTAAGCATCTTGTTTTAAGTTATTCGCCCTTATTCCGTAAGGCGTTTTAGTAAAACGACAGGGCTCTAGAAGCGGCAATTGGAGTTTTAGTAAAACGCCTATTGTTTTAATGGTTAGAAGGGTGAAGAAAGAAGAGAACTGTAAAGTTTTAGCTAAACGCCAATTAACAGTTCTGGAGCCGTGTCGTTTTCGTAAAAAACCTTACGGAATAAGGGTAAAAAATTACAAAATATTATTTTCTTAAAAATTTACTCAACCTACCTACTAACAATGTCACGTTATAGTTTTTTTTTTAATCGAGAAATCCCTGTGATTTTCTTTTTAAACCCCCTATTACCGCTGGCGAGTCGAACGAATAAACGTGCGTGTAAGAAATTAGTATTAAAATTGCCGAATTGACAACCTTTGATTCGCCTTAAATGTCAAAAAAAAAAAAGTAAGTTTGATCTCACTCTATTGTGGACTGTGGTTATCGAAAGGTCATTGATTTGGACGTTATTCGTTAGTTCGCTAATGCTAACATCTCACTTCGAACGTTAAAACCAATTTTTTAAAAAAATTATTAAATCGGTACCTACCCACCTACTGCTTTTGTTAATTCAGAACACCGAAATATATGAATGCATTTCACAATTTATGATGTTATTTACAAATACTTATAGGTGTGGACCTATATAATATATATTAAGGTACCTATAGATAAGTGTGAAAGAGTCAAATCAACCACTTTTTAAGATAGGTACCTACATATGTATGTAGTTGTTTTAGTTTTTAGTGTTTATATTTATTAATAACTTTATTGTCTGCGTATAAAGGTGATATGTATATGATACATATTAAAATGTTTTGGTCTATTACTTCTACTTCACAACAAGTACTTCGTAAGTAAGGAAAACTTATTACGAGTGGGTTGTTCCTTATTAATTCTCACGAAGATAAATATGCACCTATGTTTTCAAAAAGAAAAAAACGTAGGTACGAAGAGTGCGTTTTTCATTCTTCAAAACAATTGAAATACATTAGGGTAGAGTCGCCTATTGCCGGCCACCTTTCAAGAAAATCTTTGGTAATAGTGAAACTTTAGTCGTCTTCTCCGTTTAGTCTCAACAAAAATTTTCATAAATGCTTAATGAGATCTGTCAAAAGTTTCCTCAAACTTGCCTAATACTTTCCGAGTTATGAGTTAATAAAGTTGGCAAGCTTGTCTTTGATTTTTTTTACGTACTAGCTATAACTGTTGATTAAGGACAGCTTTTGGGTTAATAGTTTTAAACTACATTTATGGGTGTTTCCTATTGTCAGCCCCCCGGCTGAAGATAGGAAAAAATACTTTTTTTGAGATATGTAAATGCAAAATATGAATAACTGAGCTATAACAGCAACACCAGAGCAAAAACCGGCGTTAAAAATCCATTAAATCCAGTCTTTGGCCCCCTATTTTCAAGAAGAAACTAGGGGGCCGAACACTGGAAATGTGTGTCCTAACTTCGGCCATCACATATAAAAAACAAAATTCTTGTTGCGATTTTGGTGGCCGAGCTCAGGAGCATCGGTGGCCGGCCACTCGAAAAATTTACTTTTTCATTAAAACTAATCAAAACAATTTAGTATTAAAAATATTAAATTTCGTGAATGTAGATGAAAAAAGAAAACCATAAGGAATATTCTGTTTTAAAAATGAATTCAAAATGTTAAAAATAGCAGATTTTATGATATATTTTCTAGAAAAATTGTCTTGAGGGGCCGGCCACCGTCGACTCGACCCTACTACTGTTTCGAATAATTGTGAAATGGATAAAAATTTGCAGTAAGATTTAACGTTAGTAGATAGGTATCAATTTTATTCGAAATAATCCGATAGATAAAAAAAAACTCCAAATGCCCATTCGGAATACATGTTTAAAATTAAATTACTTTGCGACAAGTCCTAGGTTTTATAAATAAAATGCAATAAGATGGATTTTTCCCCTAGTTCTCAGTTCTGCTTCAATAGCTAAAGAAAGAAAATTGGCTGGCCAAATTTTTAACAGATTTAAATTTGTGAGACAATTCTTACATAGAAGAAAACTCACGTTTTTGGGAAATTTGTTAAAAAAAAAGTTATTAAACAGGCATATTATTATAATAACGGTTCGATTGGTTATATAAAAAGAAAACAATTTAATGTTGTCTCCGTCAAATATTAACAAACGATTGTTAGAATTAAAAACATTGATACTGACGAAGGATGTAGTCATGGAAATTCCCACCAATTGAATACTTATTCATGTGTGGTAGACACTACTGTATTTTTTCCGAAACACCATTTTAATTTCTTTTTTATGTGGACTATGAATCGAAAGTTTCTAGAAAGTTACAACACAATTTTCCAGCAAGTTGCAACTTTGTACATACATTATATAGATACTAGTATACACAACAAAACGGGAATAAAATAAAATAGTAAATAATATATTTGTGTATACATACAAATATTAATATAAATTATGTGAATTCTCTGAAGTGAATAAGACATACATATTACATACATACTTGCATTGAAAATGAGTAAAAAAGAAAACAAGAACAATCTAGAATTATTGAAAAAGCTGATGCAACTTATTTCCTTTGTTCAGAAAATTTTCAATCGGTACTTGGTAGCCATTTTGTAATGAAAAATGGTAGTCTGATTAAAAAAAATTTAAATCCTTTCGTTGGGACCGATGAACAAATTAAAAAAATGGAGGATTTTTATAAGATATTTTCTCCAATAAATTCGTCACTTAAAACGGAAAAATATAATGTGAACCCGTAACTGATTACTCACACCGTTAATTTCACAATAATTTTCACGAATAAAAACCCTTGTAGGTAACACAAAGAAAAACAATAGAAAAGTATTAATTGTACTAACCTTGATCCTTTTCTCAAAAACAAATTAATTTATATCTCGATAATATTTTTTTAATAACTTTTTCTTCAACGCCTGCTAAATTTATTTTTCACTCTTATATATATTATATATATTTTTTTTTTTTTAATAATTAGGTATTTCTTTCTTCACTAAGTGCTTGGCTTGTAGTTCAACTGCTTCCAACAACTTTCTGAACAATTTTGTGAAAAAATAATCATTGACGGTTGTATTTATAGAGAACACACATACTAAAAAGAAAACTTCCAAAGTGAATTTTTTCCACTGGAAAATATGTATGCACTTGAAGGCACACAAAGAACCAAGTATATAAGAAATAGAGTTATCTCTTTCAGGTTGATGATGTGAATCAATTTCTTGCAGAAAATATTCTTATAATTCTTATAATTTATGAAAAATTTGACAAAATGTAACTTTATTCATGATTGTGACAGGTAATTAATTTAAAATAATGTGTTCCTTGGCAAAAAACACTGTTCGTTTTTATGAATGAAACTGTTGCGTATTAGCTACGAAATTTCAGACCAATTAGTGTTGTCTCTCTTGTCACTCGAGAGAATTGATCTGTGCTCATAGATTAGATTATAGAAAGGGATATTGGTTTTTGTTTGGGAATTTTTGTATTCCATATAAATGTACATAGTTTTTTAAACATTCATTTAGATCACATACCTACTTTGACCAGAAGAAAATTTTGTTTAGCGAGTAAAAAATCGATAATAAAATGTGTCTATAAAAGGGTACAAGTAATTGCATCTTTATATACCGGTACGGTTCATAGTCAAAACAGTGTTGCATATCCATCTCTTTTTTCCTAAAGTTTGTTTAATTTTCATTAATTTCATGTTAACATTTACAAAACAAAAATTTTATACAAAATTCACAAAACCTTAAATTTCATAGGTATTTTTCGTAAAAAAAGAAATTTAATAATTTTCTTAAAAATGTAAGTGCCTACGTTCTATGATCCTCGCACTGATCAAATTAGTCGAGAAACGATGTAAATTGAAACAAATCATGAGTTTTGTTTCATTTTTCTGTTTCTCGACCAATTTTATCGACGCGAGAGTTACAGAACGTAGGCACGGTTATAGAATATATCAAAATTTTGCATAATCTTCTATTTAAGAGTAACGCATCAATAATTCTTGTTTATTAATACATTCTGGAGAATGAAATTTAAGTCCAAATAGTGTGTGTATTTCATAAGTAAATTTTGAGGATTCCTGATCGCACTTTGTACTCTGCTCAGAGTAAGAAAACAAATCGATTTTTGTGCCTACAACAAATCTTTGGGATATTAATTAAGAAAATTAAGCAATCAACACTGGACAAAATAAATTCTGTGTTGTTTTCTTGGAAGAATATTTCCAAGAAAACAATTTGATGAACAATACCTGGAACATTCTTGGACAAAAGGAAATTGACAATACCTGGAACATTCTTCGACAAAAGGAAATCGAAATTTTAATTTCTATTTATAATCTTTATTACCGCAGCTTTGTTTTGAAGAAATATAAAAGTAAACAAAGAAAAGTAGATAAATACTCTGAGATCTAATTTACTAATAAACCAATGAATGTACATATGTAAGTATGTATGTATGTTATGTACATATTTTCTTTGCATTCTAAACGAGTCAATAAGGGTATATAAATTAGTATGTTAATACTATATACTATACTGGTACTACTGTATACTAAGCAGGGTTCGGAATTCAGAAATTAATTTTGAAAAATTTCAGTAAATCCAATAACCAAATTATTCATGAGTTTCAATAAACTTTTAAATGATATATCTATGGTTCTCCTTTTTTAACTTGGGTCAGGTTTCCATTAGGAACATTGAAGGAACAAAACAAATTTTTTTTTAATGTTGTGAAATAGCGTATAAAACAAGAAAAAAATATTTTTTTAGTGCGGAAATAGTTATTAACAAAGATATAAACAATTAAATTTTGCACCATAGCTTCATGAAAACAGGGGCCGAATTACAGCATCAGTGACTGAACGACACGTGAGGGAAATTTCATACAAAATATCGATAATATTCGATATTTCGTATGAAATTTCCCTCACGTGTTGTTCAGTCACTGATGCCGTAATTCGGCCCCAGATTAATTTACTTCATAAATGCACTGCAAAATGGTTATTTGCGATTTTCTGTGTAGAAAAATTTCCAGTTAGTTAAAAACAATCATAAAACAATATAAAAGTTATAAACAATTAACATAATTAAAGAAGTAAAAGTGGATGCCATTGACAGATTAAAAATACTAACTTAAAAGCAAATGTGGTATTCACCAAAAAGTATACAACGCTTCTGATATAATTTTATCAGTGAAAATGTTTTTGTTTTCAGTTCGGTTGATATCAAGTTTTTTTGTAATAAACAGTACTGTGGGTGGCCCGCTTCGCGAGTTCAAAGGATTTTAACTCCCTTTTTAAGGTACAGTCCCGCTCACGCAACTCCGTTGCTCCGCTTAGGGTATGTTCAGTCGCCAGGCAGGCGCCTATTTCGTCAGTTTGGTATGTTTTCAATTTTTTTGTAATAAACAGTACTGTAGCTGACCTACTAGAAAATATGATATCAAAAGGGTTGCATACTTTTAGGAAAACAGCCTTTTTCATATTTTGTTTCGTATAGTAAGTAGTTAATGGGAAGGACCTAAGCAAACTTAAATTGTTTATAACTTTGTTAATAATCATTTCCGCACAAAATAATTATTATTTTCGTGCTTTATGGCCCAGCAGGCGTCCAAAACATATTTTTTCATATTTTTGTTTTAATGTTCCTAATGGAAACCTGGGCCTTTAACTTTAACGTCTTTTTTAAGCACGGCGATACCTAAATTGTAGGCTCGTTTCCATACCAAAACACCGAAAAACTTCCGAATGTCAACGATACTTAGCCTGTCTAAATTAATTAACATTTGATTAATGTGAGTAGGTAGTAACCACTAATTACACTGGCGGGATGCGAATACTAATCAAAGCGAAACAGGAACGACGACGATACTTTCGGCTGTTTATATGAGATTCGCTTAGGCCGTGTTTTTTTGCAAGCCCGGGGGGAATTGGATGAAAAAAACGACGTTGGTGCTAAACAATTAACATGTTAAATGCAACAACAACTAATCCCAGAGAATTCTCGGGGTTTAACTTACGCGCACAGAAAAACTGTGTTACTGGCATGAATTACATACATACATGTTATCGATAGTTTGTATGAAAACTCCATGCTTTTTACTGTCATGGCGTCGCTAATCCCCGCTGTCATTTTTTTCAACCAATTCCCCCCGGGCTTGCAAAAAAACACGCCTTTGATCGCGGTGTGCGTATTGTCATATATCGCCCTGTAAATAAATTTTGACACCCGAAAGTGTCGTCGTTCCGAATGTTTCGCGTTGGTTTGGGGGAGCCTTTAAACGATACAATCGTCGTTTAGATATGTGCGACAACCGTACAACTGTTGAATGGTGTGATGCGAGCTTGAACCAGGGCCTACGTTCTGTACTCTCGCATCGATAAAATTGGTCGAGAAACGTGGGAAAATGGAACAAAACTCATATGATTTGTTTTAATTTTCATCGTTTCTCGACTGCTTTTGCCGATGTGAGAGTTAAGCCTTAACTACATTGGCCAAAAAAACTTAAAAACTTGATGCAGAAAGCTTAAATTTTGGTTTAAAAAACAATTTGTATACTCTTTTTCACAATACAACTGCCCTAGCGGGAATACAAATATTTTTACTTTTTTAATTTTGCAAAAAGTGGCCAATGTAGTTGAGGTTTTACAGAACGTAGGCACAGATTAGATTTGCTACATGTATTACGAAAACAACACAAGATTCAACTTTGAAATAAATTTTGAAAACATAACCTTAATTTGCAAATAGCAACAGTTGGGAAAAGAAAAACGCAAACGTGTAGGTACATACAAATAAAAAAAAAACAAATGAAGAAAAGAGGTGGTTATATTATATTATAGGCGTGTTTTTTTTCCAAACCCAAAGGAAATTGGATGAAAAAACGATTCGGGGCTGTTTTTTTGCAAACCCGGGGAAGTGGAAAAAAACGACGTTGGTGCTAAAAAATGTACATGTAAAATGCAACAACAACTAATCCCCTGCGGGCTTAGCTAATCCCAGAGAATTCTCGGCCTTAACTTAAGCGCACAGACAACCTGTGTTACTGGCATGACTTACATACATGTTATCGATAGTTTGTATGAAAACTCCATTTTTTTTTTCTGCGATGGCGTCGCTAATCCCCGTTGTCGTTTTTTTCAACCAATTGCCCCCGGGGTTGCACACAAAACACACCTATAATTTCCATGAGGCGTGTTTTTTTCGAAGCGGGAAGGAAATTGTATAAAAAAAAACGATTCGTTGCTAAATAATTTACATGTTAAATGCAACAACAACTAATCCCCAATGGGCTTAGCTAAACCCAGATAATTTTCGGGCTTAACTAATTAAGCACGGGTAAAAACTGTATTACCGGCGGGAATTACATATTTTATCGAAAGTTTGTATGGAAACTCCATTTTTTTTCTATAATATGGCGTCGCTAATCCCCGATATCGTTTTTTCAACCAGTTCCCTCCGGGCTCCAGGATTTAAAAAAATACACCTTTGTTAAATGCAACAACAACTAATCCCCAATGGGCTTAGGTAAACCCAGATAATTTCGGGGCTTAACTTAAGCACGGAGAAAAACTGTATCACCGGCCGGTGGCAATTACATAAAGCCCGCATCACACGACGCGCCGCACATTCAAAGAAGATCATGTCGTAAGCGCAGAGCACCTAAGAGGTATTCACCACCCTCACCACCAGCTAAAAGGGGAGGTGTTAGCACCCTAAGAGTAGTACATCCCTGCAGCTAAAGAAATAAGTTAACAGCCCTGAGGTAAAATGTCAAGGAGATATATTCAGATTCTAAATTGTTGTCTTCTGCTGAGTACACAGCATTTATTAAAAACCTTTTCTTTACTAATAAATAAATTATTACATTTTCTTATTGTAACTAACTGATTACTGTTTGATTTGTGGTGGAACTGGTTGAAAAATACCAGTGCTTTTAAGTTAAGCCTCGAAAATTATCTGTGTTTAGCTAAGGCCATTGGGGATTAGTTGTTGTATTTAACATGTAAAATATCCCTATTCCACAATCGTTTTTTTCATTCAATTTCATTCACTCGATACATCCAGTTTAAAATTTAAATCTGGATATATTTACATTAGGGGTATTCCCTATCCGATGCAACTGGTCTTGTATCATTGCAAAAATGCAAAAGTGTAAAATTGCTATACCCTAACCCCATTGTAAAAAAAAAAACTTTGCACTTTTGCAATGATGCAAGACCAGTTTGCATCGAATCGGGAATACCCCTATTGAATTTGTATGATTTACATCTGGATTTAAGTTTTAATCTGGATGTAGCGAGTGAATAATATGGCGGTTAGAGTCAGAATCAGCGTCAGAACCATGGACGTATTATATATGGACTGCTAGTTGCCATGGTCTCAGGTTGGTTCCATTTTAGCCTCGGTCATTTTTGGCGACACTAGCCCTATACACTGCAACTAGCGGAAAAAAAACCTCAATTTTGACATATTTTGTACGGAAGGAAAAAAATCGTTTTGCATCGGATATGTTTTCGAACGACCAAAACCGGATTGGATAGGTTGGTCTGGTATTTTATATTTATTTTGTATTATATGTATTTTATATTTTATTTTGTTCGGTAAAAATCAAAATCTATGTAGAAAAAAAAAACAAACTAGAAATTCCGCGTGTTCTTTAATCCATTGCCACAGAATGTGAGAGACTAGACAGATAAAAATCAGCTGACACGTATTTCAGATGGCAGCTGTTTTTTTCACAAAATTCAGAAAAATTTCAGATTTATTTTGCTGGTTTGTTTTGTTTTTTCCTATAGCCAACCAATCCGGATTGCTTTTAAATTTTACTCGAACGCGACCAATGGCGTACTTCTGCTTGTTCTTCTACTTGATAAGCATAGTTGAAATTACCAAGTGATTAAAAAGTGAAATATTTTAAGGAGACATTAAAATATTTTAAAATCCATTATTTAATAAAAAAAAATCAATGAAGACGAAGTGCGTTGTGGCCAATTGCTGATCTATAAAAAACAGATCATAAAACGGCTTAACCTTTTTTTCAATTGGTTTCTCTCTGAGGGCAGGCAGTCATGTTGCTTGAACTTTTTACAAACGAATATTATTGTGGATGATTTAAACAAAATGCAAATGCAATTTTACATTTTTTTGGGATTCCTGCAGTTGGAATGTTATTTTCGGCAATTTCTTCATAATCAATTAGGTATATTGTTTTATGTGAATTGTTTCATTTTGAATATCCAACCTTTAAACCAACACTGAAAAAATAAGATGCAAAATACCATAGAAGTCGCACATTTCTATGCAGGAAATTTAAAAATGTCAGTTATGGTTTATCGGTGAATATGAATTTTTGAATTTTTAAAAACAGATGTCGCGAGCTCTTCTATTTCAAAATGTTTAAAGTTAAATTTTTTTCCTGAAGTGGCGTGGGAAGAGCTAGCATCGAGATCTCTTATTTTGGCGAAATTTTTTTGCAATTATTGTATGAAACTGACATTAGACTAGCAGTCCATTATTATATACGTCCATGGTTAGAACCTACTCCAATCGGAGTAATTCTAATTTTAAGCATAAATGTAAGACCGCACTCGGCGGTACTGCACTTATTCGTTGGTAATTGTATGAGCTTAATCGCACTAAGCGACAACCTGTATTTCACGGCGCTGCACTATGCGACAAAGATGATAATCTGACCAACTTTGTCGCGACATGAAGTTTCGTTCAGTTTTGTGCGAAAGTGCGCGCGGTGTCGCTGAAGTGCAGTTCCGCCGAGTTCGGTTTTACCTTAATACGCAGCTGAAGCAAAACGATAATTTCTGTACAAAAATAGAAACAACGAAGTCATAATTAATAATTTTAGTAGATTATTTCGACAATTCTCCTCTCCTTTTCCCCACTAAATTATTTGCACTACCCATTAAAGGTAAGACCGCACTCGGCGTAACTGCACTTCAGCGGAACTGAACTTCACAACTTATTTGTATGAAATTGCATGAGCTATATCGCACTAAGCGACAACTGCACTTCACGGCGCGACACTATGCGACAAAGTTGATAATCTGACCAACTGTGCCGCGACATGAAGTTTCGTGCGAAAGTGCGCAGGGTATCGCTGAAGTGCAGTTCCGCCTAGTGCGGTTCTACCTTAATTGTCTGCTGAAAAGTAATATTCAAGTTTTTATTTGTTGTTGTTTCTTTGATTACAGCAAAGGCGTCTGTGATTGAAAAGAACGATATCGGGAAAAAGCGGTGCCATTACAGAGAAAAAATGGATTTTCCATACAAACTATCGGTAACAAGTATGTAATTGCCGCCGGTAAAATCTGGGTTTAGCTAAGCCTATAGGGGATTAGTTGTTACATTTAAAATGTAAATTATTTAGCTCCGAATCGTTTTTTCATCCAATTTCCTTCGGAATTGGAAAAACCATGCCAAAAATCTTTTTAAAAGCCAGAAATCCATTCTTTAATTCTATTTATAAATCAAATTATTTTAGTGAATACTTTTTGAAAAATCAATTTTCAAACTCAAAATTTCGAAAAAAAATTCTTTTAGGGCCAGTTGTACAAATATTTAAACCGTGGTTCAGCAATTTCTATCCGCCGATTTCGGCGGATTAATTGAGTTTCAACAGTGGTTTACTGTTCAAGTGTGTGATAATAACCAATAACATACTTGAACCAGCGTTGAACCTAAGTTAATCCGCCGAAATCGGTGAATTAAAATCTTGAACCGAGGCTGAACCACTATTGTACAACTGGCCCTTAGAATTCTGGTTTTTATAAATAGATATAATAATAAAGAATACTAAGAACAAAAATACTACCTAATTGTGAAACAATTAAAAAAAATTAACTTTTTTTCTTCAAAATTTTGAGTCTGAAAATGAATTTTCCAAAAAGGTTTTACTTAAATAGTTTTACTTTAAAACAGAATTGAAGAATGGATTATATTGTTTTCAAAAAAATATAACATGACATTGTAAGTGTTGTCGTGTTTTTAAAATTTTGTTTTCTATTTTAAATAAATTTTTTATACAATCCAAATGGCGGCTTAAGCTCCACCTCGATTTTCGAAAAAAACACAAACATGCTTCTATAATAACCCCCTCTAACGAATTGTGAATGAAATCGTTTCCATAAATTTGGCCTCAATAGCTGTTTTTTATTTTACCCCAGTACTTAACCAGTGCCTACGTTCTGTAACTCTCGCATCGATAAAATTGGTCGAGAAACGGTGAAAAATGGAACAAAACTCATATGATTTGTTTCAAATTTCATCGTTCCTCGACTGATTTTATCGATGCGAGAGTTACAGAACGTAGGCACAGATTAGATTTGCTTACGAAAATACTTGCATTAGAAAAACAATACAAGATCTAACTTTGTTTTGGATTTGGATTTCCAAATCCATTTTGAAAACACACCAGTACTGCCATTTTCTTGAAAATCAATTATCTTATCATACAATGCGCTAATATTTCAATCATAACTGAGGGAAAATTATCATACGCAAAACAAAAAAATGTTTTTTTATTGAATGGAAAACGAAAATTGTGCTTAAACATTTAAAAAATTTTAATTTTTATTATTTAATTTTTAATGATTTTTTTTTTTAATTTTTAGACATATGTATTTTAAAAATTTGGATGTTGATTTAAAAAATCAACTGTATTTCAATTTTAATGGCTTTCGAAGGAAGAGCTGAAAAAAATTTAACCAATTTTATTTTTGTTTAATAAAATGCAAGGTTTTCATTATACATTTTGTATTTAACATTAAAAAATAACAATTTTTACTTGCGATATAGGTACTACATACACATTTATACCAAGTTTTGGATTCGCAAAACATCGAGATTTTGACCAAACTTGACATTACCATGAAAAGGAAGAAGTGGATCTCGCCCGTCTGTCTGTTTAACTGCAGCCTAAATGGATGGGTCAATTATTGAAACTTGTTATCTATTTTTTTTGGGCATTCTCAAAACACGTTTTTCATTTTTTAGGACCAAAAATAACGGTATACCTTTCATAATTTGTTTTAATATAATAATAGCTGCATTTTATTATCCACATGATCTGATCTGGATCAGATCCCCATAATAAAACAAACAGGATCACAGTGACAGCCAGGGATTATATCCGTCTCTCCGTACTCACATAAAACTACTTCAACTATAATATATAAGTTCCCATAACTATTTTATTTATTATAAAATCAGATGAATAGATCTAAACTATTCAAACTTTAAAATCACAGTGCGATCGCACATATGAGCATAAGTTCTTGTGATCCAGTCGTGCGTTTTATTTCGACTGCAACAAAAAGGTTTTAAACATAATCTACAATATTATTAACAAAAAATATGAACATAAAATAAATGAAAATAAAAACAAATTTTAAATTAAACGCTAATTAAGATGTACCTTTAATAGAATTATTTTTTTGATTTTTGACTATCATCATTAGGCGTGTTTTTTTGCAATCCCGTGGGGAATTGGTTGAAAAAAACGACAGCCTGTATTAGCGACGCCATGACAGTAAAAAACATGGAGTTTTCATACAAACTATCGATAACATGTATGCAATTCATGCCGGTAACAGTTTTTCGGTGCGCTTAAGTTAAACCCCGAGATTTCTCCGGGATTAGTTGTTGTTGCATTTAACATGTTAATTGTTTAGCACCGACGTCGTTTTTTTCATCCAATTCCCCCCGGGTTTGCAAAAAAACACGGCTATTATCAATGAAACCGATTTTAATGAAATTTTTTATAAAAGAGCTTCGCTTAACTACATAAGCCAAAAAAGTGAAAAAGTAAAAAAGTGAAAATTTTCAAACTCATTTTAGGATAGTGTTTCTGACTGGAAAACTTATAAAAATGATGCAGAAAGCCTAAATTTTGGTTTAAAAACAAATTTGTGTATTCTTTTTCACAAAACAATGGCGCTAGCGGTAAAAAAAATATTTTTACTTTTGTACTTCAGTACTTTTTGGCTTATGTAGTTAAGCCTTAATAATTCAAAAATCCACAAGAACTTTTGAAAAAAGTGTTTCAATTCGCAAATCCCAAAAAGTTTGTGAATTGAATATTTTTCATATGAAGTTTTTTTTAGTAATACAAATTCTATATACTACTGAAATACTACGTTAAAAGCTATTTTGAATCAAAATTTTTCAATTAACGATTCCATTACTGACTTGTGAATTGAACAAGGCCGGTTTAAGCTTAAAAATAGCTTAAGCTTTTGCAACCCTATAATAGGCGTGTTTTTTTGCAAGCCCGGGGGAAATTGGATGAAAAAAACGACGTCGATGCTAAACAATTTACATGTAAAATGCAACAACAATTCATTCACTGCAGGCTTAGCTAATCCCAGAGAATTCTCGGGGCTTAACTTAAGCGCGCCGAAAAACTGTATTATACTGGCGTGAATTACATACTTGTTATCGATAGTTTGTGTGAAAACTCCTTTTTGTTTTTGTGATGGCATCGCTAATCCCCGTTGTCGTTTTTTTTCAAACAATTGCCCCCGGGATTTCAAAAAAACACGCCTAAAATATTGATACCAAATTTCCCTCATGCGCGTTTTTCTTTTTTAGTTCAGAGTAGAGCCTGAACTTTAAAAAAAAAATCGTGTTTCTTTTTTAGCTCAGAGCATTCAGAGCTCAAATTTTGTGTGTCTTTTTTCGCTCTGAGCATGTTCAGCTCTATGAGCTCAGAATAAATTGATAGAGCAGACGGAGTTGAATAGCTGAACAAAAAAGAAAATGACAAGTGATTACTGTTAACAAATAAAAAAGTGACAGCTGGTGAAGCGTGTTTCTTTATATAAATCTGAACTTTCGGAGCAGAGCACGCTCAGAGATCGCTCAGAGTCACAGTAGACATATTAAAGGTAATATCATTAGCGTTTTCATTTTTGTTCAGTTCTGCGCATCTGTCAAAATTGAGGTATTATGGTGGTAAAATGGTGGGCCCAGTGCCTCTTTACTTGTCCAATCGCAATATTTTGTTGTTGTTTCTAATGATGCGTGCTGAGTTCCTATGGGCACTGGAACAGCCATTTTTAATTTTTTGACACTTCCAACTTTGACAACGTGCGCAATATATTACCTTTAATATGTGTACTGTGGCTCAGAGTATGTTCGGAGTGTTCAGACCCAAAGATACTGAATTATAAAGATTGGAATCCTCGGCTGTCATTCTGGTTTGCCTACAAGCTAAACAAAATGGCGGACAGTGGTGAATTCATATTTTTGCACTAGTGTTCCATGTTTGACCGCACACTAGTGCAAAAATATGAATTCACCACTGCATAAATTGTTGTTGCAATTCACATCTATTCATCGACACGAGATGAAATTACAAAAACAACAATGTAAACAAATGGGTTTTGGGGGATGGAACGTACGAAAGATTCCAATCTTTATAATTCATTATCTTTGGTTCAGACTCTGTTCAGAGCTCTACTCTGAACTAAAAAAAAAAACGCCCCATATGGAAACTGTTCGTTTCCCTCAAATTTAAGGTTCCCTCACACCAACGCGAATCTGTCGAGGCGAATCCGAAAACAATTGGCGTGTTCAGAAAGATGAGATCTCAGAGATTTTTCTCACTCAAAAAGTGAGCAACCGAATCCAAGATTTTTTTCCTCAGAGTTTTGACAGCAAAGCTGAGAAATTTTGCTGAGGAATCCTGTTCATGAAACTGAGATTGCTGATATCTCCAAGATCTCATTTTCCTGAACATATGTCTAACGTCAACGTGTTGTTTTCATTGACAACCACGTGTTGTTATTATTGCTTTCGTCGTCGCCACGAAAGATTCGCGTTAGTGTGGGGAAGCCTTTATTTTTTTTTTAAGTTTATTTATTTATTTCATTCAAAATATGGAAATTATCATACATTTTGCGTATGATAAGATAATGGTTTCCAATCCTACATCTTACCAGATCAGAAATTATCATACATGTGGCACAATTATTATACGGTTGCCACCCCTGAAAGACCCAGGATATCAGTGAACACTTGTTATATTCCCAACTCTTTTTTCCCTTTGTTTTTTTTAAATTTGTATACACCCGTTGTCTTTTTTCTTACACTACTGACGACATTTTCGAATTAAGGATGTATGTTCAAATCAAACTGGATTTGGAAATCCAAATCCAATACAAAGTTGGATTTTGTGTTGTTTTTGTAATACATGTATTTTCGTAAGCAAATCCAGTCGTTCAGATCTGGGGGAAAATAAAACACAGCTAATATTTGTTTTAAATTGCGCTAAAAATCCTATTTCCATTAAAAAAATAGTAAAGTACATTTTGTTATTTTCAATTTTCTCAAAAAACCAGGAGACATTTTAGCATCTGGTTTTTATTAACAGGTTTGAGAGGTCTTAGGCCGGTATTCACCGAGCACTCATAACTTATGAGCCTCATAAACCTATTCACCAAGCAATAATAAGTGGATATTTATGAGCGCTCATAAAAGTTATGAGTGGTCCCGACCACTCATAACTTATGAGCGCTCTCTTCGAAAAATATTCCGACATTTCCGAAACTACTTCCACAACCACCACCCCCACAAACACAAACATCTCCATCGATACCACCCCATCTACCTAAAAAAGTTTGATTTTAAAGTTTGGGAGTGCCTGGTTGATAGAGAGTGGCTCTCTTTTTCGAAATTCGAAACATATTTATGAGTGCTTGGTGAATAGCACAAAGTTATGAGCCTCATAAACTTATGAGGCTCATATGAGCGCTCGGTGAATACAGGCCTTAGTGCCTGTTTACATAGGCATTTTACTGAAAGGCGCATCCAGTGAGACAGGTAAATTTTGTGTGCTTAAAAGCGAGAGGGGAAGATTTCAGCCAAAATTCACCGATGCGCCAGATTGAAGTTATATTCTCGGGTGAATCACTCATCTCTTATCAGTGGGGTGAATCATGAAAGACTTTTTTTTTGTGGGTGAGATGTTCAATACGCAAATTTTGTTAAAAGCCCTTCCACACTATCTCACTGAGTATTAATACATGTCAAAAAAGTGTGAAACAAATCATGTATAATAGTGTGTAAACAAAATATGATATTCCCAGCTTACACGATTTGACATGTGTGAATACATGAGAATTTTTATAAATGGTTCTAATTCTGTCACACATTTCATCACATTTTTATTGAGGTTAAATTAAACTGTTGTGTGTGGTCAAAAAATGAAAAGAAATTTCTCTCTCACAAATTTGGCAGTAGCATGGAATTCTTTTCCACTTTGTATTAATACTCAGTGGGATAGTGTGGAAGGGCTTTAAGTTCAGTGCCTATCGTTCTATAACTCTCACATCGATAAAATCAGTCGAACACCAATGAAAATTGAAAGAAATTATATGAGTTTTGTTTGAAGATAAGTGCAGAAGAATTGTTAAAATTCTTTTGAAGAAGAACAAATACATAAATCACGTTAACACAAAATCAGTCAGGCATATTTTTGAAATTCCGTTGCTGAGTCGCAAATCAGCAAAATGCAGACATATCTACACTTATGGCAATGCCATTCTTTATCAGGTTTGACAGTTTCAATCCATAGCAACTTCCATGTGTCGCACCTCGCTGTCGTGCTGTGAAATTTTACGAAAAAAAATGTAGTACTCATGCGTACTCTTTCTTTCCTATGAATTAAATCCAGTTTTTTCTTCTATTTTCAACGACGGCAAAACCAAAAGCGACCACAGAAAACCTACTTTCTCACTTCAACCAATTACGTGCAAGGCAGAATCTGACAGTTCGTCTCTGACTTTTGAACAGGAAGGTTGTTAAAATAGTGAAATAAAAGTGTTCTCGGTGAAAAACAGTGTCGTTATTTACAAAAAAAAATTGTGTGTGTGCTATCTCCTCAACAAATATCCAGCGCATTGACTGATTGGTTTTGTCAATTGAATTCTGGAGCCAAATTTTAAATCTTTACTGAAAGTCACACCTAGACTTTGGCTATTCGGCTCGTTGGCACATTTAAATCGAAGTAGAACGTTAACTTTTGGGGTAAAAAATCATATACTAGCAATTGCATTGTTGTAGTGCCATCAGAAAGAATCTAAAAAAATTTTTTTTCCTTCTCGTACTAAATTTTGACAGGAGGCGAGAGAGAGTGGAGCAGATTACACAGCAGCAGCATTCGGCGTTTAGCCGTGATTGGAATCACTTGGTGGGGATATTTGGTAAGTGTCATTTTTTTGGGATGTGGTGATGTTGCCATCTTGAATTAGATAGGAACACCAGTTGGCAGGAAACTGTTACATTTAAATTTCTTTTCATTTATTTTATGTTATATTTTATAATAAGCTATTTTTGTTTATGATATCTTGAGGAAATCGTGGAAAATCTGTTTGGAAAAGTCGCAGATTAATGATGTTTTATTCATATACCAATTTGAGTTAACTAGCACTATTAGTACTGACAAGTGATAACTATTGCCTATACAGTTAGTCAAACGCAATAAGGTACATCAACAGAAATTGAAAAATTGTCTTAACAAATATAGTTGAATTCAAAGAGTACCTACATATTATGCACTTTTCCTTAACGATTTTGTTTCTAAACTTCTAAATAAGCAATTCCTTTCCTATTTAATATTACATTTTTAAAGTAAACTTCATGTCGTTTTTATTATAGTTATAAAAAATGATGATCCTCTAGTCTTTTATTATTATAGTCTAGTACCTAATCTTCTCGTCTCACAGGAGCGAGACCTTGAGTCACATCGGGTGGTTCTGATGTTTTGTTAAGTTGTTTATGATATTGGCCAAGTGAATAAGTCAAGTTTTCGACCTCGAGCGAAGAACGCAACTTTTTTTTTAAATTAAAAGAAAACCGCAATTTTTACGCGGTTTTTTCAGTTTTTGGCGATTTTAACCCTTATGAACTAGTTTTCGATTATAACTTTGCTATACGATTTCAAGGTAACTTCAATTTGAACCTTAAACCGTCTCTGTAGATCGAATTTTTTCAAAATATAACTTTCAAAAATGTATCGATTTTATTTGAACTCGAAAATTGTAAACAATTCATATTTTGTTTTCAACATGTTGAGTTAAACTAACTTTTTGAAAACCTGTTGAATAAAATAACTTTATTCAAAATGAAGATTCTGGAATGGGTTTCTGTATTTTTTTTTGTATTTTTGCCAATGTTCCGTTCGTTGCTCGAGGTCGAAAACTATGGTTTATTCATAAACAACGTAGCAAAAAATCAGAACTATCGGATCTGACGCAAAGTCTGATGTATAAATTTACTGGACTATTATTTTGATACCAAAATAAATCTTGTGACTTTTAAACTATTGTAGCAAAAAAAAAGTTAGATTTTTAATATTGCAATAATCATTGAAATTTAAGTATTTGGAAGATTTGGGAAAAACGAATTTTTTTTTGATTAGAATAACAAAAGTGGCAAGTTAAATTTATGATATCTGAGAGGTCTCAGTATTTTCATAAATATAAACTAATTTCTTCTCAAAAAATGTAAGAATGATTTTTTTAGGATTCGGATTTTCTTTCTTTTTGTTTAGGCAGTAAATCTAATTAGAATAAAAGAAAAAGAGTTCTGTTGAGGGCTGTGAGAATAATAAGGTTCACCTGTTAGACCTAAGACTTAACCTACCTGAGATATCTACTTCTTATTTTTTAAAGGCATTAAATATGGAATACAACGTAGTTCAAGTGGACGTATTGGAGATGTCTAATTTTCGATGAGTTTGTGGCCATGCCTTCAAATTGCTAGTGCATGTAGTATCTTGCGCTCAGATTATGTAAATTTGCGAATAAAAACACAGCCTATCCATTGCTAGAAATAATTTTTAATTTTCTAAACCTTATGTGAAAGTCAAAAACATTAATTTACAAAAATTAATTTTCATTTTGAAATACCTATCTTAACAGGCATATTGTTTTTTTAACAATTGTTTTAAAAATAAACCGACCGCCGATTTTTCCAAACCTTTTCCACATTTTGATTACAAAACAAAATTTTTATTAATATAATATTATTTTTTTCTTTCCCTTGCTTTTGTCGTTCGTCTCTATTCATAGCAAAAAATAAAACAGCAATTTAGTATTTGAACTAATCGTCTCAGTTTACCAAACAAATGACCTGATCACAGGATCACTTTGACCGGGAGCGAGGAAGTAAGCACTCAAAAGGAAACGAGGATATATTTCAATTATTTTCTTTTTAAAGAATGACAATAATATTATTTTTGGTCGACACATCGTCGTCTATGTGTCAAAAGGCCTATGTTAATGGAGTTCAAAAAAGCTATTTAGATATCGCTAAAGGAGCAGTGGAGACTTTTCTTAAATTTCGGCAGCGAACCCAAGACTGCCTTGGCGATCGATATATGCTTTTAACTTTCGAAGAACCACCGGCAAATGTAAAAGCCGGATGGAAAGAAAACCATGCTACGTTTATGAATGAGCTTAAGAACCTTCAAAGCAATGGGCTAACATCGATGGGCGAATCTCTGAAAAATGCATTTGATTTGCTAAATTTAAACCGCATGCAATCGGGTATAGATACCTATGGACAGGGGCGGTGCCCGTTCTACCTTGAACCGTCAGTAATTATTGTCATCACTGATGGTGGAAAGTATTCTTTTCGCAATGGAGTTCATCAGGACATAATCCTGCCTCTGAATTCACAAATTCCAGGAACAAAATTTACCAAGGAACCATTTCGTTGGGACCAGAGACTGTTTTCCCTTGTTCTGAGGATGTCGGGAAATAAAATCGATGAACGAGTTGATGGCAAAGTACCACATGACGACTCACCTATAGAGAGGATGTGTGAAGTAACTGGCGGACGGTCGTATCGCGTGAAGTCCCACTACGTACTAAACCAGTGCATAGAGAGCTTAGTGCAAAAGGTACAACCTGGGGTTGTGCTGCACTTTGACCAAATGCTCCTAAAAGACCTAAAAGATGGGGAAGTTCAAGATATTGCATTTCAAACAACCAAAAAGATGATTTACGTGCAGAAACATATATCGCAAAAAACGTTTCCAGTGGGTTTTTGGCCGCTGCCAGAACCCTACTGGCCTGATCCGAAGTCTGCAACACTTCCGCCAAGAGATGCACATCCAAAGCTGAGAATAGTTACTCCATGTGTTGATGAACCTCAAATGGTAAGGAATTTCCCTGTAGATAAGTACGAAGTGGAAGCCAGTCCGCTGACGCTCCAGATTTTATCAAAACGTGAAATGAACAAATGCTGGCCAGTGATCATATCAAATGGAATGCATGGCTTTGAGGTTCCTTTTGGGTATCTCAAGGCAAGTCCGAACTTTGCTCAGGTCCACCTGTATGTTTTAGCATACAACTATCCGGCATTGCTTCCACTCCTTCATGACCTCATTCATAAGTATAACATGAGTCCACCGAATGATCTGATGTATAAATTCAATGCTTACGTACGGTTGATACCACCATACTACTGCCCGTTCCTGAGAAGAGCCCTTTTGAACATAAACGTTCCATATCCTCTACTTCAATTTTTGCTACCCGAGAACGCCGATAATTATCTGAGTCCAAATATAGCTAACCAGCTGAAGCACATTAAAAATACGGCAAAGCAGGATCAAGAGAACCTGTGCCAAAAAGTTCTCAGGCAATTGCGACAGCCAAGGCCGCCGTATTGGCAAATTGAACGAGCGCGTTTGATTGTCGGACCACCCCTTCGAAGAGATTTGGTGCGAAATCCTCTTCTTCGAGATACGTTTAGCAAACTCCACACTGAAATCGAACCCATTGAGAACTATACAATTGTTGTGCCGTCGATGGTAAGGCAGGCTCCAGCGAAAAACTATCGTAATCCTTTCGACATTCCAAGAAGGGATCTTATAGACGAGATATCAAAAATGCGAGACAACTTCTTAAAGTCATCTACGGCGAATGGTATTGGATTGGTGAATAAAGACTCAGGGCATTGTCTGCCAATTTCTGAAATGGGTAACTACCAGGAGTATCTGAAGAACAAGGACAACCCACTACGTGAAATCGAACCAACAAATGTGCGGCAACACATGTTTGGGAATCCTTATAAGAAAGATAAACACATGGTTATGGTAGACGAAGCGGATCTTGGAGAAGTAGCTCCAATTAAGTCTCCAAATGCGCAGAATGCACAATCAAAAAAGCAACTTGAGCTTGGAAGTAGATCAAGAAAGCGAAAAGCAGGACCAATTCGAAGGGATTTTATTTTCCGACGGACATCGACTGATTCTCGGCCAAGCACGCCATTGATACCGTCATCCACATCGTCTTGCAAAGGAGGATTCGATTCGGAAACGGATGACAGCATGTCAGACGCTTCCTCTGCTATTTCTTCAGATGACGACGATCCGGATCGATCGTTTGATTTTAATGAACCAGACGAATTTCCAGCTAACGGGGATGTTACAAATATCATAAATGGAATGACAGATGACATAGAAGAAGGTGTGTCAAGACCGGTACCAGTTCATCTATCAACACCTTCACATATAACAATGCAAGTGAATCATAACAGCAATACCATCGTTAGCAATAATAGTTTAACTAGTCCGTTAGGCGGTGTTCTTGCTAGTAGTGGTGGACTATCCATCATTGGAAACGGAATCCCAAACAACAATATTCACATTCCGATTCCTTTCAGTTCTCCTATTTTCGTCGAGGCTGCCATGGCTACCCACCCACATCACCATCATTCGTATACACCTTTGGCGGCGTCCCAATCGGTAGGAGCTTTGCCGGCATCAACATCAGTCATAGCCACCTCAAGTATTGTAGGAGCAGCACAACTACAGCCAACTCCAGCTGCAACAACGAATGGCCACAATGACATCAACAGTGATGCGCAAGAAATCTCCAGAATTCTTCAACAATGTCATAACGGCAGCAGCAATAGTTGTGGTGTTGTTGTACCAGTTGCTTCAGAAAACTTAAAACATGAACTTATGATAGCAGATTCACTTCCTCCCGACTTTGAAAACAGTAAAACATTGGAAGTCGATCCAGACCAAAAGCCAGGAGTGAGTTCGAATGCCGCCTACACAATCAACTCGAACTTCGACAACCTTAAAAAAGAACTACCCGCTTCGCCTGCTGAACCACTGCTTACCATCGAGCAACGTGATGCTATTCGAAGGCATAATATCGAATTACGAGCGACAATATTTCGAGACATTCGTCGTCCAGGTCGAAACTACTCCCAACTTTTGGAGAACCTTAATCTAATCAAAGGCGATATCGATACAAAGTATAAGTTTATACAGATGTGTGTCGCTGAATCAAAGCGCTTTCGACGCCAACTCATGGCCAACAGTATACAAGATTGGTGGGATAAACGGGGCAACAACAATAGTTGTATAATGCAGAATACGGCGATGAGTTCGAGCTAACACCAAGGCTTCTACTAAATACCGCGCCAATTGTTTTTCGTTTAATTTTTTTTTTCGATAAATTACTTTAGAAGTATATACATAAATATAAAATATACTTGTAATAGTAGTAAGTAGTAGTTGTCTTTTAGTAACACGAGTATTCATTTTTATATTTTGTTTGCTCTTGAAAAAAGAAGAAAACAAACGCCAAAATCTTTTTAATTTTTGTAAATACCGTTACATTGAAGAAAACAAATAATAATTCTAAAGTTCAGTAAACACAAAAAAAAACTGTTTGTTAATTCTACTTCTAAAATATTACTGTTTTTTTTAATGAAATCATTGTGACATACTTTTTCTTTCCATGTTTAATCCCGAAAAAGATTTGTTAAGCAGTTTATGTATTAATAACTATGGATTTGTATTTATATTTTTTTTTTATTTTGTAAGTTAAAGCTTTTTAACTTTTGTTTGATGAATTTTTAGATACATCTAAATATTCCCTAAGGGTCCCCCTCCATAAGTATTGTTTAACTAAAAGTACTTAAAGTACTTACTGTGATACAAAGCTTTGATTGAGTTAGAAACGTTTAATTTATCAAGATTAAACATAAGTTTCGAAAATGTACGCAATTTATATTTTTATATTGTTATTTTTCAAAAGATGAATTTTATGAATCTATGAGTTATCATTGGAAGCTGATATTTTATTTCAAGAATATTCTTTAATATTTTCATTTATAAGAAAGAGAATTATAATCTTTCAAAGTTTACCAATCACAAGTCAATCAAATGAAGTAAAAGAGCCCCTTGCACAAAGATTTTTTATCTATTTTTTTTTATTTTTATGTGTGTTTTTGAGTAAATACTTAGTAAACTAAAAACTTCGGCTTTTTTCATGTTTTCTTTTCCAATTTATAGAAATAGAGTATACTTGGCGTTTTTATTTTGATCAAAACTCCAAAACTTCGGAGGAGAAGGACAAGGTCTGCCACCTTGTACTCTATAATAAAATGAACTTCAAAAGGTTCTTCGAGCCAATTACTCTTTTGTCATATGAGTTTGATGACCAGCCTTTGGAAATATACCGACCACTATATTTTCTTCGTGGAAGAACACGACAAATATAATAAGAATAATCCATAAAACCAAAACAAAAACCCTTCCGTTTGTTGTTCCTGTAGTCTTCAGATTTCTAAAAAATAAAAAAAAAAATTATTTTTTCTTTGGAACACAACTTCTGCCACATAACCAAATTTTCGTTCTTACATTGTTTGTATCCGCCTAACTACTTAATAACCAATTACCCCAATAATATATTAGACTCATATATTTAAAGCGTATTTCAGTGAGAAAAAAACGAAAACATTCTAGAGGGATTTTGAAGGGGGGAAATTAGTGTACTTTCAATACCACAAAAAGTTTTTTTTTTCAGAAAAATAATTTCACGCTTTAAGGTTGGAATATCTCGGAAAACCTGGCCGGTTAGAGCTTTTCTGAATCCGAATCTAACCGGTTTTATGGACTCAAAAATATTTCGAAAATAAGATATAATATAGATTGTGAAAGAAAGTCGGTTAAATTTTGTGGAACAGTAAATTTATTTCAAGTTGTTTATATATAATACCAACGCCCATTTAACCGACACAAAATCTTATCAGAGACTACTGTTTTTGCAGAACCCAACAAAATCAAGAATTTACTGACATTTATTGTACATGATATCCCTGTGAGTCACATAATAAATAATATGTATGTTCCCGTAATGAATAAAATTCGTAGAAATTCGCAGTTTTGGACAGTACGCGAACAGACATAATAATGAGATCTCTGGGATCTCTCAGTCACATAAACGGGATTCCTCAGAAAAAACTCGCTTGTTCACTTTTAGACGGAGTAAGATTTCTGAGGTCACATTAATCTAATTATAAAGATCGAGAGAGTTTTTTCTTATTAACTAATCGTTTTATATTTGTCGATAAGATCTCCGCTAAAAATTGTTTAAACTCCAAAATAATGCAAGTGACAGAGGAATTGTTTTTATCATGATCTGAACTAGAACTAGTCTAACATCAGCATAACTATTCTTCAAGAATATATTTACAAATCAAACAAATACTTATATCATTTCATTTGTCAATTAAAATGTAAATTTGGATTATTTTTTTTCTTATCGAATAATACATGAAGTTCGAGTGCGCCCTTTATATTCAAAATCATCGCAAAACTGTCTTATGTCTATGTCAAAACTCTTCATCTTTTTAAGAAACTCAAAACTCTTATACTATGTATGTATGTACAAATTGAATATGAACGAATACCATGATGTTTACAAATTCACCAATTCGTAGTTTTCCCCAAAAAAGTTTCAATTTTTAAAAACAACTGATCTTATATTTATTGAGTATAGATTTACATATACATATAAATGTATGCTGTTAACTTGAACTTAATATAATTATTAAAAAGAAACAATACGAAAAAGTTTCCTTTATATTTATTTTAAATATTTTTGTTTATTAAAAATAATTGTAAAACAATTTTTTATAAAACAAATCTTAAAATTACACAAACAAACAAAATATAATTATGTATAATCAAAAACCAATAGTTGTTTTTCTATAA
Organism: Epistrophe grossulariae; assembly: GCA_929447395.1. Classification (NCBI taxonomy): domain Eukaryota; kingdom Metazoa; phylum Arthropoda; class Insecta; order Diptera; family Syrphidae; genus Epistrophe; species Epistrophe grossulariae. Next base: position 65,014,188 of record OV839568.1, read on the forward strand.
AAGAAAACTGTAGAAAACTTATTAAAAATTTAAACAAATCTGTGTAAAAGTGTGTTTTTATTTAATTTGTACTGTCCAAATATTTTGAATAAAAAAATCATTGTACAGAACAAAAAATTAAAAAATAAAAAAAAACTGCAACAACTTAAAACAAAAAAATTCTAGTTTTTAAGATAGATAAAACAAATATTTTCTATTATAAAAAATGTATATAGAATTTATTATGTAAGATTGTTTTAAATGTAAAAAAAACATCTTAGTAACTTTTAGTAAAAGCCGGGAGCAAAACAAAATAAAACTTGCAGTTAGAAATGCAAAACAAAATATTATGTACGTTTGTGTTGTAGGTGTGTATGTGTTATTGAGCGAAAGATACATTGGTACATAAATATTAAAATTATAATTATTTCTGAATGGTCGTCATGAATCAAATATAAATGATGTGAACAAAAATACACTTAATTAACATGTTCTGTGTTGTGCCTCCCATATAAATCGATCTTAGAAAAATCATAAAATAATAGAAATAAAAAAAATGTTTAAGGAATTTTACTATTGATAATGTTGTACAATTTGTTATTTACAAAAAAAACAGAGGCGACATATATTGTTAAATATTTTCAGAACTGCGGATTTGAAATGCGAACGTCTTACATGTATGGTGCAGTTCAACTGTATGTTTGTATATGTTTTTCATGTTGCATTTAGATATATTTTATTTTTGCAGATTGATTAAAAAGTAATGATTAACATGGACAACATATTGTATGTACATTGGGGTGGGTACAGAAAATCAACTAGGTATTTGTTATAAATTCTGAAAGTTGTTAAGGTACCTATCCTAATTTACATACATACATTATGTAGCTGAAAGAAAAAAAAATGACAGAAAGTATACCTAGAATCCAAGGAAGAGAAGAGAAGTCACTGCAATGAAAAATTACAAATATTTAAAGATTTTTATGAAATATCGTAAGTATGGTGTCACGCATTTATTGCAATATCTGTAAGGTGGAAGTTTAACAATAAATACATACATAATTATGTATTTCATATTATTGGTGTATCTTAAAAAAATATATAGGCCTTTATTTTAACTGTTAGAGAATGTAAGATCCTGCCAAACGACATATTATCCCGACAATTTATCCATTTGTAATTTTGTGTTCTTAACATTTTTTTAAAGTCAGGTTAATGGTCTTTTGGAGACCTTTAAAATCGTTAAAAAGTGTGAGTGCCGGGACTCACGGTAAAGATGTGTAAACATACGTAACGTAACGTGAGGCTCAGAAACACAATCGCAATCACAAGATACGTTACGTTTTTTTTTCACACTACCGCAGGAATAGATGTTTACACATAAAAAAGCTTATTATGTATTAATGGACCTACCTGTAGGTAAACTCTAATGGCCAGTTGTACAATAGTGGTTCAGCCTCGGTTCAAGATTTTAACTCACCGATTTCGGCGGATTAACTAACGTTCAACGCTGGTTCAAGTATGTAATTCGTTATTATCACACACTTGAACACTAAACCACTGTTGAAACTCAATTAATCCGCGGAAATCGGTGGATACAAATTGCTGAACCACGGTTTAAATATTTGTACAACTGGCCCTAAGTGCCTGATTACATGATCGTTTTACTGATCACCGTGTGTACACGAAGAAAAAAAATTCTTTCAATTCAATCTACTCTTCCCTATCTCACGCCCTTAAAATCCAACCATGTCATCCATTCCACAAGTTTCGGAGAATACTTCATTTATTTCGTTGGTGAACTTCCTAAATATTTTCACCATACATAAAATTTTCTTTCATACATAAAATTACTTTTGAGTTTAAAATTATTCTTTTCGGAAATAATATAAAATAAAAGAAAAGGTTTTTTCTTGTAAGTATTTCAGTTGTTTTTAAATAATTTTTTATTAATTTTAAGCCAATGTTTAACAAAATGATCAATAAACGGAGGCAAATACACCCCCTCCCCTCCTTTCAAATATTGTTTAATAACTTGAAAACACCCTGTACACTAAATATCTTACCTTTGGAGAAACATCGTTTTTCGTTTGAAAATAAACACTATGAGAAGTTTAAATAAGAAAGTTTTAATCCCCTCCAACTTCTATTTTCTCCCCCAACTCAATTGAATGATAATAAATCAATCGCACATGTTCTGCGATTCGAACGAAATCAAATTGTAATCTATTTTCAATTTCGCTCGAAATGTATTTCTATTTTCTTCGATTCGTTCGTTTTCGAAAATTTCGCAACTACTTTGAACTGTCAAAATTGAAGGTGCATCCATTTTCAATTGTTTTGAAAAGTAAAATTACACTGCGGATGAAATTGAATGCAGAATAATTGACATTTTTAAGGGAAACTCAAGTCCAAGTAATATGTAACTTTTTATCGGCATCAAAATAATCAACGATGTCGCTTTTTCAGTGCCTCAAAATTTGAAATTAAAATTTTCAATGATGAGTTTCAATGAAAGCTATAACTGGCGCCTAATATCTATATGGTAGCAGATCTATTTCAAATAAAATAACTTATGGGGTAGTTGCACCTATTCTCGAACAGCCCCAGTTACCGAACACTTTTTCCTATAATTGGGCTTTTCCAAAAACTATCTTTGTCTTTTCTCTTTCTAATTTTGACAGTTCAAAACAACAAAAACAAAACATGTGATATCAAACTTCGAGAAATGTAAACAAATGCTTTTTCAGTGCAATGTGGATTTTTAATATTTTCTGTGATTTTTGTTTATATAAATAAGCTTGATAAGTTATTGAAGTTGTTTTTTTGTTAAATTGGCGTTATAACCATCGTTTTATACGTTTTTATTGGAAAACAAACAAGCACTATATTATAAAAATATTTGTCGTTTGTTTACCTTTCTCCAAGTTGAGACCAGCTGTTTCCTATTTTTTTTTTTGCTTATTTGAAAAAAAAACTGTTTGTTAATTCTACTTCTAAAATATTACTGTTTTTTTTAATGAAATCATTGTGACATACTTTTTCTTTCCATGTTTAATCCCGAAAAAGATTTGTTAAGCAGTTTATGTATTAATAACTATGGATTTGTATTTATATTTTTTTTTTATTTTGTAAGTTAAAGCTTTTTAACTTTTGTTTGATGAATTTTTAGATACATCTAAATATTCCCTAAGGGTCCCCCTCCATTAGTATTGTTTAACTAAAAGTACTTAAAGTACTTACTGTGATACAAAGCTTTGATTGAGTTAGAAACGTTTAATTTATCAAGATTAAACATAAGTTTCGAAAATGTACGCAATTTATATTTTTATATTGTTATTTTTCAAAAGATGAATTTTATGAATCTATGAGTTATCATTGGAAGCTGATATTTTATTTCAAGAATATTCTTTAATATTTTCATTTATAAGAAAGAGAATTATAATCTTTCAAAGTTTACCGATCACAAGTCAATCAAATGAAGTAAAAGAGCCCCTTGCACAAAGATTTTTTATCTATTTTTTTTTTATTTTTATGTGTGTTTTTGAGTAAATACTTAGTAAACTAAAAACTTCGGCTTTTTTCATGTTTTCTTTTCCAATTTATAGAAATAGAGTATACTTGGCGTTTTTATTTTGATCAAAACTCCAAAACTTCGGAGGAGAAGGACAAGGTCTGCCACCTTGTACTCTATAATAAAATGAACTTCAAAAGGTTCTTCGAGCCAATTACTCTTTTGTCATATGAGTTTGATGACCAGCCTTTGGAAATATACCGACCACTATATTTTCTTCGTGGAAGAACACGACAAATATAATAAGAATAATCCATAAAACCAAAACAAAAACCCTTCCGTTTGTTGTTCCTGTAGTCTTCAGATTTCTAAAAAATAAAAAAAAAAATTATTTTTTCTTTGGAACACAACTTCTGCCACATAACCAAATTTTCGTTCTTACATTGTTTGTATCCGCCTAACTACTTAATAACCAATTACCCCAATAATATATTAGACTCATATATTTAAAGCGTATTTCAGTGAGAAAAAAACGAAAACATTCTAGAGGGATTTTGAAGGGGGGAAATTAGTGTACTTTCAATACCACAAAAAGTTTTTTTTTTCAGAAAAATAATTTCACGCTTTAAGGTTGGAATATCTCGGAAAACCTGGCCGGTTAGAGCTTTTCTGAATCCGAATCTAACCGGTTTTATGGACTCAAAAATATTTCGAAAATAAGATATAATATAGATTGTGAAAGAAAGTCGGTTAAATTTTGTGGAACAGTAAATTTATTTCAAGTTGTTTATATATAATACCAACGCCCATTTAACCGACACAAAATCTTATCAGAGACTACTGTTTTTGCAGAACCCAACAAAATCAAGAATTTACTGACATTTATTGTACATGATATCCCTGTGAGTCACATAATAAATAATATGTATGTTCCCGTAATGAATAAAATTCGTAGAAATTCGCAGTTTTGGACAGTACGCGAACAGACATAATAATGAGATCTCTGGGATCTCTCAGTCACATAAACGGGATTCCTCAGAAAAAACTCGCTTGTTCACTTTTAGACGGAGTAAGATTTCTGAGGTCACATTAATCTAATTATAAAGATCGAGAGAGTTTTTTCTTATTAACTAATCGTTTTATATTTGTCGATAAGATCTCCGCTAAAAATTGTTTAAACTCCAAAATAATGCAAGTGACAGAGGAATTGTTTTTATCATGATCTGAACTAGAACTAGTCTAACATCAGCATAACTATTCTTCAAGAATATATTTACAAATCAAACAAATACTTATATCATTTCATTTGTCAATTAAAATGTAAATTTGGATTATTTTTTTTCTTATCGAATAATACATGAAGTTCGAGTGCGCCCTTTATATTCAAAATCATCGCAAAACTGTCTTATGTCTATGTCAAAACTCTTCATCTTTTTAAGAAACTCAAAACTCTTATACTATGTATGTATGTACAAATTGAATATGAACGAATACCATGATGTTTACAAATTCACCAATTCGTAGTTTTCCCCAAAAAAGTTTCAATTTTTAAAAACAACTGATCTTATATTTATTGAGTATAGATTTACATATACATATAAATGTATGCTGTTAACTTGAACTTAATATAATTATTAAAAAGAAACAATACGAAAAAGTTTCCTTTATATTTATTTTAAATATTTTTGTTTATTAAAAATAATTGTAAAACAATTTTTTATAAAACAAATCTTAAAATTACACAAACAAACAAAATATAATTATGTATAATCAAAAACCAATAGTTGTTTTTCTATAAAAGAAAACTGTAGAAAACTTATTAAAAATTTAAACAAATCTGTGTAAAAGTGTGTTTTTATTTAATTTTTACTGTCCAAATATTTTGAATAAAAAAATCATTGTACAGAACAAAAAATTAAAAAATAAAAAAAAACTGCAACAACTTAAAACAAAAAAATTCTAGTTTTTAAGATAGATAAAACAAATATTTTCTATTATAAAAAATGTATATAGAATTTATTATGTAAGATTGTTTTAAATGTAAAAAAAACATCTTAGTAACTTTTAGTAAAAGCCGGGAGCAAAACAAAATAAAACTTGCAGTTAGAAATGCAAAACAAAATATTATGTACGTTTGTGTTGTAGGTGTGTATGTGTTATTGAGCGAAAGATACATTGGTACATAAATATTAAAATTATAATTATTTCTGAATGGTCGTCATGAATCAAATATAAATGATGTGAACAAAAATACACTTAATTAACATGTTCTGTGTTGTGCCTCCCATATAAATCGATCTTAGAAAAATCATAAAATAATAGAAATAAAAAAAATGTTTAAGGAATTTTACTATTGATAATGTTGTACAATTTGTTATTTACAAAAAAAACAGAGGCGACATATATTGTTAAATATTTTCAGAACTGCGGATTTGAAATGCGAACGTCTTACATGTATGGTGCAGTTCAACTGTATGTTTGTATATGTTTTTCATGTTGCATTTAGATATATTTTATTTTTGCAGATTGATTAAAAAGTAATGATTAACATGGACAACATATTGTATGTACATTGGGGTGGGTACAGAAAATCAACTAGGTATTTGTTATAAATTCTGAAAGTTGTTAAGGTACCTATCCTAATTTACATACATACATTATGTAGCTGAAAGAAAAAAAAATGACAGAAAGTATACCTAGAATCCAAGGAAGAGAAGAGAAGTCACTGCAATGAAAAATTACAAATATTTAAAGATTTTTATGAAATATCGTAAGTATGGTGTCACGCATTTATTGCAATATCTGTAAGGTGGAAGTTTAACAATAAATACATACATAATTATGTATTTCATATTATTGGTGTATCTTAAAAAAATATATAGGCCTTTATTTTAACTGTTAGAGAATGTAAGATCCTGCCAAACGACATATTATCCCGACAATTTATCCATTTGTAATTTTGTGTTCTTAACATTTTTTTAAAGTCAGGTTAATGGTCTTTTGGAGACCTTTAAAATCGTTAAAAAGTGTGAGTGCCGGGACTCACGGTAAAGATGTGTAAACATACGTAACGTAACGTGAGGCTCAGAAACACAATCGCAATCACAAGATACGTTACGTTTTTTTTTCACACTACCGCAGGAATAGATGTTTACACATAAAAAAGCTTATTATGTATTAATGGACCTACCTGTAGGTAAACTCTAATGGCCAGTTGTACAATAGTGGTTCAGCCTCGGTTCAAGATTTTAACTCACCGATTTCGGCGGATTAACTAACGTTCAACGCTGGTTCAAGTATGTAATTCGTTATTATCACACACTTGAACACTAAACCACTGTTGAAACTCAATTAATCCGCGGAAATCGGTGGATACAAATTGCTGAACCACGGTTTAAATATTTGTACAACTGGCCCTAAGTGCCTGATTACATGATCGTTTTACTGATCACCGTGTGTACACGAAGAAAAAAAATTCTTTCAATTCAATCTACTCTTCCCTATCTCACGCCCTTAAAATCCAACCATGTCATCCATTCCACAAGTTTCGGAGAATACTTCATTTATTTCGTTGGTGAACTTCCTAAATATTTTCACCATACATAAAATTTTCTTTCATACATAAAATTACTTTTGAGTTTAAAATTATTCTTTTCGGAAATAATATAAAATAAAAGAAAAGGTTTTTTCTTGTAAGTATTTCAGTTGTTTTTAAATAATTTTTTATTAATTTTAAGCCAATGTTTAACAAAATGATCAATAAACGGAGGCAAATACACCCCCTCCCCTCCTTTCAAATATTGTTTAATAACTTGAAAACACCCTGTACACTAAATATCTTACCTTTGGAGAAACATCGTTTTTCGTTTGAAAATAAACACTATGAGAAGTTTAAATAAGAAAGTTTTAATCCCCTCCAACTTCTATTTTCTCCCCCAACTCAATTGAATGATAATAAATCAATCGCACATGTTCTGCGATTCGAACGAAATCAAATTGTAATCTATTTTCAATTTCGCTCGAAATGTATTTCTATTTTCTTCGATTCGTTCGTTTTCGAAAATTTCGCAACTACTTTGAACTGTCAAAATTGAAGGTGCATCCATTTTCAATTGTTTTGAAAAGTAAAATTACACTGCGGATGAAATTGAATGCAGAATAATTGACATTTTTAAGGGAAACTCAAGTCCAAGTAATATGTAACTTTTTATCGGCATCAAAATAATCAACGATGTCGCTTTTTCAGTGCCTCAAAATTTGAAATTAAAATTTTCAATGATGAGTTTCAATGAAAGCTATAACTGGCGCCTAATATCTATATGGTAGCAGATCTATTTCAAATAAAATAACTTATGGGGTAGTTGCACCTATTCTCGAACAGCCCCAGTTACCGAACACTTTTTCCTATAATTGGGCTTTTCCAAAAACTATCTTTGTCTTTTCTCTTTCTAATTTTGACAGTTCAAAACAACAAAAACAAAACATGTGATATCAAACTTCGAGAAATGTAAACAAATGCTTTTTCAGTGCAATGTGGATTTTTAATATTTTCTGTGATTTTTGTTTATATAAATAAGCTTGATAAGTTATTGAAGTTGTTTTTTTGTTAAATTGGCGTTATAACCATCGTTTTATACGTTTTTATTGGAAAACAAACAAGCACTATATTATAAAAATATTTGTCGTTTGTTTACCTTTCTCCAAGTTGAGACCAGCTGTTTCCTATTTTTTTTTTTGCTTATTTGAAAAAAAAACTGTTTGTTAATTCTACTTCTAAAATATTACTGTTTTTTTTAATGAAATCATTGTGACATACTTTTTCTTTCCATGTTTAATCCCGAAAAAGATTTGTTAAGCAGTTTATGTATTAATAACTATGGATTTGTATTTATATTTTTTTTTTATTTTGTAAGTTAAAGCTTTTTAACTTTTGTTTGATGAATTTTTAGATACATCTAAATATTCCCTAAGGGTCCCCCTCCATTAGTATTGTTTAACTAAAAGTACTTAAAGTACTTACTGTGATACAAAGCTTTGATTGAGTTAGAAACGTTTAATTTATCAAGATTAAACATAAGTTTCGAAAATGTACGCAATTTATATTTTTATATTGTTATTTTTCAAAAGATGAATTTTATGAATCTATGAGTTATCATTGGAAGCTGATATTTTATTTCAAGAATATTCTTTAATATTTTCATTTATAAGAAAGAGAATTATAATCTTTCAAAGTTTACCGATCACAAGTCAATCAAATGAAGTAAAAGAGCCCCTTGCACAAAGATTTTTTATCTATTTTTTTTTATTTTTATGTGTGTTTTTGAGTAAATACTTAGTAAACTAAAAACTTCGGCTTTTTTCATGTTTTCTTTTCCAATTTATAGAAATAGAGTATACTTGGCGTTTTTATTTTGATCAAAACTCCAAAACTTCGGAGGAGAAGGACAAGGTCTGCCACCTTGTACTCTATAATAAAATGAACTTCAAAAGGTTCTTCGAGCCAATTACTCTTTTGTCATATGAGTTTGATGACCAGCCTTTGGAAATATACCGACCACTATATTTTCTTCGTGGAAGAACACGACAAATATAATAAGAATAATCCATAAAACCAAAACAAAAACCCTTCCGTTTGTTGTTCCTGTAGTCTTCAGATTTCTAAAAAATAAAAAAAAAAATTATTTTTTCTTTGGAACACAACTTCTGCCACATAACCAAATTTTCGTTCTTACATTGTTTGTATCCGCCTAACTACTTAATAACCAATTACCCCAATAATATATTAGACTCATATATTTAAAGCGTATTTCAGTGAGAAAAAAACGAAAACATTCTAGAGGGATTTTGAAGGGGGGAAATTAGTGTACTTTCAATACCACAAAAAGTTTTTTTTTTCAGAAAAATAATTTCACGCTTTAAGGTTGGAATATCTCGGAAAACCTGGCCGGTTAGAGCTTTTCTGAATCCGAATCTAACCGGTTTTATGGACTCAAAAATATTTCGAAAATAAGATATAATATAGATTGTGAAAGAAAGTCGGTTAAATTTTGTGGAACAGTAAATTTATTTCAAGTTGTTTATATATAATACCAACGCCCATTTAACCGACACAAAATCTTATCAGAGACTACTGTTTTTGCAGAACCCAACAAAATCAAGAATTTACTGACATTTATTGTACATGATATCCCTGTGAGTCACATAATAAATAATATGTATGTTCCCGTAATGAATAAAATTCGTAGAAATTCGCAGTTTTGGACAGTACGCGAACAGACATAATAATGAGATCTCTGGGATCTCTCAGTCACATAAACGGGATTCCTCAGAAAAAACTCGCTTGTTCACTTTTAGAGGGAGTAAGATTTCTGAGGTCACATTAATCTAATTATAAAGATCGAGAGAGTTTTTTCTTATTAACTAATCGTTTTATATTTGTCGATAAGATCTCCGCTAAAAATTGTTTAAACTCCAAAATAATGCAAGTGACAGAGGAATTGTTTTTATCATGATCTGAACTAGAACTAGTCTAACATCAGCATAACTATTCTTCAAGAATATATTTACAAATCAAACAAATACTTATATCATTTCATTTGTCAATTAAAATGTAAATTTGGATTATTTTTTTTCTTATCGAATAATACATGAAGTTCGAGTGCGCCCTTTATATTCAAAATCATCGCAAAACTGTCTTATGTCTATGTCAAAACTCTTCATCTTTTTAAGAAACTCAAAACTCTTATACTATGTATGTATGTACAAATTGAATATGAACGAATACCATGATGTTTACAAATTCACCAATTCGTAGTTTTCCCCAAAAAAGTTTCAATTTTTAAAAACAACTGATCTTATATTTATTGAGTATAGATTTACATATACATATAAATGTATGCTGTTAACTTGAACTTAATATAATTATTAAAAAGAAACAATACGAAAAAGTTTCCTTTATATTTATTTTAAATATTTTTGTTTATTAAAAATAATTGTAAAACAATTTTTTATAAAACAAATCTTAAAATTACACAAACAAACAAAATATAATTATGTATAATCAAAAACCAATAGTTGTTTTTCTATAAAAGAAAACTGTAGAAAACTTATTAAAAATTTAAACAAATCTGTGTAAAAGTGTGTTTTTATTTAATTTTTACTGTCCAAATATTTTGAATAAAAAAATCATTGTACAGAACAAAAAATTAAAAAATAAAAAAAAACTGCAACAACTTAAAACAAAAAAATTCTAGTTTTTAAGATAGATAAAACAAATATTTTCTATTATAAAAAATGTATATAGAATTTATTATGTAAGATTGTTTTAAATGTAAAAAAAACATCTTAGTAACTTTTAGTAAAAGCCGGGAGCAAAACAAAATAAAACTTGCAGTTAGAAATGCAAAACAAAATATTATGTACGTTTGTGTTGTAGGTGTGTATGTGTTATTGAGCGAAAGATACATTGGTACATAAATATTAAAATTATAATTATTTCTGAATGGTCGTCATGAATCAAATATAAATGATGTGAACAAAAATACACTTAATTAACATGTTCTGTGTTGTGCCTCCCATATAAATCGATCTTAGAAAAATCATAAAATAATAGAAATAAAAAAAATGTTTAAGGAATTTTACTATTGATAATGTTGTACAATTTGTTATTTACAAAAAAAACAGAGGCGACATATATTGTTAAATATTTTCAGAACTGCGGATTTGAAATGCGAACGTCTTACATGTATGGTGCAGTTCAACTGTATGTTTGTATATGTTTTTCATGTTGCATTTAGATATATTTTATTTTTGCAGATTGATTAAAAAGTAATGATTAACATGGACAACATATTGTATGTACATTGGGGTGGGTACAGAAAATCAACTAGGTATTTGTTATAAATTCTGAAAGTTGTTAAGGTACCTATCCTAATTTACATACATACATTATGTAGCTGAAAGAAAAAAAAATGACAGAAAGTATACCTAGAATCCAAGGAAGAGAAGAGAAGTCACTGCAATGAAAAATTACAAATATTTAAAGATTTTTATGAAATATCGTAAGTATGGTGTCACGCATTTATTGCAATATCTGTAAGGTGGAAGTTTAACAATAAATACATACATAATTATGTATTTCATATTATTGGTGTATCTTAAAAAAATATATAGGCCTTTATTTTAACTGTTAGAGAATGTAAGATCCTGCCAAACGACATATTATCCCGACAATTTATCCATTTGTAATTTTGTGTTCTTAACATTTTTTTAAAGTCAGGTTAATGGTCTTTTGGAGACCTTTAAAATCGTTAAAAAGTGTGAGTGCCGGGACTCACGGTAAAGATGTGTAAACATACGTAACGTAACGTGAGGCTCAGAAACACAATCGCAATCACAAGATACGTTACGTTTTTTTTTCACACTACCGCAGGAATAGATGTTTACACATAAAAAAGCTTATTATGTATTAATGGACCTACCTGTAGGTAAACTCTAATGGCCAGTTGTACAATAGTGGTTCAGCCTCGGTTCAAGATTTTAACTCACCGATTTCGGCGGATTAACTAACGTTCAACGCTGGTTCAAGTATGTAATTCGTTATTATCACACACTTGAACACTAAACCACTGTTGAAACTCAATTAATCCGCGGAAATCGGTGGATACAAATTGCTGAACCACGGTTTAAATATTTGTACAACTGGCCCTAAGTGCCTGATTACATGATCGTTTTACTGATCACCGTGTGTACACGAAGAAAAAAAATTCTTTCAATTCAATCTACTCTTCCCTATCTCACGCCCTTAAAATCCAACCATGTCATCCATTCCACAAGTTTCGGAGAATACTTCATTTATTTCGTTGGTGAACTTCCTAAATATTTTCACCATACATAAAATTTTCTTTCATACATAAAATTACTTTTGAGTTTAAAATTATTCTTTTCGGAAATAATATAAAATAAAAGAAAAGGTTTTTTCTTGTAAGTATTTCAGTTGTTTTTAAATAATTTTTTATTAATTTTAAGCCAATGTTTAACAAAATGATCAATAAACGGAGGCAAATACACCCCCTCCCCTCCTTTCAAATATTGTTTAATAACTTGAAAACACCCTGTACACTAAATATCTTACCTTTGGAGAAACATCGTTTTTCGTTTGAAAATAAACACTATGAGAAGTTTAAATAAGAAAGTTTTAATCCCCTCCAACTTCTATTTTCTCCCCCAACTCAATTGAATGATAATAAATCAATCGCACATGTTCTGCGATTCGAACGAAATCAAATTGTAATCTATTTTCAATTTCGCTCGAAATGTATTTCTATTTTCTTCGATTCGTTCGTTTTCGAAAATTTCGCAACTACTTTGAACTGTCAAAATTGAAGGTGCATCCATTTTCAATTGTTTTGAAAAGTAAAATTACACTGCGGATGAAATTGAATGCAGAATAATTGACATTTTTAAGGGAAACTCAAGTCCAAGTAATATGTAACTTTTTATCGGCATCAAAATAATCAACGATGTCGCTTTTTCAGTGCCTCAAAATTTGAAATTAAAATTTTCAATGATGAGTTTCAATGAAAGCTATAACTGGCGCCTAATATCTATATGGTAGCAGATCTATTTCAAATAAAATAACTTATGGGGTAGTTGCACCTATTCTCGAACAGCCCCAGTTACCGAACACTTTTTCCTATAATTGGGCTTTTCCAAAAACTATCTTTGTCTTTTCTCTTTCTAATTTTGACAGTTCAAAACAACAAAAACAAAACATGTGATATCAAACTTCGAGAAATGTAAACAAATGCTTTTTCAGTGCAATGTGGATTTTTAATATTTTCTGTGATTTTTGTTTATATAAATAAGCTTGATAAGTTATTGAAGTTGTTTTTTTGTTAAATTGGCGTTATAACCATCGTTTTATACGTTTTTATTGGAAAACAAACAAGCACTATATTATAAAAATATTTGTCGTTTGTTTACCTTTCTCCAAGTTGAGACCAGCTGTTTCCTATTTTTTTTTTTGCTTATTTGAAACTGACGGCTGGTGGAAAAGCCCAATCGTTATAATTTCGTTATTTTTTCATTTTTTCTTCCAAATCAGTACAAATGCTTTGCAGTAGGTACATTCCCTCTCCAATTCCACTAAATTCTCCACGGATTCAGTTGTATTTTATCATTTATGTGTTAAAGAATTGTCATTTCACAAAAAGTTTTCTAAAAGTGCGATTCTTTAAATTTTAATAAAAAAAAAACTTGTGAACTCGTCGCCCGAGAATTGTTTTGTCGTAAACGCCAAATTGCACTTTTTTAAAGTGGGTATGCAGTTCTATGTTTTCAAAGCTCCTCTTTCCATTTATGAAATCAGATTTGACCTATCATTTACCGTTACTGAGAAAATCAGTATGCATTTGTCGTATATCCGCCCAAAATAACTCATCCCTTAGTTTTGTTTTCTCGTAAACGCCAGATCTTGGCATATACGACAAAATATCTATATTTTCCCGATATTTTTTTTTTAATATTGTTTTGTCGTACGTATATAGGATTTTTTTTAGTTAGAAAAAGAATTATTAAAAATCAACCGCAACACTTACAATATCATGTCATGCCTTTTTTTAAACCCAAAAATCCATCCCTTAATTCCGTTTTTAAGTTTATTTTTTTTATACAATAGTTTTGGAAAAAATTATTTATAAACTCAAATTTAAAAAAAAAATTAAGAAAGTTTTTTTCAAACTCATTTTGTTCAAAAATTTACGTTATTAACTAGTAATTTTGGTTTTAATATTCAATTCTCGTATCAATTTGTATTCAAACACTGAAAACCAGATGTTGAAATGTCTTTTAGTTTTTGAGAAAATCGAAAATCCCGCTCGATTCGGTATTGAATTGAACTATCGCATTTGTGTGTACTTTGTCGTATGTGTATGAGGTTCTAACAAAGTACTGACAAAATGATTTTGGAGATAAACCTCTATAGATTAAAAACTAAAACCGACTCAACAATCTGGAATACCTTAATCAAAAGAAGATTTTTCACACAAAATTTTATTAAAATTGTAGAAAACTTCATCGGTCAGTTTCTTTTTTATTTAAACGCGAAACTTAAAATGCGATTTCCCAAAATTGCTCAAATGGTTTATACGACAAAACAATTCTCGGGCGACGATTAATCTCGGGAAACTACGGATTTAGTAAAGTTCAATTTTGAAGGTTAGTACTTGCAAGTTGCAACTATTTTATTTATCAAATATATGCCTTTGTTTATAATATTTGAAGAAAATTTTCAAAAATAAAGCAGCGTTAAGCCCGTATGATACTACATTTTTTTCTCATTTTTAATTCATTGAAAATAAAACTAAAGCAGCACGAAGGATTCAAAAATATCTGCACGACTGGGTCGCACGAACTTGCTCTTATAAGCGATCACACTGTGTTTTTAAAGTTTTAACATTTCAAAAACTATATTTATCTTATAAAAGAAATAAATCAGTTATGGGAGCCTATTATTGTATACCACCTAGGCTTAAAACTTAGTTAAGTTTAAGGTAGTATTATGCGAGTAGGTACGTTTATTTATGAACAATATAGAACCGTGTTGCAAATATGCATGGAACTTACAGTTTAGACTGAAAAATTGTAAAAAAAATATGTAATTAAACATATGTAAATTGATTAAACAACCTCTGAAATTGTGTTGACAACAATGCGATGATGCATCATCCGATTTCTTAAGGAAATCTCAATTTATGAGAAAAAAAAATTGAAAATCTTTGGAGTGGTTTTTTAAAAAAATAATTTTTATATATAAAATTTTGAAAAAATTAACAAAAAATGGTATGCAATTAGCCTTTATTAATTCGGAGTTACAAATTAATTAAAAAAATTAATCATCTACCCATTTTCGAAATATGGAATTTTCAAAAAATAATTTTTTAAATTTTTTGAAAAGTCAATAACTAATTTTTTTTTGAAAATTTTGGTATGCAATATTATTAGACCTTATTTGAAGCTTTTAAGCAAACAAATTCAATAAAATCAGTTCAACTGATAATGAGATAATCGAAAATCAAAAAAATGGTTCTATGAGAGATACCATTTTTTCCAATAGTATGTAAGACCGTACAGATATTAGTTCACACAAAAATTTTAATCAAAATCGTAGGAGCCGTTTTTTTCGGAAAAATGAGATTTTCAATGCCGGTTTTTAAACATTTGTATGGGAGGTACCGTTATTTTTGGTTATAAGAATAATTTTCATTTAAAATCTGATAGATAATGTTAAAAAACTGCTGGGTACTTAAGCTCTCAAAAATTTTTTTTTAAACTTTTTTTAAAAATCCAGAAAAGTTTTTTTGAAAATTTTGGTATACAAAACTTTTAAAACTTTTTCAAACATTCTCCATTTGAAGTGTTTTTGAGAAAATCAAAAAAACGGTGGGAAGTACCATTTTTAACCATTTTTCGGAAATTTAAAAAAAAAAAATATTACTGAATTTAAAAAAGAAGTTGTGGGCACGTTTTTGAGAAAAATAAGATTTTCATTTTTTGCTAAACAAATTTTTGCGGCAAGTACCGTTTTTTTTGGTCAAAAAAAATGAAAAAAACTAAACTACTAACTTTGGAGAAAATCGATCGACCCGTTTAGGCTGCAGTCGAAAGGACATACAGACAGACAGACGGACAGAATTGCGAGATACACTTTTTTCGACTTCGTTATCATCGTAATATCAACTTTGATCAAAATCCCGTATAAAATTTTTTTACGAATCCATAACTTGCTATATAGTACCTTTATATCGCAAGTAAAAAGAGGCTGGGTGCGACCCACACTGGTAACTTCCCATTGGTGCCCTTGGAAACTAGAGACCCAACGTTATTTTGTAATAAGAAAATTCACAATTCAAGATCTTTGAAGACCTTATCATGGTGTTCAATAGGTAATCAAGTGAAGACCAAAAGGCCGTTTGTTTTCGAGATATTCGAGATATCGCGGAGTCAATAACATTATTTGTTTTTAGAAAAAGATTTCTGAACAATTTTTTTGCCGTTTCTAGTAATTTTTTTTTTTGCTTTAATAAAAACTTATCAGCTGATTTTTTTTTTAAAACTTTATCAGTAATTTATTATGGCTTTGTGTGCAAAATAAAATTATTTCGTAGTCGATATCATTGTTTGTTCTTGAGATATCCGAGCCGAAAAATATTTTTGAACAACTTTTATTGGTTTTATTTTTCAATTTTGTTTGTTTCAATTTCAATCGAATGTTTTTACAAACTTTATCAATAATTGTTGACAACGTCATTGTATTTAGTACAAAATTAGCCCAGGCGTCGAAATCAGTTTTCATTGTCGAGATATTCCAGACGAAAACTAATATATACATATATATAAATATACATTAGGGTCCATTTTTAAATTTTTTATAAATTTAGGTGGCCCACCCCAAAATTTTGTTACATAGGTATATTGCATTAACCATGTAAAATTTAAGCTTATTTGCTCAAGGGCAACCTCGTGCTCAACAACTGTAAAGGTTTTGCTTTGACTAACGTGAAGTTAGTATTGATCTTTTATACTGTGTCATAATATGTCTGTTTCTTTTTACGAAGAAGAAGCCTTATCTAGAGGAAAACAAGTTCGGGATGATTATAATGAGTTTATAGAACTCACCATGATTGTTTTGAACAAACCACCTCAAAAGATTCACTGGTAATCACCGGGACCTATCCATCATGCTCGTTATATGGCTAAACTTTTGCTACAAAAATATTTCTCTTTAGAAGTGATATATTCAAGCTTTCTAAAAGAAAAGAGAAACAGATTTCTAGGTTTGTCAGTTTTGGTGCACTTGTTTATACCAAAGCTTGGGTTAATGGCATGCTCCCTTGGCAGCAGAAGCACCAGGTGATGATTTGGAACTTTGAAAGAGTTTGAAAGCTTACGAAGCTATTGTGGTACCTTTCTGATGAGCTAGTATCCTTCGCATTGTTTTCAGACAAGACTAGTTGTGCCGAGAAAAAAGCGATTGTTGAAGGCATGAAGGTTGAAGCCAGTCCTCGTTTGATTAGTGGAAATTGTTCTTGTTTATCAATTGATGCATCTTTAGGAGTCTTTGCTTCTAAGAGGTCCTTGAAAACATTTGACCCCGAAACTTAGAATGAAGGAAAAAATAGCATCAGGAATTTATGTATAGTAAACAATACTGCGGAAAGGGGTGTTAAACTTTTTGAAGATTTAATAAAGTTTTGACCAAGGATGCAGAAAAAAGCAGTTTATCCTTCAGGTGGTTGAACAAAACAGAAAAATGGTGTCCACTGATACGTCCAAAAAAGCTTGAGTAGAAGTAGTTTTAAGTAAAAAAACATAATTTTCTTTGTAAATAATATTATAAATATATGAATAGTATTTATAGGGTGTCCCATAAATGATGATCCAAACTGAAACTGGTGATATGCCAGGTCATGACCACTCAGATTTTAGTAACTTGTCCGAACCGCATCATTACGGTTTTCGAGAAACGGCTATTTTTTTGAAATTTCGAAAAACCCCTTCTTTGACCCGGTTTTTTGGTCACCCTGTCCATAGTTGAATTTTTTAATTTTTACACTAAAATATTGCCTAATAATGAGATCAATTTTTTGCATTAAAATATTAAAAAATTTCTGCACCATTTTGCTAAAAATTCATAAATTTCATGACGCTTTGATCAAATCTATTTTTTTACTTCATTTTTCAAAAGAGCACACTGAACAAAAATCGTATGACTTAGAACAGTTTGACAAAAAAAAAAAAATAATAAAGATACAAGAGCTAGCTAGGTACTTTTTTTTAAGAAGAATATAATTTCAGAATAGAATTCTAATTCTATTGTCTGTCGATTGGCATAATCAACGGATCCTAGAATTCCACTATTTATTGTTTGATTAACATCGTTTGAAGACATTCAATTAGTTAACTTTTATTAAAAACATTTTGGTATGGATATAAAATGAAAATGTTTGTACGCAGCTGGCTAGTCCGCGTATTCAGGTTTGGTTATTATACCAGAAAGAATCAGCAGCGTTACCACTTCCGGAAAAAAAGTCGAAGCAGATTTCAAGAAAAAAGTGAAGTAGATTGAGAAAAATCGAAGTAGATTTAAAAATGAACCTTTTTTATATAAATTTAATCTAATTAAAATAAAAACAAAAACCGACTCCCAGACTTCATATTAACATATATTGTTTAATAACACTTATAAAATTTATTTAACAAAAAAAGCATACGTTATTTTTAACTTCAATTTCAGATGTATATTTTGTATACGTTTTATAACAAAATCGTTAATTTTATCAAAAAAAAACTTAGAATAAAACATTCTCGCAGGCTCCATGTTTAGCTACACTTTATTATGTTTTTTTTTCTAAAAAAGAACATTAAAATTATTTTAATATTAGGTAGTATATATAAGTAGTAGTATAAATAAAAAATATTTCAGTCTTTAACTTTAAATCGGCATTCGTTTTTCATTTATGTAGTTATATTTCCATCTACTAATTTATATTTTTAAAAATAAGCCAATATATTTTTCGGTGGGTAAAATATATTGTTTTTTGAAGCATTGTCTAGGTTGATGAGTTCTTTGCATAGCATAATGCTTTCCACAGTTCCGCAGAGAGAGTTTATTGGTGGTTTCGTATTGGATAGTGTTCATTTCAGAGAACTTGCGCTCTGCTGCGGCGGAACGGAGAAAAAGAAGTACATTTGGTCTTATTCTGCAAAATTGAAGTACTTTGAATCAGGGATTTTTAAAATGAAGTAGATTTCAATATTTTGGTGATGGTGCGAAGCAGGAAGTAGATTTTAATTTTTTTTCGAAAAAAAGAAGTAGATCTACTTCAATTGAAGTAAAGTGGTACCACTGAATCAGACTCCTTTCATCGGATTCGGTTATTGCCTCTTCAAACTATAGTTTTTGTATTAGTTGCCATCAAAAATAGAAAGAGACAAAGTAATACATTTAGCAAAAAACGTAATTCACAATTTAATGTGCGAGAGTGAGAAAGTTGTGCGTTGTCATTTAGTGAAGGTGGCGCGATTGTATTTGTGAAAACAAACAGAACTACTTGGCCCGCCGGTTTCACACACACGATAGAGCCGAGCTTCGGCTCGATGGCTCGGGCTCCAGATCCAGATGGACTTACTGAGCCACATCGAGCCATCTGAGTTTCCCCACACACGATGGATTTTGCCTCGACGCGGGGCCATTTGGCCCGTTGGCTCGCTCGTGTATGGCCAGCTTAAGATACCTGACAATTTTTTGTCAGATTGCCGTTGACAATGAAGTGTCTGACAAATTTGTCAGACAAAATTGTGTGTTCAGACGATTGTAAGACATTTGGAACAGTTTTTTCACGGACAGATCTGACAATATTGTAAGATCTGACAATCGTCTGTACTTAGCTTAAGTATGTTTATTGTTGTGATCAACACATAAGTGCACGTATGAATGCATTTGTGTTCGTGTAACACACTAGGGGTATTCCCGATCCGATGCAACTGGTCTTGTATCATTGCAAAAATGCAAAAGTGTAAATTTGCTATACCCTAACCCCATTGTGAAAAAAAACTTTGCACTTTTGCAATGATGCAAGACCAGTTTGCATCGGATCGGGAATGCCCCTACTATTTTGAAAAATCCTCATTTTTCCTCGATATGCCCGTTTCTCTATTTCTTCTTCTAAGGTTACAAGAGTTTACCATCTTTACGATGTTTACCATCTTCGTGGAACACACAAATTTGTTTAAAGTTTAAGATTTTTGAAAATATTTCCCATACAAATTTTGACAGTTCGTTTACGACGTCGTAAACTTTAAGACGTTTAACACGTTTACGATGCTTTTCCGACGTTGCATGAATACCCTTATTACTTTTTTGTCTGGAATATCTCGACAATGAAAACTGTTTTTGACGCCGCCGCGCCCGCGCCGCCCGCCCGGACTAATTTTATACTAAACATGACGTTGTCAACAATTGACAAAGTTTGTAAAACATTCAATTGAAAAAAAAAAAAAAATGAAAAACAAAAATACTAAATACTGTTCAAAAATTTTTTCGGCTTGAATATCAATAGGCGTGTTTTTTTGCAAGCCTGGGGGGAATTGGTTGAAAAAAACGACAGCGGGGATTAGCGACGCCATGACAGTAAAAAACATGGAGTTTTCATACAAGCTATCGATAACATGTATGTAATTCATGCCGATAACACAGTTTTTCTGTGCGCTTAAGTTAAATCCCGAGAATTCTCGTGGATTAGTTGTTGTTGCGTTTAACATGTTAATTGTTTAGCGCCGACGTCGTTTTTTCACCCAATTCCCCCCGGACTTGCAAAAAAACACGGCTAGTATGTCTGTTTGGTTACTCCAACATGTTGCTACAAGTTGCTACTGGTAATTTTGTTTCTATGGGATTTGACAGCAAATTGTGCTACGTCGTACGTCGTCGTACAACGTTTCGAGTTACCAAACAGACATAATGCCATGGGCTCCGCCATCATTTTATCCAACACATAATACCATAACTACTTAAGAATTGATAGGGTTTGTAAAAAAATTCAACTGACAGTTTTAACATTATTTAACAGAATTTCAAAAAAGTGTAACGCCGAGTAGAGAAAGAGGGCGAAACGTCAGGGGAATAGACAAAATTATTGCGTTCATGCTAGGATCTTACTGGTCTGAGGAAACAGAATACGAAGAAGATGATAAAACGGACACCAAAAAATGGAGAAGTGTTCGTAGGCAGGGATGGCCACTACATTTTTCACATTTGCTAACTTATTTAAACGTATTTAAATGTAGTTAATGAAACAAATTGTAGCAAACTTAGTTTCAAATATCAAATGATCTGTCAGTTGTAACTTTGAAGCTTGAATTTTGAGTTAAAATGTTCAAATTTGTATTGAAATTTTATTATTTCTCTAAATTTACTTTGTATGTATATGAAAACGTAACAATTTGTAGAAAATAAGACGTGTAGTTTAATAAAATTAACTACGCTTAGTTAATGATGTAGAAAATGTAGTGTAGTTAATTCGGCCAACCCTGCTCGTAGGCTTTCAATGAAACAAATTGTAGCAAACTTAGTTTCAAATATCAAATGATCTGTCAGTTGTAACTTTGAAGCTTGAATTTTGAGTTAAAATGTTCAAATTTGTATTGAAATTTTATTATTTCTCTAAATTTACTTTGTATGTATATGAAAACGTAACAATTTGTAGAAAATAAGACGTGTAGTTTAATAAAATTAACTACGCTTAGTTAATGATGTAGAAAATGTAGTGTAGTTAATTCGGCCAACCCTGCTCGTAGGCTTTCAAGATTTGCATTTGAAGAGCAAATTTAAAAAACGAATTTATTCAAAGTTTTAAAATACATAAATGCTTTTTTCATTTCTAATGTACCTCAACTATGCTGGAATGGCAAATCGGGTAATTTTTTTTTAAACAAACAAAAATCAAAATTGAAAAATAAAACTAATAAAAGTTGTTCAAAAATGTTTTTCGGCTCGGATATCTTAAGAACAAACAATGATATCGACTACGAAATAATTTTATTTTGCACACAAAGCCATAATAAATTACTGATAAGGTTTAAAAAAAAAAAATCGGATGATAAGTTTTTACTAAGGCAAACAAAAAATTACTAGAAACAGCAAAAATTATTTAGAAATCTTTTTCTAAAATAAATAATGCTATTAACTCGGCGATATCTCGAATATCTCGACAACAAACGGCCCAATTTTGGCCTTCACTTGATTGCCTTTTGAACACCCTTATAACGTCTTCAAAGATCATGAGTTGTGAATTTTCTTATTACAAAATAACGTTGGGTCTCTAGTTTCTAGGGCACCAGTGGGAAGTTACCCGGGTGGGTCGCACCCAGCCTCTTTTTTATATTGTTTGACACAGTTTTTAAAATCATATCAGATAGCTGGCGCCTGTTATTGCTCATACACTGAATAAGAAAATTTCTGGCCTTTGTCATGATCCTTACTGTCTGGATGTTGGCCTTTAAGTCTGGTTGGGTCCTTGTACGGCATTAGCATTAATTTTTGAATTCAATCAAAAGAAAAGAAACTCCAAAGAAATGGTGTCCCTCATGTCGTGTCGCTGACCACTTGTTGCGTTTAACTTGCTACTGCATTTTGTCGCGTACCATTTCAATTAAAGAAACAAAATTCATCAAAATCAGTTGAACCGTTTCCAAGATATCGAAGAAAAAAATGATTTATGGGAGGTGCCGTCAATATCCAATTTTTGGAAAATTACAGATTTTTTAATAAATAATTAAATTTAGACAGGTAACGTTATTATGGTCCTAAGCAAAATGAACAATAAGGCTAGGTACAAAGTTTGAAGAAAATTTATTCACTCGTTTTGGCTGCAGTCGATTGGAGACTTTTTTTTTTAATTTTCCCAAAACCGAGTTTTTTTTTCTATGGGTTATAACAGCAAATTGTGAAATTTTGTTAAAATTCGTGCAAATTCGCAAGAAATTTCACGTTACCAAACAGACCAAATGTAAAGTTTGATCGAACTAGGATGTTCGAATATCTGGTTCAGTACCGAGTTAATCAATACTAGGTTAATCCAGAGTCGGCGTACCTACATGACATGTATGTAGGTACATTGTACATTCATCCTGTTCAAGAAACTTGTTCTCTAATTAAATTCAATGACAAATTTGTATGAGCAACAGTTTTTTTTTTAACTTATTTATGATTCTTCTTCTATTAAAAACAAAAAAAAAAACAATAGAATATAAAATATAATTATAGAAAGTATGAGTATGTACCTACATATATCTAAGATGAGTAATAATAAGTTCAACCAATTCTGCAACACTTTATGACGAAATCATGAAAACATGTCACATCTAGATGTATCTTCATAAATGTACATATGGCAAGATCGATTTTTTATTATTTTGATTTAATTTAATGATAGTGGGTAGATCTATTCTATATACTCTGTGGAATTATTTAGGTAAAAGAGTTTGGAACAGACCAGAAGAATCAGAAGAGACACAATCGACGCGATCGACACATTAGAATCAAAGTACCTACCTAAATATGTACATTAGGGTGGTCGTTAATGTAGGTGGCAAAAAAAAAGTTCATCTTGGATGGGTCTAACTAAATCAGCTCGAAATGAAGAATATTTTCATGTTCTACGGACGCTGTAAGCCGTTAAAAAAGAGGAGAGTAGGAGGTTTTGTCATCACGTGGTTTCAGTCACTAAGATGAAGTGGTCTGTGTAATAACGATGGCGGTGGCGATCACGATAAAATGTGGGTGCCGCACATATAAAACAAATGAGAGGCACACATCAATCGCTTAGATGTGTACTGTGGACATCTCCATTGATTCACATGTGCGGAATCCACATTCAATATTTCGTTGTTAGGCGTGTTTTATTGGGAATCTATAGATAATACAGTAAGAAATTCCCAAAAAAACGCATCAGTAGTACCATGGCTTTTATATTTCTCATTTGGTATACCTGTAAGAACAATTTGAAAGTAAAAAAAATCCATCCACAGTAGGATTCTACTTTAGCTTTTATCGACCGTAATTCTACTGGCGATGTTGTGTTTGTAATGCATGTACAATCGTACTATACAACGGATAGATTTTTCAATAAAAGGCGTTTTTCTTTTTTAGCCCCGAGCGTGGCACTGAGCTGTCAAAACGAAAACTATGTTACTTTTTAACTCGGAGCGCTCCGAGCTCTCAACTTGCATTTCTTTTTTAGCTCAGAGCTCGACCGGGGCTCAATCGATGAGCTCGGAAAAAAGTTACCGAGCACATCGAGCACAAAGCTGCGCGCGGCTAACTTCATACAATTTTCATGTAATTTGACAGATATGAGAGTTCAGTGCTCAATTGAGTTTCTTAAATAGATCGGTGCGCTCAGGTCACGCTCTGCTCGGAGTGAGCTCTATTCGCTCAGTGCCCGCTCTGTGCCCCGCTCGGGGCTAAAAAAGAAAAACGCCTAAAGCACACCTATTGTTTCTTAGTCCCCTTTCACACGAGGAAACAAGTTGCCGGAGATTTTTTTGACGTTTTCTTTTAATTTCCTTTAAAATCTCTTGTACCTTTCACACGAAGAAACAAAATCGTGGAAACTTTCTGTTGTTTCTTTTTAAAGTAGCTTGGTTGAACAAACACTACTGTGTATGTGAATAGGAATGTCAAAAAAATCTCCTCAAATCGTTGACCGGGGAGATTTCATTTTCCCCTCTTACTTCTTGCCCTTCTCACCCATAAACTGAAAGTTGCTGGAAACTCAGTTTCCTCGTGTGAAAGGGGACTTATGGTGTTGTGAGTACAGAGTAGTTCTTGTGGACACTCGAACAGCCATTGGCCACGTTCAGGTTTGTATCAAAAGCTATCTGGATAGCTTTGTGTTGTTGTAATCCCTTGTAAAATCACAGCTGATGTCAAAGCAGCTGTTGCCATAAAATAAATCTCAAGCTATTCTATAAATTCTGGGCTACTCGTCTATCCTATGAGAAATGTCAACAACAGCTGATTTGCGTTCAGAAACGTACTGAATAATGGAGTATCTTAGATAGGCTATATATGTTCCCCCACACCAACGCAAATCTGTGGTGGCGACGACGAAAATAATAATAACAACACTTGGTTGTCAATGAAAATAACACTTTTTTAAGAAAAAAGTGTAAAAACTGTCAAACTTTGAAAGAAGGAGAAAATACTCTCAGAGAGGGAGAACTTGTCCAAAAGTTAACAAACGCAATGAACCACTTTTTGTATAAAATGTCACTTTTGTGTACAAGACGTCAAACATTGACTAATCATTTTGAATCCTGTCATTTTTAAATTATAAAATAATTTTTATACTGAAAAATATCGAACGAAAATGTAACACCGGTTTTGATGGACTTATCTGAATCTTCATCAAGTGAATGAAGATAATCTAAATTAATATTTTGTAAATTCCTAGCCAACGTCAAGTAACAGACACTGACAGCTGTGTATTTGACAGTTATTACACTCTTTGCCCACAGACATCCAATGGAGGGGAAATAATTTGCTCTCTCATTGTGCTCTCTCGTTGCAACTTTTTTGAGTTTTAAACCTACTACGCAGATCGAGTCAAATTAAATTTTATCTCTACATTCTTTTTCTCAAGACAAATTTTGATGGTATAGAGATAAAAATAAAATTGAAATGAAAGCAGTAACGAAGCTAAAAATAGTTTTTTTGGATTTTGTGCCTACGTTCTATAACTCTCGCATCGATGAAATTGGTCGGGAAACGTTGGAAAATGGAACAAAACTCATATGATTTGTTTCTATTTTCATCGTTTCTCGACTGCTTTTGCTGATGCGAGAGTTACGCCCCTATCATTCACTGGATACATCCAGATTGAAACTTAAATCCGGATGTATTTACATTGAATTTGTATACTTTACGACTGGATTAAAGTTTTAATCTGGATGTATCGAGTGAATAATATGGGCGTTACAGAACGTAGGCACTGCACTGCAATATTAAAATTATCAAAAAATCTGTACAAAAAAGGGTTTGCAGCCGTTACTGCGAGTTTATTCATTCAAAAATCATTTCCATGAACATATATTTTCATGCTTTAAAAAATGTTGCTGGACTAGTTTTTGGCCCTCTTAAACCGTTAACAAACAGCTATTTGTGTCAATTTGTGAAAAATTGTCAAAATTTGTGAAATTTTGCAAGAAATTTCAAGTTACTGAACAGAGCTATTATTGTTTTCGTCGTCGCCACGAAAGATTCGCGTTGGTGTGGGGGAACCTTATATCCTGGTGCAACCAGGATGCGGCCATTTTTAGTTTCTGAAATTTTCAACTTTGACAACCTGCGCAAAATATAGCTTTAATGCTACCGTCTCGTATTGGATGCGCGTTTCAGTAAAACGGCTGATTGTCTTAGAGGCTGTTTAGATTGGGAAGATTGAAGCCGGTATCACGGCAGTTCGTGGCAACAAAAGTTTGTTGTTAGGTTTGTGTAATGTGACTTAAACTGATCCCTCACAACAACAACAACTAATTCTCAACTGGCTCAGCTAAACCCAGATAATTTCCGGGCTTAACTTAAGCGCGCAGAAAAACTGTGCTTCCGTCATTAATTACATACTTGTTATAGTTAGTTTGTATGAAAACTCCATGTTTTTTTCTGTGATGGCGTCGCTAATCTCCGTTGTTATTTTTTTCAACCAATTGCAAAAAAACAACTTTGGGCCTTACTAATAACCAAACACTAATGTCGACTATTAGTAAAGTGCAAGGTTAAAATAAAGTGCGGAGCTTAAACAGAATCCTACTAATAACATATTTAACCTTCTCGTTAACAAATCCTCACACTTTCCTTGAATCTACTACAATTTCCATCAAGATGTTGTCAAATAAATGTCAAACTTTCTTGGATTTTCAATTTCATTAACTTCGCGTCAACAAAAACAAATATTTAGAAAAATGAGTTCAAGTAACGAAAAATATAAATTTATTCAAGGAAACTCGCAAAATTAAAGAAGCGATTCCATCAAAAAATGCACGCGGGACTGGGTATATAGAACGCAATTTCATAAATTATATATTTTTCATTTATTTGTATGTCATAAATATGTATTAAGTAACAATAAAGGATATGCTAAAAAAAACTTTACTTAAAATAATCAGACATTTCATTTTAAAGTTATTACTTCGAAAAAAAAGTAAGAAAAAAAAAATAAAAAACTAAAAACAAAGAATCTTGAACTTGGTGTTCGATGGGCTCTTCTTTTCACAACAAGCGTATCCGATCTGCGGGATGCATTTAGGAATTCCTTGAATTCATGAGTTTAGTGTACAGCTTAAAGATGGATTTCCATGTACTAAATTTTAACGTCTTGCTAGTGCTAATCTGGAGATTTTCGTTTAACTATTTACTAAATTTGGTTATTAGTAAGGCCCTTTGTGTTGACGTTGTAAACTTTACGACTTTTACTACGATGGAGAATACCTTTATTATTTTGTAGAATGAAATCATACCCTTAATTCGGGCAAAAATGCAAAATGTCAAACATTCACTCATTTTCAAAAAGTACACTACTAACCAACAAACTTCACATCAACCAACAAAAAAAACACTCAAGAGAAAAACTCAAAGAACCCAGTCTTAAAAGAAAAGACGTCAACTTGTTATAAAAGTGATTTCATCATTTGGTTTGTAATTTTAATTCAATAAATATTTTGCGTTCGACGAGTAAAGGAGTGTTTTTTAATTTTCCTCACTTAAATCTATAAATATAAATTAATATTCTTGAAAACATTCGTGCGGTGCAGTCGTGTCTCAAGTGTCAATAATAATTTATAAATTTTTTATTACTAAATATACAAAAAAAAACAAAAGCAATGGCCGAGTCAAGCAAGAGGAATATTCCCATCAAATTAGGAGATTTCAGTGTAATTGATACAGAATTCTCAAGCATTCGGGAGCGATTCGATTCCGAAATGCGCAAAATGGAAGAAGAAATGGCCAAGTTCCGCTCTGAATTGATGAATCGTGAGGCTAACTTCTTTGAATCTACAAGGTATGTTTTTGCCAGTTTTGTTTTTACTATTTAATTTAATTGTTTACTTATTTAACTGTAGAGAAATATTTATATCGATATAGGGAGCTATTGAAGAAAATTTCTCAGCACAATAAAAAAAAAACAATTCCACTATTTTATCGGCTCCGTTTTCTGTCCATGTCTATGTTTTGCTTAAGTCAATCGCAATTGGCAACCGGCATTTGACTGTTTCTTAAACTGAGAAAGTATAGAGTTCCGGTTCAATGGCATTTGCCATGGGAATAGAAAGCATAGAAATTATCCCTGTACCTAACAATTTGGATACATTCTGTGAAATCTCGATACCAAAGTAAAATTTCCAATACGAAATAATATTAGGTACCTACACATTCATTTCATTAACCCATGCTGAAGACGCTAGCTGAATTGTATTGATTTACCTACGATGCCAAACGAAATTTGAATCTAAAAATAGCTGTCTTTTTGATTTTGAGGTTACCACACAGAAACGATACAAATACAATTCGTTGCAGAAGAGTTTGGAAGATTTTATAAACAACATTTCTTATTTACACCTACATTTATTTACTTATAGCAGCTATTTGGTATAACTAGTGTATGTCGGCTCTGAGTCACATCTTAAAAATTTAGTGTTCAGTTTTTGTCCAAACAAACAAAAAACGGTTTGGGCTACAAGTTACCTAGGTAATTTTAAATGTATTCTTTCGTGTTTGAGTGAATTAAAATACATTAAGATTCTAGAGAAATTATTGATAAATTTTTATATTCTCAAATGCAATTGCTAGACATTCGGAGGCATACAATTCAACAACATGAAAAAACCGAAAATTGCTACAAAATAAAAACCGTTCCAACGTGTGGGGGATGAACAAAGTTTTGTTGGTTTTGGGTTTTGCCTTTTAAGAGCATGTAATTTAAAATATAATCGACTATTAGTTCGTATTTTAAAAAGAATAGTTGATAAAATATTTTATAACTTTGAAAAACAGTATTCTTTCTAACCCTTCTAAAATTAGGTTATCGAATGTGCAGCGATGAATTCAACAATATGAAAAGAGATTGTTTATATAAGAAAGCATTGAATATGGTTCAAATTATAGATTCTGAAACTTACAAAGATCTAGTCGGGTCGTATATTGGCTCCGTACTAGGTTTCACAACCGAAAACTGTCTAATAGGCAAGTACGCAATGCGGCTTGACGTGTTTTTAAATGATTTTTGTAGAAGAGAATAAAGCGATTCCCCATCTTTGCAGAAGTCCTGTTCTATTCCAATGATGAAAATTTCATTTTGGAGATTTAGTGATTTCTATATGATCTAGGAAAGAGGAAGTAAAATTTCTGGATTGATTTGGTATTACAATTGTCCAACTTATAAAATGTTTCCATTTGCTTTTTACTATCTAATTTTAACAAAAGTTAAAGACAAAAATAACTATTTCCTGTCAAATTTGTCTTTCGTCATTTGGAAAAAGATTAGTGTGTCTTTAGTGCTTCATTGTTGTAAGTATAGCTTATATGATTGTTTTTATCTTTTTAAAATTTTAGGTCTCGTTTAAATACAAAAAGCATGGAACTTTTTCAATTAAATTATACAAAAATTTAAACTAAAACTTGCAAATTAGTTTCTAACTTCACAATTTCTTCATTAAATTGTTTGTAAACTAGTTTAATTTTAATTTTAAAAATATTTTTTTTTCGCTTAAATAATACCTACCTATTTCTTCATAAAATTCATTATATTCAAAATATTTTATATCCTCTTCGTAACTTGAAATGTATTTGTTAGAGTTCGTGTCACATCACTTAATTTTTGAAACAATTAAAAATCAAAACATGACAAGTCCAAAAACCACCGTTATTTAAGGTTTAATTTGCTAACTGCATAATCTGATAAAATTTACGAGAAATTTGTGTTTATTATCAATGTATAGGGATAACGATGTGTCCATTGAAACAAAGAAGTATTCACTCCATCTGTATCTGATTTAAAATTTTACGCGAAATTTTTGTTTATTATCAAAACATCACAAGCCCCAGACTTATAATTTTTTTTTGAAAATAAACAACAGCGTCTTTATTTATATTATCATAAAACATCTAGATATTTTATAACTCAATTGATAAAGAGTGCACTTTGTCAAAGTTTGCTTGTTTGTTCAATTCAAGAAACTTAATTTCTGTGATTCTTTGTGTCCAGCGTTTTTTTAATAACTTAATGTAAATTTTCTTTCTCATGAATTTGAGTTTGAATAAGAGGAATGAGTTTGTTAGAGATTATTTAAAAATTTCCTCCTCGAAAGTAGACACAAAATACGAGTACCTTGTCATGATCGTTCCTTGTTTTTCCAATTAAATCTTCTATTTTCTATTGAAATACATCATTGAGGCTTTGAGATACATATGAGTTTATATTATTAAAGACTAAATGTTGACACTGTGGGTGTCAGTACAGTGGTATATTAATTTATACTGAACTTAAATTAAATTATTTCAAGCAATAGTGTTATTTTTTCTATTTAGAATGGTTTCAATATTTCGGACCAAAACAAATAAAAACTGCATACAATTAAAGACAGTAACTTCGAAAAACAGATTTAAAAAAATAAAAAAGATACAATTTTGAATAAAAATTTGTCTTTCAAAGTTTAAAACGTCAAAACATAAGAGGGGATTCAGAAGATTACCAAAAATATTGTCAAAAAGAATGAAAACGTATTAAAATTCATAAACAAAAAAACAGTGTCAGTACCATGTCTTCGAGTTTTAGTACTTTTCACTATATTTTTTGTTTCTTAAAAGTTGTAGTAACGTTTAATAAATCCCAGCATTTTTAAACAAAATGCTGGGATTTATTAAACGATTTTATCGTGATTTCCGGGATTCGTATGTCCTAAAGCTTCTCTTTGTATCTTTTGTAAGACCAGTCCTCGAATACGGATGTATAGTATGGGCACCTTACTACTCCATACACATTTATAGACTGGAGGCAGTCCAGAGAAGATTTAGCCGCTTTTGTCTGCGTTTTTTTCCATGGTCCCAGAGTGCGACTCTGCCTCCCTATACTCAAAGACTCAAGTTGATTAATCTTCCCTTGCTCTCGAAACATAGAAAGTATCTTCAGCTATGCTATATTGTTGGCAAAGTCAATGGTTCTATAACCTAATCATCAGCTCTGGATCGATTAAATTTCAGCTATAGTCAAGCTAGCATAAGAAGGCAGCTACCTTTATGTCCTCTATTCAGTAGTTCAAACTATGGTGTCAATAGTCCTATTAATCAATTGATTTCAGTTTTCAATAAATATTTTTTCTTAATTTCATCAATTAATGACAATTTAAAATCAATTAAATTTAAAGTTAACTTTTTCAACACAACATTGTAATTACCTAGGTTAAGGCTATTAACGTTAGTATTTAACGGATTAATAAATAAGTAAAATGCTTTAACAGATTTAATACAATGTCTACGTAGAATCATCCATATAATTACTTAGCTTTCTACAACATACTAGTTGCTATAAAAAAAACGAGCTGTGCTCGGAGCAGGTGTTCATGAAAATATAAGTGATAGAGCACCTGCTTCGAAAAGCACAGTTCGGGATGAGCTTCAATTTATCAACAGCACCCACTGTGTTCGAAATGATGAGCCATTTAACACAAAACTATATTTTAGCAAATTTGCAAACATTGCCTGCTATATCCTCTCTACAACAAATATCTTTTAGTTAAAAAAAAAATATTTACGGTCAGTTTGAAAGTAAACATAATAAATTCTTGTTGGCATGAGGGACTCTAAAGCAAAACTAAATCATATATTGTTGTTAATTAAAATAAGACGTGCAAGCATTTTTTCGCCCACAATAAGCTATTAAACACACATGAGCTAATTTTGATACTCTTATAACATACCTATATTATATTTAAATTTATTTAGTTATTATTATTATGTACAAACAAAAAATTATTCACCAAAAAAAAAACTTAAAGAATGTTTTATTTAATCTGCGATCAAGGTTATAAAACAATCATTTATTTACTTCTAAATTTCCAAACACATTTTAATCCACTCATTAGGAGAGAAGAGGTAGATATCTCTACTCTATGCTAATGAAATTGAGAATTATGAGATAACAAATCAAAAAGAAATAAACGTAGTCGCATGATGTGTTAAGCGATGATGTCAGTGAGTTTTGTTTTTCTATTTAAGTATAGGTATAGGTAGTGAGTAAAGGTTGAAGTTGTTCAACAAAAAAAAAAAATTAAACAAAAAAACTGTCGACAAATCAAAAATTCCTATCAAATACGTAACACTTGTGCATTTAAAAATAAACATTGAACAAGTATAATAGCTTCAGTTCAAAATATTTCTTTTTCTTTATTTTTTTTGCTTGTCTTAACTGTCATTGGCACAAGGGTTTATAAGTGAGAAGTTGAACAAACCAAACTCTCCCTTGTTGTGTACCACATTTTGAAAGTCCTTTGCCATAGAATTGTAATAAATGAGTGACGTAAACCTTAATTTGCAACACGAACGTGTTTATATGGTATATTATAGTCAGTGAAGGACGGTTGCAAATGATATTCAATTTAAAAAAAAACTTAAAAATAAACTTAAAGTTCAAAATTAAAAAAAAAAATTAACGGTCGCAGGATAAGTTGCGAAGATCACATCAATAAAGGGACCCGTTGGTTGTTTTCGGGACAATTCGATGGCCCCGTGCAAATCTATACTAAGTGCAGTATAGTTTTGAGTTACCGTTATACTATTGAAAGCCCTTTAATTTAATACTTTTCCTGCGAATCTAACAAGAATGCCTTGAAAATAGAGGTCAAATAGGGCTTAGTATAATGCCTTATTTCGACATTTATCCCAAACAAAAACAAACTTTAAACGTCTCCCCTGACAAATAAAAAAATACACTTAGTATTGTTTTGCGCGGCGCCATCGAATTTGCAAAAAACACAAAAAAAAATATGATAATAAAATCAAACTTGTTTTCCAACGCATGCCTTTTTTTATGTATTAAATATAAATAATAAAATGAGTTTCAAACAAAATAAAGTAAAGTTCGATTTTATTTAAAAGAAATACCTTTCAGCGTAATTTCCATGTCGTCATTTCTGTGATCGAATGTTGTCATTTCCATGTCAGTTCTTTCATTCCTGTGATATAGAAAAAGTTAAAAATAATAAAAACAGGTGGGGCATTGGCCTTAAATGTTAAATAATGTTTTTTGACTTCAGAGTAACAAAAAATTATTAAATACATTTATATTAGCAAATGTCCATTCCGATGTGCAAAATATTAGTGTTTTGATAATATAAAAAATCAAACTTCATTAAGCAGCTATCCCTGCATGAATTTATCTAGAATCGATGAATAGTACAATGTGGTGCAACTTTATCTGCCGAATTATATTTTTATTAGAATATAGGGCAGTAGTTATATATTCCACAAGGTTAGAAAGAATGTAAACGAGGGGAGGGAGTGCAAGTGAACAGACTTTTTTGTGCGATAATAAAACGGGGTGTTTTGTTTTCGTTTTACCACAACGAAATTCGTATGTTCGTGACGTTCTTTTTGTTAAGGAAAATTGTTATGGTCATCGCTGTTTTTTTTATGATATATGTAGGTACAAACTATTATAAAATTTTGTTTTTCTTAAGACATAAATAAGTCATTAGGGCACCTACTTGCTGGTTTTTGTTCAAAACTTAATTGTTTCAGAAATTCAACGTTGTTTTCTTAGGAGCAGCTTCGTTTTTTATTTCGGGACTTAAAATTAACGGAAACATCAAAGCTCTTTAGGGACCAGTTATAGCTTTCATTGAAACTCATCATTGCAAATTAAAATTTAAAGCTTTGATGTACTTAAAAAGCGAAATCAGGCATTATTTTGATGGCAATATAAAGTTTTTGCCTTAATTATTAATTTTTGCCAAAAAATATTTAATTTTGGCCGTGAAATAAACTACCTTATAAATACAAAATTGATCATTGAAATCTTAGAAGTCATTTTATGTGAAAGGCTGGGCCAAAATTAAATATTTTCTTGACTAGAAATAATAATTGAGTCATCAGCTTTTTATTTGCATCAAAATATTCACTGATTTTGCTTTCAAAGTGTCTCAAAGTAAACAATTCAATTTTTCAATGATGAGTTTCAATGAAAGCTATAACTAGCCCCTTACTAATATATATTTTATATTATAAATATTATTGGTATGAAGTCGATGTGTTTCGGTCTCTAAGTGCTAATAACTAAGAAATTACAAAACGACTTTGAGTAGTAGACATAATGAGACCAGATTCGCAAATATTATTACAAAAAATTCTTTATGGAATAATAGTCCAATCAATAAAGTATTTGACTTGGAAAAAATCGCCGGAAAGCTGGATTTTGGTATACAGCCTCCTCATGGACAAAAATGTAGGTAGGTAGTAGGTGTTGCCGTTGTGTTTTTATATTCAATATATATTTTTTTTATTTGCCCCTCCCACCTAAAAGGGTGGACAAATACAGTGGGTCGATATCTTAAAATCATGTTCATATAATGTACCAACAACAAAAAAAAAATTGATGCATTTATCACAAAATGCACAATTTTTTAACTAAGCCGCTCACAACTAGATACCTACATATATAGAAAAGTAAGACTTTTAACTCTTTCAATTGATTTATTTCCGAAACGGTTATTTTTATGAAAAAAAGTATGTTAATGTTTTTTATAGGAAATTTTCCAAGCTACAAATAAGTCTTGAACATTTTTTTTGTAAAACTTACCATTTGGGAGTTATTACTGGAAAACCATTTTGGAAATCCTTCAACCCCCCGTAAAATTGTTAGCGGCGCTCATATCGACGGGGACTTTTGACAGTTTCTTAAGAACCACGAGAAGGCTGTATACCAAAATCCAGATTTCCGGCGATTATTTCCTAATTGGGCTACATGGAATGGAAAACATTCGTGGCTTTATTGACTGGACTATAAGTACAGTCGACTCTCCCTAAGTTAGTCGAATTTTCACTGGATACCAAGATTTGTTCGAGTTAGAGAGAGTTTTGGAAAAATTCGAGTTATAGAGAGAAACATTTTTTTGTTTTAAAAGGTTTATTTAATAAATAAAGGTTAATATATGTATGTAATGCAACCAACGACACAAAGAAAAGGATAATAATGTGATTTTTTTTTTTTTTTGCGTTGTAACTTAAAAAAAAACTGTATCTTTTATGGAGGTACCAGGGATATGAATAGGAAAAAACACGAAGAACTCACGATGATGGCACTCGCGATGCTACACATACATATTTTTGATTTTTAAGTGTGCAGGTAGCACTTGATACCCAAATACGAATTCTGAAGGGGTAATATTTTTTTATTTTATTTTGTGCTAAACAAAATTCGACTTGAGGGGTGAAAAAAGATGAAAATAATCGAGAGAATGTGTTCGAGTTAGAGAGAGAGTTCGATTTAAAGAATGGTTTTTGTATGGAAAATTGAAGGGAATGATAAAAAATGGCGAAAAAATTCGAGTGAAATTCGACTTAGAGAGAGTACGACTGAGGGAGAGTCGACTGTAATTGTATTGTGAATATGTATTACAAAAATTATTAATCAAACTGAAGGAAATGTTATGGTTTGTTTTGAACTATAAAGAGAAGGCTTTCAGGTTGAGAAAGGAATGTTTCACATATTGTCATAGAGCCAAGTCGACTGAAGTCAACCGGAATAAGTTAGAAGAAACGAGGTAATGTCTGTAATGTTCAGCAAGTAATTGATTTTACGGGACAAAACTTCTTTGGTATTCTTACTTACAGTTGGGAGAGAAAATTGAAAGATCTCGATATATACAAATCTGATGGCCATTTGGCCCGGATGATATTACAAACATTGTTTTCAAGACCTATTCTTCCACGCTTGAAAAATAAACTTTTATGTAGGCGGCTTTAGTAGTAATGTATCTAGTGGATGTAGTCTTTACATCTGATTAGTTATTAGATTTGATATTTCAAAAATTTTGTATAGACTTTATTAATAAAAATGCCTGCATTTAGTGCTGTGTGCTCTTCTAATTTTAAAGTTCCTTGGTCTTTAATTTGGATATATTAATTTTTAAAAACTCATTTTAATTAGTATAAATTTCATTATTAACAAATAAACAAACACGTAAAAATGTAACCCGTGTAGTATTAGCCCAAAAACAACGTGTGTGTACACTCATAATGCTTAAGCCATTCAAAGTAACATTGTTGAATAATACATGTCATGCTCTGATGAATGATGAAAAAAATTGTATTTGAATAATTTCCTGATGAGTGTTGTTCGCTTAATGATCTCAGAAAGCACATTCACAAAATGCATTCATAAATCTTCAATAGGCTGCATTCATAAGTAATTGTATTTTATTTAATTTTTTTTTTCAAATTAAGCGCAATTAATTCAATCTCATAGAAGAAAATTTTATTTCAATATAATAAAGCAATCATAATATGACACTTTAACGATCATTTACTAGCTTTTAAAGAGAGATACCGATGTAATTACTCGCATAATAAAACTTTTAACTGAGGTAATAAAAAAAATAATTCGTAAAAGAATTTAAAGTATGTAGGACGTAGGTATTATTTCTTGATGAAGAACTTTTCAAATTTGCATCAAAAAGTCAATGATCTTGTTTTATTTTTTTTCTGACTTTAATAATATGCAAATACATACATGCACATTGGACATTGTATGTAAATACCTATGTATGTACATGTGTATTTAAAAGATAAGTAGGTATTTGCACAAAAATTATTTTATCGAAAGAACTTGATTGTAAAAATAAGCCTTAAACGATTGATGGTTCAATAGCCTTATTGAATGCTAATTTTGGTTCTCTTAACGCAAAGCTCATTCATATATATGTAAATGCATACATATATATATCAACGATTAAATTTATATTATGATATATGAAAAGTGTTTTTTTTATAAGCACATTGATCTGTTTCTGTTTGATATAAAAATATCTTTCCAATTTGATATACTCATGAATTAACGTAAGTTCCCTGAGGTACCTCTTCCATAAATTTTTTTATTCGCTAACTTGCGAGAAAAAAAAATTGTCTAAGATCGATTTGGGAAAATTTACTCCTACTACTGCAAAAGCATTTGATTGACCATTTTCGAATAATGTTTTCGGAGTGTTTTTCTGTCCTAATTTCATAAATGAGTTAACGAGGAATATCCACATGCGTCAATTAGCATTTTGTGGCATTTGTATCTATGTTCCTACATTATAATGCTTTTTCACATAATATGTATGTATTTCATTAAGGAAGAAATTTATTTTTCAATTTCTATAAGGAATATCACTCTTCAGAGAGTTAAACCATTTCGTTTAGAAATGATTCTTCAGCTGAAATAGGACGCTGACGATTAAGATATACAAAATAGCTTAGATGTTCAAAATTTTATTCTGTGCTAACAAAAGTTCTTTTCTATTCATCTATTTCTTCAAACTATTGCTGTGCCGTCTTACAGTCATTACATTATCTAGCTTAAATTATGATATTATGATATTATTTATCATTATTTTGTTTTATAGTACAAGCAATAAAAAGGCACTATATGTTCAAAAACCATTTGAACCAGGTAGAGTTGGTTTTTACATATTTCGAGTTTTATATAAAATGCCTAAAAAGCCATCCGCTATACTTCTTGACCTCATCAAAATAAAATATAGGTAAGGGTTACTTATTCAAACATGATATACAACAACCCACTATACTATTCAATAAATCCATGTAAAATGGCAAAGCTAAAACAATTTCAATTTGTAACACTTTATTAATAGATTCTTAGCCCACATAGACATAACAATGCCATATTGCTGCGAGCTGTAACTATATATATTTATAATATATACATACTTGAGGAAAGACTCTTTAAGTAAATCTACAATGCCACGTCATCTATACACTCATGGCCCACATGCAAACACACTCTAGCTCTTTAAATCTTTAATCAACACTTTATTAGGAAATTAAAAGTAAAGACAATTACATACATATATGTATTTTAATAAATATGTGCGCAACAAACTATCGCCAATTGCCAGCCAAAGAAATATGACAGCTGCGATTAATTGTTTAATTAAGTCCACAACTTAACAGTCATATACACATTGTGCTTGGACAAAATAATAATAATCTGATTTCTTCGCTAATGGCTTTCTTCGTCGTCGATTATTACTAGTAAAGTGTGCTATATTATTGTTTGTCATCGTATCATATTTCCTTATGATTCTAACTCCAATCATTAATAAGATGCCATACAGTTTTGGCGATAGTGACGCGCAAATAAGTAAATATTTAATTAATCTAGAAAAAAGAATATAAAGTGCACTACTGGGTCGCACGTACAACCTCTTTGTTCTTATAGTTCAAGTTGTTTTAAAAATAAAAAAAAATTGTTATTTTTGGAACAAATTTTGATTGAAATAAGCTGTTCCCGAGAAAGTTGAAAATCAAAAATCAGCTCTTATAACCGTATTTGCATTTTGTTTTACCAAAAAGTAAACTATTCCTACTGTCGAGTTCCTTTCAACCAAAAATCCATTTTTTTTCCAAACAAAATCAAATTTTGTCTATCGTTGAAAGGAATTTGTAGAAGAATCGATTTTTTTTTGTGATTGTGTGTGTGGTACAGCTGCAATTTTGAAGCAAATGGTCAAGAAATTATTCAATTTGGGAATAATAAGCAGGTTGTGGATTAATAAAGAAGCTCAAATTTCATCGTCTTTGAACAAAAATTGTGATGACGTTATAATTTCAAATTATTTACATTTTCTTTATTATCTTATGTCAATTCAATGAGTGAAATTAGGTGTTCCACAATTTCGATCGGATTTTCACGGAATATTTATTGCAAATTACATTCGTTACATTCAAAGACACTTTATCTTCTCAAAAGTCAAAACACCGCGACATTTATTTTAGAAATGTCAAATATTGCTAGTGTGTGAATAATCTTTCTAAAATCTTGCTAAATATGCAAGATTTTCTGTTACAGAAAAAATTCGATGTTGTTAAGAAAAATTTCTAAACGAAATCGATTCTTTGGTTGGATGGAACTCGACATTATACTACGTTTCCATAAGTTAAGCATTTAAGTGTAAAGCATAGAAAGTATAAAGCATAGGTTACAAAACGCGCCTACATAAACACTTTTTTGCCAAAACATAAATTTATATTTTGAAAGTTAAAAAAAAAAACTCAATTGGAGTAAGTTCCGTTCGAAGACCGAACCCTAATAATTGATCAAAGCTAAACGACCCACACTGCTTTATTCTCGTCGATGATGTCATAAATATAATTATAGTACACTTGTATCTTGTTTTTATTTTTTCTGTTTGACGATCGCGTGCTATAAGTCTTCACCGATCACACACAAACACCCTTCAAAATGATCAGTCGGGCTGGTAGATAATACGAGTACATATACATATATTGTGGGTTTGGGTTTGTGGTTTTTTCTTTTAAGGTATATGAAACGAAAGTTGGCGTATAGACGTTTTTTTTGTTGGCCTTTTTCGCCTTCATGTACCTATAAAAGTCGTGACGGCGGTGTCGCAGCGCGCGGCCTTGCATGAAGTCACCGAACAGATTAAACCAACTATAACAGCCGCCGCCGATTTTTGATAAATTGGTTGCTGATGCTTTGATTCACTTGTTTGGTTGCATGTTGCAGTTAAAGGAAAAGTGAAGAGCGACAATTTAAAATTGTCATGAAGTGGTTAGTATACACATTTCCTTGAATGTGGGTTTTGGATTTATCTGATTAGTGACGCCAACATTCTACATATACAATATACTTACATAATATAATTGATCTTTATGGGTTGATTGTTGTACATATTGTGAGGAAATTGTTTTGATCGTACGAAAAGAAGTTTTAGAGGAAATTTCTCGTGACAAGCCAATGTTTGTCTAAAAATGCAATTAAAATATAAATCAATTAATACCGAGGGGAGCTAAGATTTAAATTAATTGGACTGTGATTTCTTATATGTATAAGTATAAGAAAAATATCTAGGTGTAATTTAAAATGAATATATTGAATATGTATAGTTAAAATAAGTCCGAACCCTAAAATGAAATTCATTTCAAAGTCATTTGTTCTTTTATTGTGCTGAGAGTTTTCTTATAATATCTAATCCAGTTTTTATTTTATATTTCTCTAAAATAAAAAACATTTAAACAATATTATAAAACCTAACTATAATAAATATTTTCTATTTTTTCCTTCCACGCTGCTCAAAACAAAAAAAATGATAATATAAATAAATAAACTCAACCAAAACTGCTTGATCCTGTGAAAAAAATGGAAAATAAAATAACAACAATTATATTATATATTTTACCCTTTTTATATTTACTAAATTAAAATTTATTAATAAAAACACACAAACAAACAGTTCTTCAAAAAAAACAACAACCACCAGGTATTTTACA
Source organism: Epistrophe grossulariae (assembly GCA_929447395.1). Taxonomy (NCBI): domain Eukaryota; kingdom Metazoa; phylum Arthropoda; class Insecta; order Diptera; family Syrphidae; genus Epistrophe; species Epistrophe grossulariae. The sequence continues at coordinate 65,054,804 of OV839568.1, forward strand.
ATGTTCAAACATTTTTTAAATAAACACAAAAAATATTTTTTTTCTCGAAGAAGAATTCTTCTTCGATTAAAATAATTTATACGTACATACCTATGTATATATTTTTTTTTGTTGCACTGCAGTCATCGTTGATTTAAATTTACGAATGTTTTTAATTTCATTCTAGTGATAGTGATTTTATCTTGTGGTATTCTAATTTCGTATTTTGTATAGCATATACAATTTACACCAAAGAAAAAAACGTATCCAATTAATTATTATTGTTTCAGTTCCAAAATTGTTTCTGTATTTTTTGTTTTAAATTTATTTGTTTTAATTTTATTAAAGAAATAAATTAATCCCATAACAAATACTGTGCTGCATCATAGTTCCAAATAGTTTTTTTTTCCGAAATATTTTAGTTTAGATTTGTTCAATTTTTGTTTCTATAATTTTATTTTGTTTTTTAATTTAAAATTCTATTTTATTCTATCTTAGTTTTTGAATGTGTTTTAGATTAACAAAAAGCCAACTCCTAACAAAGAAAGTATTGTTTACGCCCATTCATTTAACTTATTGTGAATTCACATGACGAATGTGAATTGTACTGTTCTACAATTTGTTTGAAATGCTAATTGTGAATTGGAATTTCGAAAAATAAAAAAATTGATGTTCTGCATTTCGGTGATTTTCATTTTCTGAACGTTTCCAATTTCGATTCACTTTTTTTTGAAGTATTTCCTAATTTGTTGCAGTAAGAATTGTATTTTTATTATCAATTTATGTTAAATTTTTTTAGTAGAAAGCATAAGAACATACGAATATAAGATTATAAGAATAAACTAAATCTAATATATTATTTCTCGTCTTATTTTTTCACTTCCTTAAAAATGCTTACAATATTGCATCCATTTTCATCCTCAGTGTAATTTCACTTTTCAAAACAATTCAAAAGGATCTACCATCAATTTTGACAGTTCGAAGTACCTAGTACCGAAATTTTCGAAATCGAACAAACTATTGCACATATAGAATTTCATTTCGAGTGAAATTGAAAATCAGACACCAAAATATTATTCTGTCCAAACGAAAATCCATGCCATAAGATTTATATATGGCTGCAAATCATACAACCTCACTTTTAATTTTAAAATTTGTGAGTATGTAGCTAGGTATATTGTTTAGAATAAAATAGAACTCGAAAAATAATGAAAATGTCAAATCTTGGTATTTTTATGTAGTAAAAAAATCTTTAGTTCCAAAGGAAATTTTATTTCGTTCCAAAATATAAAAGTGTAACAAAACTCAAATGAACTATTCAATTTTCATCGTTTTTCAATTAATTTTATCGATGCGATAGCACTTTGTCAGTTCTAAGGGCCTGTTTAACAATGTCTAATATCGTTTTCGATGGAAATTTGGAGTACTTCTTTGGCACTTAATTTTTATATTTTTTGAGGTTTTATTTTAATTTCTTCTGAAATTTCTTGTAACTTTCACACGAGAAAACAAAATCGTAACATATTTTCAATAAGTCGTTTAAGAATTAAGATGAGGTTGTGTGTATCTTGGACGCTGTTTAGATTGGGAAGATTGAGGCCGGCAGTTCGTAGGCAAGAGAAGTGTGGGGTGAGGAATCTCGTGAGGCACGAAGAAAACATAAAAAACCGGACTCATGAGTCTATGCTTTGTTGTTGTTTCAATGCGTGAAATATTGAAATTGTTGTTGTTTCAATGTATTTTGAGGCGGCTCAAAGTTTAAAATGTAAACACTATGGCACTCACCAGTCCGGACTCAATCTTCCCAATCTAAACAGGGTCTTGTTGATCGCACACTGCTTGAAATAGAGAGGAATGTCAAAAAATCTCTTCAAATCGTTGCGATTTCATTCACTTCTCACCTAAAAACTGAATGTTGCTGGCAGCTCAGTTTCTTGGTTTGAAAGTGGGCTTAAGTTTTTTTTGTCGGATTACTTGTCGACAATGATAAATGCTTAAAGAAGCCATTTTTTTAAATGGCAGCTTTCGCACCTAAAAAACTGAACGTTGCTGTTAAAAATTCTGGCATTAATTTTAATATTTTCAGGGTTGTATATATGACAACACCAAAAATGTATTAAAGTTTAATACATCGCAAATATTACATTTTTACTTTTAATACAAAAATTATTACATTTTTAATAGAACTTTATTAGAAAAAGAGAGGAAATAAATTGAGGAAATTTCTCACAAAGAAATTTCTCACAAGAAAATTTTCTCTCAAAAGGATATTTCTTTTGAGAATTAATGCAACACAGAAAATATTATGAATACATACTCGTAATTCGTAATAGCTATAATAATGAATGTGTATTTTTGCAAGAGTACCTATTTATCTTTGTATGTCAATTTAGTTCCATTTGGGAATAATTATTCTTATTATTTTTATTAGAAAAATAACATTCTTTTCTCCATCGTTTTTCAGAAATGAGAATAGAAATCTTATTGCGATTGAAATTTTGTCTACTAATTAACATATTGTGCCTCGAAAAACTGCAAAGCGCCTTCAAAATAATGCATATTTAAATTTTTTTATTTTTATTATTCTTGCTTTTTAATACAATATTAATAAATTTTAATCTTGGGTGTATTAAAAAGTGACGCAGTCTGTTCAAAATGTTCATATTCAATATGGCTGACAAAAAAGAGCATCGAAGCAAAAAAAGGGCGAGGAGGTATTAGAATGTAATCAAAAATTATTAGAAAAATTCTCATATTTGAAATGGCAACTGAGAGAAAAATTTTTCCTCTCTACAAGGGATATGTTTTATTCTTTTGGGTTAAAATCGACTCTTTTTTGTATTACAAATGATATTTTAATACAAAAATATTAGAATGTAATAAGAATTGATTAGAATTTTTTTTTAATATTTCCCTAGTACTAAAATGTAATATTTGCTGTATTGCATACGGCTGTAATACAAGAGCTGTATTAAAAAATACCCCAGAATTTTTAACCGTGTGGCAACTCATTTTCTTCGTTTTAAAATCGGCGTAAGTTTTTCGACGCATTAATTGTCAACAATGATAAATGCTTGAAGAAGCCATTTTGTTAAATGGCGGCTTTTGGTAGTGTTCATATTCGATTGGAATAAAAAAGAGTAGAAGAATTCGAAAATCAATCGAAAACGATATCAGAGATCAGTTCTTTGTCTAATTAATAAAGCTGTCTTCGCATTAAAAAAAAAAGTGAACACATTCAAATATTCATAAAACGTAAATAAAACGAATGTAAAAAAAGTGGCATCGATCATATCAAGAGAAGATAAATAAACGAACAAAAAATAAAAAACAAATTCATCTTTTTTGAAAGAACTAAATACAAACTATTTGTTAAATATTTCTGACAAAATATAATTGGAAAGCATTTTCTTTGGTGTGAACAAAGATTTAGGGTAACTGATTTTTTATTTCCATTGACATTTTACATATTATACATTATTGTAACTAATTACCATTCTTTTTATTCAACCAACCTCTCTCCTAGCTGTATGCCAAATAGTCTTTCACTTTGATTTAAAAAAAAAGAAATTTTAAATAGATTAAATTCTGCGTTTCTTTTTTTTTTTGGGCAACACCACTGGCACCTCTCATCAGTATCGCGCGCCGCCCGGCAGCATGGCATGCCGAGCTGCTGTTAGAGTATGCCCTCAAAATGAGGTCAAAACAAAATACTAAAATAATTAAATTTAAATTTCTTAGATTTTTCTATATAGTCGATAAAAGTGTTTGGGTACCTATATTATTTGTCAGAGATTGTTCTAGCTGTGTTGTGCATTAGTAAGCACGCTATTTTTAAGATTTATATGAAGCTGTTAGAAACAATGTTGTTATTTTTTCTCTATAATGCAAAATTAATTTTGAGGGCAAGTAGTTGTTTAGTTTTTGTTAATTTGAATGACGTAAATGAAGCAAAATGCATTTCTAATTTATTGTTAATAAATATTTCATTTATTTTTTTTTTTGTTTTTTAGATCTTCCCACTAATAAGTTGAAATAAAAAGATAATTATTTTAAGTTCTCACATTTGGACTTGAGCTTAATGAATGTTACAATCAAATGAGTGAATAGATGGCACCGTCCGTCGCCATAATCTTCTGTAATAGTCTGGGAGGTTTAACTGCATTTATGGTTAGTTATATTAATATTTTCTCACATCAGTTCATATAATATGGAAACATTGAAAATCATACCCAAGTCTCTCACCTGGAAAAACAATCTAGTTTTTAATGAGGCTCAGGTTTGAAAAAGTTTGAAAAAGGTCTAGCAGTATTACTTTCGAAATTAGTTAGTCCTTTGCCAGTTATGTACCATATTGTCTCGAGACACAACAAAAATTGGTTTATCAGAGCTTCGATTTTGGGACCTTTCACTGCAATATAGAAGAACAATTTTGAAAATGAATACCTTTAATCCTTTTATTTTTCTTTAAGTTGTAAAGTTTTTGTACAGGGCATTTCTAATGGGATACAATTTAACCAACAAGTTTTACTAGCAAGGACCATAAGAGTATTTGACAAGTTTTCATCGTCTATATTTTCTCTACTGAAAACTTTTCCATCGCAATTATGTCGAAGTAGAATTATCTGTCAACATAATTCTGTTTCTATTGCCATTAACAAAATTTAACTGAACCTGCATATTTTCAGTTCACATACTATTTTGCCTTATTTGATGTAGCACTGTGACACTGTTAGGTTTTAAACTAATTTATCGGGGCGTTTCCTTTTTACAAGATCAAAAAACTTCGCCGACACTATACGTTTCGTAAGTTAATCCGTGTTAGGGGTAAAGTGTGGCCGCGATGTATTCTTGTTTCTTGTCTCATGTAGCTAGAGCTTAAGTTTTGCTCGACAAACTATAGTTTGTTTTTCAAATCTTTTTATTAAACTAAATATATGTAATTGACAATTAAAGAGTTGTTTAAATAAAATGATTTATTTTAAATAATAATAAAACAAACACAGAAAACAATTACAGTCGTGCAGTGTAAACATAATATTTTGCGCAAAACGTACACGTAAACGTCACACAAACCAATCAGGTTTATTCTGAACGCATGCTTATAAAAACTTTTGTTTGGCACTTACTAGATTAAAATTCTTCTTCTTAAAGGATTAGAAAATCGATTCTGGAATGAAGTAACAAAAGCATACATTTCTAAAAGCTGTAAAAAAGACGAAACGACCGAAAAAAGACTCATGCAATCAGCGTCAAAGACAAAAAAGCAATTCATTGAAGAAAACAACAAGCACCCACAGTTGTCCAAACTTTTAACGACAAAATATAGCGAAATTTTACTGTAAACAATATTTCAATACAAAAATGGAAATAATTTTGCAAACACTGTTTTACAATCGCCCCAACTTTAAAATTATTTTTAAAAACTCCGACCACTACTACTGCTGTAAATTAGTCTAGATATCTTTATATAATATATAATTTGCAACATTGTCAAACGTACTATAAAAAAGTTCATTGCCTTTTTGTTACTTTGTTAGCCGTGAATTAATGAAGCCATTCAAAGGTTTACCTACGGCTTATGTTTTGTCATTTATATCTTCTTGGTGGGAATCGGAAAAGTAACATCTATTTTTATGTTTTACATATATACAAAAAATACTTGAATTTACTTTCGCATTAACAAAATAAACCCCATTGGAAACAACAAACCAACAAATTGTTGTTGGTTGTTTAAAATAAAGTTACACAATTTTATTTAAGTTCTTTGAAAATTATGCTTAGAAGCATAATTGTTTTACATAAAGCGACTAAAAAATCCCAATTTATAACAGTTTCCTTTACAGAGGTATTACTTATTATTAATCAAATACCAACATTATATATACAAATTAAACAAATTAGTATTATTTTGCTTACGAATGTAGAAACACAGTATAATTTACCACTTTATATCTTGGGTTAGTATTTTTAAAAGTAGTATAAATAAATCAATTTGCCGTAATGGATTTAGAGAGTAGAAATTAAAGTTTACTTTCTATATAATACTGAATATATTCATTAAATTCTCATTCTGTAAGCGATAATCCTTTTTAAGGTTTCCATAAAAGCCTAATTAACTTCTTTGACTGGTACTTATTTGGAATTATGGGTGGCTATAGACAATTTAATATGCTTCAAATTCAATGGAGGTGAATAACCACATTTTAATCCTAGCAACTTTCAAATAAAAAAAATCCTTTTAGCGTATCAAAACACAAAAAAAAACAAAACAAGGTGATACATTTATTAGAATTGATTTTTAAAATGATGTGCCCATTTAGAAACAGAATCGATTCTAATAACCCTAAAAACTGTTTTATTATTAAATATCGTTTTCAAGAAATTGAAATAACGACAAAAAACAACTGTGAGGAACAACTGCTCCAAATCGATGTTTTAAGCTTTCTGACATATTTTTGAGGCTGCAAACGAATCATAGACAAGACCCCTCTTGGTGCTGATCATCGAGCATTTAAGATTGATGGAAAGATCAATTTATTTAGTTTTCTATATGTTGACGCATGGCAATGTCTAAAATCTCGATTTCAATTAAAATTTTCAAACTGGCAACACTGTTCCTAGTGACAGTTAGGCTATCAGGTTTTATTCAAATCAATCTGTATGACCCTGTTTAGATTAGGAAGATTGAGTCCGGACTGAACATCGTGTTAATATTAGAAACTTTGAAAATACATTGAAACAAGAACAATTTCAACATTCCACACAATGAAACAACAACTTAAGTAGACTCATGAGTCCGCTTTTTATGTTTTTTCTGTGCCTCAGGAGATTCCTCATCCCAAACTTCTCTCACCTTCGAACTGCCGTGATACCGCCCACAATCTTCCCAATCTAAACTGCGTTTGTGGACTTATGACCCTGTTCCGATATTTATGTGTCAAGTAACTAATCAGAAACATTCCCTAAATATCAACATTAGCACAATCTTGATTATAAAAAAACAACTTTTTATTTTCGCTTTTTGTAGTAGTTTTCAATTTCCACAAAATGATGACTGTCACTTTTGACGTTGACAGATTCTACAATTTCTCTATTATATCTTCACCAACACTATTTGTATGTTTTTTTGTTTTATAAAAATGTTTTATAAAATTGTAAACCAACACCTTAAAATTAAAATACATTAAAAATAAATTAAAAAATACTTGCAGTAAAACTTCATTTCTTTTTTTAAACTTCCAATTTTAATTTATTTTGAATTTAAAAAGAGAGAATTTAATATAATTAAAAACAAACAACAAAATGTGTTTGTAAGTTTGGTATGTCTAAAGCTATATTTACAACTATTTTCCATATTGCCCTTTGTGTGCTAGCAAATAATTTTCGTGAGACGATTCACTAAGCAAAAAACAAACCGTCAGAAATCCAATCCTTGTAATCCAGTAAAATTTCAGAATGAGTGGATTCTCGAGTGAAATCGCCATTACTCTCTGAAAATGTTTATACTCCAGACTCAAGTCTCATCTTAAATTGAATACAAAGGAAGGGGAAATTTGTCACACCATATTGAGTGTTCAAATATCTTATATGCCTTCCTTGCTTATCGGCATATATGAAACTATTGGGATTCTATTTTGAAAGCAAGTCAGTCTAAGCTGTAATAAAAAGTGAAGGGAGCAAACAACCCACCACTTTCTCAAAAAAAATAACAAAATTGTTCGAATGTATTGTGTCCCTTACCCACCTACGCATTGTATATATGTTATTACATTAAACACATACAAATGAAATACCAGCGTTTTATGTAAACATCATTTATGATTAATTTTATATTCTACAAAAGAATGCATAATGCAGCTCTCTTGAAATGCAATCAACACCATCTGGCAGGATATCCGTTTCAAAAGATTCATAAATACTAGCTAGGTATGTACCTAGGTATGTACCTACGTTTTAAATGGAATCAAGAAAAACTCCAGTCGCTTCCCTGATGGAAGAAAATAGTATCTGCGCATCCTTTTACTTAATTGAAACTCGATACAAAAATGTGTCTGTTTAAAAATGTTCAGAAACTATTTGTAGAAAACGATGAAAAAAAAAACAATCACTTCGGCATTGCACAGCAGTTGTTATATCTGGAAACTTAACACAAAATACAAATGTTTTTACTTAGAGAACATTTTTAATTATCTTTTATTTCTTTTAAAATTCATTTTGAAAGTATTTTTTGAAAAAAAAAAAAAAAAAAAATAGAAAATAAGTTTTAATGTAAGCAAAAATCGTATTCTCTTTCGTCTTTCGTCTGGCATTGAAGTTGCTGCCAATTTATTTGTATATAGGTACAAATTCTCATTACGTGAATAATCTAAAAATAAAAATGATTTTCAGCTAATCCCATTCTATTATCTGTATCTGATGTTTAAGATATAGATGATGTTAATAAATTGAAGAATAAATATTTATAATTTTTAAAATTACAATAGGCAAGTAATCATACGTAGTTTAAAAACAAATGTAAAGTTCAAATTCTTGAAAAAGAATGAACCCTTAAGTGTTTTTTAATTGAAAATTATAAGTAAATTTATGATTTTTGTTGTTTCATATGCAGATTATCATTGAAGCTTTTTGACATTTGAAGAAAAAAATTTATAAACATTCGTCAGTTTTGCGAATAACCTTTAAATTATGAGAGTTAACAAACTATGTAGAAAATGACGTCAACAAATTTTTCTTAAATAAATTTACATTATTCTACTAATTGCTCAACAAATTCGTTTGCTTTTCTGTTGATGGAATATTGCACTTAATACATGAATTGCCATCCGGCACACAAATAAGGGCTGTCATTTTTGCAAATCAAAGGTTTAAAGTAAAATAAACGACATATCTATTTTTGTTTTAAACCAAACAGCGAAATAATTAAATCGCATCTTCTGTTATTACCTTTAAAAATTAAGGAAAAAACAAACCATTAGATAACATCCCAAACAAACAATTTTGTGAGTGTTATGCTCTATCATATCCAACTGAAAAAAAACTTTAGAAATGTCAAAAATGCTCAGGGTGTTACAATAAGACAGAAGTTGGGAAATTTTACCCTTCCTCCATTCAATAGTTATTCGTCTCCATATGATAGATAACAAGTTGGTTGTAAATAAGTTCAAATAACATGAACATTACCATATTTTGATTGTCATTGAATCATCTGAAAAATATATCTACCTATTATGGTTAAATAGTCATATCCGAATGATTTTATAAAACAAAAACACTCATCATCTCAAGCACCCACTTAAATGGTTAAAAATACAACTTACGTTTCTATAAAAAAAAATTAATAATAACCATAGAGTAATCTTTGTGACTAATTTAATTTTTTGTTGGGAAATGTTCATTGACATTTACATTACTTAAATATTTAGTATTTTTTACTCATATCCCCCCACCACTCTCACACAGTATAAATTAAAACCCACTCAACTTAAAAAAACACACACACATTCCTTAGTTGCAACAATTTGGTGTTTTTTTTATTTATTTTTGCATTTGATAAATTTCTATGAATAATTGTTAATTTCCTTATAATAATTTTTGTCTTTTTATTCCAGCTCGACCACAACTAATGCAGCAGTACCCCAAGCCAGACCAAAACAAAATTACATTTCCGACATTAGTTCACCGTTGATTCAGGTAAAGTCAATTGAATATACTACTCTATTAGTTAAATTTGAATAATTTATTTATTTTCAATTTTTATCTTTTCCATTTTGGATTTTGTTTGTTGCTATGATTTATTTGAACACTTCCATGGACATTTGCCAATACAACCCACCAAATCGTATACAATATACCTACATATTTATGTATGACTTATTCTGCGTATTGATTTACCTACCTGTAGGAGGATGGAGATAGCAAAGTACTGAAGTTGAGATTTGATGTCAGCCAATACGCCCCCGAAGAAATCGTTGTCAAGACTGTTGATCAAAAGTTATTGGTGAGTCAAAAAATGAATAACAATTTTACTGCGTTAATTTATTTTTTCTTTTCTGTTTTTTTGTTTTTCTTTTTTAATTTGTTATTTCAAATTCTTTTCTTTTTTTTTTTTGTCTTTTGTTGTTATTTTTGGTAATATTCCAAAAATATTTTGTTATTAAGTCGTATGGATTTTTCTAGAATAATATACCAACCGAGATTAAGCTTATGAGTCTTATTGAAATTTGAATGAGTAGACAAATTTGTATTTTTAGATAGCAAATGTTGTTTATATTTATACTCTAGCCAAGACATTGAAATGTTTGAGTGGAATTTTTGAAAATGCATAAATAATTAGTTTGTGCCCTATTTCAAAACAACCTTGTGATTTGAATAAATCACTTCACTGCGTACTCACAGAATATAATATGCTTGTATAGATAAAAAAAATATATTGTAATAGTACAGGAGATCGATCCTAAAGCTTATCAAGTGATTTACGTATGTTTTCATAATTTTACTCAAAATATTATTTTTTCTGTTGGATATTTTTAAAGTAGAAGATGATTTGAAAAGGAAGTTTTTTGACAATATCAAAAAATAAGCTAAGATACTAAGAACTTGTTATGCTTAACGCAAGATTATATTTCATAAGAAATATAGAAGACTATATTTCACAAGAAATATAGTTACACCCGTGGCTGTTGCGCTATTACATTTATTTATTTTTATACTTCAATAGATTAATTATTTCTGTATCCAGTCTTCTCTTACTTTTGAAGAAAGTTCTTCAACTTCTTTATGAAGTTTCGACATCATCCATCAAGTCAATCTACAATCGCTACTTTCTAATTATAAATTGTGTTTTGCCTTTTATTTATTTTCATCATAGGTTATAATTATGAAGAATTGTTTTAAGTAAATTTCACATTTAATTTGAAGACCCCTCACTTTGAAGTGTAAAAGTGAAGTACCCCAAATAGCCTATTTTTAAACTCGAGTTCTATTTTCTTGCCTGTGATATAATCTCAAGAACCACCAAGGGTATAGTTTCGGTACTTAACTGGGCACTAACGTGTCCTTTGATCTTTTAATTTTAATTATCTTTAAAATTGATGTAAAAATTCGAAACATTAAACGTTCTCCAGCTGATTTGACCATAAAATAAACTCCTCTAAAAATTCAGTCCAATTTTCGAGGACCTTGAGGAACTATCCAAAGCTATCCGGATAAATTAAATTTGTGTTGTTTGTAATCCCTTGTAACAAAACAGCTAATGCAATAAAAACGCAACCTATTTGACCATTTTGGAGATAGGTGGATAGCCTATCTGATAGTTTTTCGAACGCAAGTCTATTTATGGTGAAATTACAAAATAAACTGAGCACAAATTATCTATTTGTTAGCTGTCAAATTTATTTTCACCACTATTAACAGTGTTGACAGTTAAAAAACCAAAATTATATAAAAAACAATATATTTTTTATATTTTTCCAAAAAAACATACATAGTTTTATCTCACGATTTTCTTTTGCCATCCATTTTGTCTACACAAACTCGTAGAATCATCACAAGTCGAATCATTAAAAGTGTTCCCCCATTAAACAAATGTTGTTTGATAAAATAGTGCATAAATAATCCTCTTACTACTTACCCACCACCGCTCTGTTAGATTTGAACCACTTACCTAGAAAATATTTGCTTTCTGAAGTATTATCGGCAACGCCGTAGCAACGTAGGGGCTAAGTGGGCCACATTCGTTACTAAATAGACGCCAAACACTAAAAAAATCGTTAAGATTCAGATATTTAAGAAGAACCGACAGTAGGATGGTATTCGAAAAAGTTCGTTTTTTATTTAAATTGAATAAAAAACATTTTTGTTTTAGCTTTTTGTAAATTTTGATCGAACTTACTTTTTCTGATATTTCCCATTGGTTTTTTTGGCAATATAGTGCATTATTACCTTACAATATAAAGGTTGTCCCGAAATCACCGCCTTAGAAGAAAACCATGAGTTCCTTATATCATTTCAAGTCGAAAAACTTAAGAGGTAATTTGCTCGTTTTCGCTTCGTTTTCGACTTATAACGGTTTTTATGATTTTTATTCTTCTTTCCTTTGAGTGGGTCTAACTTTGCCAAACTGCAACCGAAATTAAAATGCTTAAAAAATGTATTTGATAATAAATTTCGGGAAAACCGTTATCCAGTTAGTGCCAGTCAAACGAAAGAAGAATAAAAATCATAAAAACCGTTATAAGTGGAAAATGAAACGAAAACGAGAAAATAACCTCTTAAGCTTTTCGACTTGAAATGACCTAAGGAACTCATGGTTTTCTTCAGAGGCGGTGATTTCGGGACACCCTGTATATCAATAATAGAGTATCTTTGGCTGCTCGTAATGGTGAGTTTCATGGCATGACCACCAAGACCCAAGAGCGTTGCTGTAAACTGGAACACGAGTGAAGTTGGTTACTAGCAGTCCATATATATTACGTCAATGAGTGTAGGTATCTGTGTTCATTCTGTTCAGGTTATCTGTAGGTACTACCGAATGTGCTGGGGAATGGCAATTTTTTTTTAGAAATAGACGTTAAATTTAGTAAAATTTCTCTGAACCCCCCCCCCCCCCCCCCCCCCAAACAAAACAAAGTAACTACGGCACTGATTATCGGCCTTTTACAAAGCAACACAAAAAAACACTTAAACTATCTTACCCGTCGAATTAGCACAAAATAATATTAACTTCACTTCTTGATGTCAATATGTTGTTTACTTTTATTTTCTTCTGTTCTAATGTTAAATTTTTGTTTATTTATTTACAGGTGCACGCTAAACACGAAGAAAAATCAGACACAAAAAGCGTCTACAGGGAATATAACCGCGAGTTCCTCTTGCCAAAGGGTGTTAACCCAGAATCGATTCGTTCTTCCCTCAGCAAGGATGGTGTACTTACTGTAGATGCCCCATTGCCAGCACTGACCGCTGGGGAAACCATGATTCCTATTGCACACAAATGAATGGAAACACACAAACACAAAGCCCCAGAATTTAATATTAAAAACTAAATCCCATAAAGCATTACACTTACGTACTAATAAATAATTTTGTTCACAAATCAATAATTATAATTTATTTAACTTTTCTTTTTTTTTCTTTTTTGTTATTGTAATGTAATTGAAGTATTTGAAATTGTATGTTGTGTACTAGTTTTTGAAATGCAAATCGATTTAAATGTATAGTCAAATCATATTTCCACAGTCAAATATATACCAACATAATATTCTTGTATTTTCTTAAATTATTTTGTATTTTTGATTCCGTTACAGAATAATTGTGTTTCTTTTTTTATTATTATAAAATTGTTGATAATTAACAAACAATAAAACAAACTTAATAAATATTAGATAAATGCGCTTTCTTAAAACTCATTGTTCACCCACCAAATAGACACAAAGCAAACTCACAATTTTTACGAATACATACCAATATATGGTTTAAAATCGATGGTTTTTTGAATTTTGATTGCTTGAATATAAAACTGGAATGTAGCTATGTAGTTTGGTAGACAAACAAAAATTATACAAAAAAAATACTCTTAGACTATTTTTACCATTATGTGTTGAATGGATAGATTACACTTAATATTAGGTGAAGGTGCCTGCTATTGGTAGCTATTAATTGTTGTACACACAAAATATACAATTATTATTTATACAAAAAAAAAGCATAGATTATTTGTTTTTAATTTGCAAATGAATAATTTTTCAAATAAAAATCAATATACAAATTATGAAAAAAAATAAGGTATTGTAACTTTTGTAAACAAAATTGATAATTTTAAATAATAAAGAAAACTTTGTAACTGTAATTAAACTAATTATTCAAATTCATATAATGAACAAAAATAATTTAACTTTAAAATCCAGGTCATTGAAAAGGACATAGAACTGAAAATAATACAAACCTCACACTTATAATGGCAGAAAGAACTAGTTTAAGTGCCTTGTGTATTCTACTACGGAAATTGCTAAAGCAATGAATGCACTTTTTGAAACTTTTTAGATTATGCTCCTTTTTCTTAAAAAGAAGGTTACCCTATTTAAAGAATGGCTTATGATATACCTATTTTTTGATAGTAAATATCAATTTACTTTCATTTATATTGATTTACAACTCTCAACCATTCCTGTGTGGTCGATATTCGCAGTCTGAAGTAGGCCGAATATGGCCATAAACAGAAAATGTTTTCGAAATCGAAGCTTACTAGAAATTATTTAAGGTTCACAATGAGACAACTATGATCCAGTGATTATTTTGAGAATTTAATTCCACTGCGACCTTAAAATCTATAGTGCCCCCATTTCAGAGCTGAATGAGATTCCTTATTGATAGTTCTTCCTTTAAATTTGTTTTTTTTTTTGAGAAACTACAATATTAAGAATGTTTTTAGAGACGGTAATTTGCTCTGTTATATTAATTTCCGTGCCATATATCTATGACTTTGATGTACTAGTGCTTTACAACTTTCTAAAATATGGTTTGATGTCTCCTGCTGTGCGTTGTAGAATCTGCAAGTGGCATTACAGGAAAAGTAGAAGATGCCTACTAAATTTAATTATGTACATACCTATACTTTTTTTTAAGTTGATAAGTACTTTATTATTTTTGTAGAGAAAATATTTTTTTTTAAATCTGCAGATTCTATTTCTTTGATCTAAGAAACTAAGTTTTCGTATTTGTCTTTGTTTGGAAGGATCAATCCTCGACATGAGTCTTCAGCTTAACTTTAAGTAAGCTAATCACAAAAGGGGTTGAAACAAATCCCATTACTATGTTGACTTACTTGGATTGTCAAATCATTACACTTTCTCTGTCTGTCGGACAAGTACGAGGATTTCAACGATATTATAGACCTACAGTTTCAAGAATTTACGATCTAAATTGGGTTTTCTAAGTTGTTCGGGTTTATTTTTCGAGGAAGAGCAAATACCGTAAATGCATTCCTTCATTTACTAAAAGAAAACACTCCAAGAATCTACTGAAAATCCGAAAACAAAAAGTTTGAAGAGAATGAAATCTAGATGGGTTTCAAAGTATGAAGCAGTCGATGATTTAAGCATCTTTTTTATTTTTTTTTTATTTCATGTTCTTAAGTCTTTTATTCTTGCCTAACAACAAATTATAACAAAATGGTAATAATAAAAAAATAGATACACAAAAATAACTTTTTTTTCCTATGTTTAGAAGGTGCTCATTTATAACATTTATATATCCTATATATGTTATTACATTATATTAACGTTCTGTGAAGTCGATTTACATTTCAAGTTACAGTTGAGCCTTATAGAACTAAAACAAAAATATTTTCATATTAAGGAAAAAAAGATATTTTTGCGTTTTTTATTTTTTATTATTACCATTTTGTTATAATTTGTTTTTAGGCAAGAATAAAAGACTTAAGAACATGAAATAAAAAAAATAAAAAACATCGCCTCTAGAGTTTAGAAAATCTAATTTGTGCAAGTAATTTTTTTGTATCTACCATTAGTTGATCCGAAGTTATAAGGGTCTAAACTTGCCTGTATTTCCTTTTAAGTTTCAAGCTCAAAAAAATAAAAAAAAAAATAAGGAACATCGCCCCTAGAGAAACGTATTCTCTACATAGTGCAATTTTTTTTTTTTATAAAACATTTATTATGGCCTAGCTGCACGTCTAAAAAAAAATATAACTTAAAATGTTTAGAAACTCAGTTAAAAAAAATATAAAGAGGTTCAATTCAAAAAAAGTAACGGACATCGCCCCTGGAAAAACTTGCCCTCAACATTTTGGTGTTTAAATTTTTTCAATACCATTGATACTTATCGAGAGCTGCAAGTCTAAAGAAAAAAAAACTTCGGATGCAGCGATCTTCAACTTGATTTTTTATCCATTTCCCAAAAAAAATGACAAAATTATAATATTGGAATTTCAGAATAAATATAAAATGTTAACAAATCTCTTACAAATATGGACAGAGGTATAGTCAAAGATTTCTTTATGATAAAAAAAATAGTTTGGGATATAACGGAAATCATAGTTTTTATATTAGCCGTTTTTGATTATCAGAATTGATCCATATCATCAAATAACATACATACATAACAACAACAACGCATGAACCTGCTCTTTATTGGGTTCACATTACATGATCCAAAAACAGGCTGCTGATTCTCGCCAATGTGAGGTTGTTTTATTTTTGCAGGATGATCCACATGGATCATGGGTCATTATAAAAACGGCTATTATTTCTTGTTTGTTGTTCCTTTCATGAACATGTACATACAGTGGTGTGAAAAACATTCCGGATTTTTTTGGTAAACTGCATTGATTGTTGGTTTGTGATATAAAAATGAAAAAATCAAATATTTGCAATTTTTTCCCATTTTTATTGAACAATTTTATTATTTGAAACAAAAACCATGGAACTTTATCCATCAAAAAAAAAAATTAAAAAAATTAAAGTTAATTCAAAATTTTAATGTGACAAACTAACCGGATTTTGTTTTTTTGCAATTAACTTTTATTATTTATTTAATATTTTGTCCAGTAACCCCTGTTTTTTATCACAGCTCGGCATCGACGAGGCATTGACTGGATTAAATTCTCGAAAACAGAAGCAGGAATATTCTCCCATTCATTTTTCAAAGCTGCAAAAAGAGAAGTTGTTGAGGTGTGCTTTTTTTTCCCAACCCGCCTTTTTAAAATGGCCCACAAGTTTTCTATTGGGTTTAAATCGGGTGATTGAGATGGCCATTCTAAGACACTAATATTTTTAGTTGCAAACCACTCTTTTAGCAGCTTTGAAGAATGTTTGGGGTCATTATCCTGTTGAAAAACCCAACGCAGAGGCATTTCTTCCTCTGCGTATGGAAGCATTACTGGCTCCAAAATGTCCCTATATTGGAAACGGTCCATAATTCCTGTGATTTGGTGTATAGGACCGCAGCCTGCTCCTGAAAAACAGCCCCAAACCATCGCCGAGGCTCCACCGTCCACATTTGCAGGCTTTAATCCCGTACCTTTTGAGCGCCTCACTGTCCTTGCACCATCGGAGTAAAATAAGTTGAATTTGCTTTCATCACTGAAAAGCACACTCCTCCATTTGCTTAAAGACCGGTTAAGATGATTTTTGCAAATTCAACCCTGGGTTAAATGTTTTGATTAGGAATTTTAAGTCTTTCCCAAATACCTTTTACGGATTACCTTTTTTACGATGTTTAGCAGTAAGAAGAGGTTTTTTAGCTGGTCGAAATGCAAAAAGACCGAAATCTCTTAAACGCTTCCTGACCGTACTTGGCCCTATGGGCAGATTAAGTTCATCACAAATTGTCTTTGAAGTCGCAAAAGGGTCTTTAAGCACGAAATTCTTTATGCGCCTATCAGTTTTAATTGTTGTTTTGCGTGGGCGTCCACCAAAATGATCTGCTTCTACTGATTTTCCACTTTTAAATTTTTTAATGATGTCGCAAACCGTTGACGTTGGAATTTTCAAGATTTCAGCGATTACTTTTTGTTTTATACCGGCTTGGAACTTTTCTATTATTTCGTATCGAATCGCGATGCTATAACGTGTTTTAGCTATTTTATGCACTACATAATTTCAACTTACACAGCTCTCAACTTGTAAAAACGTTTTAATCTACGGCTTGAGTCAAAAGACTCGAAAAAATCGTTACTTTAACATCGAGACTCGCAATCTTCTTGAAATCCGATTAGTTTTGCACAGGCATGTTACTGAGTAACTTTAAAAATAATTTTTTTTTTATTATTCTTGTCATCGTAGCATTAAATTTTTAAAGTTATTATTAACTTGTCTCATACTCTTTACAAATTATTAAAAAACTTATGGAAAGTTGTTAGTTTTCTACTTGGTATTAAGAAAATCATTACTATGGGAAAAAATCCGGAATGTTTTTGGCAGCACTGTATATACATATAACCACCCCAAATTCTTGTCGACATTTTAAATTCATTTCAGGACTTTAATAATTTAAATATTCTAAACGTAAACCTGCATATGATCTAAAATGGGTGATATGCGAATTTTGTTGCATATTATCGTCTGAACACCTCGCATGTAGACCACAAAATTTGCGATCATATTTGCGGAGACATGATATGCGAGCACCATGATCGCAAATGCATTTGCGACTCTTGGGACAGTTTTTACATATCGTGTAAAATCTCTTATATACGGAAGTTTGCCAATGGTCGCAAACTTCCATATAGGGGTAGATAGATATAGAATTTGCAACAAATTTGCCACTTTTGCGTAACGTCAGAGTCGGAAACGTATGCGACTTTTTATATGCCGTCTGCTCATAGCTAGTAGC
Source organism: Epistrophe grossulariae (assembly GCA_929447395.1). Taxonomy (NCBI): domain Eukaryota; kingdom Metazoa; phylum Arthropoda; class Insecta; order Diptera; family Syrphidae; genus Epistrophe; species Epistrophe grossulariae. The sequence goes on from OV839568.1 coordinate 65,073,137, forward strand.
TCATAGACTAGTTCGAAATCTTCGAATGCACTGTAAAGTGTAAACTGGGTATAAGGCATGTAAGGCGATGTATTTAAAAATTGAATTAAAAAAAATTATTTATTTATTTAATAATTACTCCACATTTTTTAATTGAACTTTCTACAAGATACATATCTACAAAAGCAATTCAGTCGATGTTTGAGCTTGACACAAAAACATTTATTCATTATAATTAATAAACAATTTAATCGAATTATTGTATTCACTTATTACGACCTTTGTAAAAAAATCTTTTATCTATAAAAGAAACATTTTTTTCATAAATTCTTCAGTTTGTCTGAGAAATTTATTTTAAATCGAGTTCAATAGGATGAAGGTTTGTTTATAAATTTAAGTTTGCTTACATATATTATGGAAATAGGACAAGAATAGGACAAGGTGTCATGGCAGTTCGTGGACAAGAGAAGTGTGGGATGAGAACTCTCGTGAGGCACGAAGAAAACATAAAAACCGGAGTAATGAGTTTTATTTGTTGTTTTTTTCAATGTGCGAAAAATTTTCAAATTGTTGTTTCAATGTATTTTGAGCCGCCTCAAATTTTCTAATTTAAACACGATTAAACTCTTCCCAATCTTAACTGGGTCGTAGTGTGTAGAAAAGGTTGATAGGTACATACTTACCAAGATGGGAAATGATTGTGTTACATATCCACATATCTTAAATTTTTAAGTAAAATTTGTAGGCAAAATTGTTGTTTTTTGTATAAGTAGCTTAAGCCATTAAACATAATAAACAATATATGTACATAGGTTAAGAAAGAATGTTGCTTAGAACTTCTTTCCATAACATTTTTTATGATTTTATGAAACAAAACAATTATTATTTAACATTTATAGCTCATCATCCTATTTGCATTGTTTGCTGTTGCGATGGGTTCAATTGAATTTCCGACCGAGCAACCACACCCAGAACCACAATCACAATTACAACCTCCCATTGCAAATCCCCTTCTCCTACTATTGAAGCCTAATGGTGGTGGTCTATTAAGCGATGTCGGCATTAAATCTCTACTTGCTGCAATTAATCCAATTTTATTGACGGGCCCAATTTTATCTAATATTCAAGGACAAGGAAAGCCAAAATGATTTCGAATAAAATTATACGAAATTTAAATTAAATTGTTACTTTATTAAATAAGTTTCATGAGAGTGCATATTTTAACACCTACCTAGTCCCGTACACACATCGAACATAGTGCAAGGACGAAAAAGGCAGTATGTCCTAATGCTTACATCGAACAAACCTAATATTCTTTTTACAGTCAACTTCGCTTTTCGCCATCAGTATACCTACTCCTTATGCAAGCATTTTTTAAAATTACATTTCTTTTCTCTTCGGGTTTTTGACCTTCAGATACTTGGAAATATCAATTGTTACAGTCATCATTGTAAGTAAAATATTAAAAGCCTAACACACTACTAAAGACAACTACAAAAATAACTACAAGTCATAATATTACACATTAAATTACATTAATTAAACAAAAAGTGGCAACACTGTAACAATAAAAAGGGAAACATTAAATACAATGATTGGTGACAAACAATTAGAAATAATAAGAACGGTCGTACTACTTGCTTTTAAGTGTAAGCTTTAGTAACTCAAGTCGAAAACATTATGATTTTTATTTGGTCCGTGTTTCATACGAGTCAATGGTTCATTGAGGCGTTAATTGGTGCGATGGAAATCGAGATGAAAAACGTCAGAGTTCCGAGAACTGTGACTTCTAACTATTAAATGAGTTTGGTCTAAAAGTATATGTGAATCAATGGATCCAATTAGTAGTTTGTGTAAAAACAAAACATCGGTAACTTTCCAACGTTTTTCCAGAGTAGTCATTTTTAAAGGATGAAGGCGATTGGAATATGGAGGCAGTTGATTTGGGTCACTCCAATTCAAATGGCTTAGTGCGAAACGTAAAAGTATACAGTATACACCTAGATGATTAGATCACATGCCATTACTCTATTAAGCACAGATTTTTTTTTTCTAAAAAAAGACATCGATTGGCATTTTGACACATTCAGAAAAAGATTGTTGTGTGTACACCAATGAGAAAAAGTTTATATACATTTCATATACATTTTATTGAAAAATTGGTCAAGTGAATTATAAAATAAGTAGATACAACAAAAATAATCGATTAATAGGTATTAAAAAAGCTCGGTATAAGTTAGGTACCCCTTTTACAAAATGGGATGAGGCTGCAGCTAAAAGAATCGCTATAGCAAAAGCTGTCATTAAAACCGGGATCAGAAAAACACTCCAAAAACGAAATTTTTAGTTCCATCTCTTGCAAAACCGCGAAATTGCAAGCAACTGTTGTCTTATTTTGATATTGTTTTGCATTCGTTCTGTTAAGAAAAACTTAAATAAGTTAAGATAATTTATAAACATATTTTTTGATATTTAAAAAAATATATGTACATTTAACAACTTCGAATACAAAAATTTATATAATTAAGACAATTAATGGAAAGGAAAATTTAGATAGGCCAAGGGATCAAAACTGGTTGGCATCAGAAAAGGAAATGCTTTGCGAATTGGTACGCGGCCATTTAACGGTTGTGGATGACAACCTTCCAGATATTGGCAAGCCTCTATTTGCAACTTCAGAGGGGTCGATGAAGTTCAGCGCTTTAGTTATCTATTTGGCGGCACCGATATCCATGCAGTAGTATATCAATTTTCATCAGTATTAAAATCAAGTGATATTTAAATTTTGTTTTTTTTTTTTTAAACACTAAAATGAAATCAATCGCGCTGCAAAATTCTTAATTTTATATTTTGTTTGTTTATTTACATATTTAGATAGAGTTAAAAACAGCTTAAACGTACTTCTGCGTGTTTATTGTTAGACTCACAGGTTATCGTTATATAAAATGGGTTTAAATTGTCTATGAATAACATATACCGGAGTTTAGTTTAGCAAAGACAAAATCAGAACTTATCGACGAACTATGAATATGCCCCAATGTGTATTTCATTAGATATTCCAGATTAGGAAGATTGAAATCCCCTGCTGGAAGGACATCGTAAAGAGATAAGCATTTTTCAGAAACATTGTAAAGATTACTAATAGAAGCGATCGATTTTCAAACTCTGTTCCTCTTTTAGTTTCCTTTCGGTTGCGAAGATGCATTCAAACACCAAGATTTTTAATAGATGTTATGATGACTTTGTTGAAATAAAGAAGGAATCATCTCTCAACACTATAGCTTTCATTGAAAACCATGATTGAAAATTTTAATTTTTAATTTTGAGGCACTTAAAAAGCGAAATCAGTAATTATTTTGATGCCAATAGAAAGCTGATGACTCAATAGTCAAACTAATATTTTATTTTGGCCCAGCCTTTCACATGAAATGAATTTCTTTATTTCAATGATTGAACTACCTTATCATTGATCATTTAAATCTTAAAAGTTAATGTAGGTATATGAAAAAGGCGGCCGATATGAATTTTTTTTTGGGTTGGTAGAAATATTAATATTGAGTCATTAGATTTTAATTGTCATCAAGAAAATAAATGATTTTCCTCTTCAAGTGCCTCAAAACTTGAAAACTTAAAACCGCAAGGTGAAATTGCATCGTTGTATAGCATCGTTGTTTGAGCAAATTTTATATTTTCTTCAACAGGCTAATTTTGCCAAGTTAATTTAAAAAAATATTGTTCTCTAACTTACCTAAACACTAATTTGGCGACAAAATATATTTTCGATGTTTATCAGTTGCATGCGTTCAATGTACACTGACCTCAAGAGTTATACACATAAATCAGAAATAATGGTGATTTCTGATGCAATATAATCTTGTTATTTCAATTAATAACTTTGGTACCTTAATACAAAAGGTACAGCTTCTCAAAATGAAAAAAAAAAAAAATATGAAAAAGTTTAATTTCTCCTGAATATGAATACAAGATGGGTCGTAAAAAATAACAAATCGAGTTTTGAAAGATTTTTTTTAAATCATCATTGATTTACAAAATTTTATTGTATAAAAGGAGATCAACGCTCAATATCACCATCAGTCGATTTTTGTTAATCAATCAACACGAGAAACATCCTAAACCTCAACATGAAGGTAACATTTTCTTATCATTGATTTTAACATATAATATTATTATATTTTTATTTTGCCAGTACGTTATTCTGATGCTTGCCCTCTTCGTTGTTGCTGTAAACTCTGGTGCACTCCCCATCCTTCCTACTCAACCCCCCCGTGCTGCTATTGTTGTTCAAAAGCAAGTTTCCATTGTACCACTTAAACCCGCTGTTGTTGCTTCCCGCGGTTACGGCTCCATCTTAGGGTGATAAGAAACCTTCGGAAATTATGTCAAAAATGGATTTTTTATTAAAATAAATATTAGTTAAGTTATCAGCATTCAAAATTATGCATTTTATAATTTTCCAAAAAATTTAATAAATTATTTATTTTATTCATTGAAGATGCAGCAGCTATTGAACACTTTTTTGTGTTTCAAAGGTAAAAAGAAATCAAATTGGGTACTTCGTTGGTTTTGGTAGAATTGTTCTAGCAATTTAAGCTAGAACAACTATGTACCTACCTCTCTCTTATTTGTCTATATAAACAAAAATTTAGATATACAAAAAAGTCAACATTTATAGTCATTGAAAGTTGGCTAGCTGGTATCTCTTAGATTAACGATGAGAAATATCAAGATGTTTTCATTTTCTATATAGGTACCTATAGCGTAAACTTTTCTAAAAAAAATTGGCTGGATGGATTGATGGTGGCGATCAGTGGCGTATTTAAGGGGGGAATAAAAGGGATCAAAATTTTGTTTTCTGCGTTATTCGGGTTTTTTTTGAAGTAATTGCATTTATTTACTAAAAGAAAGTTGATTCTGGAAAATGATGATGGGAGTCAAAGCATTAAGGTTCCCCCTCACCAACCCGAATCTTTCGTGTTGACGAAAACAATAATAACAACACGTGCTTGTCAATGAAAACAACACGTTGTTATTACTGTTTTCGTGGTCGCGGTCCGCCACGCCAGATTCGCGTTGGTGTGGAGGAACCTTAAAGCAGTCGATGTAGGTCCATTGAAATGTTACATTGGCCTCCCATTTAGTATAGGACAAGGTTTTTTTTTTTAATGTGTATAGGTTGCATCAATGTGAGTATATGAAATGATTTTCAGGGCTGTAACCCCCCCCCATTTGTCCACCATATTTAAAAAGGGGATAAGAAACCCCTTTTCATAATATCTTGAGAAATATAGGTCTGACAAAAAAAAATTATAAACTTTTTTTGTAGAGAATTTAATTCTCTATAATTTCTCTACTTTTTGGTATGTTTCGCAAGAACTGTCTGGCAAACTAACGTTTCGCGGGGGTTCATTTCGACGTTTTTCGTTCCGCATTTTGTTTGTTTAGCATTTTGTTGTTTGGCATTCTACGTTTCGCAAATTACGTTTTGTCTTTTAAATGATTTGACAAATCATCCTTCCGCATTTTTCATATCGCAATTTTCATTTAGTTTTTTGTTTCATTGGCTTTTTGAAGTTCCGCAATTTCTTAGTTGGCATTTTGTTATTTCGCTTTTTTTTATTTGGCATTTTATTATTTCGCCTTTTTTTATTTTGCATATTATTTTTCCGCTTTTTTTATTTGGCAATCAATTGTTTTTCAATTTTTTGGGCTTCGATTACATGTCGTACAATTTTATTTTCTGAAATTCATTGCTCTAATTAATTCTTAATCAAAACCTGAAACCTGATTGTTTTATATCTTCTAGTTCTTGAGAAAATTTAACATTACTAAAACTATTTGGTATGAGATTTTTGTTTTTTTGCTTGCTTATAGGATTTGGGGTAGGTGCGATGTTGGATGTATCCAAATTTTCTTTTGCATTTGAAGAATCTGGATTTACGACCAAACAACTAAATGGCGAAATGATCTATCAGCGAAATAATAAAACGGCTTGTTGAAATTATGCGAAATAATGAAACGGCGAAACGTTATTCCGCGAATAAAAAACTTGGCCAATTAATAAACGGCTTAACAAAAAAAAGCTAAACAATAAATTGCCAAATGAATTTTGCGAAATGATTGAAAATATTAAAAAAAAAGCGAAATATAAAAACGCCAAATGTTATTTGCGTAATGATTGAAAATAAATAATGAATAAAAAGCCAAACGTAAATTGCCAATTGTGGATTGCGAATTATACGATATATTTAACGACCAAAGCTAATACAAAGAAATGCCAAATGAATTTTTCCAAACAATGGTGACCCAAAAAAGGTATAGCCAATAATCGACGAACATTTTTTCAAAATTTCGAGTTTGAACTTAATTTAAAATTTAATTTAAAATGAAAATTAAAGAAGAGATTTCTGGCTTTTCAAAAGGGTATAGCATGACATTGTAAGTTTAACCGTTGTTTTTAGATAATTTTTTTTCTAGTTTTTAGAAAATTGCCCCTCCCACCTAAACGGGGCGAAATAGACCCCCTTCCTATGGGATTCTTTTCTTGTCTTAACCCAACCTACTTCCTCTAGCTTCTTGGTGCACCTTATACCGATCACCCTGTATAAAAAAAAACAAAAACAATAAACAAATTGTTACTTCTTGGTGTGAACCCATTGTAGAATGATGGAATTTTAAAATTGTGTATACCAAATAGTTCGCAATAAAATGATTTACAAAGAACATCTGAAGTGAAAACTGCTACAAAAAAAAGTTATAGCCCTTTAAAGTAAGTACTCAGTTCGAGTGGAAATGAAATTTTCATAAGGCGTTTTTCTTTTTTAGATCAGAATAGAGTTCTGAACAGAGTCCGAGCATATCGAGCATGCTCTGAACATCCTCTGAACAAAGCGTGTTCTGAGCGCTCTGAACTATTCTTGAAACACACCTGAACACTTAACTTTTTTTTCAATTTCACCTGTCAAATGCTTGTGTTCAGCATTCAACTCGGTCTGCTCAGTTATTTTATTCTGAGCTCATAGAGCGCGCTCTGAACAAGCTCAGAACATGTTCAGAACGAAAAAAGAAACACACATTTGAAGCTCTGAACGTTCAGAGTTAAAAAAGAATCACAATTTTTTGTTTGACAGTTCAGGTTCTGCTCTGAACTAAAAAAGAAAAACGCCTATACAAAAGAGACACCTAGTTCATTGATATGAAACACATAACAAGAACTGAGTACCAAAATATTAAAGTGGAATATCAACCGGTCCTTCTATCAGTTTCACGCAAAATTTTCATTTCCCAACGTACGACCACTAGGAAAAAACTGAGGTAGTGTGGAAAAATGTGACATTTTTCAATCAATTTGCTTTGCTCAAAATATAAATTACGAAATAAAAAAAAATTATTTAGGATTAAACGATTGTCTTTCCAGCGTTTTTATTCAACGAGGAAAAAAGAACAGAACATTAAAACCTGTTTTTGGAACTTTTCCAAGATTCAAATGACATTCAGTCAAATAAATAGTTTTTTTTTCATTCAAAGTGAGTAGTGAGTACTAAGAAATTTAAAACTGTGTATGAAAAAGAATTAATTATTGGTTCGTATTGAATTTTAACGTGTATTTTGAAACGATTTTTGTTTTTCATTTCATGTGAGGTGAGTACTAGGCTTTAGGTGTAAAAAGTCTCTTTATTCTTGTCAGACCTATATTTCTCAAGATATTGTGAAAAGGGGTTTTTTCAATATGGTGGCCAAATGGGGGGGGGGGGGGTTACAGCAGTTAATTTCACAACTACCTTTATTCAAGTGAACCGATTTTATATTGCTTGAATTTCCGACTAGGTTTACAAACTTCGTTAAAGCCCCGTTGCTTTGTATAGTGTTAAAAGGATGTTAAATCATTAATAGCTTTACCGCAGGTACCAACAGAAAATAAATAAGATTTATACATATATTCAACAATGTTTATATCAAAATAATAAAATATGAAACTTGATATTTTCTGTAACAAAATTTATAGTACCTATAATAATAATTAAAGTTTTTCATCAGTAATATATATTGAACGATAGATATTTCTTGAACAATTAAAGTGATTTTTGTTTGGAGTATTCTCTTGAGAGATTCCGAAACTATTTTCCACTCACTTATTAAAGTCATGTAACGAATTATAGGCTCATAATTCCCATTTTAGTTCAATTAAAGTGTTGCCTTTATTCAAGTGAACTTGGTTTATATATTTTGAAACGTAAAAGTGTATAAATGTATCTTATCATAGAGAAAAACATTTGGTTATATGAATATTATCAAAGAAAAAAAGTTAAAACTTATTTTGAAATGCATTTCTCTCCAATGTTAGGTGTGGGCTCATGCATCTGCTGCCAAGTACTTCTGGCTGCAGTCAAATACTTCTACTCTGTGGTCAAAGTAGTCCAAACCTGAATTCTGAATTCACACAAGAAAGCGACACCATTAGTAAAAAAGAAAAGAAAAGAATAGTAAATTATTTTTGTTGATGGGTTCTCTAATCTATAATAAAACACTAATACAAACAGGAAAAAATATATCTGTGTTTACATTGAGCTTTTTCTTTTGGCAAAATTAAAGAGTTCCATTCATAATTTACTGTGAAGTACTAAAAATTGAATTTATTCAAATGCTATTGATTTAAATTTACCTGTCTGATGCCTCACTGAATGCGCCTTTCAGTGTGCGCCATGTGTAAACTCCAGCTGAATACACCTAAAACAGTGACAGTATACAACCGTTTAAGTGACAGACGACAAACGTCACATGGACAGAAGGATAAATAAGCGGAAAGTATAAAAAAAATTGAAATGGCATCGAGCTAATGAGAGCCTGTATTTGTATACCAGTAGCAGTAGCAGTACCTACCTATTGGGAAACCATGGCGTGGGAAATTATAAAATTTTTCATTGTAAAATACATTTGATCTTTTTGCGAACAGATTTTACCTTTTTCCATTTTTTCATGTTTAGGGTATTCAAAAAAATATGCGTTCTGGATGCGATATCGAGACGAAAGATGCGATGTTTCTAGTTTGGGAGATTTTATCTGCATTTACCCAACCCACACATTTTTTAGAATTGTTGTATGAAAAACGTTAAATGGAAATTGGAAAATTTGATTGATTTGATTAATTTGCGCCGATAACGACGTGTGAGGCATTTCAAATTAAAATTATTTAAACAAAAAACAAGTAAAAATAACCCGTGGTGAAATGGTTAGTGCGTAGGACTGTGACGCCGAAGGTCTTGGGTTCAATTCCCAGCCTATGTTACCTAAAAAAAAATATGTAGTGCCTCTTCACTCATACTGCTCAAAATTGCGCCCAACTGGCGCATGTTTTTTTTCTTCTTCAAAATCCATCATGTGCCTGCGGACTATTAATTTATTCAATATCTTTGAAAAACTGAAGTTCATGGGCCTTAACTATTCATTTCTTCAATATCATTGAAGAACTTAAGTTCTTCGAGAAATCTACAATCTTAAAAATAGTCAGGCGTACATATAGATTTTTTACTAGTTAGACAGTGTCTATATAGTTGAAAATGGTTCGAAATACATAGTTGGAAATGTGCTTTACTTGATTAAAAAAAATGTCACATTAGCCAAGTTTTAAACAACCGAGTCCCAGTTGTCTAAGTTAGATAGTTCTTAAACATCAAATAAAAATGTTTATTTATAACTTTGACGGTTGTCCAAAGTCAGACAACGATTATAAATACGACGGAGTATATTCAGCAAGTTATTTTTTCTTAATTCCTTATTAGCCAAATTCATTTAAAGAGGTTTTCCGTACAAAAAACTGCTAGAAAGAAAGTTCGCAACACTTATTAAGTTCCAAAATATTACAAATACCTCTAAATGTCTATTGAGAAATTAGAATCCAACAATTTTAGTTGTTAGAACTTTAACACCCATGTTATTCACTCGATAAATCCAGATGACAACTTAATTCCGAATGAATTTACATCGAATTTATATTAATTTATATCCGGATTTAAGTTTAAATCTGGACTAATCAAGTGAATAATATGGGCGTTCAAGTTCTAACAACTAAAATTATTGGGATCCGATTTCGATGATTAAAAATGGAGTTTCGGATTAAATCTTGGGCTCAACCTAAAATATCAGAGCTCACAACTAAAAGCCTTTCCACACTATCCCACTGAGTATTAATACATGTCAAATTGAAAGTGGGAAAGAATTCCATGCTACTGCCAAATTTGTGGGAGAGAAATGACTTTTCATTTTATGACTACACACAACAGTTTAATTTAACCTCAATAAAAATGTGATGAAATGTGTGATAGAATTGGAACCATTTCTAAAAATTCTCATGTATCAACACATGTCAAATCGTGTAGGCTGGAATATCATGCTCCGTAACCGCGGGGAACAACAACAGGAGCGGTTTTAAGTCGTACAATGGCAATTTGCTTTTGAACAAGAGCTGGAGGGGCATTACAATACAATTAAAATTTTTCAAATAAAAAAACAAGTTACAAGTTTATCATATTGCATCAGCAATTCAGCATTATTTGTTATAAGTTATAACCAGGATCATGGGTAGGTGTATTGGATGATTTTGTTGAATCAAATAACAAGATTAACATTAAAATATAATATAAGAAACAAAAATGATTTATTAAAGAAACGTTGAACCATATACGATTAGCATTTAAAAATATTCAGACAATTACTGCCTGCGATTTGTGTAGCTTTTTTAGGCTAAAGGAGTTCTACACTAAATGGATACGAGCTAACTTAAAACACTCCAAATCTCTGATTTCAATATTTTTGGAGTACAGTTTAGTATTTACACCAAAAAAGATAGTTATAAGCTGGTTGAAGACTACTTTTGCAACTGGCCATTTACTTAAGTTTTTCAATATGTGCATCTCCCCGATTGGCTTTAATAAATGTTAAATAAAAATAAATTCTTCTTCTGATATTCTGTTTTACATTTATTTATATTTATTATAATTTTCACATGTTTACAAGTAGTGGACACAAATTTATCAAAAAATATCTAATATAAATTTAAGAATTCCAGCAAAAGAAGAACCCATTTCTCTCCATTGAACTTTTAAAAGTACAGTAAATGAATTCACTTCATGGTCATGTAAAAGTATGCTACGAAAAGAAAATTACATGTTTTAATTTTTTTCCACTTTGTTGAACATTTTTTATTTTTCAGCAGACTTTTGTCCCATTGTCTTTTTACGAAAACACCATTTTAAAATATTGTTCATTTTGCTTCCATCATTGTACTCACATAAAATTCCGTAAACCAAATATTGTCCTTATTTTTGCAATATTCATTTAGAAAAAACATAAAAGTATATTTTGGTATATACCTAGATACGGAGGTAGGCAAAGCGTTACTTTAAAAAGTACAATGGGGTCATGCATACATTATATTTTGAGTATTCAAAATGGATTTTAAAACTATTCCTACTTTTATGGAAAACGATTTCCCATCTCGATTCTGCCCTTGAAGAAATTCGGATATAGTAGATTCTTCTACCGGTGGACTATGTTATCGATGAAGGGGACATGGGCCATGGACGAAGACAACATAAAGACAGTAGAATTACTACAAGATGTTCCAGGTGAGGCTGAGATTTTTGTGGAATCTTATTTAGCGGTAGACGACAAAGTATTCGGCATCGATGACGATATTCCATTGTGTGAGTTGAAGAATTCAATTACACCACATGTATGGGCAAAATCCATTTCAACAACAAAATTTTAATGAAAAGAGATTAATTTGGGTAAAAGCGTGCTTCAGATTTGTTATGGACTTAACAAAATTAAAGTTTTTGAAAAATTGTTCTGATACCGATGTAAGACAACTTATTGTAAGCCAAACCGTATGTTGTACGCCGGTCAACAAAAATTAACATAACTTTTCATGACCAATTCATCAACACTTATATTTTATTGAAATAAGAGGCAAGAAATGGTGATGGAACCTTCTCAAAGCCATGATTTCGTCTAACGATGTCCAACTTCGGAAGCTCCACAAGCTAGTAAATAACTATAAGGGTCATCATACTTTATTTCACATATAGAGCAGTAACACTCCATTACCTACTTTGAAGCAGGCACATCAGAGACTTACTGTCAAACGAAGCATTGCGGAGAGCCCATGAGTACCACTTTACAAAAAACTACCAAATCAACTCTGATGTCGCCAGAGCCATTCAATGTCAAAACGTTGCTTTGAAATGTTTAATGTAACATTATGTATCCAAAAAGATTGTTTTAAAAATGTTCATATCAAAGAAAATTATTACATCTTATAACCTCTTACACAAATCATTTTAAATAATTTTTATTTTATATGTATTTTAAATTAAACCTCAATAAACGGAAAATTTAATAAAAATAAAATATTTTTAGAATGTAATGTGTCCATAATTAGATAAGATTTTAGATTTACATAGATATATATTAAAAATTCAGTAAGGAATGTAGATTTCTTGTTCTAGTAAAAATAACATAATTATGAGCATGACACGATAATTACCGTCTACTAAATTGGTACCTAATTTTTTTTTGTCATTATTTGCTATTTATATATGTTTTCCTTGTACATATTCTCATTTTACATTTTTATTCATATTTCATTCTTTTATTTTTTTAAAGTTCTAAATAATATTTTGTTTTTATTTATTCTAAAACAATTCAGAAATTATTCTATTTCTATAAATAAATGTTTCTTTACAGAATTCATATAAGTATACTAATGATGATCGCAGTTTATTATCTTTCCAAAATGAAAAGTATGAGAGTTCCGATATAATATGTAAGTGGTGATCCATATAATTTCCATGATTATACCTGTGACGAACACCACATATGGTATGATAAATATCATTACATATTTTGATTTTTCCGCGCATCTATACGTCTATATGATGACAAAACTGCATACAAAAGACAACAAAAAATAAAAACAGAATATTAAAAAAAAGAAGAACAGTGTTTTTAATCTCGTAAACGCGCGTAGTGTAGTCTAGTTTGAAATAACAATTACTTCCTTCATCTTTCATACAACCAATAGTGAATAGCCTGTAGTGTATAATAGTTTTTGTGAGGCAATTTTTGAAAGGGTACCCGCCACGACCTCATATCCACGCTTGCCACTTAAAAATAAAGTTCGTGTCCAAAATTTAAAATAAAAATGACCAACTGTAGCTAAAAATGACCAAAATAATTTAAGTCTGAAATATGAATTCATCACATTAATTTCAACATATTCTTCATATTACACAAATGAAATATTCAATATTCATGTCGATTATGGAATCCGCAATACTTGATCCGAAGTGATTCTCAGTGCAGTGTTTTCTTTTCTTTTCACAACAAATGGGTAAAGAGAAAAGAGAGCACTGCACGGAGAATCACTGCGGATCCAATATTGCGGGTTCCGTAATCGACATGATTATTTTTTTTTTGAGTTATTAATAATAGAAAATAAAAAACAGGTACAAACAAATTCACGAAGTACCTAACAAACTTAATTAAATTCGATTAACATAAATAAATAAAAAAACCATAAATAACGAAACATAAAAATATTAACTTCTCACAGCATTTTAAAAATAAGATCACAGAATGAGCTTTAGTGTGCATAAAAATTAAAGTGCAGTATCTTTTTTCATTTCGTAAAAAAATGACCAAATAGAATAAAAAATGACCATGTGACCATGTGAAAAAATAATAACCAAATTTGGTCACAAATGACCAAAGTGGCAACCGTGCTCATATCTCGCTCTATAGAAACGAAAAAAGAGATTGACGATATTTGCCGAAATTGAGCATTTATTTGATGTCAACAAGCATTGCGGCGGTAAATATAGAAAAAAAAGAAAGAAAATCCAGGTCCAGTAGCGTCCATAACACTGGCGCCGCTGTTGTACTGTTATATGCCTCAAAAATTTTGTATGAATACATTATCCATGTATGTGTATAGAGATCAGTGATGCAAAACCTCTTTTTCGCACTTCGCATCCCACACTTTGCACTCTGTATTTCCTATACAAACTCCGCACACTGCACTCCGCAATTTGCACTACACTTTCCGCAGTTTGCACTTCGCACTTCACACTTTGAATTCTGGGCTTCCCATCCACTTTGTAACGGGTGATTTTTTAAGAGGTTTAGAACTTTAAAAAAAAAAAAAACACAAAAAATTCGAAAAAATGAATGAAATATTTATTTGAATCGATAGTTTGAACCTTGCAATTTAATGTTTAAAGATAATTTCATGCAAATGTTGACCGCGGCTGCGTCTCAGGTAGCCCATCCGCTGAGTCCAATTTTGGCATACTCTTTCACACATATCGGCCGGTATCTCACGAATGATGCATGGATGTTGGCTTCCAGTGCGTCAATCGAAGCGGGCTTGTCCCTATAGACATTAGCCTTGACATACCCCCACAAAAAATAGTCTAATGGTGTCAAATCGCACGATCTAGGCGGCCAATTGACCGGCCCGAAACGTGAAATTAACTGTTCACCAAACTCGCCTCGCAATTGCGCCATTGTTTCGCGTGCTGTGTGGCATGTGGCACCGTCTTGTTGAAACCACATATCATGCAAGTCAAGAACTTCCATTTCGGGCAAAAAAAAGTTTGTTATCATCGCTCGGTAGCGTTCACAATTGACAGTAACGCTGCGATTCGCATCATCTTTGAAGAAATATGGCCCAATAATGCCGCCGGCCCATAAACCGCACCAAACAGTGGCTTTTTCGGGATGCATTGGTAGCTGTTGCAATGCTTCTGGCTGATCTTCACTCCAAATGCGGCAATTGTGCTTATTTACGTACCCATTCAACCAAAAATGAGCCTCATCGCTGAACACAATTTTTCGATAAAAAAGCGGATCCTCGGCCAGCTTTCCAAGAGCCCATTCACCAAAAATTCGGCGTTGTGGTAGGTCGGCTGGCTTTAGTTCTTGCACCAGCTGTATCTTAAAAGGCTTTACGCCCAAATCCTTCCGCAAAATTTTCCACGTAGTGCTGTAACAAAGGCCTAACTGCTGGGAACGGCGCCGAATCGACATTTCGCGGTCTTCTGTCACACTAGCTGATACGGCCGCAATATTTTCTTCACTACGCACAGTACGTAAACGTGTTGGTGGTTTAATGTCCAACAAAGTAAATTTGGTGCGAAATTTGGTCACAATCTTCCGAATAGACTGCTCAGAAGGTCGAGAATGCCGACCATAAAATGGAAGCAGCGCGCGATGAACATTTCGAACCGAGCACGAATTTTGATAGTAAAATTCAATAATTTGCAAGCGTTGTTCATTTGTAAGACGGTCCATGGTTAAATTGCAAACCAAACTGAAGCTGTTTGACAGTGACACAAGGTACTAAACACACGTCAGCTGTCAAAACCAGTGTTGCCAAAACCAAACCAGCTAAAAAATCACCCGTTACATACTTCGCATCAGTGCCTTTTTGACATAATTTTCCGTCCTAAGGGGCCTTTTTTTCACCCTTTCACCTAAAATCCGATTCTCGTTCGCGAAAATGTGAAACCAAACATCAAAAACATTCATAATGAATAATTTGCTTTCACGTCGGCATTTGGAAGTGAATCTGTGAATAGAAAGGGTGAATACGAACAAAAAATGCTCAATTCAACCACATCTTCTTCCCTCGTCCTATTTATGAAAAAAAAAAAAAAATATTTCTATCTCTTGCCTCTTAAAAATTATAAGAAAAATGAGAGAATTGCATTGACTGCGCATGCGCTTCAGGGGAAATGATAAGAAGGTTCGAGATCGGTAATATAGTTCGTCGAAGAATTTTATTCACTGATGACTGAACCAGAATCGCTTATTTGCACAAAGTGAATCGAAAAAGTGAAAGCCATGCATGAGAGCTACTGTGAAAACAATTTATTCGATTCACTTTTTCACAGAACCATTTGTTGCATTTGAGACATGAATAAGATTAATTTCAATGCGGTGTAAATATACGAAAATGAGGTTATAGGTAGGTAGAAACTAGAAATGGTGGCCACGAGCACCAAGCACAGTGACCTATTGGTTAAGAGACGCATATGAGTTGATCTCTTAGACGCAAATTGACATTGCTGCATTGTCTACTTGTACACGTTTGAATGTGACCATTCGAGAGACCTCCGTCTGATCTTTACTTATATGACATACAATCTTTAAAGAATATCTTTATCTGCTCATGAAATCAGACCTAGCAGCGTTAGAGTAAATTCAGCAGATTTGGATTCGTCCTATAGAGCCATTGGGTCGCATTCAGGAAAGAGATAAAATGTTAGTTCTTTGAAAAATGCCTTACCAAATGACTGTTCTCTCATTCTGGCCAAAGCGGGGCATTTAAAAAAGAAATAAACGACTATTCCCTTTTCCTGCTGGTCCCCACCGAGCAACGATGGTTGAGATTGTGGGAGATGCCCAGATAGAACACGTTGCGACTATCCTTGCTATGTCTTGCCTGTGGATCGAAAATGAAGAAATTTCATCTTTTCCTACAATATTATCCCCTAAAATAATTTTATTAGTCCCTATGGTGGCCCTGCTTTGCACACTACACTTTGCACTTCCCTTTACGTACTTCTCAATCCAAACTTCGCATCACGCACTTTGTGATACTAACTTCGCAATTCGCATTCTATGCTTCACTAGTTCACACTTCGAACTTCGTACTTCCCATATATCCCACAATTTAGACTTCGCACTCTATACTTCGCATTTCCCTCTGAGTATTTTTTTACTCAGCATTTCGTGCTCCACATCTCGCACTTTGCGATCTGAACTTCGCCTTACGCACTTTGGACCCCGCACTTCGCGCCCTGCACTCCCACTTCAGACTCGGTACTTTGCACTCCAACAATTCGCACTCTGCACTTCATATTATTAAATCATTCAAAAAAATGTATCAAGGAATCTATAATTTGACTATTTTATCATGGAAATCGCTAATCAGTCACAGTCACATAATAAAAACAAAAAGCAAAATGAGACATCTCAGATTCACCCAATTATCTTATAGCCATTAAAATGTATGAAAGGAAAAGTTGTAATACTGGATCCTGATTTACCGAAAGATTAAATGTCAATTAGACAATTTAATATCGCAATTTTTTGATAGCGCCTATATTTTCTCACGAAACCACATCACCATTAGTAGGTATATAATTGTTTCAACTTTTGTCAACTCAAAATTACCATTTTCAGTTAAAACATGAATACGTCAGCATGATACTTTACAGCCATCAAATTATTATTTACACATTTCTGCATCTGTGAATTGTTTAGGCCCAACCCAACAATTAGCAATTGATTAAGGAAATGATTATTATCTCACAAGCTCATCTGACCCTCCTAGCTTTACTATAATCTCATCAATCATCTTAATTCGCGACTCAATTAAGTAAATGTAGTAAGAAATATTTACACGCGACCACATCACTTTACTATTTACTAAAACAAATAAAAACCACAGTTAAAGAAACAATCCAATGGCAACTTTTCTATTACCTGTTGTTTTTCTCACACAAAACCTAATAAATCTGCTTGCACCCCGAAGGAGGTATAAAACCAATGCTCCTCGGCCTATCGTTAGTAATAGACAAAAAAAATAGACTTTTCAATGCAAAACTATTAGCTAAACCATACACACCGCGGAAGCACTTTCAGACGACATAAGCATCAGTGTTTTGTTGTTATGCTATGGCCGTCTCGTCGGTTTGTGGCGCGTCTTCGTTGTACAGTCATCATCGTCAGTCATACCAAAACCTGAAGATTCACTTGGATTTCATAACATTTTGCATTTGCAGCTCATTTCGTATCTCCCTAATGATCCTCCATCTATTCGAGGTCTAAGACTATTGTGCACTGAAAAGAAAGTTAAAGTGAATTTAACTCACAATATTAGGCGGGTTTTTTTGCAAGACCGGGGGTAAGTGGACGAAAAAGATTCTCCAGGGGCCATGTTTAGGTACTTTTCATATAATTTAGTTCTTTTTCTAGCTTTTCGAATTTTGTACGCCTCCAGAATTAAAGAAATCAAAAAAAAAAATAATGTATTAAATATTAATCCTATCCTATTTCCTATATTATAAATGTGAAAGTTTGTTTGTCTGTCTGTTTGTTCTTCTAAAATGACAATGGACATATGTTAAAAAACTGTTTATTTGTCTGTTTTGGACGGAAAGATTTGCTTTAATTTTGTATAATGCACTCGGGCGTATACGCACTTTTTTCTATGAAATATATGGTGGAGCAATATGTCAAAGGTTGGAACTTGTCCTATTGTTGTGATGGATGTTATTGTTTGATAAAATTAAAACAAAAATAAACTCAATCAATAAGTTTTCGAACTATTTTATTTACTCAATATTTTTTTTAATTTTTTTCCTGAATTCAACAGCATTCAGTAAAGCTTCAGCTTATGTAGAAGGTACATTTAATAGAATAAATGTTATAAATTCATTGCTTAACATAAAAAAAATTAGGAAAAAATTTATATTTATGTATACTAACCTTCTCAAATAAAATATGAAGCATTAACGTATTTACTTACCACAATCTTTCTCAGTTGTTATTGGAAAATCTCAAAGATCACGATCCTCAAAGAGTTTGGTATAATTTCAAATGCTTCAAGTATTTCATCATTAGAAACTCAAGTTTGATTAAATTTGCTTGGCGGTACTATGAAGTAAAAAAGAATTAGGCAAAAATTTAAATTACTTTAATAAGCTACTATTTTAAAAGTTGCTACAAATTTTAAGATTTTCAATTGTTTTTCACTATATAGAAGGCTCTGGAAAATGAAACCAATTAGGCTTAAACTTAAAATAATATGAAAGTAATATTCTAACAACCGTCAGCTGTTCGTTAAACATCAAATATTAAATTTCAAAATATGTATGCAAATAAGCGTGTTCGAAATTATTTTTGAATGGAGAACCTCTCGAAAACCAACCTGAAATCGGAGTAGAATGTCTATGAACGGTTTAATAAAATATAAGATACACAATACACAATAGTCGTGTTTTTTTTTTAGCCTGGAGGGAATAAGATGAGAAAACGATTTCGGGACTAAAGGTAGAACTGTAATAGTCGCAATAGTCACGGCAATGATCAAACGAAAATGAGCGAATACAAAAAAATCATAGGGTGCGACCATGAACAGTGGATATCTATTTTTCCTTCAGCTTTCACTTTCATTTTCGGTAGTAAAAGTGGCCAACTGAAATTTGTCAAAAAAATTATCACTTCGATGACAATTCGCATAACAGCTACTAGTAGAAGAATTAACTTTTAATTATCCATATGGCCCATTATGTGGATTTGTGTAAATTCATAATGCTGATCAACAATGGTCAAAAAATGTAGAAGTCCTTATTATTTTTCTTTTGTATAAACTACGTTTTAATTCACAACTTTTATGCCAACCAATCTCAGCAGATTATTTTTAGTTCTCTGAGATATCTAATTCATCATATTTTTGAACACGCCTTATTATAAAAGTCACAATGAAGTTTCGTCAAGTTTATCAACAAAATTTGATAGACAAATCCTTGAGAAATTTTAACCAAATTGTTTTAATAATTTTTCATACAAAATTTGACAGTTCATTAACCAAATCGTAAACTTAACTAAATAATAAACTCATCCAGTGTTTTACAACATTGCATGAGTATCCTACTATTTTACCTTAATTAAATTGGTATGTTATTGAACTAAATATTGAAAATTTATAATCAAATATTTTTGTTATTAATATTGACGCAAAATTTTAAACAATCTATTGTTAAGGGCTTAGCATATTACTTAACTAAACTAGCAATTTGCTAAACACTTATTAATTGACTAGCTCTTCGGAAATTGTAATCCTTTTTTTTCGTCTTACTAACTACTAGAACACTAATTCCCTTTTATTAAAAACAGTGAAAAACAAAGCAAACAAACCTAAGTCTAGGGAATGGACTTATAATAATTTGAAATGTCAGAAGTCAAAGTGACAACCTACAATTTAGTTTGTTTATTTGTAATTACCTACAATTTATTTTGATATTTTATTTTGCCTGGTTGCTGTTCGTTGTAGGTTTTGTATTTACATATTTCTATTTCTTTTTAAAAAATAATAATCTGCTTTTCACCAAATAGCGAAAAGTTTGCTGTTTCGGAGGCAGAGAAGAATGGATCAGAAGAATACAATAATAAATTGAGTAGGTCGTTTGATTTTTTTTGAGGAAAATGACAGATGTCATATGGATTTAGCAAGTTACTAAAAGTTAAAGTAGCCATTTTGTGATTTTAATTTTATAAGAAGTTTTTTTTAAATAATACAAATTCTATATACTATACTACTGAAATACATCAGCCAAGTAGAAGACTTAGCACTATTTTAATGGACTTTGTTGAATTATTGATTGAAAATAGCTTTTTAACGGCCTTTTGATAAATTTATTTTATTATTTTATATAAACTTTAAATAAATAAAAGAAAAGAAAGTCCAATAAAAATTGGCGTTTCGTCCAGGCGATCTCACTTGGACTCATCAGTTGACTATAGTGATTTTAATTTTAGTAAAATGTTAAGAGATAGTAAGTTGCTAAAATCGTTTAAAATTACCAAAATCTTCTTTTAGTAACTTACTAAAATGGCTTTAACATTTTACTTTACTTACTTCACGGCCGTAGCCAGGACCTTATGTATGGATGAGCTTTTTTGGGTGAGCTGAATTTTTTTAAATGAAAGTCAAAATACAGAGCCTAGAAAAATTAAATTTGTATTAAAACCGTAGCTGTAAGCAATATCACATTCATGATTATTATTTTTTTAAATTAGATACTAATCATTAACATGTAGGTTATACATACATGGATAACTACCAATATCTATTTAGTATTAAATAATTTGTATACTTCGGTTTTTTTCGGCAAATTTACGCAAAATATCATTTATTACCAACGAATTCAAAGGTTTTTTTTTTTTCAAATGCTATAAAAGAAAGATTTCGCAGTCGTATAGCTTCTATTTTCGAAAGTGCCGAAAATGATGACTGGTTCAAAAATGTAATAGCTCCAATAGCCAATTCTGACTTAATTTACAATTATTCCATGCAAAATTATTATTCCAACAGAAATTCTCGCGATTTTTTTTTTAATTTACTTTGTCCCTACAATTTTTAAAAAGTAATTTGATAAATTCAAATTTCGTTTTCTTAATTCGTATAGGGGCGTTCACATTCAACGACATGTTCATCAACACTTGTCGTGTCGTTAGATTTTTGTAGTGTGAACACCAGTCGAACGACTGTCGATCAAGCAAGCTCTGTAGTTCAAATTTTTTGATAATTTGCCCTGTCGAACGACCGGTGTAGTAAATGTGAACTCCAGTCGGACGACCGAAAATTTAATTTTATATCTTACTTCTATTTTTTTTGTAAGATAAAAAAGAATAGGTTGAAATGTAAGTAAAATAAAAAAACAAATAAAATTAATGCGCTAGTATTGGTGCGAATAATGAAATTCTCGCCATGTTTGCTCTTTGAAAACTTATTTTCAAATGATGTCGTTAGGGAAGTCGTTAAATGTGAACGCTAGTAAAACGACTCGGGTCGAACGACACGTCGTTGAATGTAAACCCCCCTTATAAGTTAGTAATTTTTTTGAAAAATTTAGGTACAAAGTTATTTTAAAAAATAGTGTGAATTTTGTTATAATTTTTCCTACTTTAAAGTTTAACCAAACAAAAAAATAAAGTATTAAAAGTTCTTGTTTGAATTTCTTTTTTTTAATGAATAATGGTAATTAATTCTTAAAAATAATTGTGGACTTATGACACACATCCTCCCTCGTATTGAGGAATATTGGCCCACTTCATTATGGAATTTTGGGCCATTTTGAGGGAATATAAGTATTAATTTATGGACTTATAACCAAACCAAATGGGTTGAAAGCCAATTATGGACTTTTGGCCTGTGGACCCACTTTGTCCACAATTGAATTGTGAATTTATGGCTCACCCAAGTGGGTCAAATGTCCATTATAGATTTTTGGCCTGTAGACTTATGACCGTGCGCCAGAAAAAACACCTGATTTACATTTTAATTTTGCATATACAGAGCTATTTTTTCGTTGAGAAGACAATTTAAAAAAAAAATTAAACTAAAATTTCTTCATGTGAGGGCAGTATAAAATTTAATTTCGTCAATGGCTTTAAGTTAAAATGTTCACTCAAAAAGTCTGTAGCAGATTCGACAGCATTCAGTAATCAGTATATTATTATTATGCTCAAATCCTTCATTAGTCGATAATTTCAAAACAAACTCGATTTAGTGATGCTGCTTCATCCTCATTGTCACTTTCCCCAAGTCAAGTCAAGACATAACAACGGATTCGAGTACATCAACTTTTCATTCTCCGTGATCTCAAAGAGGGAACATATTGAACAGCATTCTGGTTTTCATCTGCTGTAAGCATTCAAAACCTGTTGAAAGGAGAATTTTAAAGGGAAATTCCCGACTTATTGATAAAGGAAATAAATGTGTGGATTTAAGCGGAAAAAATTAAACCACATTAACGTTTAATTTGATAAGAATTTGAATTTGATACGAAAAAATATTTTCTCACAAGTTTAAAATGTGGAAAATGGTAAAGTGTACCAAATTTTTTATTGGGTGAGCTCAAATATTTTTTAGGTGAGCTGAGCTCACCCTAGCGTATGGCTGGCTACGGCCGTGTCTTACTTACTTTACATTTCGCTTAAAATTTTGTGTCATTACCTTTAACATTAGTTTTTTTTTCAAAATTAATATTTGTCAACCCGTTCGAAGCCGGGGCGGTCCAGCTAGTTAAAAAATAAATAAATGAAGAAAAAAGTAGACAAAAAAAAATATATACATATCTAGAACAATGCATTGTTCACTTTCGTGAAATTGTTAGCTGTTAGTCTTACTTAACTTATTTAGGCCCGTTTTAAGTTGAACTTAAATTCTTAAGGGGTACTTTTTCCATGTCATAAAGTGATACTTAAGAAATTAAGTTCAACTTAAATCGTTATGTGTAGTATCAGCAAACCTCCCTTAATTTTCATCTTAGAAAGAAATGATCTGACATCTTTCACAAAATTGAAATTTGGAATAAAGAATTTTACATCTAGGTTTAATCAATTTAAATCTCTTGAATTTAATGCATGTTTTGGAGTGAATAAAATAGATATGAATTTAAATTGTTGAATTTAATAAATCTGGATTTAATGAATGGATTAAAATTCATTTAAATCGAATTTTAGTCTTTAAATAAAATTAATATGACCGTGATAATTTAACAATAACACCTTTATGTAAATACGGTCTATACTAGTTTTTCTCAGTGTATACCGATGAATATCCGTTTAATGTGCAAATTGTGTGTGCAATTTTCCGAGGTTAATCCAGCGAAGCCAGCCAGCATCATTGCCGAGCAAGTGGGTCCATTTGAATATGGGTGAACAACAACTTTATGGAGTTTATTCCAGAAACCTCAAGTTATATATGTGTGTCCAAGAAAGCCGCAAACTCTAAGACTAAGCATAAGCATCGTGATGCTTGGCTTGCAGGTGCTACAGGAGAAGCAGAGGACTGGTGGCTAACATACATATCTGAAAAAAGACGAAAGAAATAATGTACTTTCATTTTCGATGAGCTAACAAACATATAGCTATACATAACATCGTAATGCATTTAATGATGTGAGGAGACCCATCTCTAGCGTCATCATAACAGACACCAGAAGTAAAGAGTTATCGTTGTTGCCGGTAACAAGGCAACCTTCCACCACCCCAAGGCATGGCCACCTCCAATTTTTGCAGAGATTTCCGTCTGCCGATTCCACAGTTAAAGGTATAAAAGAATTGGACTATACCCGAAAAGCCATCAGTTGGTAAGTTGCGAAGGAAAAATTTAGTCTAATCTCAAGGAGGAAAAGCTTGGAGTTCAAGAAAATACACTATACCTACTTGAAGATGAAAGTAATACGTTTGCGGATTACGTGATATTGCATTGGACTAACGATAACGGTTTTTATTTTTATAGGCTTTTATTTGTCTGGTTGTCCTTGGCGTTGCCAGCGTGGGTGGTAAACCAGGTGGCGGAGGATGGTCATCAGGTGGAGGTGGTGGTGGTAGTGGAGGAGGAGGAGGATGGTCATCGGGTGGAGGCGGTGGCGGAGGAGGGGGATGGTCATCGGGTGGAGGTGGTGGCGGAGGTTCGAGTGGAGGAAGTGTTCAAATAATCAAAATAATAACGGAAGATGGTGGTGGGGGAGGTGGTGGTGGTGGTGGAGACTGGGCCTCAGGCGGCGGTGGAGGTGGTGGAGGAGGAAGTGACTGGTCATCAGGAGGAGGAGGTGGTGGTTGGTCTGGTGGTGGAGGGGGAGGAGGTGGTTCAGGGGGAGGTGGAGATATCAAGATCATAAAAGTAATAACTCTTGGTGGTGGGAGTAGCGGTGGGGGAGGCGGTGGTGGTGGTTGGTCATCTGGCGGAGGAGGGGGAGGAAGCAGTGACTGGTCATCAGGAGGTGGAGGAGGAAGCAGCGACTGGTCATCAGGTGGAGGAGGAGGTGGTGGCGGAGGAGGTGGTTGGTCTTCTGGTGGAGGAGGAGGAGGAGGCGGTGGTGGAAGCACGACAAAAATTATTAAAATAATTAAACTAGGTGGTGGAGGAGGTGGTGGAAGTGGTGGAGGCGGTGGTGGTGGATGGCAATCATCTGGTGGTGGCGGTGGTGGAGGGTGGAAACCATCTGGCGGATGGGCTTAGACATTACGCTTGCCCATATTAAAGTGATAAGTATGTAAATATTTAGTCTAGATTTAAAGTGTACTTACTTGAAAGAAGTTCTTTCTTTTTTTTTTAACTTATATCAGCTTAACCTGTTTATAAAGCCATTAATACGATTGTAAATATTAATTTTTATTATTTGCGTTTATATAAATAAAATAGTTTGTTATAGGTTTTATTGCGTCCTTATGTTAAGTGTGTTAAATTAATAAAAAGAATAAATGTGACATGTTTCATTCACTTTTTTATGTTTATTTTATTAATTTTTTTTTTATTTTTAATGAAGAAAGTGGTTAGTGAAAGCAGTTATTCCCTGAATTTACAAAGCAAAATAATGTGTGTAATTCCATTCTCAAGTTTTGCTAACTTTAGCACACTGTCCAATTCCAAAATCGTATGTTTCATCGATTGCCTATACCTAAGAGACTGCAATTAATTGTCCAGATATATTCTAAAGTGGGTACGTTTAATGAACTAAGACCCTGTTTAGATTGAGACTCCTCACTACGTAGTGACGGAAGTTTCTAGGTGAAATCAGTGAGGTTGAAAGGGAGGTGACAGTTGGGAAGAAAACAAAGATTGTAGTGAGCAGTAATGTTTCATATCCGAAATGTTCAAATTCAATACCTTCTTTTCATATTTGGCTTGTTCGTTGAAGGGTTAAGTAGATGAGAATAAAAATTAGAAATGTGTAATTGGTCTAGGATAGATTCAAAAAATGCTTATTGAATTGACGGATTGATAACAGAGAGATGCTGAAGCAGATTAATTACTAAAATTGTAATTTTTTCCATATTTTTCAAATACTTATTTATTTAATATTTAAACTCAGGATTCACCGACACGACATGACTATTCACTACGCAGTGAAAAATCACAATATAAACAATGTCTAGATTTGAAAAGGTATTTTAAAAAGAATGAAATGTTTACTGAAGGTATCCAAAAGTTCGCAAACTGACAGATTACAGGCATGTCAGTGAGTATAATTTAGAATGCTTTTATAAATAATGAGATGTACAACTATATTTTACAGATAATGGCACAACTGGACAACTGTCCAAGAGTGTTCTAAGGAAATCTAAAATAAATACGACTGTTAATATTTAGAGTCCTTCGGGGATTTTTTGTTGTGAAAACACACTCAGAGTAAAGTCCACAAAGCTTTCGCGCAATATTTCAGTTTAGTTTAGTTTAGTTTATTCATCAACAAAGTTACAATACTTATTAATAGGGGCATTTGCACCCGATTTTTGTAGGAGCTCTCAAGATGAGGAGGAAATAGAAACCATTAAACACCTGCTCTGTGACTGTCCGAACCTCCAAACCAGCCGACTCCGTCATTTCGGAAACAGGTTTGTTGGAGAACTGGATGATCTAGCACAGGTCTCAATGGCAAACATGAGGAAATTTATAGATAGCACAGGCTGGTTCGTTAACGAGCCAGTCTACGCTAATCGGCAAAATTGAGGAGCATCGATGCTAACTTTTACAGGGGATCACAATGGACCAGTAGGCCCCCGTGTACGCAACAGCTTCATGCTGTGCACACCCCTTATAACCTTACCTAACCTAACCTACAATACTTAAGCGACTACTTGATATTATTACATAGAATATTAAACATTGCCACCAGCAAAGAATTTTAAAAATTTACAAAAGATTCGTTTAAAATAATTAAAATAATAAATATTAAACATTGCTAACAGCATAGTTATTTAAAATTAACAACAGATTTGTTTTAAATAAATATCTATTAAGATTGAAATCAATCATGTCGCAAACAGTATTCGTTTCTCTTAAACATCTTGATAATGGTTCTTTGGCAGCATAAACAGTTCTGTGGTAAGGAACATTAAAAAATAGCCGGTTTCCAAGCATTCTCGCAGGAACATTGAACCCAATCAAATCTAAAGTCTGAGAACAATCAATATGGTCTGCAAGTATGTCGCGAATGAACATAACCGCAGTGAATTTCCTACGAATGTTTAGAGGCAGAATACCTAGTAATTTACATCTAGTATCATAAGAGGGCATCACTATATCCCAGTGAAGTCTTTTTACAACAACTCTCGTAAAACGTTTTTGAATTTTTTCAATTCTAAATGTATACGACGGATTCCAAATAACATTGCAGTACTCCAAATTCGACCTAACAAAGGCAAAAAATAGACACTTCAAAGTGTGTGGATCCGAAAACTCTTTGGAATTACGCAATATAAAACTTAACATTGAATTGCCTTTAGCGACTAAAAAATCAATATGCCTTAAAAAATCAAGTTTTTTGTCAAAGATCACACCAAGGTCTTTTTTAAAGGTTACGATGGACAGTGCCTTTTTGCTTATTTTATATGTAAAATTAATTTGTGAGCGGTTGCGACAAAACGTTAAGCTTTGACATTTAGAAATGTTTAGATATAGTGAGTTAATTGTACACCAATTCGATAAACTATCAAGATCTTCTTGCAAAAGAGAGCAATCGAGTTCAGATTTTATGCAACGAAAGACTTAAATCGTCCGCATACATCAAGCGTTTTGAATTTAAAAATACGTTGGGAATGTTGTTTATAAAAAGCAAAAACAGAAGGGGGCCAAGATGGCTACCTTGTGGGACACCCGAGGTAAGGTTTGAATATTAAAGATTTTTTAGATCTGAGTGAGATACCACCAAATTTCTATAAGTTAACATCAAACATGGAGTTATAGCTATTTCACAACTGCCAGGCCCATCATAAGATTTTCCTTTATATAGTGGCTCAATTTATTTAATTTTTTTGCAGGCAACGAATCCATCTTTTATTCGTTCATAATATTTTACTCTGCGCAGGCAATAGGCTTACTACTTTACTATACTTGATGATATATTATAACATCATATTCAAAAATTAAAAAAAATATTGAAAATTTAGTGCTCTCCAATTTATTATTTTTATTTACATTCTACGTAAGTTTCTTAGCGAATGAGAAAAATACGAAAAATTAAAAAAAACTACATAATTTCGAAAATATTGCCCGTGCGGATATATGTACATATGTCTGATGGATGCCTGTATGCGTATTTGTCTGCAAATATAACGGAAACTACTAAAAGAGTCTGATGATCGGCGCACTGTGGGGACTTTTTGCAAAAGTGATTGCGAAATTAAATTTTCGTGTGTTGTTATAATGCAAAATTTGCTTATCTCCTGGAATCTGGATAAGGAATTACGTTATTTTTTTAGTATAAACGAAAAATTAATTTTTTTTTGATATTTTCGTTAGGGTTCTGGGTGTACAAATTTGATATATTTAGTGGTTAAGAACAATTTTTTTTTTAAATTTTACATGGTATATAATGTACAATGTACATATCATAGTTTTTTTTTAAATAAGACCTATTTTTTTTTTGGAATTTTAAGTTTTTAAAATGTTTTTTTGCACACTTTTTTGACTTTATGTTGAGTTTAAAATAAAGCTTTAATACTGTTTGGTCTAAACTCAACGCAAATTTAAAATACATCTATTTTTAAACATTCACCTAGAAGCTCAGCTGCAATTATTTACAATTCTTTGAGCTAGGGAGATTTGATGTAAGATAATTTTTTCATAAATTTGAAATGAATTAAAAAAAGCTGTTTTATTATTAATCCTCTTCACAAAACCAAAGTATAATTGAGTATCAGTCGTTACCAATCAGAGAATTGTCAAAAGAAGCTCAGGTATCCAAAAATAAAGACGGACTTTGACGAAAGTTTTCAAGAAATCTACTTTGTTTTGTTATTTATTTCTTTATTTATTCTCTACTGTTATATGTTCTTCAAATACATATTGTTGAAATAGTTCTGTTATGTTGATATTAATAAAAAAAAAAACAAAAAAAGTAAATGGTTCTTTTCCTGCCACCAATGTTTCCCTTGGGTCAGTTTAGAAATACTTTGCAGTTAATACAAACATTAACATTTGAGTTTTATTTTAAAGAAAGGAAAATACTTTTATTACCCCTT
Organism: Epistrophe grossulariae; assembly: GCA_929447395.1. Lineage (NCBI taxonomy): Eukaryota > Metazoa > Arthropoda > Insecta > Diptera > Syrphidae > Epistrophe > Epistrophe grossulariae. The sequence goes on from OV839568.1 coordinate 65,101,958, forward strand.
CGGATAAAAATGTTTTTTTTTAACATGAAATTTTGGAACAACTTGTAAAGCATTTTTCTCAAATTTTTAGTTTTATTAAATTAAATCAAATTTAACCACTTTATACTTTCTCCTTAACTTGACTTTAAATATACCTACCACTGAAAAATATATCTTTACTCAAATGTGCAGCAAAATAAAAAAAAAAAAATTTTAATACATTTTCAAAAATATTTACTAAATTTATTGTTTGTTTACTTTTATGCACCACTGTGACTTTGTTTGAAATTTATTACACCTGTTATTAGTTATTTCATAAATACTTTTTAATTAGATACTTTTGACAATTTATGAGTCAAAATATTAAGACCATTTCCTATAGGAAGAAAGTCGTATTTCAGCAGAGGATTCTGAAACACCCGGTAAATATTTTTTTTTAACATTCATAAACTTTATAGACTTGGAAATTTTGGAAGAAAAAATTATCACGATGTGTTTATTCGTTTAAGAACAATGATTTTTGCAACCAAAAAACTCAATTTGCACCACTGTGCGGTGGCCGGCGCACTGTGGCCCAAAATGACTTTTTTGGTTGAAAAAATAATAACTTTTGAACGCATAAAGATATCGCTATATATATATTTTTCTTCTTAAAGGAAATTTTCAAGGCTATAAAAATAGTCCACGGGAAAAATGGACTTTTTTGCCTTAACCCAAAATTTCGGTATATACAATACGTTTTGATGGTTTCTATATGAAAAAAGCTTTCTGAATCCGAAAATGACGAGTAAACTTCTGAGACCCTTGAGCGTTTTGAGATATGACGTCATCAATAAAGGACATACGGAAAAAGGGCTGCAGCTGGTATGCATTACGGAAAAATTGTGATTAACATTAATTTGGTACAAGATATGCAGATTTTATGATTCCCCAAAATGTAAAAATATTTTTTTCGATTTTCTGGGGGAGGGGTTTACGAATGGGAAAGGGGAGGGAGTACAAATTAATGAAAAACTCAGCCTTTGGAACTAGGTCGAGTGGGGTATCCGTTTCCATGTATTTGTTGATGCTGAATTAAATGGCACCACTCAATTTTCGATAGAATCAATTTTCACTAAATTTTTGATACGACGTCATCATTTAAGGACTTCTGACAAAACCCTGCAACTTGTATGGATTACGAAAAATTGTGATTTACATTATAATTTGGCACTAGAAGTGCAGATTTTATGAGTCTCCAAACATTTGATTTTTTGGGGGAAGGGTGAACGGAATGGAAAAGGGATGAAGTGCGCATGAATTACATCCCTTTTTTTATTTTATTTTGTTTTCAGTAATCAGTATTAGTATTACGAGTTTTGTACAGCTTACACTTGGTTCTACATGTGAGATTTGAATCCTCTCTCTCATCAGAACTAAGAAGCAGCGGTCTTCTAACTATCCCTGAAAGTCACTGATGCGTGTAACAAGGTAGATGAGCTCCTTCCATCTATCTCCAAGTTGCTGCTATCAATAGTGACAAATTTTTTTGTTGAAAGTGTCTTCCTTGTTAATGCCTGCCCTGAACACTATCTGCTACAGAACGAAATTGAAGAAATTTTTTGATATCACACCACCCTGCATGTTTGGAAGCAGATTAGCTTAAGTATTGAATAGAAGATATAATGAGTCCAGTCGTCGGATATGCTTTCTTCTACCGATATACTTCGCTGATAATTTTAAGCATGCACATTCGCTGGTAAGCCATCAAAACCGACGGTTTTTTGATGTGTAAACATCTATACTGGCGGTAGGGTGAAAAAAAAAACGTAACGTATCTTGTGATCGTGATTGTGATTCTGTGATTGTGATTCACATTATGTTACGTATGTTTACACATCTTAACCGTGAGTCCCGGTACTCACACTTTTTTTTATCTAGGTTCAGCTCATCTATACTGCATGATGAAACTGGGTCTTCGTTGGTCGTTCTCACCCTATTACAATTATTGCTCCATTCGAGCCCTATAGGAGCCTGCAGTAGCTGGAAATAATATTCTAAGTAACTTTCGCTGCTTTGATGAACCTGCGTTCCAATGCTTAATTTTGTGTGTTAAAACTTTCAGATATTGTTTCGGTCACGAGCTAGGAGGCAGCATACTTACCTTCTCACGCAAGGTCTTCTTACTTCTCCTAGATCAAGATTCCAGCCTCGGTGTCCTTATTTTGTTCTGCAGTATTTTTGCATGTGCAATGTGCATCTTTTGTCACCTTTATCAGGTATTAGCATTCATCATTATACCATATAGGTCTTTTATCTATGGTGACTGGTAGCGTGCGGTGGTTTCGACTACCTCTTTGCTTATGTCGTGATACTGGGAGCACTAATTGCTGTCGTCTGTAAGTGCATAGCAGGGAAGTTCTTAATTTTTAGCAATTTTTTTTTCGCCAAACAGTCGAGCTCTTATTTTCGATGAACTAAGCGATTAAAGCCAACGTTGACATTGCCCATCGAAATGTACGCACTTCTAAATGTATTGTATACACCAAAATTTTGGGTTCAGGTCAGTTTACCCTGGACTAAAATAGTGATTTTTAAGAAGTAAAATTTTCTTTGAAATATAGGAATTATTAGAGAATGGAATTAAAGAAAAACAAGTAAAATTTTACGAACTTTGTAAAAAAAAAGTCTGTGGCTATTTAATTGTTCACAGAGTGTTCCAAAATAATTTTTTTTTACAACAGTGGATGCATAAAACTAACGAACCAATTTTTGATGTGGTGGCGTGGTAGTCGTGAAATATAGCTGTATCTCTAGCTCACCCAAGCGTTTGTTACCTTTCACGTGATATTTTTTTTTAAATATATATACATAATATATACTATAGATGGCCCGCACTGGCTTTGCGAGGGTTGACAAATCTTTATTTTGTAAACAAAAATTGTGATAGGAAATTTTTATACTATATAATTTTTAATTATAATTTTTAATTATAAATTTCCAACATTTAATTTAATAACATGCCAAATTAATTTAGGTTAAAACAGTATATCTATAAAAAAATAATTGATAAGCTAAGCAAAATTAACATTTTTGACAAACCGTTTTCGGTGATTTTCAATTAATATATGTATAGGTATTTATTAGCTGGCCCGCCCGACTTCGCACGGGATGACAAATCTAAGTTTCGTTAAAAATTAACAAAAGAAAATATATACATAGATATATAACCAATATAACAGTTTTATATGTTAAGCGCTAGTTATACATTTTTTTAAATGAAGTAATAATTGAAACCATCAGCTTTATTTAGCATTAACGTAATTAATGATTAAGCTTTCTAAATGCCTCACAATTAAAAATTTAAATGGTTTTCAATAATAGCTATATAAACAAGCAAATAACTCCAAAGTCAACATTTTATTATATTTTGAATAGTTTTTACCAACCCACTTTGCCGAGCCCCAAAGCCCGCAACCGCTTACATTATAAAAATTATGCCATAATCTAATCAATTCAGCATATCAAACTTGATTTAAGGAGAAAAGTACAAATAAACTTATTCATATCAAATAACGATTATAGTATTAAGTAGAATTAGAAGGATAAATGTTTATTTCCACAGCAGCTTGGAAAAGTTGTTCTTTTCTACAAAAATAGCTAAAAATTTTTTTTTTTTGGTAGAAAATGTTTTTATAAGCGGTTTTTGTGTGATAACACACTTGCAGTTAGGCTGCCAAGCTTTCGCACCATCATATTAATATTGAAGGTTTGAATGAACAACAACACTTGAGTGAGCTACCACCAAGTTTTTATAGGCTAGAGTTATAGCTATTTCACGACTGCCACGCCGATCATCAGACTCCTTTAAGTAGTGCTTGGTCTTTTGTTCAATTTTGATTGAAAAAACTTTCTATGCCCAGGTAAGACTCGAACTCGGACCAAGCTCCCTCCGAGCCATATGCATACGCATTGCGCCACCGAGGTCACTTGATCAAGTCGGTCCAATTTTAAGTTTTATTGTTTTTGACAATTGCTTTTGAAACCAGCATTTTTACTAGCCACACACAAGTTGTTGCAGTACATTCTTTTTTCTCCGTACTCGATTTATAAGTCAACAATTCGTTGAACATATAAGGAGGGAGATTGTATGAAAGATTTGACACGGGTCAAGAATTAATTCAAATTTGTATAAGGGGTTTTTGTGTGATAACACACTTGCATTTAGGCTGCCAAGCTAATGTTTTTATTTTTTTCTCAACATATTTTATTTTTTATTTACCTACCTCATATTTCGAAATATTTTTAATAAATTTTAAATGGAATGCCCTTTCTTTGTTATCCCTATTTCACCCTAAAAAAAGCTAAGTTTTAAAAATAGATTTTGGTTAGATTAGATTAGATTAGATTAGATTAAATATTAATTTTATTTAACTTTAGTTAATTTATATACATATTAAAAATTAATGAATTTGAAGTTATGTGCTCGGTAAAAAAAATTTTGTTTCATATCTACATTAAATAAATATATGTATATATTTTAATTTTTAAAAATAAGAACTTCAGTTGTAAGGACTTCCATTAAGGAAAAGTAGTTCACATCGTGTTTTAAAAATTAGAGATATTTCTCTGTAACTGGGCACATCATTGAAATAATTTATCTCAAGCAAATTAATATTAAGTTGGGAGTATAAAATTCTACTCTCTGATTCTCCGGCTTTCTTAACTGAATCTTCGTACTTCTGATTAATTCGATATATTTGGTCTTTGACCGAATTTATATTCATTGTATCCAGTGAGACGGCTTCTTCGGCAGCGATTCCTAAACGTTTCTATTTCGACTTTCGAAGGTTTAAAAATATTATCGAAGTCCATCTTCTAAAAAGGTAACAACCTTAAAAAAATAATTTTTAATATCAGATGCAATTTTTTTGTTTTACACTAATTCGCCCTGAAAATATCAAGTCCTAAAGTGATCTTTGAAGTCTGCATCCTGTAAAAATGTAATAGCTTTCAGAAACAAAAAGAATATCAAAGATGTTGGCAGTATTTTTAGTTTTACCCCATTTCACCCAGCAAATAGTCAAACTTTGTAAAATATGAATCCAAAAAGCCAATCTTTAAGTAAAACTTTTTAAACAATTTTTCTTAAAGATTTCAAATACTACTTTTAGTCTTTTATCCCAGTTATATGTATATACATTTTGGGCAAGCAATTCAAACATTTAGTTTCCTTGCTGTTTTTACAACAAAACTAAGGAATCCTGTGTTAAGATGGCTGAGATTTCAGTATAGCGGGTGTTGCGTCTATGCCCAATAGATGGCGTTTTAAAAAATAGGTATATATACACACGCGCACTCGAATGCAATGCTCTGTCAAAATTTCAAAGCAATCGGTGAAGAACTTTCGGAGATTAGCGATTAGGAAAAAACGAACATTTACATTTTTATTTATATAGGTATTTATATAGGTTGGTGATTCTCTGCCAACTGTGATTTTTTAAATTAAAAGTTTGCTAAAATTAAAAGTCATTGAAAATTAATTTTTTTTATTTTATTTGTCTTTAAATAGACATGGTATTGAATCCGTAAGAGCATTTTACTACAACTTTTAAGGAACAAAAAATATCGTAAAAAGAACTAAATCTCGCAGGCATGATGCTGACACTGATTTTTTATTTTTGAATTTTTAAACGTTTTTATTCATTTTGACAATATTTTTGGTGAATTTCTTAATTCCCTCACTTTGAAAGGCAATGTTTTAATCAAAATTGTAGTTTTTTTAGTTTTTGAAATTTGTTTTTTGAGGTTGGAGTCTTAATTTTTATGCTAGGTTTTATAACTAAACATTTATTGCACGGATTTGTTTTAATATGTTTTGTCCGAAGTATTGGTACCATTCTTAGTAAAAAAAATAACAAGATTTTTAGCAAAATTGCCTGAAATCATTTAATTTACATTCATTATAAATAAATATACCACGGTACTGACACCCACGGTACTGACATTTAGGCTTTAATATAACCTCATATCACAAAGCTTCTGAGAAAAATAAAATCCGTTATAGTTTTAATTTATATGACTGCAAAAGAAATACAATATTCTAAAAATCAACCCAAAAAATTTCATAACACTTGGATAACAGTACCACAGTACTGACAGGTAATTTTGTGATACACGATTTTAGAATAAAAACACTTCACTCTTACAGCAAAATTACGTTAGTAAAATAAATTGACTTTGTAAACAATAAATAAATAGTGCCTCTTTCAAACGGTACCACACAAATGCCATCAAACTATAAACAAAATGACGGTTCAGCTGAAAATCTTTCGAATTCAAAAATAAAATGAAATCCAGGGACACCATTTCATTATTATTATTTAATTCGAGAGCATATATCTCCGACACTCTTTCTCGTCTTCATAAACGATCTCTTGTCTGTAACATCTAATCCACTTCATTGTTTCGCTGATGACAGCACCCTCGGCTTCTCATATTTGTTTCCGGATTCACAACCCAGTTCTTCGACTGTGGAATTGCACCGGCAGCGCATGATTAGCTCATTAAATTCCGATCTTGACAGCATTATACAGTGGGGTGTTAACAACCGCGTAGAGTTTAATGCTTCAAAAACTCAAAGCTGTCTTTTATCAGCATAAAGAAACATAACACCCATGCCATTATCCATGAATGGCACTTGCATCTGTGAAACCGAAAAGCTTTCCATTGTAGGTATGTGCATTACTGACCATCTCTTATGGAATGATCACATATTCGAAGTAGCCAAAAACGCAGCGAAATGCCTAGGGTTTCTTAGAAGATGCAAGAAATTTTTCTCCCCTTCCGATCTGGCTACCATCTATAAAGAATACATACGTCCAAAACTTGAGTATAACTCTCATACTTGGGCGGGTGCTCCGATAACACATCTGAATTTATTGGATAGAATCCAGAAAAGAGCGCTTAAACTTATAGGAGACACTTCCATGACTGAAAATTTCGTTTCGAACACCGTCGAAATGTTACCTGTCTTACATTGTTTTATCGCTTCTTTTATCATCAATGCTCCAACGAAATTGCCAGTTGCATTCCTCCCCTTAAAACTTTCAGCCGTAATACTCGTCTAGCTAGGAATGCCCATCAATTTACCCTTGAGCCGAACTTCGGCCGTACTGTCAAATATAGGGGTTCTTTCTTTAGCCGCACAACCCGAATGTGGAATATTTTGCCATCTTCGATTTTCCCCCCTCATTGTGATGTTCAAAAATTCAAGACCAATGTGCATCGACATCTCCTACTAAATCCTCTCCACTTTTCCTAAACGCTCGCACTGTGCTACATCGTATCATAATAAGGGTAGTCGTAATCCCTTGAGTGCGCGCAAATTATATAAAAAAAAAAAAAAAAAATATATTTTGACTTGATATTGTCAAAATTTAATCAAGCAACTATTGTACTCAAACTTCACTGAGGACAACATTTTTATTCAATGATGTATTTTAATAGTAAATAATAGATTTAATTGGAAAAACAAGGATGGGACATGCCACGGTACTGACATTTAGCGTATACTTTTACATGCCAAGGGGAAAGGGTAGCAAATTTTTAAACAATATGTAATGTAAATTGTAGTACAAACTTATTTCCACAATTCAAACCAGAAATTCATAAGAAAATTTTATATTAAGTTACAAATAAAGCCCTGGACACAAAGAATCACAGTTGGCAGAGAATCACCCAGGTATACGTCATAGATACATAGATATATCTATACTCAACATATCTTGATATATTGTTTGCTAAATATATTGTGACACAGTTCTTGCCAATTTTCCATCTTGAGAATTTTTATATGTATTATGTATACGCTAGATTCGACTTTCACATGCAACGCATATCTTATACAATTGAAATTTATAATAATTGACTTTCTTTTTAATTTTTTGATACATTTTGTGTGTGACTTCAGTTTAAATATTTTTATTTTTATTGATCTTTTTTTCAAATATCTGTAGGTACATATACATATTTTTTTAAGCATTATCAGTATAGGTACACAGAAAGAGAAATTTATTTTAATTGTATCTACATATACAATTAATTTTTGAGAATTTTTTTTTCATATTTAAGCCTATTACGCTGCTGATTCGAAACAAAATAAATCCCATACAAAAATGACAAAATGAAATAATAAACGGAATATTTCTTTCTGCTTTTCGTTTTGCAGTACGCTGTTCGAAGAGCGAAATTTATAATTGTAGCAGATTATTTGGAGAAGTCTCCGCTCCTTTTTCACACTGAATTAATTTTAATTATATAGTAATTAATATATAATTAATAAAATAAAAAGTACGTGTACGCCCGAGTGCATTATAAAAAATAAAGTAAATCCGTCCGAAGCAGACAGATAAATAAACTGTCTTTTTTTTAACTTATGTCCATGCTCTCGCTCAACCAATTTTCATTATAATCACTTATGTACATATTATTTATTTTGAGAGATTTATTTAAACAAACAAAAATACAGCCGAACTTAATCTCGTTTTTAAATTTTTTTTATTTTTGTCCTAATTTTCCAAAACAAAATTAGCCTATGTCCGTCTGCTACTTCCAATCTCTCGCTCTACCAAGTTTAATTTTAATCAATTCAGTATTTTCATAGATTTTCATAGGATCTGGGTTGTACCTTTAAAGCGTGGCAACCCTATGCCTTGAAGACTTTTCACTAGGCTGCACAAATTGTTTGTTTAGACACTCTGTCTAACTCTCACCTGAGTTTCTATTCCGTTGGTTAATTTTGTAAAATATTCAACTTCAACTTAACATTCAATCAATTTAACATTCATATAAACTCAAAGCTATTAATCCCACTTGTCGGCGACGTGCTTTCCAATACTTTTCAACCATCCCATAAAAATTTCCTCTTACATTAATTTCACTTAAAAGATATTTCCATTTCCGATGCAAGATCGACCTTGAGATATTTACTGATCACTTTTTTAAAGAAGGTCATGCCACAACATTCACAAGAGTGCCAACACACAATGATTTGTTTCAATTTAACACCTAGCCAAATCCATAGCAAACTTATCTTTCTATAGTCATTAAATTTACACATTAATCGAACTATTTATATGCAAATTGCTATCTGGGTCTCCGGATCTCTTTATCCAAAAATATTCTCAGCAATATTTTGATTTGGTTTTACATCTTTGAGATAAACAAACTAAAAACAAATAATATAAATCGTCATATTTTTCGATTTTGAAACTTGATTTGTTAATCAAACATTATCAAGATTTCATATTCTCATCGTCGTCGTCGATATATTTATTGATAATCCATTAATTAAAACACTGATTTATCACATCCGAGAAAATTAATACTAGTTTTAAGTTTTTGTAGGTCAATCACTATATCGCTCCAAATTATTCATATGTTATTAAATTTGGCAACATATTTTTGTTAATTTAAAATGAGTAAATATGCACGACTTGGTCGCACGAAATTGCTCTATACATACATGTATTTCACGAGGAAACTGCAAGCTGCCAACAATTTTCAGTTTTTAGGTTAGAAGTCAACGATTTTAGGAGATTTTTTTTACATTCCTCTTCACAATTAGTGTAAGTTCAACCAAGATATTAAAAAAATAAACTAAAGGAAATCTGTTATTACCCTTTCACACGACGAAACTGAGTTTCCAGCTACTTTCAGTTTTAAGTCTAGTACATACTTCCTCGTGAAGTGAACAACCATCAGTGGAGAAAGTGAATTTTTGACACAATTTGCTTGACTTTTGTAGCTTTTATGGTCAAATTGTCAAAGCTACACTAAAAATCAAGGAGTTCCCGTACATTTTGCGCGTGTTAACAAGAGATTTTAAGGAAATTAAAAGATAACGTCAACAAAATCTCCGGCAACTTGTCTACTCGTGTGAAACGGGACTTACAATTTTGTTTCCTCGTGTCGAAAAATGTTCAGCTTTCTTTCGTATGAAAGAGGACACACATGCAGGCAGAAGAAAATGGGTAGAGAATTGGATGACTCATATTTTGAGCTCTCTATCATTGTTGTGTTAGGTTTGATTCAAATCCCGAGTTCGATTTTTTTACGAATCCAAAACTTGGCATTATAGTAGATATCTACCTATGTATGAATATGTAATCTATATAGGTATATCGAAAGTAAAAATTGAATGGTTCGCACGCTATCGCAACATTGTAACATCGTGGCTTAAAATTTAAGATCGTCGATCAAGAAGAATCTAGCTCGGTGATCTTGCAGCGAAACGACACGCATCAGAAACAATTATTTATAAAACCATTCCAAAGTATGTCAACTTTAGACAGCTATAAGCTGTCCAATGTCCATGCATCAAAACTTTATTTAAACGACATTATCGATCATATGACAGTTTTGACTGACGATTGATGATAGTGTGTACATTCTGAATGCTGATTTTTTCACGCAAAATTATTCACAAATGTGTTATGAGCATGACAGACATAAGTCAAAACTGTCAGTCAGGAAGTGATTTTTTTGATTTTTGAAGCAAGCTGTCAGTCCACTTACGAAAGAGCGGTCGGTGAGCGCTCTCACGTCCGACGGCAAAAGTTAACGAAAACTAAACGAAAAGTTCCACATCGCAATTATGTGCGCGTGTTTTCGCTCGGTTTCGTACGAACACGTACGTTGGCTCCCGCCTATTCTAGTTCTACCTTAAGTCTCAAAGGAGATGAAAGACCCAATAAAAGGTGTGTTTTTTTTGCAATCCCGGGGACAATTGGTTGAAAAAAGTGACAACGAGATTAGCGGTGACATCACAGTAACAAAATGAAGTTTTTATACAAACTATCCAAAAAACAAGTATGTAATTATCTGTGCGCTTAAGTTAAAGCCCGAGAATTATTTGGGTTAAACTGAGCTCGAAGTGAATTACTTGTTGTTGCATTTAACATGTAAATTGTTTAGCACCGACCGACATCGTTTTTTTCATTCAATTCCCCCCGGGCTTGCAAAAAACACACCTAAAGTTCTACCTGTAAGCCAAAAGCTTCTACGATGTCTGATTTTCAAAATATATAAATCTAAAGCGATAAATACTTTATATCGACCCAATTTAGTAACCAATCGAGACTCGCAAGTAGTTGCAAATTTCAAAATTTTGTAAAAGTTTTTCAAGATCTTTCTAAAAATGAGAACCAAAAATGCTGCGAGGTCTGGTTCTCAAAATATTTCCATCCAAATTTTTAGTGATATTACTTTTTTCCATTCCCAAAAATGGAACTTCCAACAAACATACCCCATTTTGGACTTTAGGAACTAAATCCTAACGTTAAACTAACTAAGTCCCAAAATGAATATTAGTTATTCCAAATGATTTTTTGTACTCTTGTAAGAGTTTTATAAATAAAGAGAAAAATGATAAAATATAACTTTTAATAAAAATGTTTTATTTGTTCCTATTAAAATTACATGAATTTTTTATTTATAAATGACGACAAGAAATTTGCTAATATGATATGGGATTTATGTACAACTACGGTCATCGATGAATAATAACATCTTCATATTTGGATTAGGTAAGGTAATATCGAGGCTAACATAGTCTCTTAAGAATTAGACACAAAATGGCTCTTAACTTAACTAGAACTAAGGTACCTTTTTTAAATGTAACGTGTGAATTCTCACAAACTAATAACGTTTACGATATTTGCGAAGATTTGTGTCTATCTTCGATGGTGGTAAATACTCATTGCTTGTTGTTGTTGTTATTGTTGGCTTCGCCACTTCTTTCCTATCATTGAAGATTTTTATAGTTTGGTCAATAACCTGGGGATTGGGAACTTTACTAATGACATGAAGAACTTTATGGTCACCCATGGGGTTTTCATTGGATTTTCCTAAAATTTCAATTGTTCTCACCCCGGCCTTGGTAGATGAGTCGAGAACTTTGATATTCTTCACCGAGTGATCATGGTGGTTTGTTATTTGAATTGTACGAATGTGTCCCTGGAGCTGTTCCATTATTTGGGACATTTCGTCATCTGCAGGGACATCAAGAATATCTGCTATTGGGAATATCGTGTTGTCGTGATCGGTCTGATGTTGGGCCAAATCTTTCTTGTCCTCCTCATTGAGCTCAAAACCAACTGAAGATAAATATTCTGGTTGGTTCTCTTCAGGTGAAGCTGATGCTTCAGCTGATGGTGGAAGGTAACCAGCTTGAGTAAACGAATTAAATGGGGTATTAGTTGAGACCTTGTAGGCCATTCCTGGAGCGTAAGCTTCGATTGCTGATGGCTTGCTAAATATTAGTGGGGGACTGAGAGATGATGGGTTACTCTCAATTTTTTGTTTTGGTTGAAATTGTAAAGAACCATACCTGTCATTGGGGTTAATAGTGTCCATATAGGTTTGAAGATTTGTCACTTGATTGTGAATTTCTCCCTCCGATTGTTTGTTATTACAAACTACTTGATTTTGATTTTGAAAAGTTTGTTGTTGCTGATTATAATCACCTATTGGCGGCAAGTATGCATTTAATTCTATGTGACTGCTTGGCTCCAGAGGTCTGTTTTGTTCATTGCTTACGACATTGGCTGCAAATTTAACAAAATTATCAAAACTGCTTTGCTGATGAGTATTTTGAACTTCATTCGGGTTTTGTTCCAATTGCTGATGATTAACAAATTGAACTTGTTGTTGTTGTGTTTGTATAAGTGGGGGAAAGCTTTGTTGACCGAATTCAAGGTGATTTGAATTAGGCGATGAGATATCAATATCAGCAAAATGATGATGCTGAGCGACAACTTGGCTTGGTGTTAAATAACCTTGACTTGCTATTTCTTGAGCAGTTTGAATTGATGGTATTATGCGAAACCCTGAGTTTGATGGTCTGGAGTATTCTGCGGGAGGAATTTCATTTGTTGACAACTGTTGTTGTTGTTGGTAATTTTGGTAATTTTGCTGATGGTTTTGTTGTTGCTGTTGGCCTTCAATTAGAGGTGGCAAGTTGTTTACAGGGCTAAAATGTTCGGTTTTAGTCTCCTCCATTAGGCTCGGAAGCTTTGTCACTACTGCGGGAATAAAATAATATCCAGCTTGAGGAATAGGAAGAGGCACATTAATATGATTTATTTCGGCTTGGTTTTTCGACTTCTGAATAGGTAATCCAAGCTTAGAGGGAGGAACAATATGCAAAGTATCAGATGACTGGGGGAGTTCTAATGCGCCTATTGGTGGAAGATAACCCTGTTCATCAGCTTGATGTAATTCTTCAGTGCCATGGATTTGATAGCTTGATGGTGGTGAATTGTCTTTTTGCTCAACTTGATTTATGTAGTCTTGTGAATGCTCATGACTCGATGGACTTGGCGGTAGGTAGTCCCGAGTGACTTGTTGATAGGGTTCTTCGTTTTGATATTCCGAATTTATATTATTTGGGGGAGCAGTATCTAGATTCTGTTTTAGATTGGATTGCGTATGAGATTCTTCTCTTATCTGGTGGTTTTCCTGGTGCTGCACTTTTTCACTATTTTGGCTTGTTGATACAACATTGACACCAGATTGTGGCTCATCAATTAAAGTATCCTTTTGTTGAGTTTGGCGATGGTGTTGATGTCCTTCTTCTTCAAAGCCATGATTTGGCGGAGAATAATTATATCCATTTGAATTATCTTCGAATTCGTCAATGGGATTAGAGTCTTTGCTATGTTCATGGTTTACATCATCATTACTTTGAGCAGAAATCGCGTAAGAATTGTAATAAGAAACTTGTAGATTTGGATCGACGGTATCTTTTTTAAGTTGTTGAGAATTAAGATGATGGCCATGTTTTTCAACCTGTCCTTGATGATGAGGTGGCAAATATCCTCGATCTTCTTGGTGGTTATGATGATTATCCTCTATCTCCTGGCCATGTGATTGTTCCTGAACTGGTGGTAGATATCCTAGGTTTTTATCCAGTTGTTCATTATTATGATTATGATTGTGAACTTGTTCTTCTGTCTTAAGTGGTGGTGGTTGTAAATATCCAATTTCTTCCTGCTGGGAGTGTTGATGTTGATGTTGAAGGTGAGCATGATTATGATACTGAGAATTTTCCTGATAAGGTGGTAAATATCCACGACTTTCGTTATCAAATCCAGAATTGTGTTGATGTGGATGCCCAGCTTCGTTATCAGACTGTGGTGAATTTATAACATTGTTATCCTGTTCAATGAATAAATTATTTGCTGAATGGGGTGGTAAGTATCCATTGTGAACATGCTTGGACAGATGTGATACATCAGCTGATCCATGTCGAATAAGTAATCCAATGAAAATTAAGATACAAAATTTCTAAAATAATAAAAAATATTATAATAGTATTATCACATAGTTTTTTAATTAAAAAAACATACCTTCATTTTAACTCCAGTCTTATATTTATAGGACGACGGACAGTGTAAAGTGGTAGAAACGGCGACGTTGAATGTCCAACAGTTAATGATAACGAGTTAAATAAGCTCAACACACTTTATACTGAAATTATAATTTCAGTTCCAATCTTTGCATCTTCATTAAAATAAGTTGCGTACCATAATAAAATAAAAAAAAATACTATTCACAGAAACTACAAGCAATGTGAAAGGTCCAAAAATCAAATGAAACTCATGTATGCATATTTTTTTCTTGACAGTGACCTCCAATGTATCGTCATCGTCGATGGGAGATACACTTTCGATAATTCAAATGCAGAATGTGTGTTTTAATGAAGGGATCAGGTGGCACACCAATTTTAACACCAAAGTGTCTTTATATTTTTTTTTTATATTTAATGATTACTCTATTATAAGACATCTGCAATCATATTATAATTCCACGTATGTAGGTAAACGTAGGTAAAGTATACCTACTTCACTTTCTTTACATGCGATATTGCCTTTGCTTCTGAATCACACCTATATTCATCAAACAAGCTCTCAGTGATTAACGTCGAATTAGAGATGAGATTAAATCGTTTGTTGTCAAAGAAGTCCATCAACATTACATTACAATATATCTACATTAAAAAAATATAATTTCTTAGATAATGTGATCAAATCATGCAAAATAATGCATAAGTAAAAAAAAAACAAAACAACAAAATGATTATAATGAGGTGTATTTTATGTATATGTTTGATTAATTAGGAAATACCTTTACCGATCATTTGGAACGGAAATGACAACCTAAGGCCATCGGATGCATCGATAGTGCAATATACTAATAATGAGTACAAAGATTTGTGGTTTATGATAAATAGCAAAATGTCTTTTTTTTTCGTTAGTTTAAACAGGAAGTAATAAAGAGCTAATAAGATGAATCAAATGAGCCGCATATACGTTAATAAATAGTGCATACATAATATTTAAAGTAATTTCGCTTTAAGATAAACTACCCTTATGCAACACTTTAAATAAAACGAAACTGCACGAATCCGTTTCAACATAATTTCATTTATAGCTTAAGCTGCGAGGAATGTTTAATGGATTTACAATGGATTTAATGGATTTTACAATGGGTTTTAAAATGGTTGTTTAAACTTAAGTTTAGCTTAACCTAAACTTTAATTGGAGTTCAGGGTAAGCTTAACTTATTGCTATTGATTGTGTGTAAAAAGTTGCTGAACTGGATATATGTATGTATGTAGGAACGTTTTTGAAATAAAAAAAAAAACGACTGTGATTATTTATTTTTAATTTTGATCGGAAACTTAAACTTTTGGAAAACCTATTGTGAATGGTATTGAAATTGTAACCTACACAATTGATTCAATTTTATCTTCAACTGCAAATATCAAGAATGTAGATTGGGACAAAATCGTGCCAACAAAACGAATGTGTACTTTTAGGAAGATCAACATGTTGCGTCTTTTTATCTGCATTATGACACTTCCTATAATGTACATTTTATGAAGATCTCTGCATTTTGGTCTTAATTTCTTATTCCAAAAATATATAAATTTAATATCACTTTTTTATTGAAGAACTTGCAAGAAGATCAATAGGTTTGTTCGTTGAGCCCTGAAGTCACCCTAAAGCGTTTTTTTTGAAAAACCCGAAATCTAGGTTTTTTGCTGTAGAATAAACTGCTAAAGTTGATTAATTTTTTTGACAATTATTTTGTTGTCAATTGCTTATTTTTTAAATAGAAATTAAAGAAAAATTGAATGTTTCCTGCGTTGAATGTCAACAACACAATTTAAAGGTCTGTGGTGTTTTTATTGAAAACCAAAAAAACCCAGGGGTATAATCGGCTAAGATAATAGTTAACTGTCGTTGTTTTGACTGTCGTTTTTGACTATCAACTATTTTTCATAAAGCAGTCACTGAAAATGTTTGGGTGCTTGGTAGCACTTACAATTCTCTAAAGAAGAAAATGTCATTTCGGTCAGCTGTTGATTTCGTTTGTGAAAATTGTTTGCAATTGTTAAGCTAAGTACAGACGATTGTCAGATCTTACAATATTGTCAGATCTGTCAATGAAAAAACTGTTCCAAATGTCTTGCAATCGTCTGAACACACAATTTTGTTTGACAATATTGTCAAACACGTCATTGTCAGACGACAATCTGACAAAAAATTGTCAGGTATCTTACAATCGTCTGAACACACAATTTTTATCATCGTCAGTCGATTAGGACATTGTCAGACTCATTGGTCACTGTCAGATGTTTTAATTGAAAACATCTTACAATTGCTGACAATTTCTTCATTGCTCGAAATGTCAATGAGTTGGTTAAAGAGAGATACAAAATAGCTGACAATCAAATTGGGAAGAAATCTACCAACCGTGTGAACGGACAGTTTTTCATTGTATGAAATATGTCAATTGTCAGCTAATTGTTAGCTATTGTCAGACCATTGACAGTTCTGACAATATTGTAAGATCTGACAATCGTCTGTACTTAGCTTTACCTTCCAAAGTTTTGTTTTTTTTTTTGTTAGTTTGTGGAGAATTAATGAAATATTTATTCAAATGTTTTCTTAACGGTCGCATCCAACTAAAGAACAAACTTACATGCTTTAGTCCCATATCCCGAACTACGAGGGTTTTAAAATGCGTAAATATAACACGAAAAAGAAACGCACCCACAACAAGAACTCATCTCAATCAAGCAAACAGTTTTTAGGAATCTAAAATAAATAATTTATACACATTGGGTCATATGCAAAGAGATGAGTTCAAACTCTTTACTTACTTTTCTGAGATCTTTCTTAGACTGCTATGCAAAAAAATTTAACAGACCGAGATCGATCTCATGTTGTGAAATCGATCTCAATGTGTTTTCTTTTTGAGTTCAGAGCTGAGCACTGAGCAGAGTCTGAGCGAACAGAGAAAGTTCTGAGCAGAGTATGTTGAGAGCTCTCTGAATTAATTATGAAACAACTTGAGCACTGAACTGTCATGATTAGAAATTAAACCAACCTCTTCCGCCATTTTTATTATTTGACGATGATTTTTTTTTCAGTTTCCCGCCTTTTAAATATCATCTCGTTTGTGTTCAGCATTCCATTTACTCTACTATTTTATTCTGAGCTCGCGTGCTCTGAACATGTTCAGAACTAAAAAAGAAACACAAACTTGAAGCTCTGAACGATCAGAGCTAAAAAAGAAATACAAATATTTTTTTGACAGTTCAGGCTCTGCACTGAACTCAAAAAGAAAAACGCCTAATGTGTTGGTAAATGGTAAGCAAAAAGATGAGAAAATGGTTGAATATATAAGATCGATCTCATGAATTATTGTTAAGCATGTATTTCTCTTACTTAGTTTGTAAAGGGTTGGGAAAATACTTTTTTTGTGGTTTTGGCTTGTATTATTTCTTTATTGACCAATTGAAACAAGTTGCCTTTATTATAACTGAATATTTAGAATGTAATCTTTAAATCAGATGGAAAACAATTTTGTTGCAATTTTTAAAGATCTACATGTAGGTATTTTTGTATCTTATTTTTGTTTAAACAAATACGTATGAAGATTTTTGATTTACTTATTTATTTATTTTTACAAACTACAAGCCATTGCTTGTTAACCGGAATCTAAATTCTTGTATCAATATTAATAGGTTTATGTTTTATGCTATCCATCGGATGACATTTTATTTACATTCAGTTCTCAATTTATAACCAAAAATATTGTGAAAGATCAATCGGATGGTTAGTTTTAAGCGCATAAAGAAACAGCCAATTTTTATGTATACCTATAAAACATATGTATGTATAAGTACCTACAAATATGTATTCCGAAAAACATTTAGGGCCAGTTGTACAATAGTGGTTCAGCCTCGGTTCAAGATTTTAACTCACCGATTTCGGCGGATTAACTAAGGTTCAACGCTGGTTCAAGTATGTAATTGGTTATTATCACACACTTGAACAGTAAACCACTGTTGAAACTCAATTAATCTGCTGAAATCGGTTGATAAAAATTGCTGAACCACGGTTAAATATTTGTACAACTGGCCCTTAAGAAAACATAGATAAAAAAAAAAACAAAGTTGTAAAATAATGTATTTAAATTCCTTATATTTTTAAATTGGACGTTTTTTCTGCATCTTCTATAGTACATTAATAATCCAATCACAAAAAAACAACGAAGTTAAAGCGGAGAGCTTTGGGACCGATCTCAAGGTTATCGAGTCAGAGCTGCTGAGACCGATCTCATTTTTATATTTACTTACTTTTTTTTAAATTATTATATTCTCCATTTCTCGCTGCGGCATAGAAAATTTCCATTGAAGAAAACATTCCGCTTCACTTAAATTTATTTATTTGTTTTGATTTTTATAACTTTAACAAAACACTTTTCACAAAACTTCGATTTTTGGTGGAGTTGAAGCCGGCTCAACTTACATTGCTCACGAAAAGACATAAAATGTATGAAAGAGACACCTAAATAGCTGTCACAACAAATGGTAGCAAAAAAGCAATAGTCAATTTGATAATCAACTTACGTGGAGTAAGAAGACTAATTTTAATTATCAACTATCAGCTATCACCTAAGCCGATTCCACGACAGTTTCTTTAACCAATTCTTGGAGTTTGGGTGAAGTTCAACGAACTAAACTAATGTAAATCTCCGCAATAAATATTCCGTTAACATAATAGGCGTGTTCCTTTGAGCTGCAGCATCTACTGCCAAGTACTTCTAGCTGCAGTCAACTTCTTCTACTCTATGGTCAAAGTAGTTCAAAGCACTTCAGTAATGTAGTAACGAAATGAATCCACACAAGAAAGCGACACCTTCAGTAGAAGAAATTACATAGTAAATTATTGTTGTTGATGTTTTCTATAATTTAAAATAAAATACAAATACAAACAAAGCTTTCGTCTACATTGAGGTTAGATTTTTCTTTTGGCAAAAATTAAAGCGTTCCATTCATCATCTACTGGGAAGTACTAAAAAGTACTTTGCAAGGCCCAAAGGAACACACCTGTCACCTAATATAATCCAATTAACAAAAAAAAGAAGAAGACAAACCAAGAGAGAAATAAATGCAAAGGAAATTTCATGGTCTTATTTATTGGGAAATTTGAAGGAGTGGTGAAGTATGTAAATACGACGAAGGTTGGGTATATGTTTTTTGAAAAATTTCTTTTCAATTTAAGGTTGTAAGCGGTTGAGGATAATAAAATAATTGACTAGTAATTATAACAAAAGAAGGTACAGGTTAATACGAATTTAACAACATTTAACATAACAGGGCCTTGTTTGCTGCCAATATATCAATTACTTCGTCAGTATTAACTTAAATCTGTAGATGCATTGACATTTGACTAATCCAGAAAGTCGTTCTTCACCGGTAGAGTTTTTTAAAAAAGTTTACAATCGTTTCTTCGTCGAAAACGTTCTTTTTGGTGCACATGTTGGTACTGGCATAGGTGGCAAAATTTTTTTAAAGTTTATGAATATTGGGAAAAGAGCTAAGTTTCTAGTTGTTCATGACATTTTGCCTTCCCTAGCAAAAAGCCAAGTATTGAAGCGTTTCAAGCTGAGCTATGAAGTCGTCAAGAAAAGGAATCATAACAACTATCCTAAAATAGTCTTGAGGATGTGGGGCGTTTACATTAGCCCTATGCTGCTGCCTCGATAGTCGATACTGTTCGGGGAATTTTGAAGGTTTCATTCAGTTTTATCCACAATATTTAGAAAACCTTTAATTCAAAAACAAAATTTTCTTGTGGGTAAAACTCTCGTTTTCCTGCTTGGACACTATTAAAACTACCTACCTCTCATAGCGGAAGCATCATCATATATACCCTTGTTCAATTATAAGTTGCTGCAATTTATTTTCAAATTTTGTAATGCAGGAATATGTTTAAAAACATGTATAGTCAGTCATCAAATATTTTCAAATATATTCAATTAACAAAAACTAATAAGAAATTGCGGGACCTTTTTTTATCGTAATGAGCTTGAAAAACCCGATTTAATAATTTTTGTCAGTTTAATTAATACTTTCAAACGTTAATAAACAAAACTAAATATTATTAATTTACTGCCGATATTTTGTGAAAATTCATACATACCTGAACTGAAAAATATGAGAAAAAAGTGCACTAGTTAAGAATTTCGGGGGAGGTCGAACCCAATTGTGATCCCCCTCTGGTTACGGCCTTGGTGACCAGTAAAATACTCAGAACTTTAACTGCTATTTTAAATCAATTCAGAAATTGTGAAACGTAAATGAAGTTGTTAAATTAACGATTAGGTAACTGAATTTTAATTCAATTCATACACGGCCAGACAGTACACATATTAAATGTAATATCATTAGCGTTTTCATTTTTGTTCAGTTCTGCGCATGACGCTGATTACACGAGTCTTTTTTTCGGTCGTTTCGTCTTTCGTCTTTTTGACAGCTTGTAGAAATGTATGGATTTGTTGCTTCATTCCCCCTACATTTCTATACCCCTCAGCCGAGCTGTCAAAAAGACGAAAGGAAAAACAACTGAAAAAACGAGTCGTGTAATCAGCGTCCATCTGTCAAAATCGAGGTAATATGGTGGGAAAATGGTGGATCCAGTGCAACTTTACTTTTCTAATTTCAATATTTTGTTGTTGTTTCTAATGATGCGAGTTGAATTCCTGTGGGCACTCGAACAACCATTTTTTATATTTTTGACACTTTGAACTTTGACAACCTGCGCAATATATTACCTTAGATTTGTGTACTGTGACCTCAAATATGTCTATTGCCTTTATACATATATAAACCACCTCTTAGAGAAAAAGGATAATCAGTTTTGGAGTTGTATATAGTAACATTTATATAGTTTTCACAATGGACACATGAACAATTAAACCACTTCTTAATTATTAAGAAAATTCAAATCTAAATTGTTATCTTACGTTTCAAAATAGTCTCAGTAAGTTAAAATTTATTATAAAGTAATACAATTATGAAATGAGAGTCAAATTCAAGTTTTCAAAAACAAAAATATAAAATCTTAAAAATAAAAAATTACAGTCCTTGAAGGTATTTGAACTGATTCATTGACAAAAATGAAAGGTAGGTAGGTATATTTCCATTCCAGACGTCTAATTTGGCCCAGTTTCAGTTGGCTACAACTCTGATAAATTATGATCAAATGCATAAAACAACAACATTATGTTTATACAAAATTAATTTATTTTATTACAACACACAACAACCATCATGATTATTGATAGGTTTATAATATAAACTATTTACATATCTTGTTTGTCGGAGGATCATTGGCCGCAACTTTTATTGTGAATAAATTGATTATATTATGATTCGTTAGAAAAATTACCTACAACTTTCGCACATATTTTTTTTTCTTAAAAGACAATATTTAAGTTATAAATTTAGTGAATTAATTCATCTGAAAGTGTTAATAGTTATTTTTGTAAGACATGACTTTGGAATTAACAAATCTTTCATATTTTATTATTTTATTATAATGTATAAATATACATAATGCAGGCATATTTTAAATGCGAGCTTATAAAGCTTTAATCATTTTAATGATCAATCATTTTTTTTTAAATCTTTATAAAGGTACATAATATATCAAACGGAAGCAAAATAATCTTTTGTTATATTTTAAATTTATTAGATATTTGCTTTTATTTACTGGTAGCTGCTTAATTGATTTATTTTATTTTTTTTAAAAAGCTAGGCATATCTATTTTGAACCGATTAACCAATCTTAAATCTATGAATTGATTTACGATTTATTTTCAGTTATTATCTTTATTTAGAGCTGAGACTAATATTTCACGTTTATCAGGAAGTTCATTAGGTCTCTTGTGTATGTTAAGTTTTGTGTTCATACAAAAATTAAGTCGAGATTATGCAATAATCACATACCTTTTACGGTATGAATAAAAAGAAAACTAAGGCTTTTCAGTGTTTGTGTATCTGTTGGAATACCTGTTACTTAAACGACTGCAACTGCACAATTTTGCAAGAAGGGGCAGACCACACACAGCTTTAATAATATGAATATAAAGAAGCTGAGGGATAATTTTTCACAATAAATTTCTTATCAAGTACGGTTCAATAGCAATTGGTTGGACTACCAAATGACAGTTAGTTTTTGCGTTCACATGGGACTGTCCTCTCCGACTTTTCCTGACGTCTTTATGTTCGTCCCCCTTCATGGCGCAAGAGATGTCCAAGGAAGGCAGGATTTTTTTTTATTTGTGGATATTTTTTGACATTTCCTTTTGTGACATCTGTTCTGTTTCCTCTGTCTGTAATTTTTCTTTGGCACTTAAAAACTATAGAATCAATTTGTTTTTACTTGGAAACACACTTTTTTAATACAATTTTAATTTTGTAATTACATAAATGATTTCTATTTAATCCTTTAGCAAGCACTTATTTGTGTTTTGCTTTAACGACTGCTGAACTTCAGAGTGAGTCGGTTTACAGTTATGTTCACATTAGCCATGTTCAGAAAAATTAGATCTCGGAGATCTCAGCAATCTCAGTTCCTCAGAAAATTTTCTCAGCTTTGGTGTCAAAATGGTTGGAAAAAATCTTGGATTAGCTTGCTCTCTTTTTGAGTGAGAAATATCTCTGAGATCTCATTTTTCTGAACGCGAAAATACATTTGCACTCCGCACTCCACTCCACTCCACACGGGTCGGTCGATTTTCTTCAAAGTTGTTGCCTAGCGTTTTTTGGGCATTAGCCCCACTCGTTTTTTTCATTTTTTTAAGACCAAAAACAACGGTACCTGCCAGTGGCGTGCGCAGAATTTTGTAAGGGGGGGGGGGGCTCAATCTCAATTTTGGTAGAAGTTTTTTTTAACGTATCAATAAATCAAAAATGAAAATCTTTCTTATTACTAACTATCATCATTAACCAAAAAGAAAAACACAAAAAACACTCCTTAAGTTATAAAATGAATTTAATTAATTTTTTGATATTTTTGGTCTGAAATAGTAATGTAGGTACAAATAGAAATTGGTGAAAATATTAATTCCATTCTCCTTTTTTAATTCATCATATCTTCAGGGATTACACCGATTTCTTAAACCCATTAAGGCAGTTTGTTGTGGCCGTCAGCCACGTTTTTAACCGTCTCAAAGTGGAAAACGAACGTCCTGGCTCTGCAGACGTCACTAGTAGAACACAGGGAACTTAAATTACGTTTCTCAAATTAGGATACAAATCCTAATTGCAAAATGAAAGTGAAATTTCCTGTACAGTTATTTCGGTTCCATCATTCCATATTTGTTTCCATATCTAAATTTTAAAATATTGCTTCCTCAGTCAGTTTATTTATTAAGCCTAGTACTCAGTTCGAGTGTAAATGAAATTTTCATACAAAAGTGACGCGTATTTCACTGGTATGAAATTCACAACAAGAAGTGAGTATCAAAACATATAATATGAAAACCGGTTCTTCAACCATTTTCATCCAACAATTTTCATTTCCCAATGTACGGCAACTTAGGAAAAAATTTAAGTTGTTGCGGAAAATTGTGACACTTGTCAATCAATTTGTTTTGCTGAAAACACAAATTCTAAAATAAGTAACAATTATTTCGGATTAAACGATTTGTCTTTTCTAGCGTTTTTAACGTCATCAAGGAGGAAAAAGGATCAAGACATGGAATTTTTTAAATATTCTGATGACAGCCATTCAAATTAATATATTTTTTTTAAATAAGAAGAAGAAAACACAAATAAAATAAGAGAATTATTACTTTCGTTTTTACTTTTGTATTATTAATTCAAAATGAGTATCTATTAAAAAATTGAAAACTGAGTATCAAGAATTCATGTGAAAAATTAATTACAGGGTTATAAAAAATGTACTCAAGTGATGTACAAAATGTACACTTAATCCTATATATTTTACAATATTGTTTGGAAAAACCTAGGCAGGAAATAGACTTTTAATTGTTTCAAAAATAGTATATTTTAATTTTTAAGATTTTTCAAAGTATTTAATATTATTTATATTATATTATTTATTATGTATTTCTCCAATCTTTAGTTTATTCAGGCGGTGCATGGGATTTCATTCCGATTTATGGGTTTTTTGAAATGGAAAAAAAAGGACTTTTGCCTGATTGGAAAGGAACTTTTGAGCCCCCTTAGCCCCCTCCCCCCCCTGCGTATGCAACAACAGTTGAATTGATATTCACCATTTTTTTTGGAGAATGTTTGAAAAAGTTTTGTAACCAAAATTTTCAAATTTTTTTTTTTTTATTTTTAAAATAAGTTTCAAGTTTTTTTTGAGAACTTTATAATTCGAAAACGACTAGGTCAATTTTTTTTTAAATTTGGTACCCAGCAGTTTTTTAACATTGTCTGTAACAGATTGTAACAGATTTTTAATTAGAATTATTCTTACATATAACCAAAAATAACGGCACCTCCCATACAAATGTTTAAAAACCGGTATTGAAAATATCATATTTCTCAAAAACGGCTCCTACGATGTTGATTAAAATGTTTGTGTGATCTAATGTTTATACGATCTACCATATTAATGAAAACAAAAAAATTTCTACGCTTTAAAAATGGTATCTCTCATAGAACCATTTTTTTGATTTTCAACTATCTCAAGATCAGTTGAACTAATTTTAATAAATTTTTTTTTACAATTTTTCAGTCTAAACTGTAAGTTCCATGCATATTTTCAACACGGTGCTATATTGTTCATAGATAAATGTACCTACTCGCATAATACAACCTTAAACTTAACTACGTTTTAAGCAGGTGGTATACAATATAGGCTCCCATACTAATTTATTTCTTTTATAAGATAAAATATAGTTTTTGAAATATAACTTTAAAAACACAGAGCAAGTTCGTGCGACCCAGTCGTGCACATATTTTTTGTATGTCTTCGTACTTTATCTCCCTCCCACCTAATGGTGAGAAAGAGTTGGCAAAGAAAGACATCTCTTTCTTGCCATAAAGTGGGAGTGAGATAAAGTACAGAGACGTCAAAAAAAGTCGCAGAAGAAATGCAGATACATAAAGATAAAATTCTATTAAAAGAAAAGTGGGCGCTGTAGTGTAGTGTAGTGTAGCATGACACATGTCATGCTTTAGATTGAATAGAGCTTAATCACAAAATTTTAATGTTTTATGGTCGTTCAATGAGTAGAACTAAAATATGTTAAAAATGGGTGAACGTATTTTATTCAAATCACTTTCCAAACAATCTCGCTGCTAATAGAGACAAACTTTTAAAATTTCAAAGGAATTGGTTCAAAGTCTATAAGCCTCTTTAAGACAAACATTCATTTTTAAGTATTCCTACTATAGATAACAAAATATATATAAAAACACTGCTGTACGTATAATGCAAAAATATTACGTACTTATGTGACTGTATGCGTACACTCAACTTGTAGATAGGTACACCAGATTATGATATATGAAAATGCATATTTTACATATTTTTATTTTTAATTAAAAATTAAAACTTTATCCTGTATAATAACTTTTTGGTCTGATGACTTGTACCCTTGGTGAAATAGCTCGAGGGCGTGCAACATGTATTACTCGAGACCTAACACGAGGTCGTACAACTTGCACATGGGGGACTTTTAATAATCGGGGCTGGGCCACTCGAACAAGGCGTGGCTGGTTAACTCGAACAAGACGTGACTGTGACACTGGTATAACTTGGGGCCGGGCGACAATTTGTTGTTGTACACGAGGAACAGCATATTGATACGCATTAGCCATGGCGACCAAAAGAACCAATACGATCAAAATAAACTGAAATTAATAATGAATCCAATGTTATTCGAATAAATATAAAATATAATATAAAATTAATTTCTCTATACAATATAACATACTTTCATATTGATGTGTTTTGTTATTAAATTATTTATTTGAACTGATGATGAGATTTATATTTGATTCAGTATTTATACCAACAACTTGAATTAACCCGCCGCCCCGCTGTCACTAACTAGCCATAATAATTCAAGTAAATCGATTTAATGAAAGTTAATGACATCGGGATTAACTTATAAAAATTTTGTTTTGTTTTTAAGAACTTGTATTTCACTATATGTACATATTATGTATATCTGCAGAAGAAACAATCGGATCGAAGATACGGCCATCAACCCCATCGTTTATCATTTTATATAAATATTGTAGGTGCATGCTTCTTTTTTTGGTTACAACTCAAAAAATTATTTATTGTTGTAATATTTTCTGAAAATCCCAACAAAACCAAAATATTTGATTTTAAATTATGTAAATTCAAAAGTTTTTTCGAGGCATTTTCTAATTGTAAGTCCAATTTTATTTAAACTTCACTCACAGGCATTTCAAATCATGACAAATAATATTGCGTTGCAAAATTATAAAAAAACAACATTTTTTTTATGAACAAAAACAATTTAAAAATAATTTAGGTATTTATTGCAACTGACATTTCTGACAATTGATAATAATTAATTTAATGTTTTGTTTCTTGTATACCTTTGATGGAAAAGGAAGAAATAATAACAGTGACCGAAGATTCGAAATTCCGAGCAATTTGGAATAGAATTCCTCCTGCTATAGAAATATATTGTATTCTGGTGTTTTGGATTTGGAACATGATTTAAATTTATTTATCTACAAAAAAAATCTTCTTCAAGCCACAAACGTTACTATTATTGGTGAAATTAAAATTTGTCGGACTTTGATATCCAAATTGCAGCTGATTCAGAAGCAATGTTATCTAATTTTATAAATGAGAAATCGCTTTATCGGTTTAGTCTATTTAAAAAAATAAATAATAAATATTTTTTTTCTAATGAAAAAATAAATATTATTATTAAATTAATATTTTTGAAAAAATTTCCCTCGGTAAACAAAAACTAAAAAGTGCCGATAAATAAGCCAGCAAAATAGTGAATATAAAAGTGGATAAAGAAAGTTGAAACTTGCAAGATGAAGATGGCGCGTTAAAAATTATGTATGACTTGAACCTTAATGTTGTTTTTCACTAACAAAATGGATGTGTTCTATGATATTTGTAGTTCAGTGGAGACTCGGAAACAGAAATACTTTGTGAACACAGCCAAAAGTGGATAAGGCGTTTTATTGGTAGGTACCTGATTTCTGCACTAGCTATAAATTACCAACAAAACGCAGCTAATAATAATAAAGTTGAATATAAACTGTCAGTCATAATTGATAATTTGTATCGCGCTTAAGAAGTGGACCAGGAACGCACACATCAACCGTGTTCGTTTACTTCCCAAAACTATCAATTTCTACCATTTTCAGCCCAAAAAAAAAAAACTGGTAGAATCATGGCAGTTTCCGGCAAGTACGCGAACAGACCTATCACGTATACATACATCCTTATAAAGTTTTTCGACGGATTACCCCAGTAGGAAATTTCATCCTCACAGAAAATTTTTGCTGAATTTAACATTGAATCCAAATGCTGAATATTTATCATATTTTTCACCGGAGTCCTCAGTCCAACTGGTGAATAAGCAACTTCCAAGGAAGTAGTGATTTAGTTGTGGAATTTTCATCGAGATGGTTGCATGTGCACCCCGCCAATGACATGCCCATGTTAAAATCCTGGATATATTCCGCACGAAGGAAGCGGAAGAAGCAAGACATTCACCATTGAATTTTTAGTAATTTCCCACTGGGACCTGTCAAAAGTGATAAATGCTTGAGGAAGATACTTTGTTACAAGGTTTCTTATGTTATATATACTGTGGTTACAAGGAAAAACCGCTAAAGTCGATTTTTAAAAGTTTTCAGATGAGAAGTTTGAAGTTTTTTTTACAAAAAAAAAATCCAAAATTAAAAAAAACTCTAGAATTCTGTTGGAAAATCTGATCGCCTTGAAACTATAGTGTGGAATTAATGGAAAATAAAACTGTGGCTCCATTTTGTATGATACAAAAATACAAATAAATAACAAAATAGATACGGACACGCTGAATCTAATGTCATAAATATATCTATTTCGTCTTAACTCGACTTTAGAGGCTTTGGTTTGTGGACACATTTATTTTGCAGCACTTTGTAAACATACCTTTATGTTGGTGTATTCGCATATACATATATATGTATGTATGTACATATAGTGCAAACATATTTCATATATGTAAATATTTTTATTTTATTTTCCTTCAATATGTTCTTTTTGAGAGTTCGAATAATCTTTTTTATTAACGAGCCACGGGGATCCAATGACAGCAATTATTATTTTAAATATAACTCTTTTAAGGTAGGTACCTACAATTTACAGATCAAAAGTTGATGCACTGTTTATTTATTTTTTTTTTGTTTTGTTTTTATGCAAATTTAAATTATTAAAAATTGAAAATTCAATTAATTGAAAACAAGTTTCATCTTTTGAAATCTATCTGGCTCCAATAATTACTTGTTATGAATGTTTAGACTACGCAGTTCATATTTTATTGTATATAAATAGGTATACTTATCTAATTTACATATGATTCCAATTCATTTTTCCTAAAATTTAGTTTAAATACAAATGATATCAAAATAACAATAATATTATTTACATTAAAGGCGTCTTTTGATTGCTAGTCTAAATATATAAAATATTTAGAACTTGTTTCACAATGTCTAACAATAAGTTAACTTCTGAGTCATCCAACATTATTATAAATATTAATTGTACAGGGTCATAAGTCTATAAGGACAAAAATTAACCCTTAAAAAATTCATATTTCGAAGGAAAACAACATTAATTTTTCTGAGATAATATATTTACATAAGTGGAACCAATCTAGCGACCAACAGAAACAAATTTTACACTACATCATTCAGTATCGGTATAGATAGTCTCACAAAACCATTTTTTGAATTTTCAACTTTTATTTTATGCAAAAACTTCTTATAAATTTTAATAATATTGGAAATCAAATCAAACTTGCCATCTCGACAAGTGTGCGATTGGCACGTTCAGCCACACCGTTTTGCTGTGGTGTATAGGGTGAACTAAACTCTTGCTTAATTCTATTTGACTGACATAATGTTCTTAAAGCATTGCTGGTGTATTCTGATCCATTGATCGAAATCTTTTAATTTTTGTATTCATCTGATTTTCTAATTGTAATTGTAATTTTTAAATTGTATAAATTTGTCTATTATTTCAGATTTCTTTCTTATTATAAAAACAAATATTTTTCTAGAGAAATCATCGATAAAAGTAACAAAATACAACGACTTACTCAGTGACTCCGTTTTCATAGGTCCGCATATATCCGAGTGTATGAGATCCAAACAAGATGTTGTTGATTTCTCGTACTTATTAGTACTAGTACTAGAGTGTAGCACCACTTTGAGT
Source organism: Epistrophe grossulariae (assembly GCA_929447395.1). Lineage (NCBI taxonomy): Eukaryota > Metazoa > Arthropoda > Insecta > Diptera > Syrphidae > Epistrophe > Epistrophe grossulariae. The sequence continues at coordinate 65,131,744 of OV839568.1, forward strand.
TAGTAAAATAAGTAAGTTAGTAAATAAGATTAAGGCAATTGTGAATTTAATAATATTTTTGTTGGTATTTTGAACTACCTACAAAACACAAAAATTACAATAAATTTTTTAAGTACAGTGTACCCTCTGCAAACGGACACCTCCCATAAGCGGACACCTCTCATAACCAGACAAATTTCAAAGAACAGAATTAAATTCATGATTTTTCATAGTAATACCTCTCTTTCTGAAACGGCAAGCGGGTTTGCTTTCATCGGATACATACCTTGCAATCTAACAGTATTGTCGCGTTGTAGATTTCTAAGTGATGCTGCGTTTAAGCTGCGTGGTGTCAAAATAATTTTAAAATATATTTTGAAAAATATGATCCTACAACATATTGTTTGTGTCTATCTATCAGATTAAAATTCCTTAAGTTACAGGCGAGGAACCATAAAATAAAAGTAGTACCATTGAATAAATACAAATAGAAGTAGACACCCAGAAAAACGCCGCTCGAAAAAGAGGATGGCGTTACTGTCGCGTCCCAGAGAGCGTTTGTGTCGCAAAGGGATGGTGTATTTAATAAAATAAATTTCTTTTTTTATAAAAGAGTTTGCAAAAACGTCTGCCTTTTCTTCACTAGTTATGAGCAAAGAGTCATAATGTTCAAAGTTTAGAATTGGGATCAAGAGAACAAAGTTTATCATTCCATATTTTGTTTCTGAATTTTGAGATTTCGAAAGCTATTTGCCATGTGTATATATGTTCATTTCAGTAATTTTATTTTAATTTTATCGAAAAAATAAAAAAAATCACATCCTAAGTTTATGCTTTAGTTTCTATGAAATCTCAAAAATGTGTGAAATTCATTTCACAACACCTAAATATATACTTTATTTTATCGTCTTTAATAGGTTCCAGTTGTTATAGCATATTTTAAGGATAAATTGTATAGGGTGTTTTGCATTAGAAGCGGCAAAAAGCTAGAGCGTGTAGGTATATGAGAGAGGTCTATTTCCTCAATAAAAATTACTTGTGTTCTTTACCAATAACCAACCCAGCACTGATATGATTAAAGTGTCCGAACGATTTTTATTTTATTTACCTATTTTAGGTTAGGTACACCACATTTAGCAAGCAAATTGTTTTTTGTACGAAACTGCATTATATTTTCATTCGCAACACATATGTAAGTAAGGAATTCCTTGAAAAAATGAATCAGTAGAATTTTAATGTTTATTAAATTGTTAATTTGCTGAGGTTTTCCATTGGTAAAATATAATTTTTTTCAATTTTGATGTGGTTGAATACGATTTGACATTAAAAACTCGAAAACTTAAAAGTATAAATCAGGGTTAAAGCCCTTCCACACTATCCCACTGAGTATTAATACAAAGTGGAAAAGAATTCCATGCTACTGCCAAATTTGTGAGAGAGAAATTTCTTTTCATTCTTTGACCACACACAACAGTTTAATTTAACCTCAATAAAAATGTGATGAAATGTGTGACAGAATTAGAACCATTTCTAAAAATTCTCATGTATTAACACATGTCAAATCGTGTAGGCTGGGAATATCATATTTTGTTTACACACTATAATACATGATTTGTTTCACACTTTTTTGACATGCGTTAATACTGAGTGGGATAGTGTGGAAGGGCTTTTACATATTACAGTAATATTAAAAAAAGGTAGTAGCCCGTGGTGTAGTTTTCACTGCATAGGACTGTTACGTCGCAGTTTCAGGGGTTCGTTTCCCAGCCTGTGCCACCTAAAATAAAAAAAAAAACTGAAATGCTTTTCACGAGTAAAGCTAAGTACAGACGATTGTCAGATCTTATAATATTGTCAGAACTTTCAATGGTCTGACAATAGCTAACAAATAGATGACAATTGACATAATTCTTACAATGAAAAATTGTCCGTTCACACGGTTGGTAGATTTCTTCCCAAAGTCTGATAATTTGATAGTCAGCTCTTTTTTTATCTCTCTTTAACCAACTCATTGACATTTCGGACAGTTAAGAAATTGTCATGAAAACATCTGACAATGACCAATGAGTTTGAAAATGTCCTAATCGACTGACAAAAATAAAAATTGTGTGTTCAGACGATTGTAAGATACCTGACAATTTTATGTCAGATTGTCGTCTGACAATATTGTCAGACAAAATTGTGTGTTCAGATATTTGGAACAGTTTTTTCACTTACACATCTGACAATATTATAAGATCTGACAATCGTCTGTATTTAGCTTAACTGCATCTCTGTTGTCATGAAAAAGTTCTTCTCACCTTATTCGTTGGAATTCGACAGAAAAGAGTATGTCCCTCCATTTCTGCTAATAACACAAACACAGGAATGGTTGAGAAACTATCCAAATTTCATGTACAGAAATGTTTCCACAGTAATCGTATGATGAATTCTGGAATAGTCAATCCAATTCCGGAAGAGTTAATCTGTTGATTTAAAAACTCACTAAAAGGTTCGTTCATTTAAATAAGTATTGAATTCTCATGATGAAAACTTAACAATAACCAACCAGAGCGAAAATTTTAAAGTGTGTAGTACTTCAGTGTACTACTAAAGTGTGTAGTACTTCAGATTTGGTATTTCCCCCACAATGAAACAGATGCAAATTCTAATCTGAAAATTCAGATGAAACGTAACTAAACGTAACTAAAAGTCATCTAACTTTGTAATAACAGCTGGTCAATCAAAAGCTCTAAAAATTCAGAATTCTGAAAATTCGGATAGAAACGTATCTAATCAATTGAACTCGCAAATTTTAATGCAATTCGTATAAGGACTAATGTAAAAATTACTATTAATTGAAAAAGAACGCACAAATATTTATTATAAAATTCACCGAAAATTCTTTGCAACCAAAAACACAATTTGTTTTTTTAAAACACCGCGACATTCAATTTGACATTCAATTTGACATTTTAGAAATTTCAAATCTTGCAAGTGTGTGTGCAAATCGGTGTAAAATCTTTCTTGAATCTTGCAAAATTACCAAGATTTGTTTTGACGAAAAAATATCCAAATTGTTCAGAAAAAAAATCGCTTCTTTTAGAAAAAAATTCGATTCTTTTGTTGAAAGGAATTCGACATAAGTCCATTTTTTTATTAATTTGTTTGTATCTCTAGCCGGCGTTGTCAAAAATATTATTACTCGTTAATCCAACTATGTACTTGGGTGACTTATAAAATTAACATACATCAACTTTTTTGTTTGTTTTATTGATTATAATTAGATTTCGCACTTACATAATTTGAGTTTATATCGGGGTACTAGAATTTAAGTATTAATTGTTAAGGATCCACTTTGCTAACAATTACAAAGTAACCTTAATTGTAGGGTGCCTTGTTGCTCGATTTTAGAGTCCACCTGACTCGTTACTCGTTAGGTTACTTACCTCTTTATCTCAGGCATTAATTTCTCGTTTTGTGACATCGTCAAAATGCTTGTTAATTATTTTTTGGAACCACCTGTTCTACTTGATTTATAAATCAATCGAAAATCAGTTTTTTGTCGCATTTACATAATGCTTGCTAATTACACCAATCCAATGAAATGGTTGGTGGTGATAGTCGGAAATAAAAAAAAGAAAGGAAAAAATCGAATCCTCGTCATTGTTGCGATAAATTTTGACGTAAAACAAATGACATTTAATAAAATTTTACCATCTTTAATCAATATCATACTTGGGACATGTTTTCTGTGTTATAATTCTACACTTCCCTTCCCCAAAAACAAAAACCCCTTTTTTCATAGTGAATTCTTTTCATTCATTCATTCCCGTTTTCATGAGAAATTGAATATTGAAACCAAGTTTTATCAACATAACATTATTTTCTGAAAATTCACTCAGTCTTACATGAAAAGGACTATAGGGATACTTTGAGGAATGGACCTTTGTTTTTGTCTTATTAGATGTATTCAAAAGTTCCCTAAATTCATGTACCAAAATTAATTTTTCAGTATGAAAAACATTTATCTCCTTCCTCTTAACTCATACAAAAGAAAACAGTCATAAGCTAGAAAATTATAGATAGTTTAATGTATTGATTCGTAATTCAACTAAGCGAATTCATGTGAGTGAACAGATTGTAATTTTTTTAGAAGGATTTTTTGTAGGTACTACTATATTTTACCTGCACTGAATTTAAATACCACTTCTCTGCAGATGAATATTATTAGGTAGTTACAGTTTTTTTTATTCGTAGCGAAAGTTTTTTTTTTATTTTTACAGTCCACTATTGTTTTTTGATCTAGCAAGGTTCCTTGATGAAGAAGGGCTTGGTTTGGAGTCGCCATGATGTGCCGAGCCGGACAAACTGCTTGATGCTGGTACATGAACAAGTACTGGTCCGTAAGACGCTCTTACCGATGTAATGCAGAGCAATATTAACCAAACTAAATTCATAAATAACAACGCCTGCAATATCAAAATTAAAATTTGTATTTTTTTTAATAAATAAAGATAAACAAATTGAAAACACCTTGAACTTCATTGCAAGTGGTTTTGTTATAGGAGGTATTCTTCTTGATGAGGTAAGGTTCCAACCTGATTTAAAATTTAAATGTAAATGATTTGCTCATGCCAATAGGACCGGTCTTTTTATACAAATTTCAGTTTCACTTAATTTCTGTTTATTTTTTTATTGCTTTGCCATAAATAAGTACATCTGTATATACGAATATAAAAAAAAATAAATTTATTTAAATTTGGTAAATAAATATATAAACGTAAAGAATTATGTATCATTCATTTTCAATCATTACATTTAAAAAATCTTCAATAAAAAATCGAAAAAGTATTGAATGTTTTTTTTTTTTTTAATAAATATTTACTCGATTTATTAACAACGTTCTTGATTTTTAACTGTGCTATTGATCTTGAAGGTCAGGAATACAAAAAAGGGGCGTCTGTTCTGTAAATTTTCCTAAGTATTTTTGATGTTTTATTCAGAAAAAACATACCAGACTGTTTGGAGTACATTATGCAACATAAACAAACTTCGCCAACGAAATGAATAATCATTGCTTATAAATTTGAAAATGTTTTTAATAACGGTCTGTCTGAATTATACAGAAAATCCAATATTTCTGAAAAAACAGCATAAGAAAATATATTTTAATTAAATTTTATCCAAAGTTAAATTTATGACACTTGTGATGTAAATCTATGTATAAACATATATATAAATATAAGTCGAAAAATTCAAAAAAAAATTATATTAACTATATTAATGCAAAAAATCTTCAGCATGGGGTCATCCTAAAGGGTTTTTTTTTGAAAAACCTGAACTCAGCCTGAAGTAGATCTAGTTTTTTTTTCTGTAGCGAGTTGAGGTAACAAATAAACTGCCAAATCGACATGAGTTCTGAGGCAATTATTTTCTTGTGGAATCGCTTGCTGGAATAATATGGGACATTTGTTTTTTGTTGCTTCTTTATTTTATAACTTTAGAACCGGATACTGTTAGGTAATCATCGAAACGTATTTTTAAATGAAATATTATGCTGTTTAAAAAAGATCCTTACTTATTCTCTAATTTATGGGGGTACTCCTTACAAAGTTATTAAATCTTTCCGCAATACATATACTAAAAAACCTGGTTTAAATATTTAAATATTTTGAAATAAATTTTATATTAAGTTCTTTTAAATATATTGAAATAAATTCATTGTTTAAGAAAAAAAAATATTTAACGAAAGAAAAAACATAACAAATAAACATTTAAACAAAATTAAAAATGGCACATTCTTAAGGTTCCCCCACACCAACGCGAATCTGTCGTAAAATTTCCTTTTAAAATACGTTTCGATCATTTCCTATAACAGCAACCGGTTCTAAACTCTAAAGTTATAAAATAAGGAAGCAAAAAACATACGATTTGTACGGAAAAAAGAAAATAGCGATGAGAGACCCCTAAATTTTAATCTAAAGCCCTGAAATTTTTGCCGGCTTATCATTTCAATAAACTGAACTAAAAACTAGTGTCATTGAAAATCAGAGACACTTTAATTTTTTTGAATCAGTCTAATATATATGATGTATATACCTACATAACTTTTGAACGATAAACAAACACTACTGAAAAATTCGTGATTTTATAGAAAAAAGTAACACTTTTCTTCCTCAGCCAAATCGTTTAGAAAAAAAAAAGTAATATGACGAAAATGTCATTTTTTGGTATACTTATATAACTCTTTAACGATGGAGCGTTTGTGAAAACATCCGCTATATGTGTACATTAAGCCATCGTTCATTTACAAATATTTGCTTCAAATATAGCTTTAAACGACCTTTAGTCTTCAAAAATTGACGTCATCCCGGTGATCTTAATTGAACCTCATCATATCTTTCGAAACATTGATCGTTTAAAAGATATAATTTTTTTTTAATTCGTCAAAAGTCAAAATATTAGTTTTTCGATTTTAACTCTTAAATGACGTAGTTATCGAAAAATAATTTATAGGGGAACCTGAAGATCCATGATAACTATTGGGCCCTTATACGATACCCTCCAATTTTCAGACCTAAAATACATTTTAAATCACTACCTTTTACGGTACTCGTTTTATCATCTACATTCTACTGTCAACAAAATGGCTTTATAGTTAGTGTAATTTCTAAATTTTTATAAAAACTTCAAACTGTTCTTCTGCAAAATGTCTAAAATCGGTATTTCCGAAAGCACAAATACAAGGTGCTGCAAAAGTCATCACCCTATAGGAAGGTGCCAAAGCTTTTGCAAATGGAGGTAAATGTCAATTCTTTTTGACATACTTACCTACATACATAAATCCTCAAACATGGCTAAAATATTTTTATATTATCTCTTCAAAAATATAAAATTCAACACCATCAAAAATTATAGCGATTTATTGCAAATAATTTCTGAAACGTCCTTATTTTCTGTTTTCGACTTTTAAACTTTCATATTACGAGTTCTAGATTTTTCCGATTTTTTTGTTATTTTTACGGATTTTTCACATTTTCAAAGTATGTAACGATAAAAAATAAAATTATTTCTCTACCCCAGTTTATAAAATAATGAAAACCGACTTCAATTTTAAAATTAAGATGGTGGAAAATCCGTAAGGGGTGTATAATACGGTCGAAAATTGTATTTAAGCTTCCAATTATGTATTCTCTCAATGGCAAAACTAAATTTTCCATTTCCATACGAGTCATAATTATACTGCACTTTCATGATGAAAGAAAAATACAAATTAAAAAAGGGAAAACTTTTTTTTAATTTTTTTTAATTGTTCATAACATTAGTTCTTTAAGCAATTAGTATTCAACTCCCGTTAAATGAAAAAATAAAACACGTGGATATTCAATATGAACCTATAAGCCTTCACATGAATTTTTGATACTCAGTTTGGAAGTTCTGATACTCGCTTTGAAAATTTGAATGACTGCCATCAGAGTCTTGAAAAAGTTCCTAAAAGAGTGTTTACATTTTGGGACTTACTTACATATAATGGTCAGTAAAGGCTCTTGACTAAAGCCCTTGATAATACTTATCGAGATAAAGTTTAATTATTAATCTTTAAAAAATTCATCGGCCCTGGGCACCCCAGGGCCTATTTATTAAAATTGGAAAGTTAATTATTATCTGAACATACATTTTTATTCAAATCGATATAGCCGTTTGACTAATCAGCGTTAATTTGGCGCCCCCTAGCTAATGGCCTGGAATATATCTAGATAAACTTGAAATAAAAAAAATCATTAAAGCCGTTGGGGCATTCGGTAAATTGAAAAACAACAATAAAAAGCCTTCAGATGATCTCCTAACCAAATCAAAAACACATTCCCACAAGTTTTATGTTTATGTTATGTTAACTAACCGATCCACTCCCGGATAATTAAAGTAGTAAACAACATTCCATCTTAAATATTAACTTAGCTTGATCATTGAACAAATTTTGCGAGGTTTTCAAACTCAGAAAAAATCGGATTTGATATTCAATCCAACTTGACATAACGATGATAGAGACAGTGAAAAAGTCGGTCCCAAAGAATAACGGTTTGACTGTCTCTGTGTATGTATGGCTGTAAGTGAAAATTCTATATGACTGTGTGCCTGTCTTTATGTCTGCATCTACAGTCTAAGCCACTGACAAAAACGTTCTTTAAACTTGAAAGGGGAGATTGAAATGTTTTTTTTTAGCTCCAAAAATAAGGATACATACTTACTATACAACTGCTATGAAAGCAGTCTATTTTCTCGGAAACGGCTCTACAGATTTTAAAAAACAAATTTAGTGTATTATTTTTTTTTTTGTGACCAAGAATTCTTACTAACGGTACCTCCCCTATATAACCCTTTTTCTATTTTCTATTTTCCCTTTAACGTCTTAACTGATTTCTATCTAAATTTATGTACATAAGCGGTCCTTTTGGCCAAAAAAATTTGCATACGTACATATATAGAAATTAAAAAAAAATCAATCTTTTTTTTTTGAAAAATCATTATTTGTTAAAGAAATTAAAGAAATTGTATATAAAAAATATTAAACAAAACAAAAATCTCCAACGATGAAATTCTTTTGTATAAATTCATATTTTTTCAAGAATTTAGACGATCCGACGAGAAATAAAGTCAACATCGATAAGCTCATCAAATGGATTAGTTGGCCTAGTTTTAAAAATATTCTTGGCTTTTTACACAGCACAAAAATTATCAAAAAAACTATAAAAAATAGTTTTTATCAGTTTTTTTTGTTACAAAAAGACAATATTATCAATTGGATAAAGTTTTATTTTTGAAGGAAATTTAAAAAAAAATATTACATATGAATTTTTGAAACTTTTTCTTTATGCATATTATTATGTATGCCATTATCATTCGTTTGAATTTTAGATTTATGCTGCCTCTTTCCATGGGACATATGCTCCAGATTGGTCATTTTGATAATTTGGCTTGATGGTGGACCCGCGTGGGACGGTTGGGATAACTTTAAGTGGCTTATAAGTTGTTTGAATGGGCTTTATAACTTTTGGAATTGGGTTGTATGGAGCCAATGTTGGTTTTGGTCTCAATGGTCTTAATGTTGTTGGTACAACATATACTTTCGGCTTTTGACTTAATAATGGTGCATAAGTTGGTTGAATGGGCTTGTTAACTTTTGGTTTGTATGTTGCATACGTTGTCTTTGGCCTCAAAGGTGTTGGTGAAGGTAGAACGAATGGTACGGACTGAGATGCCTCTGCAGATTCCACCGTCTCTTTAATTGCCTCATCATCTGCGTTGACTGCTACAACGGCCAATAAGACCAAGCACATAAAGAACTGTACAAATAGTAAAATTTAATGAAAATCTTTTAAAAAATAAATAAATAAAATGAAATAAGAAAAATCTTACCTTCATATTGATTTAAAATTGTTCTGGGTTACTTCTGAGAATAAAAGAGGGCTTGTGATACTGTATTCTGCATTGACTTGCTCTTTTATACCAACATTTCTAAATTTCACAAACATGATCCAGAACATTAGCTTCGATATCAAAATAAACAAATTTAAAAAATTAATAGAACTTCTTTCATTAAAATGTGTCTGTTATTTTTTTCTTCTAAACAAGTTATTTTACTTAAAATATATTAATAACAATCAATCTGCCCTCTTCTATATTTTGTTGTTAAATTAACTTATCGAAATCAGGTACATAGGTAGGTATAGTGGATATGAAAAGCAAACCTGTTTGTGTATAGGTATACTTAATTTATACTAATAATAAATTTTGAGTGCACAATGGACAAAATTTATGCAACAAGGATTAACAACATTTATAAATTGATGCACACACCACATTAACATAAATATATTCTGGCTGAGGTTCTTAGTCATTTGTTGATAATAAAATTCGAATGTTGTTTAATACTTTTCTGACGTGATGCGAGAATAAGTCACCTTCACAAAAGGAAACTGAGTTTCCAGCAACTGTTAAACATTGAAAATTGTTCAATAAAAAATGAAAATGAGTCATAACATGAATTGTTTCAATTTTCATCGACTAATTTTGTCGATTCGAGAGAAGCATGAATATCAAAATATTTTGATTTATTGTGTCGGTGTCGCTAATGTATTGCGTGGCTTAGAAAAGGAATCTTATTTTAAGATTGCGTGTGTGATTTGTGTAATACTAAACCAGTGCATACGTGTTTGGTGCATATGGGCCACTTTACATTTTCCAAAAACTAATTCATTGGTATATATATAGGGTTGTTCGATGTTGGGGCATACCTAGAGCGGTCTATAGGGAATGTCAATCAATTGTTAAAAAACTCAATGCTCAAGGTTTTCATTTTATATCGAACTATATCTTCATGTGCTTCAAGTTTCAACAGCTGATATTTTGATATTTCGTTCATAAATTAGGTAGTGTATATTTTGGCATATCGTCTATAGTCTTATGAATAAAAAACATGACAGAATTTAAAACAAAATATATTATATTTACCATCTCAATTTTTCATTCATATTATACTTGTTGAAGCTACACTTCAAAATTCAAAATTCCAACAGCAGATTTGAATTTTAACAGTTTTGAATTCTTATCCTGGAACAAACGTGAGTTCCGTGATAGTCATTCAGTGCTCGCCCCAGGTATTGACTTACTCTTATAATAGGACATAGGTATACCTATAATAGTTCAATGGTCCCAAGCACTGATCAGTGATCTCTATAATACACTGGATAGTGAATAGCCTATAGTGTATAACTGTTTTTGTGAGGCAAGTTTTTAAAGGGTACCGGCCACGACCTCATATCTCGCTCTATACAAACGAAGAAAGAGATTGAAGATATTTGCCGAAATTGAGCATTTATTTGATATCAGTTGATGTCAACAAGCATTGCGGCTGTAAATATTGGAAAAAATAAACGAAAATGCAGGTCCAGTAGCGTCCATTCCGCTGCGCGGCGTCGCATACTACTTCAATTATAAAAAACATACAGGATTGTACCTATGGCTTTGGTAATGAGTACTATGAGTTTATAATGGTCGAAGCTGGTGCCAATGAAAGGGTATCCGACGGGAGTGTTTTTTTTTTTTTCAAACACGAAATTTGGATTCAAATTTGAAAGTAATGAATTGGAAATACCATCTCCAGCTAAAGTTGATGACTATGAAAATGAGTTGCCGTACTTCATCGTTGCTGACGACGCTTTTCCATTGGGTGAAAATTTGTTAAAACCATATAGCAGCCATCTGCCATGCATTGACAAAAAAAGCAGGAAAGCTTTAATTACCGACTTTCGCGAGCAAGGAACGTTGTGGAAAATACGCTTGGGATAATTTCATCTCGTTTTAGGATCTTATTGACGATAATACACCTAAATCCTGATAAGGCAACAAATATTGTTCTTGCAATAACTTCTTCTTCATAACTTTTTGATGAAGAAAAACGCAAGAACTTATGTAGGAAGCACCGATGTTGAGAACTCAACAACTAATTTAGCTGAGATTATTTTTATTATTATGTTATGAGATTCTTACCTCTTCACTCAGGTTGAATGAATAAAAAAAACGAAGTTGTCGAGCATCTGTTCGCTCAAGTTGGCTGATTGGACGAGCCTGTTTTCAAAACATTTTGAAATCCACCCAACATGTTGGTCAAGCAGTTGTTTTCGCGTTTTAATAGTCGAGCATCGATGCAGGCTTGTCAGATTGTGCGATTTATCGCCAAACAGGCGATTTGAAATTCCATTTGGCGACACAAAAATCGATTTGGCGATGTACCACCAAAAAGGCGATATTTGTAGTTTTTGGCGATTTTTTATATGAAAAAGGTCCAATGGATAACAATTGATACATACGCATTGAATTTATTGAGGAAGACTAGGTAAACAAAAGCGTATTGTTTTCTTTAATTTTTAAGTTTTTGAATTGTTTCCTTTTTTTTAAAAAGAACGGTTTTTTATGTAAAAACTAAAAATTGCGAAATTTTATTTCATTTTTAAATTTGGTGATTTATTGGGTAGACGATATTGATATTTGGCGATTCCGTTTTTTCAAACCTGACAACCCTATCGATGACTGCCAAGCCATTTTGTCGAGCATGCTGGTCCATGCAAACACCCATGTAGTGAATAGTCATGTCGTGTGTACAATGCATTCGTAATTTTTAACATTAGAAATGTTTAAGCGGAGGAATACCTACTAACAATGTGAAAAAATCAACAGAATTTCAAAAAAGTGTAACGCCGAGTAGAGAAAGAGGGCGAAACGTCAGGGGAATAGACAAAATTATTGCGTTCATTGCTATGTTCTTACTGGTCTAAGGAAACAGGACCAGTGTTGTCTCTTTACCACAATTGTGGTAGATCTACCTCGTTTCTCCAACATTTTCATAGTGTACCACTTCTACCCCGGAAGTAAAAAATTCTACCCCTTTTTGCTCGTCCAGAAAAAAAAAATAAAAACACTAAATAAAATATCTGCTTCGATTTTTGAAAAAAAAATTTCTGCACTTTTTATGCTGTTTTACCTGAATACATTTATTGGTTTTATCTCACAATGATTTTTTTACTCAATGTGAATGCTTTCATCTATTATTTTACATACGCGTATCTAACTATCGTTTTCTCTTTTTCCCGATTTAGGTACATACCTACGTTTATTTTGTAAGAAAACAAAGTTCTAGTTTACTTAAGAAAAACAAGTAGATCCAACTTCCTACTCACTTACCTTATTTTAAAAGAGTAATATTGTCTACTTGGATTTCGTATTAACGGTAAACAGTTAAATGTTTATTGTTTTCGAAATTTTCTAGAAGAGTGGTCAGTGGAAGTCAATTATATTTCAAAATTAAAATGCGAAAATTTTTAATTAAACCGTCTGAAAAGTAAGTAAAAAAGATTAGATTTTTAAAGCGATCGATTGATATTAAAAACAAAAAAAAGAAACCAGCTTGATGTATAATTTTTGCAAAAGAAATGACAAATAAAGATGAAATATTTATTCCATCTCCAGAAATGATTCGCTTTTATTTACAATTTAAATTTGTTGATGGTAAATTTGAAAAACTATGAAATTTATTTTAAAACTGTATCTACCAAAAATCGGAACATAATATTCAATTAAAGAATTATATATTTTCTTTATATGAATGTACATATTTTATATTTACGACTGTGCTTAAATAAACTGATTCCAAATAATTGTGATTTAATTTTTTCTTCAAAAGAAAATGATAAGAGTAAAGTTAACTTAATGTGGGCCCGTAAGGTACCTACATTATTTCTTTTGTATCTATATTTAATAAAAATAAAAACTAATAACTAAATTTGTTTCTCTCTTTATTTAAATAAATTCTACCACGGAAAATCTGAATCTACCACTTTTTTTTAGCTTTATCTACCACTTTTTTTTAAATAGGAAGTGACAACACTGAACAGGACCCATGTTTTGTAACTCGGCGATAACTTTTCGAGGCGATAAACGGCGAAAAATGGAACAAAACCCATAGGATTCCTATGAGTTTTGTTCCATTTTTGTTCCATTTTTCGCCGTTTCTCGCCGCGAAAAGTTATCGCCGAGTTACAGAACATGGGTTCAGAATACGAAGATGATAAAACGGACACCAAAAAAAGGAGAAGTGTTCGTAGGCAGGGATGGCCACTACATTTTTCACATTTGCTACGTAGTTTATGTAGTTAAACGTAGTTAAATGTAGTTAATGAAACAAATTGTAGCAAACTTAGTTTCAAATATGAAATGATCTGTAGTTGTAACTTTGAAGCTTGAATTTTGAGTTAAAATGTTCAAATTTTTATTGAAACTTTATTAGGTATTTCTCTAAATTTACTTTGTATGTACATATATGAAAACGTAACAATTTGTAGAAAATAAGACGTGTAGTTTATTAAATTAACTACGCGTAGTTAATGATGTAGAAAATGTAGTGTAGTTAATTCGGCCAACCCTGTTCGTAGGCTTTCAAGCTTTGCATGCGAAGAAGAGCAAATTTAAAAAAGATTTATTCAAAGTTTTAAAATACATAAATGCTTTTTTCATTTCTAATGTACCTCAACTATGCTGGAATGGCAAATCGGGTAAATTTTCAGTAAAAGCCCTTCCACGCTATCCCGCTGAGTATTTACACATGCCAAAAAAGTAGGAAACAAATCGTGTATAAAAGTGTGAAAACAAAATATGAAAATTGACAACCTATCTTACACAGCATGATATTCCAGCCTACACGATTTGACATGTGTTACTACATGAGAATTTTTATAAATGGTTCTAATTCTATCACATTTTTATTGAGGTTAAATTAAACTGTTGCGTGCGGTAAAAAAATGAAAAGGCCTCCCACAAATTTGGCAGTAGCATGGAATTCTTTCCCACTTTCATTTTGAAATGTATTAAGGGTGGAAGGGCTTTTATGAATAAAAATATGCATTCTTCGTTTTTTTTTCGGCAAATTTACGCAAAATATCATTTATTTCCAAGGAATTCAAACATTTTTTTTTTCAAATGCTATAAAAGAAAGATTTCGCAGTCGTTAATCAGTGATTGATAAACGTCGCGTCGTATAGCGTCTATACTCGAAAGTTCCAAAAATGATGACTCTTTCAAAGATGTACTAGCACCAAATGTCTCGACGACAATGGAATGGTTTTAAGACTTTGTATAGTAAAAATGTATGATAATGCTCAAATCGTTAAATTATATCTGAACTGAAATAACTACATAAGTCAATAATTTAATGATTCTAATTCATCGTCATTGTCACTTTCCCAAAGTGAAGACATAACAACGGATTCGCATAATCGGGTAGATCGACTTTTCGTTCTCCGTTATCTCAAGAGGGGACATATTCAACAGCATTCTGTTCTACATCTGCTGTATTCAAAAACTATTGAAAAGAAAATTTTAAAGGGAAATCCTCAACTTGTTGATGAAGTAAATCAATGTGCGGATTAAAACGGGCAAAATAAACCAGTGGCGCACATTATTGGTATAAACAATATTTTGTCATACCACGTTTAAAATGTGGGAAATGTTAAAATATTATATCAATTTTTTTTCGGGTGAGCTCAAATATTTTTTGGGTGAGCTAAGCTTCAGTTTGGATAATATTCTTATCCTTTAATTTTTGGTACTTTTGTTCACAAACATTATAGTCTAAGATCTGCATGGGTTGCCTGCAAAATATGGTCAAGGTATAGGGTGCCTTAGCTTTTTGGGTTTTTTCACTTATACGACCCAGCTCATATGGTAGGTTTTAGTGATAAAAAAATATATCACGCGAAAGGAAAATTTATTTAAAAACTTTAAAATACGTTATTTTTTTTAAATCGGAATTTCAGTAGGGTAAATTAGGGTAAACAAAGAAAAAGGTCTAGATTCTATTTTCTAAACCAAAAATGATAGAGAATTTAATTTTTTTGTAATCGATAGATTTTTTAATACAAAAAATTCATACATACAAAACAAAATTCTAGAAAATCTAAAACTCGAGATAAAAAATTTGAAAACAAAAAAAAATTAAAATAGAGGTTGGAGAAAAAAATCTCCTTAAATCAGGATGATGATTTCTAGAAATAAATTTGATAGTTTCGAGAAGCAGATTAGAAATTAAAAGACCAGTGTTTCCAAAATTTTCAATTTAAGCTTTTTTTCTTGGCTATGTGAATTTTTGAACAATATATATTTTTTTCATAAATTATCGTTGGTTTTTGATTTTTCCCTTTTTACTCTCATTGGTATTTTCATTTAAAACAACATCAACATAAAGAAAATTCTATTACGAGTACGATGGTACTATATGCTGTTTCTAAAAACATTGACAACAGTCGGAGTTTCCGAACTTTTAATTATCGATATTTTGAGTTTGTTCGGAGCGTTTAAAAAAAAAAAAAAAAAAAACAACACAAACAAAGAATAACCAAAATGTGAATGAGTGGGTTAAAAGGTACAAGTGTCCTGATATCAAATTCTAAAGACTTGCAGTTTTTTTTCTCAGCCTGTGGTTGATGTGCGGTGTTAAAAGTTGTCATTTTTCCAATTATGGTGTGAGGAGTATAACCACTTATTTTCATACATTGTAGGTATTGTTCCCTGTAGCCTAGGAAAAGGCTTAAATATTTTTTGGTTTGGAAAATAGAATAATATAGACCTTTTTCATTGTTTGCCCTAATTCACCCTATACTGAAATTCTGATTTAAAAAAAATCATGTATTTCAAAATTTTTAAATAAAGTTTTCTTTCGCATAATATTTTTGTTTTATCGCTAAAACCTACCATATAAATGGTGAGTCAGATAATTGAAAAAACCTTAAAAAAAAACCTTTAAAGCGTGGCAACCCTATGCCCTGACCATATTTTGCCAGGCAACCCATGCGCAAAATGTTAGTTTAGACACTACCTATAAAACTGTATATACTCCTTATCTGGTAACTCGATGATGGTAGGTTGTTCTATGGCGGGATCTTCTAAAAGATCAAAAGCCAAAACGCATGAATATGAATTTGGAAATTTCTTAACGCATTTGAATACACCCGATGATAACATTTCGAAGGCCTTGAGAGGACCGTGGATTTCACCAAAATCGTAGGACTTAACCAAATGTTATTTAATTATTCCCTCCCCCCCTCTGGGAAAAATCCAGTGGGTGCTTTTGATTAATCATTTAATAATTGTAAACGTATACATAGGGTTTATTTTTTTTAATTGTTGCAAAGCAAAACTGTAGAGATTACAATGTTACATATTTCTTTTTATTCTGTCCATTTGACATATGCGCCACTGTTATCCGCTGTTGGTTGACCTGATTTGATAATAGTGTTCTTGGGTGGGGCGGCAGTTGAGACAACCTTTACCTTGAGTGGTTGTGGTGCACGAGTTGTTGGAATGGGAGTTATAACTTTTAGTATTGGCTTGTATGGTGCCAATGATGGCTTTGGCGTCGAAGGACGTGATGTAGATAAAATTAATGGTAAAAGCTGCGATGCCTTTGCTTCTGGATTCTCTACAACTGCCTCATTATCTGCGTTGACTGCTGCAACAGCCAATAAGACCAAGCACAAGAAGAACTATTCAAATAAAATAATAAAACAGTAATGACATTGTTTTTTTTTTTCAAACTAAATAACAAAAACTTACTTTCATATTGATTTTTAACTGTTTTGTGTGACTGTGAAGATTAAAAGATGACTTATGATACTGCATTATACATTGGCTTGCTCTTTTATACCAATTTTTTCCTAATTTCCAATAATATTATCTTCGATAGTAAACAAACTAATTTTAGAAATTAATTGCACTTTTGTTGTTAAACACACTTGTGTTTACTTCAAAACAAGTTATTTTGGCTACAAAATGTTGATAAAAATTATTAAAATCTAAATAGAACATGCCAAAAATCGGAGGCGGGTACCAACTCGATAAAAACTCTTTTATTGAAGAGAAAACCTGATTGCATTTAAGGTAGGTCTTTAAATTTATAGTTATAATAAATTTCGAGTTTATTAGGGATAAAATGTATGCAAATTACATATATACAATTCTACTAAACAATAACAAAATATTAAAATAATTATTCTGGTTGGGGTTCTTTAGTTAGTTTCTGACTATTCTCTAGCGAGAATAATAAAACATAATCCATTATAGTAATGTTTCTATTTATTCTGCGCCAAAACAAGTAGAAAAGTAAATGCCTTCAATTACAAATAAATTAATAAACTTAAAAGATTAGTTCGCACCTTTGACTATGCATGTCTGTTTTTTAGGTTCCATATAGCACTTGTGGAATGGAATTTAAAAGATCAGAAAATAGTCAAAGTAATTTAGTTCTTTTTGCCTCTAACCGTCATATTATTCACTCGATACATCCAGATTAAAAATTAAATCCGGATGTATATTATACAAATTCAATGTAAATTATACATCCGTATTTAAGTTTAAATCTGGTTCGAGTGAAAAATTAGAGGGTAAGTCTTCTTGCATTCGCTTTCGTAAATCTGTTTAAATCGAAAACCAAAGGCCAAAGGGCACGTTAGTGCCCAGCCAAGTTCTGGCACTACACCCATTTTACAGGAACAAACTTAGGCGATTTTCGACCCCCCCCCCCCCCCCCCCCTCTAACTTCAGTACCAATAAAGTCAGGAACTTCAAATTCGGAATAATTTTATAATTTAGGTTTTCCATTCAAGGGGCGTGGTATCCGCCTACATTCTCAGAACTGCGATCAATTAAATGGAGCTTTTCTGATTGCTCTAGAATAATAAAATTTGGTACAGCGGTAGAGCTTGAAGTGCATACAAAAGCAAAAATAAAATATTTGAGGTTTTTCATTCAGGAGGCGTGACATCCGCCCACTTTCACAGAATTTTAACCAATTATATAAAGCACTTCTGATTGTTGTGGAAAGGAATATGTTGGTTTCTTACGAGGTTTTGACCTACCAACAAATAAATATCTTTCAAAAAAGGAGTGAGATCAGAACAAAAACATTAATTTAAAAAAATAGCCAAGTTCTTCTATATAAAAACTGTTTATGTAACAACTCAGCCGTGAAAAGTAGTGAGATCTAAAAGTATGCCAAGTTCTAACTTTATGAAGGTTTAATATCAAATATTTTAAGAACTTGGCATACTTTTAGATCTCACTACGGCTGAGTTGTTACATATACAGATTTTTATATAGGAGAACTTGGCTATTTTTTAACATTTATGTTTTTTATCTGATCTCACTCCTTTTTGCAAAGATATTTATTTATTACACCAAAATTGAAAATTTCACTTAGCCGAATCAAACCTTTTGCAATCGTTTGTCCATCATTTGTCCAGGCTAGAAAAAAAAATTAAATAGCAACACCCCTAAAACTAAAAACTTGCCTACCACCCACAATTTTCAACTTAGAACGTCGAAACAAGCAGCCTTCGTTTGTCCAGCGGCCCATACTGATTGTCCACCAAAAATTTTCGTTTATCCACCCCTACTTCAAAAGTTATTCAACTTTTTTATTTTATAGCAACAACCCCAATAACTTAAGTTTATAAAAATGCATTTTTTTGGTATGCATTTTTGATTGCATTGCTTATTGAAAATAAAATTTTAATGCAATGTAAAAATAATTTGCAATACAAAAAAATGTTTATTGCAAGTTGAAAATTGTTTGCATTAAAAAAAGTATTTAATGCAAGTTGAAATTTTTTTGCATTGAAAAAATAATTTAATGAAAGTTGAAAATATTTGCATTAAAAAATTGTGTGCAAGCTGAAAATATTTTGCATTTAAAAAATGCAAATTTAATTTAAAAATTATTTGCATTAAAAAATGCTAATTTTATTCGAAATTTGTTTGCATTAAAAAAATAAATTACATAAATTTACATTTTGAGCCCCTCCCATACAATGATACTGATAATGAGATAGTCGAAAATCAAACAAATGGTTCTATGAGAGACACCATTTTTAAACGATATCTACATCATTTTTTTCCAATAATATGGTAGATCGTACAGATATTAGTTCAAACAAAATTTTTTATCAAAATCGTAGGAGCCGTTTTTGAGATAAATGAGATTTTCAATACCGGTTTTTAAACATTTGTGGGATATACCGTTATTTTTGGTTATAAGAATAATTTCCATTTAAAATCTGCTAGATAATGTTAAAAACCTGCTGGGGTTTAATAAAAATTGGCCGAGTAGTTTCCGAATTATTAAGTTCTCAAAAAAAAAAATTGAAATTTTTTAAAAATTAAAAAAAAATGTTTTTGAAAATTTTGCTATACAAAACTTTTAAATTTTTTTCAAACATTCTCCCTAAAAAAATTGATCAATATCAGTTGAACTGTTTTTGAGAAAATTGAAAATCAAAAAAATGGTTTTTCGGACATTTTTTTATTGTAAAAAGGTTGACTTTTTGTAAAAAAAAAAATACTGAATTTTTTTAAAAAAGGTGTGGGCACGTTTTGAGAAAAAAAGATTTTCATTTTTTGCTAGGAAAATTTCTACGACAGTTACCGTTATTTCTGGTCTTAAAAAAAAATGTAAAAATGGGTGAGGGGAATGCCCAAAAAACGCTAGGTACCAAATTTGAAGAAAATCGACCTCCCCGTTTATGCTACAGTGGAAACGACAGACAGACGGACAGAATTGCGAGACCCACTTTTTTCGACTTCGCTATCGTCGAAAGATCAAAATCCTGAGTTCGATTTTTTTTACGAATCCATAACTTGCCATATATGTAGTATGTATACCTAGCTATACAATATATATCGCAATTAAAAATATAACACATCTATATTGAGTTATCGAACGGAAATAGAAAAAATCAAAAAAACCGTAAATGCAATCAATATCAAAGCAAATTCTGAAATTTTATCAGCTGTGAAAAAGAATTACAAACTTGAGATGAACACACTTTTTCTAAAAATGTTGAAACAAATTAATTTGGACTCTAATGAAAGCTTAGTAGGTGTAAACGATTTTTTGTATTCTGAACTCAAAAATTCTGTAAATTATAAAAACAAGATTGTTTTGATAATGAAAAAAAGTGCGCACTTTTCTTTCTTTCGTTCTTTTAAAATAGGTATAAAGTATTCAGAAAATCGTAATCGTACATAACAGTAAGTTCTTACCAACCAGTCCTGAATTTAATTCATTTTATGTACAAAAAAGTTTTCGAAAAAAAGGAGCATTTTTTGTAATCAAACAAATTTTCAAAAAAATTTGCATTTGGTTTTAAATGCAAAGAATTGTCGAATTAAATTTGCATTTTTTTAAAGAAAAAAATGTTCGAACAAAATTTATATTTTGTTAATGCAAAAAATATTCATATAAAAATTGCATTTTTTAATGCAAATAATTTTTGAATTAAATTTGCATTTTTTTAAATGCAAAATATTTTCAGCTTGCAAAAAATCTTTTAAATGCAAAATATTTTCAACTTGCAATAATTGTTTCAATGGAAAAAAATTTCAACTTGCATTAAATACTTTTTTTAATGCAAACAATTTTCAACTTACAATAAACATTTTTTTGTATTGAAAATTATTTTTATATTGCATTAAAATTTTATTTTCAATAAGCAATGCAACCAAAAATGCATACCAAAAAAATACATTTTTACCAACCTAAGTTATTGAGGGTGTTGCTATAAAATAAAAAAGTTGAATATCTTTTGAAGTAGGGGTGGACAAACGAAAATTTTTGGTGGACAATCGGTATGGGCCGCTGGACAAACGAAGGCAATTTGTTTCGACGTTCTAATTGAAAATTGTGGGTGGTAGACAACTTTTAAGGTTTTTAGGGTTGTGATAGTAGCTATAAAAAAGAAATGTTAAATAACTTTTGTACTAAGGGTGGACAAACGAAAATTTTTGGTGGACAATCAGTGTCGGCTGCTGGACAAACGAATGCACCATATCCCATCCATATAAGTTATCATTTGTGGGCGTGAGGCGACTTTTTAATTTGTGGGGGTTTTCCTATAAAAAAAAAGAAGCTTAATAACTTTTTTCCTGGGTGTATACAAACGAAAATGTTGCCTGGAAAAACGTGGAAAAACGATTCTGATATATTTGGACCCAGAATTTTGAGCTCGGGGTTTTGGCTTCACACAGCTCACTTTAATTATACCGCTCTACCAAATATTCTATTTTTTTCTTTGTATGCATTTCAAGTCCTATCGCTCTACCAAATTTTATCATTTTACAGCAATCGGAAGTGCTCCATTTAATTGATTGTCATTCTGAAAAAGTAGGCGGATACCACGCCCCCTGAATGGAAAACCTCAAATATTAAATGTTTTCTTTTGTATGCACTTGAAGCCCTACCGCTCTGTCAAATTTCATCATTCTACAGCAATCGGAAGTGTTCCACATAATTGATAACAATTCTGGGAAAGTGGGCGGATACCACGCCCCCTGAATGGAAAACCTCCTTTTTCTTTGTATGCACCACAAGATCTACCGCTGTGCGAAATAGCAAGATTCTGCGGTGTCGGGAAGTGCTCCATAATTTTGATGATCTGCCAGTGAGTGAGTGAGGCAGTCAGTTACGGTTTTCGTGATTTTTGACGTCTTATACCTCGGGAACCACCTAAGCTAAGGAGTTGAAATTTGGTGTGGTGTTTGTGCTTAGCTAGGCTTCCAAATATTCCGAGGTTCCTGACTTTATTGGTACTGAAGTTAGAGGGGATCGAAAATTGCTTAAGTTTGTTCCTGTGAAAAAAACGTTACGTATGTTGTGAAAAAAAAATTGGACGGGTTATTAAAAAACATTATGAATTGAATAACGTTGCATACCTAAAACGAATTGCAATAATTTAAATTTATATTGATTTTGCCATATTTGTAAAATATATTTTTAAAATTAGAAATGTTTAAGCGGAGGCATACCTAATAACAATGTGAAAAAATCAACAGAATTTCAAAAAAGTGTAACGCCGAGTAGAGAAAGAGGGCGAAACGTCAGGGGAATAGACAAAATTATTGCGTTCATGCTATGTATGTTCTTACTGGTCTGAACTCTGAGGAAACAGAATACGAAGAAGATGATAAAACGGACACCAAAAAAGGAGAAGTGTTCGTAGGCAGGGATGGCCATTAAATTTTTCACATTTGCTACTTAGTTAATGTAGTTAAACGTATTTAAATGTAGTTAATGAAACAAATTGTAGCAAACTTAGTTTCAAATATCAAATGATCTGTCAGTTGTAACTTTGAAGCTTGAATTTTGAGTTAAAATGTACAAATTTTTATTGACATTTTAGAAAATAAGACGTGTAGTTTATTAAATTAACTACGCGTAGTTAATGATGTAGTAAATGTAGTGTAGTTAATTCGGCCAACCCAGATTTGTATGTGAAGAAGAGCAAATTTAAAAAAGAATTTATTCAAAGTTTTTAAATACAAAAATGCTTTTTTCATTTTTAATGTACCTCAACTATGCTGGAATGGCAAATCGGGTAAATTTGTATCTTTAAGAAAAGTTTGATTTGTTTTTTCTTAGCATTTATTTACTTTCTAACTTTTATAATAATACACTCAGCGGCACGGAATCTTGGCCAAACTTTATTTTTGTTGTAACTCTCCCTCAAATATTTTTTTGTTAATGATTTGATTGAATTTGTGAACAACAACAACAACTTAAAGGTGCTACCACCAATTGTATACGAATTTATTTATAATTCGTTTTAATTAATTATTTGGCTGGAGATATAGCTATTTCAAGGGGTGCCAAGCCCTATCATCAGTCTCCTTTTTAGTGGTGCTGAGCTTTAATCCAATTTTATTTTATTTTTGTTGTTGTTCAGAAATTCAATGAAATTGACGGAATAAAGAATGGTCAAGTTTAATAAACTGACATTCTAGTATGAATAATACAATAAATAATAATAATGATTTGATTGTAATTATGTTAAATGTGCATATTTTGATTGACCCTTTTAAGAAAATTCGATTGTTAATTTTATTTTTAATAACGATAATTTAAAATTTTCTCAAAAAAAAACATTTAAATTAAAAACAGTATAAAATGAAAAATTACGTATTTTTGGGGGGTTTTGAGACGTGTCAGTATCGCGTGTTCCCTCCTATTGACCATACTACAACCTGCATTAGATCTGGCATACTCTGGATAATGTATTTAATATCCCTTCGCGATAAGCTCTCCCAAGCGGCCAGTGCACCATTCCTGAGATCGTCTAGTGTTTGTAGGGGGTGGGATGAATGTCCTAGATATGCTCTATGAGATTTAAATCCGGACTGCGCGCGAGTCAGTGCAGTTTTTGAATAACAGTGCCTTGAAGGTATTCATATACCCAACGCGCTGCATGTGGTCGTGCATTGTGTACCCTATGAACCCCATATAGGGTAAGACGTGTTCCTCAAGGATCTTCTCAACGTATCGCGTTGATGTTAATCGATTATCAACGATTGCTAACTCCGTACAGCCTTCGGAACTTATACCTCCCCATACCATAATTGAGCCTCCATGAAAAACCATAGTTATCTGTGGTTGTGATGGGTAGAAACTGCTCTCCTCTTCGACGTTTATGAAAAAGAAGAGGAGAACGTGTATTTAATTAGAAGCTGTGAAAGTCATTGTTCTGATTTAACCCACTGTGAACAAACTGGCCCTTAATTTATTGTATTGTATCGTTTTTTGTATGTTATTAGGCAGAAAAATACTAAGGGCCAGTTGTACAATAGTGGTTCAGCCTCGGTTCAAGATTTTAATTCACCGATTTCGGCGGATTAACTAAGGTTCAACGCTGGTTCAAATATGTAATTGGTTATTGTCACACACTTTAACAGTAAACCACTGTTGAAACTCAATTAATCCGCCGGAATCGATGGATAAAAATTGCTGAACCACGGTTTAAATATTTGTACAACTGGCCCTAAGGGAATTCATGCAACGTCTTAAACTTTACCGTAAAATCGTAAAGTTTCCGACACACGTTTCATGAACGCACCAATAAACATTTTGCGTAAATGTGGTAAACGATATGGTATACAAATCAACTGTTCGTTAAACGTCAAACAGCGTTTCCGACATTGCATGAATACCCTTACTATACACATTCATTAGCGACAGCAGGATTTTTTGCAGGGGTGGGCATAGGTACCAAGAAGATTTTTCAAAGGTGGGGCAAAACATGGACTCCAACAGAAAAAAATCAAGGAACAAGTCATATTTTTCAAAAGTCCATAGTAAAAATTGAAAATATTTTGGAAACGTGTAATTTTTCAGAGCAAGGGGAGGGCAACTGACTGCCCTAGCCCTACCCTCAGGGCGCCTATGTACACTTTGGTTGATATTAGAGAAGCATAATCTCAGTTTCAAACTCCCAAGTCTCTTTTTTTGTCATTTTTGTATGAACAAGTGGAAAAAAATATGATTTGAGACTGACATAATACATTTGCATTCAAAATAAATGTTATGCTTGGGGATACGCGTGGTGGATATGCATGAAGTTCGGTATGTTTGGTATGATATGAAGCAATTCAGTTTTGTATCTTTTTCCTATTGCTTTTATTTTTGAACGGGTCGTATCGTTTTGAATAATATTAGTGCAGAAAATAAAACATAGTTTACAAGTGAATTTATTGAGAAAAAAAAACCTACCTACTGTGAGTGTGCAGTGAAAACAATAACAAAAAGGGAAACATTAAGATTCAAGTTTTATTGAAAATATTTATTGAAAACAGGTACATCAATAGTGAATTGGAAAATATGGGCAAAGCAAAGCCCACATGAAAGAGCCAGAAGGCAACGCAACGCAATCAAGCCAGAAATATGATAAATACATAAGTTACCTATAATTGATAATTTTTTTCAGTGTCTAAGAAACTAGGGGTATTCACGATCCGATGCAAACTGGTCTTGTATCATTGCAAAAGTGCAAAGTCTTTTTTTACAATGGGGTTAGGGTTTAGCAATTTTACACTTTTGCATTTTTGCAATGATACTTGATCTTTTTTTTGAGGGGACATACCTATGTAGATAATTTCACTTGTCAAAAAAATGATTTGGAGCTTCCTATAAAATTTTTTAAAGAAAATTAAATGATTTCTTTCTCATAGGTTAAAAACTGTCACTTAGGCCTTAGGGTTGTAAAGTAGAATATACCTAGGTATGTTTAAATAATTGATAAACTACTAGCCAAAAAAAATTAAGGGAACTAGGTATTCAGAAATATTCAGATTTTTTGTTTACGTGAAAAATGGCCCAAAAATAAAAAATAAAAACTGACCCTGGTGATATGTTGATAAAAATAATTTGAACTTTTTATTTGTTAAAAATGTAAAAATGGGTGGGTTCAATAAAAATAGCTAAAAAACTGAATTTTCAGATTTCTGAATTTATGTCGTTGAACGCAAAAAAAATCTGAAATTTCAGTCGAAAGTCATTGTGTCAAATTCCGGCATTTACCTTTAGGATTTACATTTAAGCGAAATATAATAGAACTTTAATTATATTCGTATATTAAACATTGACCGTGAGTACTTGTGAGGTGAAATTATATGCAACTAAATCAGCAATAGGTTTTATTATTTTCATTAAAATTTTTTTTATTGATGTATGCCCTACAAATTTCTAGAAAAACTTTCTATATATGTATCAATATAAGAAATTGTTGAAATTCAGTAAACAATAAACAAAAAGTTCCTTCATTTAAATTAGTATTGGATTTTCATGACGAAAACTAAAAAAATCAACCACCAACAAGACGAAAATTATAAAGTTCAGCTTTTATGTGTGCTTTTGGCACTTCCCCCACCACAAACAACTTTCATCTGAATTTTCAGATGAGAATGGGTGCGTTCAATCGATTACGTTTTACATCTGAATTTTCAGATTTCTGAATTTTTGGAGCTTCTGATTGGCCAGATGTCATAAAAAGTTAGATGACTTTTAGTGACTTTTAGTTACGTTTAGTTACGTTTCATCTGAATTTTCAGACAAGAAATTCTCATCTGAAAATTCAGATGAAAGTTGTTTGTGGTGGGAGAAGTGCCAAAAGCACACATAAAAGCTGAACTTTATAATTTTCGTCTTGTTGGTGGTTGATTTTTTTAGTTTTTGTCATGAAAATTTAATACTTATTTAAATGAACGAACTTTTTGTTTATTGTTTAGTGAATTTTTAAATCAACAATTTTTTTAATTGATGTTTGGAAAGTTTTTCTATGTTTTTGTAAGTCATACACATCAATAAAAGGACTTTTAATGAAGGTAATGAAACCTGTTGCTGATTTAGTTACATATATTTTCATCCTCACAACTACTCACTCTCAATGTTTAATTTACAAAATTAAAGTTCTATTTTATTTCGCTTCAATGTAAATCCTTTAGGTAAATGCAGGAATTTGACACAGACTTTCGACTGAAATTTCAGATTTTTTTTGCGTTCAACGACATAAATTCAGAAATCTGAAAATTCAGATGTTAAGCTATTTTTATTGAACCCGCCCAATTTCTTGTCTGAAAATTCAGATGAAACGTAATTAAACGTAACTAAAAGTCACTAAAAGTCATCTAACTTTTTATGAGAGCTGGCCAATCAGAAGCTCCAAAAATTCAGAAATCTGAAAATTCAGATGTAAAACGTAATCGATTGAACGCACCCAATATCACGAGATTTTTACTTCCGATATTATATATTATGTAGGTACTATATGGCAAGTTATTGATTCGTAAAAAAAATCGAACTCAAGATTTTGATCAAAGTTGACATTACGATGATAGCGAAGTCGAAAAAAGTGGGCCTCGCAATTCTGTCCGTCTGTTTCTTCAAAGTTGATACCTACCGTTTTTTGGGCATTCCCCCCAGCCGTACCTGCCATACATTTTTTTTTAGCAAAAAATAAAAATCTTATTTTTCATAATCTCTTCGCACCTGGAAGAGTTCCCCTCAGCTTTAGACATACCGTGATGCTCGAACAAAATATACAAACAAAATGAAAACCAAATTGCTGAGATTTGGGAAGAAATTGGCCAAAAAAATATGTTGGAAGCTGCCACGGAAGATGCTGACGCTGCTGCTACACGTGGTGACGTTGATCCTGCAGACGGCATTCCTTTTATAACAGTTGTAACGGATGCCTGTTGGAGCAAACGTTCGTACAAAAAGAATTTTTCGGCTTTATCTGGTGTTGCTGTTGTTGTAGGTTTAAATACAAGCAAAGTCATTTTCTTAGGCGCGAGAAACAAGTATTGTGTCAATTGCTTTAGAAAATGAAAGTGTTGACCATATCTGGACTAAAAATTACGATCAACGCTTATGGAATCAGACATTTTGCTTCAAGCTTTTCAATGTAGCGTTGAGAAAAATGGACTCCGCTACTTGACAATGTTTTCCGATGGTGACAGCATTTCGTATCAGAAAATTACAAAAATTGACCCATACAATGGAAGACGTATAAGGGAAATAGAATGTTGCAATCACCTAGTGCGGAACTGTTGGCAACGCAAACACAAAATGTTTTTGACATTTGGCATCATTATACGGACGAAACACAGAATTTCAAAAATATATTCAAGGAAAAAGTCCAACGTCAAAAATGGGTGCTCTGGAATTGAGAAGATTACATAAAAATAAGTCTCTAACGAGAAGAAGAGCACAGAGAAAAGTGTATCAAAGCGGAAAACAAATTTCAGAATACATCGCGTTGTTGCAAGAGGTGATATTGGCTATGGTTCTGGCTCCAACGGCCAACCAGCCCGATATGAGCTTCGAAGATTTGATGTTACAAAAATTACGTGTACTAAAAAAACTTGAAGAAAACCATTGAGCAACAGACATTAGGCCAATCAAATAACAGAAAATGGTGTGAAACGCGGAAATGTATGTTAACTACATCTGTGTTTGGGAATTGGGATGGTGTGCAAAGCTAAGAAATTAGAAGGACACGTCAAAAGGCTTGCTCATCCACAAGACATTTTAACTCCTTCCATATTACATGGACTATAGTTTTCTTGGAGCCTCTCCCGATGGCATTTTGGACGAACATAAAATACCCTTACACTTTAGCGGGAAGTAATACGGTAGAAGCCATTAAGGCAAGAAAATTGAGATATATTTCAGTTTCCGAAGATGGTAGCATTTTAGGGCTGAATCGGAATAACAACTATTACTATCAGGTTGAAGGGCAGTTACACATTTTGCCAAAGAGAGACTTGCTTATTTGCAATTTAGACAAGCAGGCAGTATGACCTTTATGTCGAAGAAATCAAGAAAAATGATGATTTTTGGGAAAAGAAAATGCTTCCTTAGCTTCCCATATTTTACAATGATTGGCTCCTTCCAGAGTTAATAGATCCTCGAGTTCCACGCGGCATGCAAATACGAGCACCTTGCGCAGAAGTTTATGTTCAGTCTTCACCGAAAGAGCCAACAGCATCAGCAATTAAATACACCTTACCTTACCAAAAAATCGGTAACAACACTGATATGCATACCTCATAGAAAGTGTGGAAATTCATTGTTTATATTCAGAGTATAACACGATTTGCTTATTATAAATTACAACAAATATTAGACTTTTGAGGGAATTATTCATTATAATTAAAAAAGCTTGAAAATTTTCATTTTTAAGTTAAAAAGTGTTTTGTTAAAACAAATAACTCTCATTTCTATGTAAGTGACAAGAAAGGGTTGGGGTCATTATTCTGTAAGTGCCAAAATTCAGTTTCCAAAATTCTGTAATTTAAAATTCTGTAAAACTAAAATTTTGTATTTCAAAATTCTGAAAATATAAAATTCTGTTTTTCAAAATTCTGTAAAATCATTATTCTGTATTTTAAAATTTTGTATTCCAAAATTCTGTATTTCAAAATTATGTAAATTTATAATTATAAAAGAAAAATTGTTTTGATAATGAAAACAAGTGCGCGCTTTTTATGATCATAAAGAATTTTCAATTCATTTACAGAATTTTGGTCATACAGAATTTTGTAATACAGAATAACGACCCGTTCCCGACAAGAAATATTGGATTTTTGGGAAAAAAAGATTTCGTCAAAAATTAAATTGTTTTTTTTTTTTTTGAGCAGAATAAAATAATTCTCTAAAAAATTAGCACAAATGAAACAAAAAAGGTGTGTTCTTTTACAAGTTAAACTTTAAAACTCTGTGCATTTGTGTGAATTGAATTTCTACGTCATTTCATTTTTTTTTTATATGAACTTTGACAGACTTTAGTGTAGAAATTCACAGAAATGCACAGAGTTTCAAAGTAAAGGAACCAGGCTAATATCACAGATAATAATTTATTATCTGTGGTATAACCTAGACTTACCCCCTATACACATTTAAACTATATATACCCTTTTCTTCCAAACAACTGTGTATGCAATGCAACAGAGATCAGGCAGAGCACATGCAAAAAATAAAAAAAATAAAATGAATGATGGTTCTCTGTGTACTCTGTAACTCTCTGTATCTCCAACACAAACTTTCGAAGTTCAAGTTGAATGAACAAATGCGGTGTGACTTTTTTCCAAAATCACGAAATCTGTACTGCAGATTTTGTATCCACTCGTTAAAAAAATTGGATTACTTAAAAACACAAATTGACAACAAAACGAAAATTTGAAATAAACTGCAACCTTCAACACATAATGATTTGCAAACATTATATTAAAATAAACAGCTGAAACTGTTCAAATTTTAAAATAAACAAGAATATGCTTGAGGCAATTAATTATACTATGTACAAAAATAATTTAGAAACAATGTGATTTAAGATGTAGATACTAAGTAAGTTATAGTTTACGAACCTTGATTTATTTACTTGTTTTTTTTTTTGTTATTTAATGTATAAATAAAATTATTTATGAGGTACCTAAATTTTGTGTCTTAAAAATCTGCAATACATACTTTTTCTCATTGGATTTGCAGATTTCTTAAAACTTTTCACGAGTACGAAAAATAGGACAGCAATCGATACAGTATATGGGGTTTCCAACATATAATAGTCTTCCTGATAATATTCAAAATGCAAAATCTATTTTTGTATGCAAATCAAAAATTTTAGATTATATAAGATGAAATATTCATTGATTTAAATTTTTGTATAACATTAAACTGAGCAAAATGTAGAAACTTAACAGTGAAATGTACAGCTTTGAGCAAAAAAATAGCAGTGCAATTGAAAATATATTTTATCTAAAATATAAAATAAAAACAAATTTGATCTTAGAAATTACTATAGGCAGAACTTTTTACGTTTTGCTGAAATGTTTTTATATGAATTGAATTGTAATTAATTCATCATGATTCAAGCAATAATACAAAAACAAAACAGATTCGAAAATAAAGCGAGCAAAATAATAGCAGTGTTTGTTTATTTGTGTATAGTTTAATTAAAACAGCGGTACAAAAAGTTCAATTCATTGGCATTTCATTTCAAGAAAGCTTGTAATTGGTAGCATTAACATTATTTTTTATCACAACTTTGCAAAAACGTTTCATTGAGTCTACAGGACTACGGTCAACTACGGTCCATAACTATGTTTTTTTTGATTTGGCATTCCAGACTGCTTTTTTTACGTTCGACCAAAGATTTCCAATAGGATTGAGGGCGGGAGACTTAACAGCCCACTGCATGATCTGAATCTTGTTGTCCTGTAAACCATTGCTTAGCTGTCCTGCTGGTGTATTTTGGGTCGTTATACTGCTGAAGATAAATTTAAGCGACATTTCGAAGTCGGAGTATGGTAGCATGATGTTTTGCCAAATTTTCACCTACAAGATGCTGGTTCATTGTATTGTTCATTCAATATATTAGACCAACTCCATAGCAATGATCGTTGTTTTGTATCTAGGATCATATGCGGTATTTGGTGGTGGTCTTACATACTGCCTAGATCCTTTACCACCATAAAGTACAACTTAACTCTCGTCAGTCCAAAGAATATTCTTCCACGTTTCGGCAGCCCATCCCAAATGCTCTCGCGCAAACCCCTTTTCGTGCACTGCGAGCATTCAAGTTGTGATTCCACATTTTAGGTTAAAAAAAGTGACTGTATTTAAAGATATATAATTTAAACAAATTCACTGCTATTATTTTGCTCGCCACTGTATATATTATTGTAAAATTATATTTAATGGCACTGATTGCTAAATAAAATTGAACAAAAAAAAATAAATCTTCCTGATCAACCTTATTAAACATTTAAGTTAAAAAAACAACCATCCCTTTTATGTTCTAGAAACATAATTTTATTGATAAAAGAAAAAAATACCTACAAGCTGCACTTCACAGATCTACTCTAAATCTTCACTGCTTCAAACGCTCCTGCAGGTATTCACAAAAGTCCATACGGAAGAGAGTGCCTTGTTCACGCATTTCTCTTGGCATAACCTCGTGCACTTGATACACATTTGTCCACTTCCACAACTGACGACGGATGAAACAGTTTTTGAACGAACTGAAAACATTTGTATTCTTTGGCAGCTGGTTCGAGAAAAATGATTCCTTGCTGCATGTGTTGTAATAGTACATGGTGTTGTGTCTGCTTGAGATGGCAGTTACAAACTCATGCATCAACTCGTTCAGGAACATCATGCCACCGACAACGTAAAACCGTTCGGCAGTGTCATCACCGGACCTTATTCGAATGCCCAAACGTTCATTGCTACTGTTTTTCATCTTGTACATATGCATTTGTTGGAAGAAATTGTTAAATTCACGCATTGGAATAAGTTTCTTGCAGCGAATGGGTGTCATTTGGACGTGGTTGCCATCTGCACTTGTTGCCTTTTTGTTGGGTTTATTGAGACTGCGCGCGAACTTGTCACACAACTGAAGGCGCTCCTTTAAGGGCTTTCGAGCAATATCCATGCCACCCAGACAAACACCATCGATGATGTGTAATGCCCGCACCATTATACCCTTATTACCTTGGCCGATCTGCTCCTGAACTATCTCTCCATATATCAGCGTTTTCGGAGACATCTCCAGAACACAATCACACTGCTCCCAGCGGCCCGTCCCAGACCACTTCAGGATAATACCACGTCCGCGACTTAAAAAAAAGGTCGCAGTATCACGGGCATTGTCCTCGCTTCGTGACAAAGGCACAAAGTACCAATCTGGGACGTTTATGATGTTCTTGCACAATTTTTCTTTACTGTCCAACTTTTCAGCAGGAATTGACATAAAGCTCTTATCGCCATTATATGCACTGAGCAATTCCGCTAACAAAGCATCTGGGCTCTTCATTTCTGGAGATTGTCGCATTTTATCGGGTAAGCCCCATAGTTCCAAACACTTGCTGCGGTAATCCGCTTGACGTGGCTCTTTTAAGTCAGGGTTGTTGCAGTATGCTGCAATTTTTATGAGTCCTACGATCTGGTTGTGTCCAAGACGGTTATTGCTTTCAGTGACATACTCAATGAATTCTTTGTCACGAAAGAGAACGTCGAGAGATACCAGTTCTCTAACATCGGTGTCCGCATCCGGATTGTCCCACATTTCCTGATTTATTTGCGAGAGATGGCGCCGCACTGTTTCTGTGTTTGGTTTTTTCCATTTACAGATAAGATAACGCTCTGAGTTCGCTGGACGACTAGTGTTTGGTTTGCAAATGCTAATCTCTTCGAAGCACTTGTACATAAGATATACAAGGCCCACACTGAAAGGTGTGAAAAGATCGAAAAGCTTACAAACGAAGTGACCCTTGTCACGAAGAATGCTTAGAGCTACCAGACACTGACACATGTACAACTGTTTCGATAGAATCTCCTGGATATTTTCCTTGCCATCGACAGAAAATCCTCCGTCTGCCATAACGAAATGAACTCCGGCTTGCTCGGTGTCTTTAAGAACGTACTCGGCAAAAGAAGTTTGGTTGGCCGGATTAAAGATGTCTCCATCACCAGCTGTGCCATAGAAAGGGTCAAAAGTCTCCGGTGATGCTGCGAAAAAATTGTCCAAATTGAAATCATTCTGACCACGCAAAGTAAAGCCAAAACCCTTAGCTTGCCAGCCTTTCTTGTAAAGCACAAACTCGGTGAACCCTCCAGGACCTACAAACAGAATTTAAACTTTCACTGAATTCAAACTATTCTGATTTTTACCCACCGGCGCATATATCGGCAAAGTACAGTAAGTCATTATCCTTAACCAAAGATTTGCCGTTCTTGTCTTTTGGATCTGTAAACATAAAGTCACATAGTGAGTCTATGTTTGCCATCTTCACTGCAGCACGGTTTTGGAAAATTGAACCCCTTATAGTTTCAAATGGATTAGAGCGTGTGCGAGCTCTCCTCATGTCGTTCCCATCGAGTTCGTCAAAAGCACTCTTTGAACTCAGCACATTACGGATAATTTCTGGTTCGCAGAAGTTGGTTTCGTCATCTATAATTTCTTTTTTCGGTGCCTGACGCACCCAATCTGATAGGTCTTCCATTGTCAAAGAATCCAAATCATCCGCACGATTTTGAAGCCAGTCGATCCTCTCTGGGATTCGTATTTCCTCTAAGTTATCGCGCCATTGCTCGGCAGCACTCGATATCTTTTCAAGCTTCAAGCCAAGACCACGTCGACCGTCTTGCCTGGCGGCTTCCACAGGTTCTAATCGACCCTGCCCCAGCTTGCCAAGACCTTGATTTGTTTTGTAACCCATTTTGGCCATCATTTTCTTGGCAGCGGTGGAATAGCCATCAGAAAATTCGATTTTCGCTTTTTTTGATGGCGGTGCATGTTGGGCAGATTCCTCATCTGGAACCGACTCGAATTGTCCTGAGGCTGAGGATTCGGAACCATCGGAGTCTTCTTCAAAAGAAGATGACATATTTTTGTTTTTCTAACTGCAGCGGCTTTTTGTAAAAAAAATTTAATAAAAAAAGCGTTTTTTAGTCGAATTCAAAACAAAATTATGCCCAACGAATTTTAATACGCGGATACTTTTATTCGGTTGAGAATGTATTTAAACTAATAAATAAATTAATTTTAAGGTGAGGAAACACTTCTTTTTCTTTTAATTTAATTTTAAAGTTTCAGATTTTCACATCAAATTACACAGAAAAAGCATTGTTTGTTAACTCATATTGACAGTTCTATTTGAGTCAGTGATGACATGTGTGGTTTTTTTTTGGGATTTTTATAAGGAAATTATTAAATTCTTTTGATTAACGCGGGAAATTTGCTATTGATTTTAAGTATTTTTTTTTACTTTACTTTACTTTATTATGCGGGTTTGGTAACTTTTTTTCAACAAATTTCCCAAAAACTGAGTTTTTTTTTCCTATGGGTTTTAACAAGAAATTGTGAAATTTTGTGCAAATTCGTAAGAAATTTCACGTTACCAAACAGACCAACTACCACATGATAAAAAGAAACTTTGCATACACCCAACCACGCCCCTACACAAAATACTTTTGTATGCCAAGCAGAGGTTTCCAGGGGGCAGCATATGCCACCATACATACCACACTGTTTATTAGAATCGTTTATTACACACGATTTATTTGATTTTATATTAATAAAAAATTTATTAAAAAAGTGAGGTTAAAAACGAAAACTTCAAACATTTTTAACTTAATTTTCCGGGGTTTCCTCACTTTAATATTTGAAATTTTTTCTATTGAAAAAATCAAGTTCCAACGCGGGTTACCGTTTTTGGAAAGTCGCCCCAAAATTACTTTATGAAATTGAAATTGAGTTTTTATTTGCTTTTAAGATCTTCAAATGTTTAACGTTAATAAAAATGAACAACACACTTTATACCTTAGAATAAAGCCTCAACTACATAAGCCAAAAAAGTGAAAAAGTGCAAAAGTGAAAATTTTTAAATTGATTTTGTGATAGTTTTTCTGACTAGAAAACTTATAAAAATGATGCAGAAGCTTAAATTTTGGTTTAAAAACAAATTTGTGTATTCTTTTTCACAAAACAACGGCGCTAGCGGTAAAAAAAAATATTTTTACTTTTGTACTTCAGTACTTTTTGGCTTATGTAATTAAGCCTTAAGAAGATAAGGTATATATCACATATACTGCAGTGTATGTGAGTGAAGCACGAAATTAAAAAAAAGGTGCCAATCTGTCATTTTGACAGAAATACTGACTATTTGTCATTCGTGTAAATCCCGCATAAAGGAAAGTGTTTCGAAATTTTCAATCGTTAAAATAGTGAAAAAAGGTAATTAAACTGAAAAAGTGTGAGTGCCGGGACTCACGGTTAAGATGTGTAAACATACGGTAACGTGAATCACAATCACAAAATCACGATCATAAGATACGTTTTTTTAACCTACAGCCAGTATAAATGTTTACACTTCCAATAATTTATTAAAAAAATATAAAACAACATGCGGTGCTGTGTTAAATTGTGT
This sequence comes from Epistrophe grossulariae, assembly GCA_929447395.1. Classification (NCBI taxonomy): domain Eukaryota; kingdom Metazoa; phylum Arthropoda; class Insecta; order Diptera; family Syrphidae; genus Epistrophe; species Epistrophe grossulariae. The sequence goes on from OV839568.1 coordinate 65,167,564, forward strand.
AAAAACAACTATAATATGGAGTTAACAATCTTTTCATTTCACAGGCTAATTGTGTCTAGAAATTCGAAATAAATTAATGTGAAGTGATGTTTTTTATGTAAATAAATTATCGTAGAATACTTAAAAATTGATATTTCATAGCATTTTGCTATAAAAAAGGCAAATTTGTTGAAAATACAAATATACTTTGAAACGTGATATGTCAGGTGCCTATCGGTCAAAACTGAAATTCTCACCTTGTGCCTACGTTCTGTGACTCTCGCATCGATAAAATTGGTCGAGAAACGGTGGAAAATGGAACAAAACTCATATGATTTGTTTCAAATTTCATCGTTTCTCGACGGAGCACCGCTTGTAGTTTTATATTTTTATTTCAATGAAGAATTACATATATTCACTTTATTTACTTTTATTTCACTTGATTATTTAATTTACTAATCTTTTTTTTACTTTTACGATTTAAAATCTCAAAACACATTCCTCAAAAAAAAACAGCTTAAAATTCCTTTGGGCGCTCTATGATTTAGCTGTCTAACTGCATGCATTCCCTATGTGAATGGTCGCGTTCGGGGATCAATCCAAAGCTATCCGGATAGGTTTGTGTTGTTGTAAGCCCTTGTGACAAAACAGCTGATGCAACAACAACCAAACGTTGCGTTTGTGTAACTCACACTATTTTCAAAAGTGCTCCACGGAAGTGTCGGAAAAAATATCAAAATTAATTAATTTTGCGCTAAAGATGAAGCATCTAAAAATGGCCGCGTTCATGTTTGTATCCAAAGCGATCTGGATAGCTTTGTGTTGTTGTAATCCCTTGTAAAATCACAGCTGATGACAAAGCAGCTGTTGGCGAAACAAAATCTCAAGCTATCCTAAAAATTCTGGGATACTCATCTATCCTATGGGAAATGCCAACAACAGCTGATTTGCGTTCAAAAACATACTGGATACTCGAGTATCTTAGAAAGGCTATCCTAGTGCAACCTGAACGCGGCCAATAAAATCCAGTTTTGGTCTAAATCGAAGAAAAATCAGAACCTTTTGACAGCTTCCCAACGGGCAACGGTCAACGAATTTAAAGAGAAAATAAATTTGGATATTCCTGAAGATATTTTAAATTAGTTCCAGCCACAATCTCTGACATTTGAGTGCTTGATTGATTTGATATCAGATTCTTTGATAAAGGACAATTTTCAAACAAAGAAGTCTGTCAGAATTCTGGTATATGTTGAAGGACGAATTAAAAATTTTGTGAAACAAAACCAAAGTAAAGCTAAGTATACACGATTGGAAGATCATCCAATATTGGCCGACTTTTCGCAAAAAATTTTCACCAATTTTCTATCGACCATGTAAACATCCAATTATATCTGTCAAAAGTGACAGAAAAAAAAATTGGCAGCCAATCTCTTGCAATCGTATGAACTCGTACACACAATTTTTCTTATTTTCAGATAATTGGACGATTGTCGGCTAATTGGATATTGGATGATGTTCTTGCCAAAAACATCATCCAATTTTCAATTGGCAGATAAATGTTTCCTATTGTGGAGGAACAAAACAAAATCATATATTCGCTTTTGAAGAAAAAAAAATTGAAAGTGTTTTTAAAAGAACGAAAAAGGGCCCGAGTACGATTACTATGGCGCCAAAAATTGATAACGGTTTTTTGTAGAGGGGTGAAAAACAAGAATTTTTATTTTGGCAGGGTGGGGTCTATCTCGCCCCGTTTAGGAGGTAGGGGCAATTTTAGAAAAAAATGACTTAAATTAAAAAAAAAATATTAAACAACAACGGCAACACTTACAATAAAGTACTATACCGGTTGTGGAAGCCAGAAATCTGATCTATAATTCTTAATTTAAACCAAATTTTTATGTCAACAGTTTTTGAAAAATTCGAATGCAAACTCAAAATTTTGATAAAAAAAATAAAAAAAAAAGTTTCGACCAATTTTTTTCAAAATTGTGAAATGAAGTGCTAAATTGACTTTAAGTGGTCAATGTTGTTGCGAGGCAAGAGGAATCGAGGATGGTCGGTAAGACGGTAGGGTAGGAAAAATAAGGAAAGGTTAGGAAATTTGGAAAGGATTGGATTGGAAAAGGGTTTGAGCGCTAAGTTCCGGGGGACACGGCCTGCTAGCGGTGCTCAGCTGAACTCGCCGGAATAGGGGGGATCTTGCCCCCGAAACTTAACCTCACCTGCAACAAAAACGACATATAAAGAATGGTAAGTATGGTTTATTATTATTTTATTTTAATTCATTTATTACATCTTTTCAATTATTTTCAGCTCTTTTTGACTCGGGCACGGTGGCCGCAACAATGTTAATATCAATTCTAAATCGAACAAAAAAACCGAATGCTTTTATGTTTATGTTTTATACTTCACTTCTAAAATAAAGTTTCATATTCTCTGCCATCTGTCAAGAAAATTGTCTTCCAATGAGTCTACCAATTGTTTGATCTCAAAGTCTTCCAGCCGTGTAAACAGACAATTTTTAATTGGAAGACAAAAAATTGTCGGCAAGTCGTTTTCTACCAAATATTTGTCTAATTTTTGGATAAAATCTAACAACCGTATATACGGACAATTTTCACTTGGTGGAAAATTGGCAATTGTCAAATCATTGGTTGCTATTGGCAACACTTTTGACAGTTCAGCCAATATTGGAAGATCTTCCAATCTTGTATACTTAGCTTTAGATTGTCGTCTGACAATGACATTTCTGACAATATTGTCAGACAAAATTGAAAACATCTTACTATTGCTGACAATTTTTCAATGTTCGAAATGTCAATGAGTTGGTTAAAGAGCGACAAAAAAATAGCTGACAATCAAATTGGGAAGAAATCTACCAACCGTGTGAACGGACAATTTTTCATTTTAAGAAATATGTCAATTGTCAGCTAATTGTTAGCTATTGTCAGACCATTGACAGTTCTGACAATATTGTAAGATCTGACAATCGTCTGTACTTAGCTTAAGTACATACGATTGTCAGATCTTACAATATTGTCAGATCTGAAAAAACTGTTCCAAATGTCTTACAATCATCGTCTGAACACACAATTTTGTCTGACAATATTGTCAGAAATGTCATCGTGTGTTCAGACGATTGTAAGACATCTGACAATTTTTTGTCAGATTGTCGTCTGACAATGACGTGTCTGGCAATATTGTCAGACAAAATTGTGTGTTCAGACGATTGTAAGACATTTGGAACAGTTTTTTCACTGATAGATCTGACAATCGTCTGTACTAAGCTTCAGCTTTAGAAAACTAAATTTTTTATGAAAACCAATTCTGTTTTTGGTTTGCAACGAATTTTCGGTGAATTTTATAGTAAATATTTGTGCGTTGTTTTTCAATTAATAATAATAATAATAATTTCCAAATTGAATATTTTCTGGAAATTTTACTTCGAAATTGCTGCTGTCAAGTGCCACACACACAATCACAAAAAAAAATCGATTCTTTCGTCTTTTCATATTCTTTTCAACGACAGAAAAAATTCGATTCTTTGTAGAAAAAAATTCGATTCATTTGTTGAAAGGAATTCGACATAAGACTTCGAAACAAATAAATTGATTTCTCGCTATTAATATAATCATCATGATAAAATGTAAATAAAACCTTAAGTGAGAATGATTAAAAGCGCTGATCTCTATAATACACTGGATAGTGAATAGCCTATAGTGCATAACAGTTTTTGTGAGGCAATTTTTGAAAGGGTACCGGCCACGACCTCATATCTCGCTCCATACAAACGAAAAAAGAGATTGAAGATATTTGCCGTAATTGAGCATTTATTTGATGTCAGTTGATGTCAATATATTGTAAATATTGAAAAAAAATAAAAGAAATCCAGTAGCGTCCATACCGCTGGCGCCGCTGTTATACTGTTATGTGAGGGTACCGGCCACGACTCAATAAATGACTCAAAAATGTTGTATGAATACACTATCCAGTGTATATAGATATCAGTGATTAAAAGTTATTTCCATAAACTTTTTGATGCTTTTTTTTTAAATAAATTTAATAGAAATTGTGTAAATAAATGTGATTAAAGTTCATTTTTCGGTTTTCGTCTAACACTCGATTATACTTCACTTCAAGGCATTTTATCATAAATTCCTCGTGTGTCAGATTGTAAATGCTCAAGCCTGAGGTAGATTTCTGATGATAGGCTTCGTTTCTTTATATTATTGGTGGATTTTTTATGAATTCGCTGTAATATTACTAATATTGATGTACGTTTTTATTTATCTTAAAATTTTAATGATTTTGCAATCAACGCTGCAGTGGCTTGTGTTTTGTTGCCGTTTTGTTTTCGCAGTTCAGCCATGACGTCTTCACGTTTAAAACCTAATTTCACTAGGTCATTGACATCAGCTTCTGTAAATTTTTCGTCATTGCTTTTCGACTTAGTAGATTGCGATGTAGACGGTGAATCTGATCATAATTTTATTAAAAATTAAAGCGACTGCATATGATCAATGTAACCTACCTGTGTCCATTTTGCTGGCTTCGATTGCTTTGCGGATTGCATCATCTTCTGCACTTCGCGTAGATTCTTCAACGACACTCATATCATCGGAACCACCCGAAAGTCGAGCACAATCCGGTAGTTCATTTTCAGGCAAGAAAGGTGTTTCAGTCCCAGTGGTTCCTATACGTAGTACATTTTTTTGAAGATCGATGTTCATCTGGAAAAAAAATTATATAACTATCATCAAATCTTGATTATTTTAAAAATGATTTATTCAGTAATGAGTTCTTGTTGCTTTTTTTAAACAAACGTTTCACGGGAACGATTAAAATCCTCTAATAGTAGTAAAAATGGGATCTGATATCACAAAGATTTGTAAAGGATTTAAGATTTTATTGTTCCTCAAATTTAAAGAACACAAACAAAAATGTGGCCCTTTTCTCCATTTTGTCCCTTCCTAAAACCGACTTATTTCGGTTCCTATTGCTCGGAAACGAAAACTGTCAGTACAGGGAATATAGGATGTTTGCCTCTCACTCTGGTTACATTGGCCTGCATAAATTTGTCCCTATTTAAAGCTCTCACAGGTTAATAAAAATGGGTGAGTTCAATCAATGGGTGCGTTCAATCGATTACGTTTTACATCTGAATTTTCAGATTTCTGAATTTTTGGAGTTTCTGATTGGCCAGCTCTCATAAAAAGTTAGATGACTTTTAGTGACTTTTAGTTACGTTTAGTTACGTTTCATCTGAATTTTCAGACAAGAAATTCTCATCTGAAAATTCAGATGAAAGTTGTTTGTGGTGGGGGAAGTGCCAAAAGCACACATAAAAGCTGAACTTTATAATTTTCGTCTTGTTGGTGGTTGATTTTTTTAGTTTTCGTCATGAAAATCCAATACTAATTTAAATGAAGGAACTTTTTGTTTATTGTTTACTGAATTTCAACAATTTCTTATATTGATACATATATAGAAAGTTTTTCTAGAAATTTGTAGGGCATACATATCAATAAAAAAAATTTTAATGAAAATAATAAAACCTATTGCTGATTTAGTTGCATATAATTTCACCTCACAAGTACTCACGGTCAATAATAATTATATAATATAATTAAAGTTCTATTTTATTTCGCTTAAATGTAAATCCTAAAGGTAAATGCCGGAATTTGACACAATGACTTTCGACTGAAATTTCAGATTTTTTTTGCGTTCAACGACATAAATTCAGAAATCTGAAAATTCAGTTTTTTAGCTATTTTTATTGAACCCACCCAATTACGTTTTACATCTGAATTTTTGGAGCTTCTGATTGGCCAGCTGTCATAAAAAGTTAGATGACTTTTAGTGACTTTTAGTTACGTTTCATCTGAATTTTCAGACAAGAAATTCTCATCTGAAAATTCAGATGAAAGTTGTTTGTGGTGGGGGAAGTGCCAAAGCACTGCATATAAAAGTTGAACTTTATAATTTTTGTTTTGTTGGTGGTTGATTTGTTTAGTTTTTATCGAAAATTCAATACTTATTTAAATGAACAAACTTTTTATTTATTGTTTAGTGAATTTTTAAATCAAGAATTTTTTATATTGATGTTTGGAAAGTTTTTCTATGTTTTTGTAAGTCATACCTATCAATAAAAAGACTTTTAATGAAGGTAATGAAACCTGTTGCTGATTTAGTTACATATATTTTCATCCTCACAACTACTCACTCTCAATGTTTAATTTACAAATGTAATTAAAGTTCTATTTTATTTCGCTTCAATGTAAATCCTTTAGGTAAATGCAGGAATTTGACACAATGACTTTCGACTGAAATTTCAGATTTTTTTTGCGTTCAACGACATAAATTCAGAAATCTGAAAATTCAGATGTTAAGCTATTTTTATTGAACCCGCCCATTCAGATGAAACGTAACAAAAAGTCATCTAACTTTTTACGACAGCTGGCCAATCAGAAGCTCTAAACATTCAGAATTCTATCTAATGGTCGCGTTCGGGGATCAATCCAAAGCTATCCGGATAGGTTTGTGTTGTTGTAATCCCTTGTGACAAAACAGCTGATGCAACAACAACCAAACGTATCCGAAAATTTTTGGGATAGGTTGACACCCATTGGATAGATCCCCGAACGCGAGGAATGTATTGTATTAAATGAACAATACAGAAGGAGTACGTGAAAAAGTAAAATTTCCAAGTGTAGATCTAGAAAAATATATTAATAGCCGTTTTTCATTATGACCCATGATCCATATGGACCATCCTACGAAAATAAAACAACCTCACAGTGGCGAGAATCAGCCGCCAGTTTTCGGATCATGAAACGTGAACCCGATAAAGAGCAGGTTCATGTGTTTTTGTTGTTATGAATGTTATTTGAGACCCATATAGATCAATTCTGATAATAAAAAACTGCTAATATTAATTAAATTTTAGCAGAAAATATAAGATGCTCCCCGTTAGTGGTGACTAAACACAAATACTCTTATTATTTCCGTTAATCATCAGTTCCCTCTACTTTTGTTCAACTTCAGTTTATTTAAGATAAAAAAAAAAAAAAAATATGCAAAATGACTAACGCACCTGGTGTCGTTTTAACATGTCCAACCCCAAAAGCATGTCCATTGGTTGCTGTTCCAACACAGAGAAACTCGATGTCAAATGGTCATTCTCAATTTGCATTTGTACCATGTGAATGCGCCCAATAATGCGCTGTGTGCCCACTCCTTTTGCAATTCCATTCCATCTGCGACAAGAATACAAAAAAAAAAAAAACAAGAAAAACACATACAAAATGTTGTCACATCAACAGCAAATAAAACAAACCTGGTATCTATTAATCGATTTATATGACACTTTTCCGCACAAGAAGCACTCATAATAGTCGTCTGTGCCCCCGAGTCAATGAATGCTTTAACTGGTACACCATTCACTTTGCAGTTGATGTATCTGGAAAAAAATAAAGTACGATTACCTTTTAGGGACATTCTGTTGCACGATCGCGCATTGCCAATAAACTAACAGCATTGTTACTGTGCCAAATATCTCAGGGTTGTATTCAATAGCAGCAGCCATGTTATCTTGGATATTCTTCTGTTTGATCTCTTCGGCAATCATGCGTTGTGCCTCGGTATCAAAGGGGTCAGCTTGCAACATTCTTAAGCGTTGCATTTCTCTTTCTTTCTTCTCTTCGATTTGTTCTTTCAAGACTTTGGCAAACGCATCCAAATTTCCCGATAGCAGAGCATCAGCTAACCGTGGGTTGTTTTGCTTCAATAGTGACAAATGTTCTGGACTTGTTAGAAACATCTGTCTCACACTTGCGGGATCTTCATCTTCCCCCACTGTTACTTCTTTTGGCTGGACATTCGATGATGCACCAGGGATGTTTATACTACTAAAGTCCAATAAACTTAATGGCGAGGGAGCACCTGTGCCTGTAAAATAATAAAATGTTGATATTTTTATTTTTAAAAATGAGTACAAGACATTTTGTTGTGATTTTGGAAGATGTTTTTTTTATTGAAAAAAAAAAAAATGAGATCACAATTTCTAATTTTATTAAATTTGCATTGCAATGTATACTCCTAGTGGTTTTTAAACCAAATGGTATTTCGATTTAAAAAATATACATATAACATATACATACATATGTATGTATGTACATACATAGTTGCACTATGAATCGAATTGGTTGAAATATTCAGTTTGCAAAAAATGTAAAATTTTATTTTTGTTATGTTTTGTTCCAAATGGTAACGAGAATACATACTTGATATTGTACGAGGTAAAGTAGTTGGGGCAGCATTAATTATTTTTTTTTAACTAAATGTTAGCGCTGGGTTGTGAGCGCTGAGAAAATGTGGTAAAGTAAAACATATTTAAAATAAATAATTGTTCACAACAATCTGCCAATTGTAGAGTAAGTAGGTATAGATTTCAATGCCGTAGTCATTGTAATCATTCATTTTAGAATGTTTTGAATTGACAGTAGTTTAATGATTTTAGACGGAATAAGAAAATCATCGGCATGGAATTTTGATGATAGCTTTGATAATAATAAAAACCATCTTGAAAATTTCTCACTCTTTGGTTACATATAATGCTGATATCTTTTATTTCGAAAAAAGACAGACTGATCCGCGAAATTTTACTATTTCACGAGGTATTGGAAAAACAAACAAAAAAAAATAAAAAAGGAATAGAAAATCGCTTAGAAATTTATAATTTTAAAGGTTCTCCCAAACCAAATCGAACCATTCAGAATTTTCTTTAAAAGAACATAAATGATGATGCGATTCCGCGAATTTCATGTAAAATATTTTGACATTTTTTTGGGAGACCCTCAAAGCAATTTTTTTCTAGATTTCGTTCGCTTACGGATTGATTGATCGTTTTGGATTGATTTTTATGAGACAACACACACCAAAACATCGAAGCAAAAAACATGTTTTTGTTTCGATGTGATTCATGGTTTTAGTAGTTGTCGAAAAAATCTAGCTTATGGCCAACAAAAACCGAATTCAAAAATTATGTTTCAAACAAATTTGTATGTATGTATACTGAAACTAGGGATTTTGTATTCGGGATTTTGTTATTTGGGATTTCGTACCCAACACCATTAATTTATATAGCATATCAGGTAGGTATTTCGTTTTTAGAGTTAATAAATAAATCTCTTATCACTTTACAGCCTTGAACTTGATAGGTATGTTGAATTATAAAATATGGAGGTACCTAGGTATGTATTTAAATTCGCTACTTCGCGTGGCGTGGCTGAAAAAGTATGGACGTCTAAAATATCCACAATTCACATCCACTGAAAGCCCTGCGAAGAAATCTTACTGTTGATACACACATACCTAAAACACGTCCACCTCCAGATGATGCAGCAGAAGTATTCCTATTCAAACTTATACGCTGGATTACAACACAATCTCCATCACTCATGCCGTAGGACTTCAGTGACTTCTTGTCATCCATCAATGGTTGCCCGTTAAATAGCACAAGAATTTGTGGCCCTGGGACTCGGGATTCCACTTCACAAAATGCTTTGAAATTCTCCAGCTCCAAATCTTCTGATACGTCGAGGACAAAAATCTCATCGGTCAATGTGGTAACAGTGATTTTCATGATGAATTTATATTTTATTAAAGAGCACACAGTCAACAAAAAATTTTATTATTTAACAATATTGCACTTTGTACTACTTTTTAGCAATGCGACGTGTTCGCTTTCGTTTAGCAATTCGCAGTATAAATTATTAACTATGTGTTGTTAGCAAGCGCACACAATTCCGCAGGTATTAGACGATGTGCTTTTTTTAATTGTTCTGTTTTTCCAAGTGGTCTGTTCTTTTCTTTGTTATTTCAACGGAGGAAGCGGCAGTGGCGGTGGCGTTTGTCCGTCTGTTTAAAAACAGTGCCAAATACTTTCTACTTTTTATGAGATATTATTTTTTATCTTAAAATAGCTCACTTTTGTGTGCTTTCAATTTTTAAAAATTCATTTGTGTAGGTATTTCCAAATATAAATTTATTTTAATAAACACTGAATTCGGTAAAATCTTTACCAATAAACAAAGAACCAAAGAGCAAGGCACTTTTGGCACTACCAATGACTATTCAGTCGAGATTTTTATATTCACTTGATTTTAAATTTATTGTTATGACGTGTCTTTTAGGATCTTAAAATTCCCAATTATCGATAAATTTTTATCAAAATGAATATGATATTTGGGTAAATGTTTTTTTTACCATAAATAAATTTAAAAAACGCGTGAGAAGGAACTTGAAACTGGGTTTGTTCTTGTGGGTTGATTCTTGAAAAAAAAATTAATTTGTTGACGCTAACGAAACTACTGTGAATGGATCGATTTGAGGCGAAAATTTTAAATCAAATTGTCAAAAACTGTAAGGTGTGACCACATAAATGAATGCTCCCATCTCTTTTTCGTTTGGTGTGCATAGCAAAGATACTGAATTATAAAAACCCTTCCACACACTCCCACTGAGTATTAGCCGCGATTTATTATCGCCAATAACCCATATGGTTCACCCCGATATAATAAAACTATAGGGATCCAAATGAAAACAATGTCTTATTTTTGTTTATTTTGTCATGTAGATACTTGGCGTTTTTCTTTTTTGGCTCTGAGCAAAGCTCTGAGCAGAGGTTGAGCGAACAGAGCAAACCTCTGAGGAGATTATGATCAGAGCCCTCAGATTTAATTATGAAACACACTTGAGCACTGAACATGTCATATGCATAGTAACTGTCAAATTACATAAAAATTGTATGAAGTTGGCTTCGCTCAGCGTTTTGCTCGATTTGCTCGGTCATTTTATTCTGAGCATACAGATCATGCTCCGAGCTAGCTCAGATGGAAAAAAGAAACACGATTTATGTGCTCTGATTTGTCTGAGGTAAAAAAGAAACATAGAATTAATTTTTGACAGCGCGGTGATTTGCTCTGAGGTAAAAAAGAAAAACGCCAACTGTCTTTTTTCCTCGCACTGTAGTTTGTACTCTCTACCGACTGAAGAGCCGTCTACTTGCCAGAGTAAGAACCTATTTCTGGTTCCATAAACCAAAGCCCAATAGAAACCTAGATCCAAATTTTTTTTTTGTATTATATGTTAAAAGATAACCCCGACCCAGACCCGTAGATAATAAAATTGAATTGAATTGAATTGAATTTTTATTGAGACTTAAGAAAATTTTACAGAGTACAATTCATAATATATATTACTTAGCAAAGCTATGTTTAACTGCGGCTATAATGTATTGCCTGCTCTATCTAGTTACTTTTTTGGAAAGAATCGTGGCTGTCATTTATAATATATAAAAAATATATAGTCAATCTGCTCTTGCTCAGGAGCGATATTTCAGTTATGTGTTGGCTGTTGCAACGGATAAAAAAATATACATATATACAATACCTACAAATACAAATAACTTACAAACTAATATGCCATAGAATGCATTTATACATATATATAAAGTTTCATGTTATAGAGCGAGAACGCTCTATGTGGAATTTTCAAAATTAATGAAATCACTTGCATGAGTTATTTAAAGACGATTATTTAAATACAATTTCAATTTTTACATAAATTCACTTCTTACGAGTTGTTTTAGATAATTTTAAAGCACATGTTGATGGCAAGGCGATAGAAAATGTAAAAAAATATGTAAAAGGGTATAACTTAGTAGAACACTAAAAACAATAATGATTGAATACAAAAGATAATTCACTTTAACTTTTAACATATTATGAGCAGTTATAAAAAGATAATTATTCACTTTAGCAAATTTTCTTGTGATATGATGGTCATCTCACTGGTTTGGTATGATGCAGGGTGGTCATCCTTTGTCCATTGTTGTGATGAAGGTTTGTCATCTGTTATTATTAAGATATAGAATTGCGTATGGTTTCTCGATTTATCTACGAAACTGTTCTCTGTTTGGGAGAGAAAATTCTCGATAGCCCATTGGAAGGTGATATCGGTGCTGTATTTGGTTTGGGATTCCCACCATTCACCGGTGGTCCATTCCGTTAGGTTGATCAATATTCAGCATCAAAATTAGTCAACAAAATGCAATCATATTCTGATTTATATAATGCACCTTTCAAACCAGCTCAAACTTTATTAGATATGGCTAATGGTCCATCAAAGAAATTTCATATAGAAAAAAACAGCTTCGAAATTGTAAGGTATATTTAAAAAATCAATAATACCTACTGATGGTTCTGAATATAAAGGCAAGCGAAAGAAGATATATCGAAATTAAGTGCACTTAAAAAGTTATAATTTATGTAAAAAAAAAAATATAATACACAACCTTGCATTTAATGTATTTATTTCTAAAAACGAAATCATAAATATATGTCTTAACGTTATGTTTATAAGAAAATAAAATCATTTTTTATCTAAAAAAAATAACTGGTGGTCCTAAGAAGTTCAATGCGAAGCATGTAGATTCTTATTAGTTTTTTTTTCCTCGGTTTGCAAGAGCACAAAGAGTTTGAAATCTTCAGAAAACGCACCTTATGCGATTTAACGCAGTTTGATGAAAAGTCTGTCTAAATACCTACCCAACAGCGCGTAAGCGAAAATGATTTGGGGTAGGTGCTTGCTTCATTGGGATGATTGAAACGGTTTAGAGTTCTTATTTAGGTCCTCTTACATTATTTAAAATTCATTTTCAATTCTATCAAAAATTAAAAAAAATTTCTATCTAAAAGTAATCCTGCCATGATTTTTGAAAATTGAACAACGGCGGAATTACTTTTAGATAGAAATTTTTTTAAATTTTTGATTGAATTGAAAATGGATTTTGTGTAACGTAAGAGGACCTAAGTAAGAACTCAAAACCGTTTCAATCATCCCAATGAAGCAAGTAGTTTTGTAGTTACAGCATTTTTTATGTGACCGTCAAACAAATTTCGTATGATTTTCTATTGAAATTCTTGTAAGAGCTACATAAAAAATGCTGTTATTTCAAAACTATTTGCTTCATTGGAATGATTAAAACGGTTTTGAGTTCTTATTTAGGTCCTCTTACGTTATACATAATTCATCTTCAATTCAATAAAAAATTAAAAAAAATTTCTATCTAAAAGTAATTCTGCCATGATTTTTGAAAATTGAACAACGGCGGAATTACTTTTAGATAGAAATTTTTTTAAATTTTTGATAGAATTGAAAATGGATTTTGTGTAACGTAAGAGGACCTACGTAAGAACTCAAAACCGTTTCAATCATCCCAATGAAGCAAGTAGTTTTGTAGTTACAGCATTTTTTATGTAACCGTCAAACAAATTTCGTATGATTTTCTATTGAAATTCTTGTAAGAGCTACATAAAAAATGCTGTTATTTCAAAACTATTTGCTTCATTGGAATGATTAAAACGGTTTTGAGTTCTTATTTACGTCCTCTTACGTTATACATAATTCATCTTCAATTCAATAAAAAATTAAAAAAAATTTCTATCTATTTCAATTCTATCAAAAATTTAAAAAATTTTCTGTCTAAAAGTAATTCCGCCGTTGTTCAATTTTCAAAAATCATGGCAGAATTACTTTTAGATAGAAATTTTTTTTAATTTTTGATAGAATTGAAAATGAATTTTAAATAACGTAAGAGGACCTAAGTAAGAACTCATAACCGTTTCAATCATCCCAATGAAGCAAGCACCTACCCCAAATCCTATAGTGACATGCCCAAGCAGGTGGGTTGCTTGTACGCCGTAATGCTGGATGCTAGCACTGAGTTTATGTAAGCAAGCAAAAAAAGCATAGAAGTGAGAAGCACTTAATTTCGCGTACGCTGTCGGGTCTTTAGACAGACTCTTCATCAAACTGCGTTAAATCGCATAAGGTGCCCAAGTCTTCAAGTGATAAATCACTTTTGTGTGCAATTGAATTCGATGATTGATTTTCACTTGTACTAGGACCTGGTGTTGTACCTGTTGATGGAGCTTCGCTTTGCTGTTAACGACTGCATCCCGATGCTCGAGAGCCATTTCGGCCATCCGTTTCAGACAAATCTCCATCGCCAGCACCTCCACTTCCCTGTGAAAAATCCGTATTTCCACAAACGTTGCGTTTTCATCATCTACCGTTTCATAGCCAGATTCATTATCGGTATAGTGCAGCGAATAGAAAATAAGAGAACCACTCTAGTGCATCCACATAGTCTGTCCAGTGTCTTACAATAAGCAGCCGAGACAAATTGCTCGTTAGGGACCTCAATGGTGGTGATGAGTTTAAAGTCCTGCAGAGATCGTAGTTGCATACTTCCATCAGCACACACTACACAAAGAGCACACAAATTTAGCTTATCAGCAAGAATATTTTTTATATTTTACAAATAAAAAGGTATAACTTACCTTTCGAATCGCCATCTTTGTGTTCAGACATTTTTATTTTTTATGTAAATTGTAAAACGAAAATTGATTAACGGTTTTGACGTTTCTATACAATTTATCGATAACTTAACCAAAGTTGTATTTGGTAGCACAGTTTTTAGCTTGTCCAAGAGTTTAGCACCGAGAATTCTGTACGCTTAAGCTAATCCCGCAGGAGGATTAGTTGTTGTTGTATTTAACATGGTGATTGTTAAGCCCCGCCGTCGTTTTTTTCGTCCAATAACCCCCGGGCTTGCAAAAAAACACGCCTAATAATAACAACGTGTTGTTTTCATTGACAACCACGTGTTGTTAAGGTTCCCCCACACCAACGCGAATTTTCGGTGGCGACGACGAAAACAACAAAAACAACACATGGTTGTCAATGAAAACCCCGATCCCCAACAACTCACTTTTATGTGTTGCCATTCCTAATGGGCTAGACTTCGACTTTGTCAGTGAAACTGGCTCAAGACGACTTGCTTGTTGTCCAGGATCTGGAAATCCCCAGCCGTCTGAGTTCATTAAGGGCGAGATCAAATGAACGAGATGGGAATCAGCCCAGGTTCTCCACTTACTTTTGGCGGCTTGTCTTGATACACGAAGAAATACTCGCCAGGATCTTGTTCTTTGGGATTATTCATATACGAAGCCAGAACCGAGATGATTGTGCTCGAATCAATAACTTTGGCTCGTATTAGTTGATGTTCCATGTGCGAACTTCCATCTGTCCAATTTCACTGGATCTCGAGGTTTCTCTAATATAAGGCGTGTTTTTTTGCAAGCCCAGGGGAATTGGATGAAAAAACCGACGTTGGTGCTAAAAAATTTACATGTAAAATGCAACAACAACTAATCCCCTGCGGGTTTATCTAATTCCAGAGAATTCTCGGGGCTTAACTTAAGTGCACAGAAAAACTGTGTTATCGGCATGAATTACATACATGTTATCGATAGTTTGTACGAAAACTCCATCCCCGTTGTCGTTTTTTTTTCAAGCAATAATCCCCGGGCTTGCAAAAAAACACGCCTATTGTAAGATCTGACAATCGTCTGTACTTAGCTTAAGATTCCTAATTCGCCGTAATATTTCAAACTGTCAAATTTATTTTTAGTACATAAATATTTTTTTAGTACAAGTTTGGAAATTAAAGTAAAAGATGGCTTCCTGCAAAAAGTGAAAAGTTTCGTGTGTAGTTCAAGGAATTTTCTTTTGCAAAAATTAACCCCGTATCTCTCAATTTTCAGCTAAGAAATAATTGAAATATCATCTGAAAAACATTTTTCATACAACTCAACGTTTATCCATATAAAGTGTTATTAAGGCATTTGTTTTAACAACAAATTCAATTGATTTCTGTGCAATATCGTCCGGTGTGACACATTTAAGACGTAATTTCACAATCGCTTGAAAAAAAAACAATTTTTTCCCCGTCGAATTAATTTAAAATTTGTCAAAATATTTCCACAAAATAGCTATAACTATCAGAAGTTAACTATGAGTAGTCAGCCAAGTCCAGCGAGCCTTAATCCTCAGGCTGAAACTGATAAGGTTTGTATTTTGTGTTTTATTATTATTTTTTTTTTTTTGTTAAAATTTCGGAATCAATTTTTTCTCTAGATTTCGAAACACATAATATTTTTCGGAAAGAAAATTATATTTAATTAAACAAAGCATAATAATATAGACTCCAATTTTTTTAGAACGAGTCTTGCATTATATTTTTCTGTCCGCAATTAGCCTTGAGGAGCATCTTGAGTTTTGATGTGTTGTCAATTTAACTTTTATTTCTTTTTTATCTTAAAGCGTGTTTTTGTTTGCCTTTTGTGTTTTTTCTTGTCCCTGCAATTCGAACCCGAAGATGCCAGATCTATATTGAAAAACAAGTAAAACAAATAAAGTTGTTTGTTGTTGTTTATTTGTTCTCTTGTTGGTGTATTTTTTTTATAATATTTTTGAGGAGAGAAAGTTCCTTTTTGTGGCCCTAGATGCGCAGATGTTCGAAATAAATAAATTCAAAGGGGTCTGACGAGTTTAATGCATATACATTTTCCTAAACGTATGTAGGTACTCCTAATTTATAAACAAGGTACTTTAAGTAGAAAGAAGATATCCATGTTTGGAGACAATTTACAATATAAATATAATTTACTGTTAGATTTAATTTATTAACAAAATAAACTAGGTATGCTTATATTGCTGCGCTTCCCAAAAGCCATTTATAACCATTGTACATTTTTAAAGATTTTAGAATTAAGTCATAAGTCTCTTTCCGGTGTTTCACTCTCTGTAGACAATTTTTGAACTTGTGTGTGAATGAATGAATTTAGCAACTGGGCTATATTCAGATATTTTATGTGTTATTTTTTTTTATTTTATTTTATTGAAAAATTGAATGAAATGCTCGGATGAATTATCTTCTACTTTTGAAAAATTCCACTAATCTAAAAAGAATGCTCTACACTCAGTTTGCGTTAAAGCTGTTTATGACAAAGATACGGAAGGAATTGAGCAAAGTACCTATAATTAAATTTAAAATAATAGCGATTATGCTTAAGCTATGTCAAAGAAACACTTAAAATATCGTTTGATCGTTTTTGTTTTCGAAATAAGGCCTTAGGTAAGTAGACAAAGTCTTCAAAGTTATGTCGAATTCCTTTTAAATCCTTTTTTTTTTCAAAAAGGATCCATTTTTTTCTGTCAAAACGAATCTTGCTAATGTAGCAAGATGATTTCGATAATCGAACTCGGGATTTTGATCAAAGTTTACATTGCGATGATAGCGATGTCGAAAAAAGTGTGTCTCGCAATTCTGTCCGCCTGTCTGTCTATCCTTTCGGCTGTAGCCTAAACGGGTCGGTCGATTTTCTTCAAAGTTGGTACCTAGCGTTTTTTGGGCATTCCCCACACATTTTTTAAATTTTTTTTAAAGACCAAAAATAACGCTTTTGTCGTGCTACTTCTTAGCAAAAAATGAAAGTCTTATTTTTCTCAAAAACGTGCCCTCAACTTAAAAGAAAAATCAGTAATTTTTTTTACAAAACGGCAACCACTTTATAAAAAAAATGTCCAACAATGGTTAAAAATGGTACCTCCCATATATCCATTTTTTCGATTTTCTCAAAAACAGTTCAACTGATATTGATCAATTTTTTTATGGAGTAGGTTTGAAATTTTTTTAAAAGTTTTGTATACCGAAATTTTTTTGGATTTTTAAAAAAAGTTTCAAAATCTTTTTTTGAGAACTTAATAATTCGAAAACTTCTCGCTCAATATTTATTAAACTTGGCACCCAGGAGTTTTTTAACATTATCTAGCAGATTTTAAATGAAAATTATTCTTATAACCAAAATTAACGGTACCTCCCATACTAATGTTTAAAAATCGATATTGAAAATCTCATTTTTCTCAAAAACGGCTCCTACGATTTTGATAAAAATTTTTGTGTGAACTAATATCTGTACGATATTACCATACCATATTATTGGAAAAAAAATTATCCATAATTTAAAAATGGTATCCATTTTTTTGATTTTCGACTATCTCATTATTTTAATTAATTTTCGGCACGAGTACGATAACTTGGCCGCCAAAAATTGATAATGGATTTTTGTAGAGGGGTCAAATTCAAACATTTGTTACTATGGAAGGGGGGGGTCTATCCTGCCCCGTTCAGGAGCGAAAAAAAACGACTTAAATGGAAAACAAATATTAAAAAACAACGGCAACACTTAAAATACAAAACAATAACGGTTTTAAAAGCCAGAAGTCTGTTCTTTAATCCTACATTTAAATTAGATAATTTGTGTCAATATTTTTCAAAAAATTTGCATTCGAACTCAAAATTTTGATAAAAAAAACGCAAACAAAAAATGTTTGGATCAATTTTTCTCAAAATTGTGAAATATAAAACTAAATTTTCTTTTGTGGTCAATGCTCTCATAATACTACCTTAAAAAATTGTAATACTCTTATTGAATCAAACCCAAAATTGTAACATTTAAAGGAAACACATTCAAACTATAGCATAGCCATAGCTAATAAATTCAAAACTTTATACAAAATTGTAAAAATATGAATGTAAATAAATTGAATTACTTACTTACTTACTTACTTACTTACTTACTACTTTAAACTTAATTACGTTTTAAGCAGGTGGTATACAATATATGCTCCCGTAACTAATTTATTTATTTTATAAGATAAATATAGTTATTGAAATATTAATACTTTAAAAACACAGTGTGATCGCACATAAGAGCAAGCTCGTGCGACCCAGTCGTACACATATTGTTTTATTTAATGACCATGAATCTTTCTATGACCAAAGTTTTAGCCTTGTTGAAATGAAATGAGGTGAGTAATCATTGCTAGCACTTTTACTATAATACAAAAAAACTATTCTTAAGATTTGTTTTATCAAATGTTGACTAAAACTGAAATTAACATTTAAATCGATTTCAATCATGCAATTTGTATCTCCTTTGATTGATTGTTTCATCGTAAAATAGAAAAACAAATATTTCAACCACTTTTTCCTTAGGAATTTTATTCTTCATTCTTTTCATTAAAAAATAAGATAATGGGGATTATTGACCCATCCTTAAAACCTATAATTCAAGAAGGCGGCCAAATGCAAACAGAACTATACAGAAGTACTTTCAATTAACTATTTCTTTTAAAATGCTTTGTGTATTTTTTTGAAGTGAAACTTCTTTATCGTTGGGCTTTGAAAATTTTATGAAACGAAAAAGCGACACGAGCAAGAGAAGTTGAAAAGCATTCACTTAAAAAAGTAATGGGGAGCAGAGCTGTCGTTTCACAATTTCCGAGAGTAGCATTTTTCATAAAATTAAGGGAGCATTTTCGGAAGATGAGGAGCGAGCCCCGTTAAAATTCGAGATATTTCATTAAATAATATGATCACAAATGAAAAGAAGCAAAAATATTTGTTTTTCTATTGATATTTTTGTTCATGCAAAAAAATGTCTGATAAAGACACAAGAACGTAACGTCCCATTCTACTAAACAAAAGCATTCATATCTGAAGTTATATAATATCTACATAAATATGGCCTCATAAGAAACCTTATTTTAAATAGAAAAATAAATAACTTAAAGTAGATATTATTATGACATTAATTAATATTAAAAGTATTTTAAAAACAAATAACTTATTTAATATAAAAATAAATATACATTATTATTTCTTTGAGTGTAGACATCTTTTTTTTGTACTTTTCAATCAAACTTTTAGACGGTGCCCACTTTTCGCAAGAGTTATTATTTAAAAGTTCTTTTGCCGTTAAAATAGCATTTACTGTTTCAACGTGAAGGCTGTTTCGCTTTTGTCTTTTATTAGACTAACATCTGAAAACTTTCTTTCCGCAATTATGTTCACACAAATTTTTTTTATCCACGGAAACATAGTCTGAGAATATCACATTTTGAAGTTTAATATAGATGTTCAATTTTTAATAAGAGCAGGAATATAATATTTTCAAACTGCAAGATACGATTTTAATTAAAATTCCCATGTGGAGACTTGAGGAGGCTTTTTCAGACATGGGAAGCACAGTAGTCCTTTCTGCAGTAAAGGAGCCAAATGTTACTATAGTAGCCATGCCGGCAGCAATGATGGGGAGGGTAAATTATTTGTTTAAATTTTTTGGGAAGAAGAGTTCAAGTGGAAGAAATGTACATAATGTACAAATGTTTCCTAAAGAATTAGCGAGCTGAGATTTTGCGAATTCGAACATTTTTATTGTAGAATCGAGTTACATAGTTGGGCCCCTAAAGTTTCACTTCAGTCGTGTGTGAATTGCACACACACACACACTTTTTTTATCAATATATTTTTGTAATCCATAATAATATTAATAAATTAATTTTTGTTTTAAGGTATTTCAATGGATCAATGAACTTGCCCATCCAGAAACTCGTGAAACTGCTTTGTTGGAACTTAGTAAGAAACGCGAAACCGTGACAGATTTAGCACCAATGCTATGGCATAGTTTTGGTACAACAGCTGCCCTCCTGCAAGAGATTATCAATATTTACCCCTCAATTAATCCCGCCACTTTAACTGCACACCAATCAAATAGGGTTTGCAACGCTCTTGCCTTATTGCAATGTGTTGCATCGCATCCGGACACACGAACAGTATTTTTGCAGGCACAGATTCCACTGTTCTTGTATCCATTTCTACATACAACATCAAAAACTCGACCATTTGAATATTTAAGATTAACTAGTTTGGGTGTAATTGGGGCTCTTGTTAAGGTAAGTTCTTATTGGCCATCACAAAATATAAGAAAAAAATAATCATTATTCGTTGATATTTTACAGACTGATGAACAAGAAGTGATAACTTTCCTGTTAACAACTGAAATCATTCCTCTTTGCTTACGAATAATGGAATCAGGCTCAGAGTTAAGCAAAACTGTGGCGACATTTATTTTGCAAAAGATTTTACTTGATGAAAGTGGTTTGTCATATATTTGCCAAACCTATGAAAGGTTTTCTCATGTTGCAATCATTTTGGTAATTGACATAAAATGAACCCCCATTAATATTTTCGAACTATATAATTTTATATTTTTTTAGGGCAAAATGGTTATTCAACTGGCCAAAGAACCTTCCGCGCGATTACTTAAACATGTTGTTCGTTGTTATTTGAGGCTTTCCGACAACCCAAGGTATGTGAATTAAATATCAATTGCTCTATTGATTTCCATGAAATTGTATACTCTTATTTAATTAAAGTGCTAATCTGAATAATTAAAGCTTAGTCTCATGTCCTTCGTCAAATTTCAATAAGCACCGTAAGAAGCTTTTAAAATACCTAATGCTATTTTGTTTAAACTTAAATTTTATATTTCTTAAGAACCGCTAAGCTTATAGTTTTTATTGACTTTAGTAATTTAAAGCTATCAAAATAATTCGTGTGCTTAAACAGAAATTATTAAAAGCATAAGCCTAGTACGCAGATCGCGCTAAATTTTAGCTGCCACTTTTCTCTCCAAACATCAGCTAAAACCCTAGCTAAATTTTGACATAGGAGAGTTGTGGAGAATATGTGATTGAAATAAGTGGTCTGTTTGGTAACGTGAAATTACTTGCGAATTCGCACAAATTTTCACAAAATTTCAGAATTTGCTGTCAAAACCAATAGAAAAAAAAATCAGTTTTGGGATATTTGTTGAAACAAAAAGTTATCAAACAGGCATAAGGGCATTGTGTAGAATATGCCAAAAACATCTGTTCTCCGAAAAAAAAATTTAAATTTAAGAAAGTTTGTTTGAAAAATTTCAAGTATTATTACATTTTAGAAACAAAATGGATACAAGGGAAATTGAAGATTTGGTGATTTGTGCAGCAGCACAAGTTGTGGCAATAGGAGCGATGGACCAGACACCATATAGAAGGGTGTTCCTTTACAAGAGTAGCCAGTTTTTTTTTGTCTTCCATGCTGAACGTAATTTTATTTTTACCACGCATTCTTTTTTTCGGTTGTGGTAATTCTTGTAAAAATTCTTCCAAATCGGAATCCATTTTGCATGAAGGCAGCAACAATCTAGCTGTAAAAACAAAGCAAAGTTCACACAAAATTAAAAAATACCAGAACCAGTCAAAATTTAGCTCGAGAATAATGTCCGAGACAATTATTTCGTGAGCTAAATTTTGACAGATTAGTGATGTACAGTAAGAAACAAACATTTGATTTTTTAGCTGGAGCTGCGTACCTCTCAGCTAAAATGCTTTGCTTAGTTTTAGCTTGGCTAAATTTTGGAGAGAATTTCGTATGGAAACTAAAATTTAGCGCGATCTGCGTACCAGGCTATACGAGTTATTTTATATAAAAATAGGATGTTTCTCTATTTCCAAAGAATCTATCAAAACCAGACAGCCAATGTTATATTTGGCTGAAATCTTTAAAGCCTATAACAATTCCATTAGGCAAAGGGATTAAAACGAAAGAAGTTCATTTAATTTCGATACAAATACGCAATATTATTCATTTGCAATAATTCCAATTGTTCGATTTGTTTGATGTAGCATACAATAGTTATAGTCCACTTTACATAGACATTTAGCTTTTTAATGACGCCCATACTGGCGGGTTGAGATGGTCGTAAGGACGGTTGCATGTTTCGTAGAGATTTTCAATGGAAGGGCCCTAACCGTTTCAACGTGCTTAACAGCTATACGTACAAAAAGAAGAAAATAATACTGCTTTATTTATTTTAACTAGTATTGAAATTTGACCATTCTAAATGCCATTACAGAATGAGTGACAAAAAAAAATTGTGCCGGGACGGTTAAGATGTGTAAACTTAAACTTACATTGGACACGTAAAGTGTGACACCGATCGATCGTATTACACGTACAGCACACGTTTTTAGTTTATCTTACTTACATACTTCTAACCCTGGTTAATAGATTCAGTAATCGTGCATATGGCATTATGTGAGTCTGATTCCCGCCAAACTTCAAAAAATTCCGACAAAGCTTAATTTTAGTGAGAATCTTAATTTTGTATGCCTAACGCATTTCTGTGCACTTAAATTTGACCAGTACTTTTAATTTTGTGATATCTCGAAAACAGCAGCTTTTTTTAAATGTTAACTTTTCTAGAATTTGTTGTCTTATTATGTAAAACTTTTTTTCGTAGGGACAAAAGATTTTAAGAGACATTTGCGCAAACTGCACAGTTTTTTGTGTGTTTAATATACAATTTTCCATACCACTGTTATTGTGAAGTACTGGGCACGTTTTTCTCACAAAAAACAGTCTTTGTTTGTCATTTCTTCCGAAAAACTAATAGTTCGAAAAATTTACAAAAAAAATTAAGCGCCTTTCACCTCAATATTCCAAAGTTGTGTTAAAATTTGTGTGTACTTTATTGTACTAAATTATTAACATATAAAAAAGCTCTCCACCAAAATTCAGCTTTATTAAAATTTTTGTTTGAATTGAAAATCTAATTTTTACTATGGTTATTAATTCAAAATTGCTTTTAACGGCCTTTAGCCCACAAAACAAGTACATTTAAATAGTATTAAGTCTTCTCCTTAACTGACACAGAATGGATGCGTTTAATGTATTACATTTTACATCTGAATTTCAGAATTTTGAATTTTTAGAGCTTCTGATTGGCCAGCTGTCATAAAAAATTGGATGACTTTTAGTAACGTAACTAAACGTATCTGAATTTTCAGACAAGAAATTGGACAGGTTCAATAAAAATCGTAATCGGAATCGTAAATTCGTATATTAAATATATTATTGAGCGTGAATAGTTGTGAAGAAAAAAAAATTTAGGGAAAACTTAAAAAAATAAACAAAAAGTTCGTTAATTTAAATAACTATTAAATTTTCAGGACGAAAACTAAAAATATCAACTACCAACAAGACGAAAATTATAAAGTTCAGCTTTATGTGCAGTGCTTCAGCTGATTTGGCACTTCCCACACCACAAACAACTTTCATCTGAATTTTCAGATGAGAATTTCTTGTCTGAAAATTCAGATAAAACGTAACTAAAAGTCATCTAACTTTTTTTGACACTTGGCCAATCAGAAGCTCTAAAACTTCAATAATAGATATTTACATAAGACTAAAAAGGTGGGTCTTGTAATTTTCACTGTTCGGCTTCAGCCTAAAAGGATAGATGAAGTTTTTAAAACTTTGCTAACTGCTAAAGGCAAAAGGACACTTATGTTTATACATGGTTCCATATTTGGTTTTAATTATAGACTCTCGAAAACGGTTGACCTAATTTTGATTAATATTTTAAAAATTAATATCTATTTCGAAAACGATGTGGTCGAAAGATAACTACCAAGAAGAGTCAAAATATAAAATTTCGTATTAAACAAAATAACGGTGTCTACCAGCTATAAAAAAACGTTAAGTAAAGCCTTATTTTAATGGTAAACGGCTTTAAGATTTCGATGACATTTTGCCTTTATGCTTATCATCGTACGATATACCGGTTAGTAGAAAACAGTTTTACGAAAAGCTGTTTTAAAAGTATTGGCGCAATATTTTAGACGATTAAGTACAATGTTAAAGCGTTATAAGTTAGCATCCTACTTTCTTTTTAACATTTTATTGAAGTTCAAATCATCAAATACTTATTTTATAATTTTAGTTCTATATAATTTAATTAAGAATTGGAAGTTACTACGTGCTATCCACTCGTGCATTTTATTTAGTTTACTTAAAACCACAGGTTAATGAACAGAAAAATAAAGCCGATCTTCGTTTTTTTCATTTTCAGAGCTAGAGAAGCTTTGCGACAGTGTCTTCCTGATCAATTACGCGATGCAACATTTTCCGGTTGTCTTCAAGATGATAAATCTACCAAGCATTGGCTTCAATTGCTTATAAAAAACTTGGAACTTGGATCTGTAGCACCAACTGATCCGCGCCAAATTGGAATGTCACCATTAACCTCATAAGTATAAAGCAAACAAAAACTCAATCCACGCTACAATTTTATACACATGAACCTCCAAACAAAATATTAAAACAAAAACAAACTAAAATTAAAATAAATAATATTTTAAATGGAAACCTCGTGATAATTAAAACAAAATATTATTAAATAAAAATAAACAGAGGAGACTGTCAATATGATTATAATTAAATTTAAAAAAAAACACAAAAAAGTACCTAATCAAAAGCATAACAATACAAATTTATTTAAGAAATAAAGAAATTACTGGCATTAATTTTCATTTGATTTGAATTTAAAAAAAAAAAAAAAAAAAACATATAAATAAATTAGTAAATTATTGATCCGCTAAATAAAATTAAACTTAACAAAATCAAATATGATATTCAAAATAAATAAATAAATATTACAAATAAAATCCAAATCCAAAATAATTAAATATGTTTTTTTCTGATTTAATAATGCTTAACTGAATTTAAGGAATGTTAATTTTTTGATCTAAGCAAATATAAGATTTAAAGAGTTATGTTGATAGTGATACAATTATTGTCTAATAAAAAACAAAAAAATTGTAAAACACTTTATGTAGATTATAATATATATTATTACTATGCAAAAAATAGTTAATTCATAACAGCATATATTGTATATTATGTATGTAAAATTGTAAAAAAAATACCAATCTTGCATAGCAAAGTAGGACTATCAAAAAATAAAAAGTTGATAAACATAATATTTTTAAAAGAACACATCAAATTGTAAAAACAACTACTTTTGTTATTTTTGTACGATTTAAAATATTATATAAAGAAATGCCAATTTAACAATAGAAGCATAGAAACTCAGAAAAAATAACAAAGACTCAACGTTAACAATGTTCTCTGTGGGTTTGTAAATGTCTTCAAAACCAAAACACGAATATACGCATTCACATCGTTGATCGATTCTTAACTTGTCTGATTTTTGAATCAATGCTGTATTATGTAATTTGATACAAGTAGGAATTTCTTGAAGTACATTTTACTTTATAAATTAATTCAAGGCTGTCCTGTTTTTAAGACTTCAGCCAGTTCAGTCCGAATAAAGCTGCCTTGATATATTATATTTACAAGTTCACTTCAAAATCCGCTTTTATAAAATCTATTTCAAAAATCTTCTCGTTCGACTCATGATAAAAAATATTGGCTTGTTTTGTAAAAAAAAGAATAATTTTGTATTTAATTTATATATTGATTGTTTTATTAAATGTTTATTACACATAAACATTTCTCTGCCCATTTCACATTAATTAATTAAATAATTGTTTCCTGAATGTTTTGCAATATGCTTACATTTTTTTTATATTTATTTAATAAGTTAGTTTAATTTTAAGTTACATCCTCTACACACCCATATTATATATATCATGCACACAAATACATACATAATAGCGTTTGTAATATATAAAATTTAGTTTTAGTTGTTTGTTCATTTTATATTATAAATAATTATTCATTTTTCTTCTATTAGCATTTGCGGCTTACTTTAAAAATTATTATTTGTGTGTATTTATTTATTAATATTTTTTTTATTAAAACAAAAATTGAGCTCTTGATTTATTTCATATACCGATGTGTAACACACTACCAAAATCTCAAGTTGAGTGATTGTATTTAGTATATTAATAGTTTATACCTTTTCTTTGTATTCCTTAATAATTATTTTTCTTTGTCAAAAAAAGAATAATAAATAAATGAATTTTATGATAAACATAAATAATATATATATGTATACAAATATTTTTTTTTTAATTAGCCAAATAAAACCGAAAATCGAAAAGAAAATTAAAATTTGTATGAACCTTAATTAAAAAACAATGGTTAGTAAAACTAATTATATTTAATTAATATAACAAATTAATATTTAACTGAAAGAATATGTGAAATACATCGCGCATGTACCGCGATGGTAATAAGTAACAATTTTTATCCAGTGTGTAAACATTACAATGAACTAATTATAAAATATTTGAAAAAAAAAGAAACATACATATATACATTATATCACTATATTACAAATTATAAATTGATTGTGTTTCATTTAATTCTGCGAAATGCGTTCTTTTCTTATTAGAAAACTTTTTTAACGGCTACGCTTACATTCACGCTCAATCAGAAAACGGTTGCAGGACAAAGCAAAATTTATTTTATCATCGATCTGGAAGCCAATAGGCACAACTCAAAAAAACACTATTTCGTAAAGGCAAACAATAATTGGGCGAAATATTGATTTTTGTAAGCGAAATTGTGAAGCGTGTATTGGTTCGACCTAAATAATAAGTGTGTCTTTGCAGCCCTATTCTGTTAAACGTTCGCGTGAATTTTCGTATTCTGCTATCCGTTGGAGGAAAATGAATGTTCCAAAAAGAATATAAATAATGTTTATAAGAGCTTTGAACTCGAATGATTGAAAAGTAATTTGTGACAAATTAAGTAAAAATTCAATCGAAAAATTCGATCGGATCGGATTACAGAATTGGGCTGTAGTGTTCAAAAAGCTTTTGCAAAAATAAAAGCATATTGCTAAAATTTTCATAACAACATAAAATTTGACCTTTAAAAAAACTCATTTTTTTTTAAGTGAAAAAACCGATGGGCTCTTCAGTTAAAACACAAATTTTTGTCAATGTTTACCGACTCTCATAAAAATCACAGCATGAATATACTGTTTATGTCATTATTGAAATTCGTGTTTAAAAAAGTACCACTGAATCTAACTGTTGAGCCGAACCTGGGCAAAACGCATTTTGGAGTTGTGGTTTCATCAACTTTTAATTGAAAACGATATCGACTTGCAAATCTGATGAATTCATTGTAATCTCATAATATGTACAATGCTGCTGCACATTGTTGAGGTATACTTTACTTAACCTTCAATTCCTACCAAGGTGTAGCGCCCGCCAAAGGTTCCAAAGGTCAATTAAAAATTATGCTGATTATCACTTTGGGTCGTAGTATACTGTGTGAAAGTTTTTGACGCAACTGATTTTTGTTTGTAATTAGTAAGTGTTACTTTTCTATTGAATATACGAATTTGTCACACTGAACATCATCTTTTATCGAAAGTAAACAACACTGCGAAAAGCCAAACCACCAATCACTGAAAGTAAGAAGGAACATCAACACAGGACATCACCCAGTAAGCTACTTCGAAGGAAACTTCAGATCTAACACAAATGCAAATCCACCGTTTCTAGAAAAGATGAGGAATCCATTTCTGCGACAGAAATACAAAAAAAATGATAAGAAATAAATTTGTTTTGTTTTTGTTGTAGATCAATTAATGTTCTCTACTCATTAGGTTTAGCTACATTATACTTAACAAAAAGGAAACTGAATCAACTATAATAAAAGATCTTTTAAAATAAAGACCTTAGTCAATTCTTGAAGAAAATTTGTCATCCCATTTGGTATATTTTTTGAACACTGAACAAAAATGCATAAACACCATGTGGCATTGAAGATAGTAACTTTAATATATAAATCTTTCAATAGTATGTTTTTTATACCGCAATGATGGCTCTGAGATTCTTACTTTCTGTTCTTTATGCATATGTAGATTTTTAAAAGGGATTTCCATTTCGTAAATTTACATTGATAATAATTTGAGGATCGCCTTACACAAGTCGATTACTTATATCAGCCTCCAAAGGAAACAATTGTGACAGATAGATAAAAATAATTACGGATTTTGAAGATTACATACCTACCTATAAGCAAACTGATCATTTTTTAAATCTTAACACGAATGCGAGATTCTTTAATAGTACATTGTTTTTTCAATTTGATCAACAAATCAATAATTGCCATTTTCTTTATTCAATTGATTAATTATTATTGTTATAAATTGCAGTAATATATATTTTTTAGTTTTTCGGCTCAAACGTGTAATGTACTTGGCCTTTACCAGGGTACTGCTTGGGCAACACTGGCCTGAACATTTTCTTGTCTTCCAGCCAGTAGTAGAGAACAAAGCAGAATGTCATAAAACCAAAGAAACTAGCAAAGTATTGCCAGTTCTCCAACCTTGGTTTTTCAGGTTGACTGTAACGGTCTTCACCAATTAAATCAATTTGGGCATGGAGCTGAGGAGCGATATATTTAATTATTATATAGATAGCTAAGAAAATATAAAGAAATCTTCTTTACCGGTTCATTGAAGTTCCTTTTGTGTTCGGGATAATCATAGGGATAGAAGTTATCTTTAGCCTCGATACCTAACCCATTGGGACCTTCTGGCAAATGAGGGTAATCGCCATAGTAAAGACCCTCATCTGCGTATGGGCGGTATTCCTCTGGCAGCAGGTTATATTTTTTGGCTGCTGCATCACGTTCTTCTTGTGTTCTTGGGAATGGACCTGGTTTGAAATCCTTGTTCCAATCTAAATGAAAAAGGCGAATTAAATTCATGTTAAAATGACAAGCAAATAAATGGTGATGAATGTCGATTACGTAAAGAAGCAACGTAAATAATTTCAAGACTTAAACTAATTAATAAAGTGTTATGAAAATTGCTTTAATTAATTTACGAGATGCAGTTCTGGAGGCAGTGAAAAGAATTGAAGAATTCTTTGAAATTTGTTGAGCAAAACGAAGCCCTTTAATTAAACTAGCCATTCTTGGCAGACTCTTGGAATCGAACAACTTAAAATTTTAGGAAAATTATTTTTCAGCTGTCAAACGTCATTGAAATTTCTAGTTTAAAAATTTTATTATCTTCACGTTGGCTGACATGTTTTCTGAGGAAATGTATTTCTTAACATTCCGCCTACACTTGTGACCGCTTTTGCACGAAGAAACAGTAGCTGCGTTTTATTTTCCCCCAGATCCAATCCAGATCAGATCAGGAAAATAAAACAACCCAGGATCTCCGTGACATACGTTACATACCCAACTCTTTTTTTCCTTTGTTTTTTTTATTCGTATACACCGTTTGCCTTTTTTCTTCGTCAGTAGTCGACATTTACAAATTAAGGGTGTGTGTTCAAAATGGATTTGGAAATCCAAATTCAAAACAAAGTTGGATCTTGTGTTGTTTTTGTAATACATGTATTTTTGTAAGCAAATCCAATCTGGTTCGGATCTTGGGGAAAATAAAACACAGCTAGTATCTTGATTTACGTTTTCTTTTAATTTCTTTTAAAATCCCTTGTAGGTACCTTTCATAAGAGGAAAAAATTGGACGAGATTTTCTGTAATTTCCTTTTCCTTTGCTTGGTTGAGTGAAGCGTGATCTCTAAATTTTTTTTCAAGACAAAATTTAATTTATTATTATTAGCTGTGTTTTATTTTCCCCCAGATCCAATCCGGATCAGATCATGAAAATAAAACAACCCAGGATCTCAGTGACAACTTGATGTATACCCAACTCTTTTTTCCTTTTGTTTTTCTATATTTGTATACACCTGTTGTCTTTTTTCCTTAAGCCTAGTACGCAGCTGAAGTGAAACGAAAATTTTCTTTGGTCTCCAAATCGATAACGAAAACTTAAACGAAACGACTACGGAAAAAATAAATGTCACCAATTGTAAGAAAAATAAAAAAAATAAATAAAATCACAGAAGGCTTTGCTGTAATTAAAGAAACAACAAATAAAAATTAAAATTAAAACTCGCATGTCACTTTTCCGCGGACAATTAATGGTTCGTGCAAATAATTCAAGCCTAGTACGCTGCTGATGCGAAACGAAAAATCCCATACAAAAATGACACAACGAAATCAGAAACGGAAATTTTCGTTCTGCTTTTCGTTTTGCAGTACGCTGTTCAAAGAGCGAAATTTATAATTGTAGCAGATTATTTGGAGAAGTCTCCGCTCCTTTTTCGCACTGAATTAATTATACAGACTATTTATTGTGTGCGGAAAAATGACATTTGAGTTTTATTTGTGTTTTTTTTTGTTTATCATTTTCTTACATCATGGGTTTCTCGGATTTTTTTCGTTTATGATTGATTTTGTTTTTGGAATTAGTGAAACTCTCCAAGGATATTTTCCGTTGTGTTTTCGCAAGCGTTTTGTTGTCTGTTTGGAGATCACAGGAAATTTTCGTTTCGCATCAGCAGCGTACTAGGCTTCAGTGTGCAAAAGAGTGTAGACTTCTCCAAATAATCTGCTACAATTATCAATTTCGCTCGTTGAACAGCGTACTGCAGAACAAAAATGAAAACGAAATTTTTCGTTTATGATTTCGTTGCTTCAATTTTTGTATGGAAATTTTCGTTTCGCTTCAGCTGCGTACTATGCTTTACACTACTGGCGACATTTACAAATTAAGGGTGTGTGTTCAAAATGTATTTGGAAATCCAAATCCAAAACAAAGTTGGATCTTGAGTTGTTTTTGTAATACATGTATTTTCGTAAGCAAATCCAATCTGGTTCGGATCTGAGGGAAAATAAAACACAGCTATTAATAAAATTTAAATAGTTTATCTTAAGGTAGAACCGCACTAGGCGGAACTGCACTTCAGCGACACTCTGAGCACTTTCACACGAAACTGAACGAAACTTCATGTCGCGAAACAGTTGGTCAGATTATCAACTTTGTCGCATAGTGTCGCGCCGTGTAGTGCAGTTGTCGCTTAGTGCGATATAGTTCATACAATTTCATACAAATAAGTCGTGAAGTTCAGTTCCGCTGAAGTGCAGTTCCACCGAGTGCGGTTTTACCTTTATGTAAAAAGTATTATCATATGGCATCATAACTATTATATAATGGACTAGGAAATAAATTATTTTCTACAGATTTTTTTAACTTTATTAACACATATGATATTTTTTGCAACCCAAAGGAACACGCCTATTTAGTATTTCATTACAATAAAACAATAGCCGTTCTTTTTTGGGATTTTTTTATATAGTATAGACAAAAATTAAAAAAAACCCATCCGCAGTAGGATTCTACTTCTGCTTTTATTGGCAGTAATTCTACTGCGGATGTTGTATTTATAACTCCCGTAGCATCCTACTGTACTTTGAATAGCTTTCCCAAAAAAACACGACTAATGTATTAATTTTTGAAAAACGCTTTCCTGACTTTAAGGGCCAGTTTCACAGTGCACACTTAACAAAATAAGTGGCACTTAATTTTCCCATTTTGGCACTTAACAGTGCTATTCTGGCGTTGTGAGGGCTCACAACTCACAAGTCACAAGCCTTTGTGAGGTTGATTTCTTGTGAGGTAGTAGTGAGGTTCTCAAAAGGAGATCACAATTTCGATAGTTTTTGTGAGGCTCACAGTTGTGAGGGTACGAAAACCTCACAAAATCGATTTCACCTTTCCTTGTGAGGTTGTTGTGACTTGTGAGGTATCAGTGAGGTTTGCCAGAATAGGGCTGTAAGCCTCAGTTTTACTACCTGAGTAAGTGGAACTTAAGTGGCCAACATGGGAGACTTAAGTGTCACTTAATCCGATAAGTTTACACTGTGAAATTGAGAATTAGTTTTCCATATTTGGCACTTAAGTGACACTTACTTCACTGTGAAACTGGCCCTTAAGCTATGCGCAAACCGACACGATGGCGGTGGCGATTGGGATAACTTTTATCGCGCGATAAAGATGCGTTCAAAAACCTGCTCACATCAACGCGATATATTGTGTAGCGGGCTAAGTCGTCAGCGACAGTACAAACGTTTAATTTTTGAAGTGTAATAAAAAAAAACATATAAAATGGAATTCCCCCTAATTTTTTCTATTAATTTTTCAGTTTTTCAAATTTTTCTTTTTTAGACTGTCATTTTTCTTCAGGCGATATAGCGATCAAATGGTGCTTGCTGCGTTCAAGAAAAGTCGCGTAACTGAACGCAGCAGTGGAATGCGAACGCAATCCACATATCGCGTCGATGTGTGCCCCTCCATTGATTTACGTGTGCGGCATCCACATTGTTATCGAGATCGCCACCGACATCGCGTCGGTTTGCGCGTAGCTTAAGTGTGCCTTCAGAAATAATTTGAGAGGAAGAGCAAATGAAGGCTGCATGGCAGGTTTCAGAGAAAAAATCCTTAAAGACAAATGTAAGATAGTAGATTTTGAAGGAACTCTAATTACTGAACTGCTTTTAGACAAAAAATATCACATAATACCGCAATACATAAACTGCACCAATTGGGAGTTAGATTTCAAAAAACTACTTAATTTACTTCTTCAAAATTCATTTCAAAATATATATATTCTGGGAGACCTAAATGCGAGAACTGGCAGCATAGAAAGTGAGTTCAAATTTAATCGGGAACAGAGACGATCTAAAAATTCCAGCATTAACGTACAAGGGGAACAAATTGTAGGCTTATGTAACGCATTCGGATATTACGAACGGATGTGCAAAAGGAGACACTTTTGTGGGAGGACACTTTTGCAGCTCAATAGGTGACTACTGTCTGGCCGGTGGTGACTGGCTCACCATCGTTTCAGATTTTGCAGTAATCCCATCCAACTATTCAGACCATCTTCCGATTGAATGTACAATCCGGATTGAATGGAACCGCTGTAAGAGAGCTATATTCGAATCAGCCGAAGATTCAAATAGTTTGAAATGGAAAAATAATAAATAACGCAATTTAAGCGCCATGCTACAAAAAAAAAAGAAACACGATGGCTAGTTTCATCCCGTTGGGGGACTTGGAAAATCTAATCTTAAAAACTGAAGAATCTACTAGAAAGCAACACCAACGACCGTTTATCAGAAAAGAAGAGTGGTTTGATTTTGAATGCGAGAATTTAAGGAAAAGAACAACGGCATGGCTTAATCTATTCAGAAAACATAGCTGCGAATCGTATAAAAGAGAATATTTCCTTAAAAGTAGTGGATACAAAGTGCTTTGTAAAAATAAAAAGAAGACATTTTATGAAGGCTTAGCATCTAGATTGGGACAATGCAAGGACTCTGCTGAGTTCTGGAAATTAACAAAAAAAATTAATGGAAGTGAAAACACATTAAAAACTAATCTCCCTCTGGATTGTCTGAAACTCTATTTTAAGAACACATCAACCTAAGCGATAAAAAATGCCAAATCTCGTACGCTGCACCAATGAACTTTGTTACAGTCTACAGAGTTGGATCAAGAATTCTCAACTGAAGAAATCAATAAAGCACTCTTACACATGAAGGCCAACAAAGCACTTGGAAGCAACCGAATCCCTACAGAATTTTATAACAATGCACCTGAAAATTTCAAAATAGCTCTAAAAGATGCACTTAACGTGATATTTAGCTTCGGCACTGTTCCCGACTACTTTAAAGAGGGTTTAACAGTAACTTTTTTCAAAAAAAGGGACCCAAACGATCCCGCAAACTATAGGGGTATTACGCTTTTGAATACGGCAATGAAAATCTACGCCAAGATCCTATCGGATAGACTGAGTAATTGGTTAAAAGCAAATAATAAAATAAGCGAATATCAATCTGGTTTATCTGGTTTTAAAAAAGGATACTCCACGGTAGATAATAAGGGTATTCATGCAACGTCGGAAAAGCATCGTAAACGTCTTAAACGTCTTAAAGTTTACGACGTCGTAAACGAACTGTCAAAATTTGTATGGGAAATCTTTTCAAACAAATCTTAAATTTTAAGACACAAATTTGTGTGTTAAACGAAGATGGTAAACATCGTAAACATGGTAAACTCTTGTAACCTTAGAAGAAAAAATAGAGGAACGGGCATTTCGAGGAAAAATGAGTTTTTTTTTCTAAAAGTGTGAGTTACACAAACACAAATGCATTCAAACATGCACTTATGTGTTGATCACAACAATAAACATACTTCATCATTTTTGCCAAATAACTCAAGAATTAATAGATCATTGAAAGCAATTTGTTCATACAATTGTATAAATACTTTTTTGGCTTACTTTGGGCATTTTTAAATTGCGGATGACAAATTTTACGAATGTTAAAATTAAATTAAATATTTTAAGCTGTTTGACGTTTAACGAACAGCTGATTTGTTTACCATATCGTTTACTACATTTACGCAAAATGTTTTTTGGTGCCTTCATGAAACGTGTGTCGGAAACTTTACAATTTTACGACATCGTAAAGTTTAAGACGTTGCATGAATACCCTTAATATATTTTCCTTATCTAACCTTGTTCAGTTGCGCTTGAGGAAAAAGAAAACTACTTATGCCTTTTTTGTAGATTTCAAAGCAGCATTTGACTCAATTAACAGAAAATTACTATTCCACAATCTCTATAATCTTGGAGTTTCACATAAATTTGTGCAATCGCTAAGATTTCTCTACGACGACACAGTGTCTGCAATCTCCGATGGGAAAAATCGATCCGAAAGCTACAAAGTAGATCTTGGCTTACGCCAAGGATGTAATCTGAGCCCAATCCTATTCAACTGTTTTATATAAAGCCTAGTACGCTGCTGATGCGAAACGAAAAATCCCATACAAAAATGACACAACGAAATCATAAACGGAAAATTTCGTTCTGCTTTTCGTTTTGCAGTACGCTGTTCGAAGAGCGAAATTTATAATTGTAGCAGATTATTTGGAAAAGTCTCCGCTTCTTTTTCGCACTGAATTAATTATACAGACTATTTATTGTGTGCGGAAAAATGACATTTGAGTTTTATTTGTGTTTTTTTTTGTTTATCATTTTCTTGCATCATGGGTTTCTCTGATTTTTTGCGTTTATGTTTGATTTTGTGATCTCCAAACAGACAACGAAACGCTTGCGAAAACACAACGGAAAGTATCCTTGGAGAGTTTCACTAATTCCAAAAACAAAATCAAACATAAACGCAAAAAATCAGAGAAACCCATGATGCAAGAAAATGATAAACAAAAAAAAACACAAATAAAACTCAAATGTCATTTTTCCGCACACAATAAATAGTCTGTATAATTAATTCAGTGCGAAAAAGAAGCGGAGACTTCTCCAAATAATCTGCTACAATTATAAATTTCGCTCTTCGAACAGCGTACTGCAAAACGAAAAGCAGAACGAAATTTTCCGTTTATGATTTCGTTGTGTCATTTTTGTATGGGATTTTTCGTTTCGCATCAGCAGCGTACTAGGCTTAACAGAAAACCTACCCTGTGGTGTGCCATTCCTTGCGTTCGGTAAAGCTATCCACGCATCCAAAAATTTTCAGATACGTTGGGTTGTTGTTGCATCAGCTGTTTTGTCACAAGGGATTACAACAGCACAAACCTATCTGGATAGCTTTGGATTGATCCCCGAACGTGACCATTGATGGAGGAAAATTTAAAGGGATTGTTGTTCGCTGATGACGCTGTATTTTTGGCAGAATCTCATGAGTCCTTGCAGTTGATGATTAATAGATTAGAAAAATATTGCACACACTGGATGCTAGAAGTAAACGCTCAAAAATCAAAAGTGTTAATACTTAATCTCTAAAAACGGCTCAGGTCAACCAACACGAAATGAAAAATGGAAGTTTAAATCACAACCATTGGAAATTGTAAAAGATTAGGGGTATTCCCGATCCGATGCAACTGGTCTTGTATCATTGCAAAAATGCAAAAGTGTAAAATTGCTATACCCTAACCCCATTGTAAAAAAAAAACTTTGCACTTTTGCAATGATACAAGACCAGTTTGCATCGGATCGGGAATACCCCTATTATACTTATATCGGCATCACACTTACGCATAATCTTAATATGGAAAAACACTTAACCAGAAAAGGCCAAAGCAGTGATAGCAGTTAAGTGGAAGCAAGTTTTTAGCAACAATTGTATAGCTCAGCAAGCAAAATAGAAAGTTTTCGAGGGAGCAGCTGGAGCTATTACGTTTTATGGTGCACAGTGTTGGGGCTACACAAAATATGAGAAAGTAGAATCCTTACTGAGGTATTTCGTTAAGAAAATGTTTAAATTACCTAGCAGAGTACCAAACTACATGATAAATTTAGAGACTGGCCTGTCAGAGCTATTCATGACCAAGCTACAAAAAGATTATCTGATACGAGTGGTAAAAATGGAAGATAATCGGCTACCAAAAAGAATTGCTATCCAAGTTATCAGCAACAATTCAAATTCGTTTGCAGAATGGGACGATTTAGCCAGGCAGTAAGGGATCGAGCTATCTCTGGACTTTAGAAATAAAAATTCTTGGAAGCCACAACTTTACCAACTGATACAGAAACTAGATGATAAGCAAAGGCAAGATTTCATAGAAATAGCAGAGACGTTAAACCACAACCTTTGCGAGAAAAACTATTACAATAAAAAAAAAATATCTACAATTTTCAAAGTGAGGGGGAAGTGCTAAGTGCTAAGTCTTAACTATCGCCCACATAGAGCTGATCTAGAAGAACTATGCAGTTTGTGCAACTTAAGATGTCCTATACTTCAAGAAATCAGATTATTATTCTTTTCGTCGTCGCCACGACACATTCGCGTTGGTGTGGGGGATCCTTATGCTTTTGTCAAGAAATATTCTCGGATTCAGCATGAAAGACTCAGAAAGTGAGTGAAATATAATATATGGATTTTATGGACGTGAGATAGGGGAGGATACATTGAACATAGAAAGGGTTTTCTCTTCATCGTTTAGTTACAGTTTCAATAAAACGACCGTATAATCACTAAACTCTGAAATCTGTTGGCTACTGTATATTTATTTTTTTTTGTTGTATTTAAGACTCATAAACCGGCGCGAAACATGATGAGTAAGTGCTCACTTTACTTGCAGAGCGAAAATGCAACGACTGAAGAATTAAAAATAATTTAGGCAGGCGAAAGTTTCTTCGTCGCGTCGTTCAGAAATCAGAAGTATTCACGCGGGAGGTAGTGTGGTGGTGTATTTGCGGGAGATTTACATAGGTACATACAAAAATTGGAGTTTGAACATTTATTTTTCCAAAGCTTTTCACTAAAACAATTTGATTTAAGAACAGAATTATAAAATGGATTTCTGGCTTTAAAAAAAGGTAAACTTAAATCCGGATGTATTACATCGTATTTACGTATTGTATTTTTGTATTTACATCCTGATTAAAGGTTTAATCTGGATGAGTCTAGGGAATAATATGACGGTTGCCGTTGATTTTTGATGATTTTTTTTCTATTTTTATAGTTATAGACCCCATCTCTTACGATTTTTGTTCGTCTAAACCTGTTGTAGCATCTTATGGCAAACACCCTATTTCGAATTAAATATTTCAGAACCTTGCTAGATTCAATCTAATCCGATTCGTAAATCCATAAAAACTTGCGAATTAAATTAACTTTAACTCAAAAGTCCATTAGGCTGAAGTCAGGCTAATCTAAAAAAATATTTAGGTTTTGTGAACCCACACCATGCATACAATTTTTGCAGACCTGCGGTAAATAAAATATGTACATACATACATAATATTATGTAGATATTTTCAGTTCTTAACAAATTTCATTGAAACAAAACATGCAAATTCAAAGATAATTAAAAGAATTTAAAATATTTAACGCTTATAAGTATTAGAGTATTAACCTACAATCTGTGATTTTAATTAACCTAATGCTGTTTCAATTAGCTTAATTATAAAATGAACAAAAATCAATTATTATCTTTGCTATGATGAGCAAGTGCTTTATATCTTTGTTTTCCCTCATGCACTTAGCGGAATTCTTTGAAAAGAATTTATAATTTCCCTTTCTTCAGAGCCCGCAAGACCACAGCCAAAAACATTTTCCTGTCGAATCATCTCAAATTCGTTTAAGCTCAATTGGGTTTCTTTTAACAGAAAACTTTTATATTTTTCCTTGTCTGTTTTAGGATAGAGTAAGGGACATTTCATTGGGAGTGTTGGAAAGACAATTGAAATATTATGTACATGTACTAAGCTCTTATTACACGGTCATATTTTTTTTTAAATAAATACAAACAAAACACACGACTGGGTCGCATAAAATAATTAGAAATAAATGGTCTTATTTATGAAAGTTGTCTAACTTTGGACAACTGTCCAACTTTGGAAAATGTGTTTAAAAACCTTGTTTATTGTTGTTTTATAGCTGCCTAACTAAGACACAAGAATAGATTATCCTAACCGTGAATAATATGATATTTTTTTTTTTAATAAAGCATATTTCCACCAATTTGAAAATAGTTAGACAGTGTCTAAGTAGACAAAAGTTTTATAAATACGACAGAAAGTGATTAAACAACCTTTGAAATTTTCTCAATTTATGAGAAAACAATTTTGGAAATCGTTGGATGGAGCGGTTTTTTTAAAAAAAATATTTTTTATATACGGGTGTCCCGAAACTCAACGTCAAACGGGGACTGGGTGATAGGGTAGGTTGTACCTGTACTGGTACATAAGAAAAAAAATCCATCTCGCTTGGTTAAGTAAAAGGTAATAGCAATATTTCGAAAAATAGTTAAAATCGATGCTAGGCCACATTTTTAGGTACTGTGGTCACAAATTTCCAAATTTTGACGTTTTTTTACGTAACTCTAAATAACCATGCTATTGATTGCAATCAAAAATAAATATTTTAAGTTTCGTAAGAAAAATAAAGTTTGACTGAGTCATTAATAATTTTGTAAGCTTTTGACACTTAATATTTAAAAAAAATTGTACTCCACTACCCTCGGAAAGTTATTTTAATTAAAACAATGGGTGCGTTCAATCGATTACGTTTTACATCTGAATTTTCAGATTTCTGAATTTTTGGAGCTTCTGATTGGCCAGCTGTCATAAAAAGTTAGATGACTTTTAGTGACTTTTAGTTACGTTTAGTTACGTTTCATCTGAATTTTCAGACAAGAAATTCTCATCTGAAAATTCAGATGAAAGTTGTTTGTGGTGGGGGAAGTGCCAAAAGCACACATAAAAGCTGAACTTTATAATTTTCGTCTTGTTGGTGGTTGATTTTTTTAGTTTTTGTCATGAAAATTTAATACTTATTTAAATGAACGAACTTTTTGTTTATTTTTTTGTGAATTTTTAAATCAACAATTTGTTGAATTGATGTTTTGAAAGTTTTTCTATGTTTTTGTAAGTCATACACATCAATAAAAGGACTTTTAATTACCTTCATAAAATCGAAACCTGTTGCCGATTTAGTTACATATATTTTCATCCTCACAACTACTCACTCTCAATGTTTAATATACAAATGTAATTAAAGTTCTATTTTATTTCGCTTCAATGTAAATCCTTTAGGTAAATGCAGGAATTTGACACAATGACTTTCGACTGAAATTTCCGATTTTTTTTGCGTTCAACGACATAAACTCAGAAATCTGAAAATTCAGATGTTAAGCTATTTTTATTGAACCCGCCCAATTACAAACACAATTTCCACAACAGTAATCGAGTCCAGGGTAACACAAAAGCGCATGATTACGAGAAGTTGCGAGTAAAAGAAGGAACGTAGCGTACCGAACGATCGTAGCGTACATTACGTATGTAATGAAGATCTGTCACTCTTATTTACTTTATTCTAGTGCTTCTGTTTATTTTACATAAACCTCTGTAAATCCGATTTTAGAGTACAACAAAGCATTACTCACGTAAAATGGCGTTTTTATTTTTTGGCTCTGAGCAGAGGCTGAGCGATCAGAGCAAAGCTCTGAGGAGATTATGATCAGAGCCCTCAGATTTAATTATGAAACACACTTGAGCACTGAACATGTCATATGTATAGTAATCTGTCAAATTACATAAAAATTGTATGAAGTTGGCTTCGCTCAGCGTTTTGCTCGATTTGCTCGGTCATTTTATTCTGAGCATACAGATCATGCTCCGAGCTAGCTCAGATGGAAAAAAGAAACACCACTTATGTGCTCTGATTTGTCTGAGGTAAAAAAGAAACATAGAATTAATTTTTGACAGCTCGGTGATCTGCTCTGAGGTAAAAAAGAAAAACGCCAAATGGTTCGTGCAAATAATTCAGTGCGAAAAAGAGTGGAGACTACTCCAAACAATCTGTTACAATTATCAATTTCGCTCGTCTGCAGAATAAAAATGAAAACGACATTTTTCGTTTATGATTTCGTTGCTTCAATTTTTGTATGGAAATTTTCGTTTCGCTTCAGCTGCGTACTATGCTTTTCCGAACAAAATAAAATATATATATACATACATATAAAATACAAAATAAATATAAAATACCAGACAAACCTATCCAATCCGGTTTTGATCGTTAGAAAACTTATCCGATGCAAAACGATCTTAGATACCCTATCGGCCATCATTCGAACGCGGCCATTGCTAAGGTCATGTACTATTTGTCATTTGATGCTGATAGACGCTGTTTAGAAAACTATGTTACTTTTTAACTCGGAGCGCTCCGAGCTCTCAAACTTGCATTTCTTTTTTAGCTCAGAGCTCGACCGAGGCTCGCTCGATGAGCTCGGAAAAAATGACCGGGCACATCGAGCACAAAGCTGAGCCCGGCTAACTTCATACAATTTTCATGTAATTTGACAGATTACTAAGCATATGAGAGTTCAGTCCTCAATTGAGTTTCTTAAATAGATCAGTTCACGGTGCGCTCAGGTCACGCTCTGTTTGGAGTGAGCTCTATTCGCTCAGAGCCCGCTCTGTGCCCCGCTCGGGGCTAAAAAAGAAAAACGCCTAATGTATTTTGAGGCACCTCAAAGTTTCAAATGTAAACACGATGGCACTCACCAGTCCGGACTCAATCTTCCAAAACTAAACAGGGTCATAGGCGATAGCCTCCTGTCCTAAAAACTTTAGAGTAGCAGCTCATTTTAAGATAGCTGCAGCCTGCAGCTGAAGTTGAACTTATAGGAACATCTTGTATAGAATTTAAAACATACAGAAAAGCATTTTTCGACATGCGAAAATTCTGTACAAAACTAAAATGGTAAACAATTATTAAACAGTGAATTGAACCTTTGTCTTCAATCGAATTTTACCTTTTATCACACATTGCCACATTATTAGATTTGTCCCGTAAAATGTTCCGCAACCGAATCCATTTTCGTTTGATTTATATTAAATTTTTTCCTTAAAAAAAAAAAAGTGTCCATTTCCCCCTTGTTTATTTTTTTGTTTTCTTGATTTTATTAATCTCAAAAGAAAATAAGTTCGAGACTCGAAAAAAAACTAATCCAATTCAAAAGCAGAACGAAAAGCACTTTCGAAGAGGATTGAGTTTTGGAACAAAATACAAAGAAGGGGCCCCAGTCCAGTCCAGTCCATTTATAAAAAATGATTTGTGTGATATTCACTCGTCCTCTAAAGTTAAAACAAAAAATAAATTCATAAAGTCTTATTTATAAACGTTGTCTAACTTTAGACAACTGTCCAACTTTGGAAAATGTGTTCGAAACCCTTGTCCATTGTTGTCTTATAGCCGCCTAACTTAGACACAAGAGTAGATTGTCTTAACCGTGAATAATGTGTAGTTATTTTTATTAAATAAAGCATATTTCCACCAATTTGAAAATTGTTAGTGTCTAAAAGCCCTTCCACACTATCCCACTGAGTATTAATACATGTCAAAAAAGTGTGAAACAAATCATGTATAATAGTGTGGAAACAAAATATGATATTCCCAGCCTACACGATTTGACATGTGTTAATAAATGAGAATTTTTAGAAATGGTTCTAATTCTGTCACACATTTCATCACATTTTTATCGAGGTTAAATTAAACTGTTGTGTGTGGTCAAAAAATGAAAAGAAATTTCTCTCTCACAAATTTGGCAGTAGCATGGAATTCTTTTCCACTTTGTATTAATACTCAATGGGATAGTGTGGAAGGGCTATAAGTAGACAAAAATCTAATAAATACGACTGATAATGATCAGAATTTCATTTGAAATAAAGATATGTAGATACGAAGTTTATTTTTAGGAATCGACATGTTCATGTTATGGCCACAATTTGTTGATGCTTTATGGATCTTCTTACTTATAAGCTTTTGTCTTTGGTATCCGAATGAAAAATAATCTAAATGAAATATATGAATATAAAACCACAATATATGTTGCTCAAGAACTTTATACCTGCCCATTTTAAGTTGATATATTTTTAAGAAAAATAAAAACCGACAGAGCTGAGGACTGAGCAGAGTCTGAGCGAACAGAGAAAGTTCTGAGCAGAGTATGTTCAGAGCTCTCTGAATTAATTATGAAACAACTTGAGCACTGAACTGTCATGATTAGAAATTATTTAATTATTATTATTATTTTACCTTCTCCACTAGAGCAACCAACTTCTTCCGCCATTTTTATTGTTTTGACGATGATTTGTTTTTCAATTTCCCGCCTTTCAAATGTCATCTCGTTTGTGTTCAGCATTTTACTCCGTTTACTCTACTATTTTATTCTGAGCTCAATGAGCGTGCTCTGAACATGCTCAGAACTAAAAAAGAAACACAAACTTGAAGCTCTGAACGATCAGAGCTAAAAAAGAAACACAAATATTTTTTTTGACAGTTCAGGCTCTGCTCTGAACTCAAAAAGAAAAACGCCTATTGGATCTTATATGTTATTGAAAATAACTGTGAGTGAAAAGACACAATAGTGCACGCAAAAAGTCACAACAATTAATTTTGAGGTTAGAGTTGATCATTAAATGAAA
The DNA here is from genome assembly GCA_929447395.1 of Epistrophe grossulariae. NCBI lineage: Eukaryota > Metazoa > Arthropoda > Insecta > Diptera > Syrphidae > Epistrophe > Epistrophe grossulariae. The sequence continues at coordinate 65,210,983 of OV839568.1, forward strand.
TAATGACAGATGAGAACAGAAAGAAAATCGACTACATTTTATTCCACTTTTCTGTTTTCTGAAACGAAAATCAGCTGGTCATTGAAAACTACTTCGTTCATTGAAATAATAAAATTGATTTAATTAGAAAATATAGTGAAGTAAATGAAATATTTTTTTGATTCAAAAAATTATATAAGTAATATAAGCTTCATTTTGATACCAAAATGCCATCAATTTTCTCTGTTTAAATATCTCAAAATCGAAATAAAAAATGTTCAATGATCGTTTTCAATGGCACCTAACTATTTAAGTTTAAAAAATTATGTTCAAAATAGTATTAAAAAAGAAACCATAAGGTGAATTATTATTTATTTTGTATTTATTAAAAATGAAAAAAAAGGTTTCATTTAATATACTACACACTTAATACACTTGAGTTATCATTTTCTTATTGTTTCAACGGCGTATAGTTAAAAATTATTTATAAAAAGTTAAATAAATTTTTCTACACTCCTCAATTCAGATAAGTTATCTATTTTGAATGAAAAAAACAAAAAAAATCAAAATTGTAGTACTGTATACCTACTGAACTCATTCCCCAGGAAACTCACAAGCTTCTAATACACCGATACTGTCCATATTACTTGAAAATATTTGGAAAAAATGTTTTATTTGATTATAGTTAAGAAGAATTTAATAATAAACCCAAATGCCTTAGACAGGAAAACAAATCAATTTGTCTAATCCAACTTAAATATTATGTCTAAAATAAGTCAAATCTTGAATCAAATCCTATTTTCCTAGACAATAATATCCTTTGCAAATTTAAAAATATCCCCGAACCTAATAATAACAATAATTCTAAAGTAAAAATATTTTTTTGAGAGAGATTATCAGGAAAATTTATTGATGTAACAAACATCGCTTAACGGTAATGCTCTTATCAACGGTAGCACATATAAATCAAGAAATCTCTGAATGAACAGATAGGTATTAAATAAACAGAACATATTTTATTTGGGTATTAAGAAAATGTTATTTTATTTTGTTCTGAAAATAAAAATATGTATGATGTACCTTCATTTGGGTAGTCCTTATTTTAATTTTTTTTTAATTTTCACCTAAGAAATATTTTAATGCAAAAAATCTTTCTATAAGTTTAAATTTTGTTTGATCTTGTTTTTTTCAAAAAAACATATGCATAGGCATTTTTTAATACGCGGCGAACAATAAAAATATAGTAGCCCGTGTCATAATGGTTCGTGCATATAGGACTATTCCGCCATAGGTCTTGGTTTCCATTTTCAGCCTATGTTACCTTAAAGCAGAAATGTTTTCACGGGTAACTGCCTCTTGGAATTGACAAATTCACCAAGAGTATCTCTTGTCATGAAAAAGTGCTTCTCTTCATATCCGTTCGGATTCGGCAAAAATTGTAGGTCCCATCCATTCCTTCCAAAAACATACACACAGGAATGGTTGAGAGGTGTAAGTCACTAGGTCCTGGTTCTATATACCAGCTGTCGCCTCCTTTTATTTTATTCTATAACAATACAACAATTATTAACCAGCGCCGAGTGGTTTTCTATTTTTTTTTGTTCATACAAAATACATTTTGTTTTACAAATTTGTATTGATGATGATTTGTATTGATTTTGAAGCTTAAATTTTTCTGGTTCTGGGAACCTACAAACTCAAACGTTTTCAAAATAAGGACCAACCTAATGTACACTTTATACTCGAACATACATCATGTGATATATTCATAAAATGTCAAGATTCAATACAAAATTGTCAAGGTTCTTATAAAGCAAATTAGATCAACATACATTTTTTTTTAAAGTTAGATTTTATCTCTCCGTCAGAACGACAACATTTCGAGGCAACACGGCAGATATGTATGTTCTCACAATTGAATTGTCTTGCTTCATATTTATACCACTGCCATTTTGTAGATTAAAATAAAGAATATACCTAACAGTTTCTTACCCTATTTAAAATTCAAACTTTAGTTCGATTCCATATTATCCCAAGTGTAATGTCGAAACTCAAAATGAAAAAAAAAACACTTTAAATCCATAGAGAATATCCGCAAAAGATACATAACCACAAACTTTGAGTTAATACTATGTACATTTTTAGGTTTGACCACTTTTCTACAAAGAACACAAATCGAATGAAATATATCCTTTTCATGTGCAATCCTTTTTTTCATAGCAGTATTTGAGGACTAGTTATGTGTTTGTTAAAAAAATTAGAAAAAAATAAAAAATTTTAGCTTCGTTTTACTTGGCCCTTATCAAGTATGGTTGGCGTTGTATTTTTCGATACCGAAAACTATAAACATATCTAACCATAAAAATCTTCTATTGTCCAAGCGACATCGAATTAGAAATTTGATGTTTACTTTACGTGTCAAGAAAAAGGCTGTCAAATACTATATCACCTATAGCCAATAATATTCTTCCGGAGATCAATAATTTTTATAATTTAAAACGAAAATGAAAATATAGACAATAGACTAGAATCATTTTAACCAAATGAAGTTTTCAGGTGTCCTCCACATTTGTAAAAAAGTTAGCACTAAATACCTTCCCTTGGCGTTTTTCTTTTTTACCTCAGAGCAGATCACCGAGCTGTCAAAAATTATTCTATGTTTCTTTTTTACCTCAGACAAATCAGAGCACATAAGTCGTGTTTCTTTTTTCCATCTGAGCTAGCTCGGAGCATGATCTGTATGCTCAGAATATGCGTTTTTCTTTTTTAGCCCCGAGTGGGGCACAGAGCGGGCTCTGAGCGAATAGAGCTCACTCCGAACAGAGCGTGACCTGAGCGCACCGATCTATTTAGGAAACTCAATTGAGCACTGAACTCTCATATGCTTATGGCGTTTTTCTTTTTTGGCTCTGAGCAAAGCTCTGAGCAGAGGTTGAGCGATCAGAGCTAAGCTCTGAGGAGATTACGATCAGAGCCCTCAGATTTAATTATGAAACACACTTGAGCACTGAACATGTCTTATGCATAGTAATCTGTCAAATTACATAAAAATTGTATGAAGTTGGCTTTGCTCAGCGTTTTGCTCGATTTGCTCGGTCATTTTATTCTGAGCATACAGATCATGCTCCGAGCTAGCTCAGATGGAAAAAAGAAACACGACTTATGTGCTCTGATTTGTCTGAGGTAAAAAAGAAACATAGAATAAATTTTTGACAGCTCTGTGATCTGCTCTGAGGTAAAAAAGAAAAACGCCATTAGTAATCTGTCAAATTACATGAAAATTGTATGAAGTTAGCCGCGCTCAGCTTTGTGCTCGATTCGCTCGGTCATTTTTTTCCGAGCTCATCGAGTGAGCTCTGAGCTAAAAAAGAAATGCAAGTTGAGAGCTCGGAGCGCTCCGAGTTCAAAAGTAACATAGTTTTCTTTTTGACAGCTCGGGGCTAAACAAGAAAAACGCCTAATAAAATGACCGAGCAAATCGAGCAAAACGCTGAGCGAAGCCAACTTCATACAATTTTTATGTAATTTGACAGATTACTATGCATATGACATGTTCACTGCTCAAGTGTGTTTCATAATTAAATCTGAGGGCTCTGATCATAATCTCCTCAGAGCTTTGCTCTGATCGCTCAACCTCTGCTCAGAGCCAAAAAAGAAAAACGCCACATATACTGTTTTTTGACGACTTCAATTTTTAATGAAAAGGAACATCTCTCCACACTCTACTCTGCAATTTTCCAACCTAAGCAACTTTGTTTACCCCGGCTACCACATTCCTCAACTTGATTAAAAATCACATGGGTTTATTGCTTGGTTTAAAATCCATCATACAATTCGTTGAATGCGTTTCGACAACCAGTTCCTTAACGTTGACAGATGGAACGCATAGGGCTGACCAAAAAACGAATTTCTATACTTAACTTAATAGTTGTGTTTTATTTTCCCCCAGATCCAATCCAGATCAGATCATGAAAATAAAACAACCCAGGTCCCAGGATCTCAGTGACAACTTGTTATATTCCCAACTCTCGTTTGTCGTCAGTTGTATACGCCAGCCAATGAAACTCATGCAACGGATTGTATCGGCCCATTTATTGTCTGAGCACAATAGAATGATGCAACTGGAACTGGAGCTAAGGCAGCTGTGATAAAGTGTAGTACGTATATTTTTTACGCGTGCCCACAATGCAACTTTAGAGCCTTTTGTATATTTAAAAAAATAAAAATCAGATCACTGGATTATTATCCACATTTTTCATTTAGATATTTTTCTTTCAATTAAATTTTTTTCGCGAAAAAATTATCATTAAAAGCTTCAATATTTGTGTTGTCTGGTTCTTTTTTTAAACATGCGAATTTAAATGTCAAAAGTTTTGTATGTCAGCACTGATGGAAAAAGCCTTACTATTGTACTGAATTCAGTACAATTTGATTTTCTCAGTACGTAAGTACATCTTTGCCATTTTCAGTACAATTTTGAATTGTTTGTACAAAATTGATAATTTTCTCTTATCTTCATTAAAAAAAATCTATGTGTGATGCGAACATACTCAATGGTCAATTACCAATTATCAAAACCATCCCCACTTGGGCTGAAGGCGCTCATTTGCTTTTAAATACTAAACTGAATATGTAAGAGTACATATTTAGCTTCCAATTTTTAAGTTCAAGTGACCTCAACTCCAAAAGTTGCGTTTCGCCCAGGTACGACAGTTGGGCTCATCATATATTCAGTCGCTCCAAACAGAAGTAGTTTTCTAATTATCTTCATCTACGTTATTATTTTGCTTCCAACAATGAAATTAATTTTTAAATAATTACATATGTAGAAATTTTATGGAAAAGGTATACTCATGATGAAAAGCCTTAATTGGCTTTTGCAAAATCACCTTCCAGTTATGGAGATATATTGCGTCACCGAATGTGAAATCTTATACACTTTTAAGAAGTTCAGTGAAAAAGTTATACAGGGCTTCAAAAATTATGCTAAAATGTTTTATATAACATTTCTGCTAAGATATTAGAAGAAGATTGGATTTCGATGACGTTTTCTTAAACGCACTTCAAAATTTCTCACACATATATATAGAATATATTAAGAAACTGAGAAATGTATCTGTATCGGAATTTTGGGCGAAAATTAGGTTTTTGAAAAATGAATGCTGATAGAAACAAAAAATCTTTTAAAAAAGGAATGTTGTCACAGTTTTGTAATTAATAAATATTTTGTGAATAAAAACGTGACAAACGATCCTCTTCAAAAAGAAGTACTTTTAGAGTAAACAAAAATGTTAATTACCTAGCTTACTATTATTTTCTTATCTACCACCAGTTATCCGTAATTAATCATTGAAAATTCTATTTTTAATTTTCAGATGTTTAGGAAGCAAAATCAGTGATTATTTTAATGGCAAAATAAACCTGACAGTTTAATAATGATTAAGGATTTTAAAAACCTTAAAACTAAAAATTTAAATATTCAATAATGAGATTCAATGAAACTTACAACTGGCTCCTTACTGTGATACGGGATCCGTCCATTATTTATTTAGCTATAATAATGAAGTTCCTTTACTATGTTACCTTAACATTTATAACAAATGAATTTATTTTGTTCTTGTTAATAAATCAATTTTATTTTTGAATTTGTGTTAGTTTTTATCCATTTAAAAGAGCCCAGTACTATTTGTTCTTTTTCAGTACTATTTTGTTTCAGTGTTCAGTACAATCGAAAAAAGTCGATTTCCATCACTATTGTGAAAAGTTAAAAGTTGGTGAGCTCTTGCTCTTGGTGAGCTCAGATCACTGGATTATTATCCACATTTTTCATTTCAGATATTTTTCTTTCAATTAAAATTTTTTCGCAAAAAAAATAAGCATAAAAGCTCCAATATTTTTGTTGTTTGTTCTTTTTTTAAACATGCGAATTTAAATGTCAAAAGTTTTGTATGTAAAAAGTTAAAAGTTGGTGAGCTCTTGCAGCTCCATCTGCAGTTCCTATTGCAGCTGCGTTGCGTTGTGTTCGTAACATTAGGCGTGTTTTTTTCCAAGCCCGAAGTAAATTGAATGAAAAAAACGATTTGAGGCTAACAAATTTACATGTTAAATGCAACAACAACTAAAGGCATGTTTTTTGCAAGCCCCGGGGGAATTGGATGAACAAAACGATGTCGGTGTTAAAAAAATTACATGTAAAATGCAACAACAACAAATCCCCTGCGGGCTTAGCCAATTCCAGAGAATTCTCGGGGCTTAGCTTAAGAAAAACTGTGTTACCAGCATGAATTACATACATGTTGTCGATAGTTTGTATGAAAACCCATGTTTTTTTCTGTGATGGCGTCGCTAATCCCCTTGTCGTTTTTTTCAACCAATTGCCCCCGGGATTGCAAAAAACACACCTTCATTCTCAATGGGATTAGCTAAACCTAGATAATTTTCGGGGATTAACTTAAACGCTTGAATTATATATTTGTTATCGATATTTTGTATGGAAACTCAATTTTGTTTTCTGTTATGGCGTAACTAATCCCCGATTTAGTTTTTTTTCAACCAATTCCCTCCGGGATTGGAAAAAAACACACCCATTCAATAAGTGTGTATTGAATTTTTTGACAGCTATTCAATTCAGCAGTCCCAGTTGCAACTCTTCTACATTGTGTTCAGGCAGTTATTGCAATATCTTTAAGTGCTATTGCAGGAGTAACTATCGTCGTCGTTAACTTAACGAGATCGCGTGTAAACGATATAATAGGCTTCGAGATATGAAATGATGTACATACATATGTATATAGGGAGCTTGTCGAAATCTTTTTTCTTCTTTTTTTCATTTATTATTGTAAAATGAAATACTGCTTAGTTAAAGCATATACATATAATATTTAGGGTTTTAATTTAATAGTTCAAATTTAATTTATATACATAACTTCTAACGAGTAAGATTATACGACCTAGACATGGACTTTAAATTGAATAAATAAACCTTAAAAGAGAGAACAAAACAATAATATGGTGAGGTAATAGTTTGAATGGTTAGAACTGTTTATATTGTTTTTTAAGGAACCTTTCTGAGAATAAAAGAAAATTAAAACAAAATAGAAAACTATTTTTGGTTAGAACATTTGGTATAGTCCAGTTCAGATGCAGGTGATTAAATAACATTAAATACCTAAGTTATTTTCCTCATAATCATGTTTCGTGTTGGTGCACATAACGGTATTTAAGAGTTTTAGTTTTTATTCATATACATATAAACCTGAACTGCCTAGGAAGAGTAGGAAGATATGATGGACAATTACAGTGAAATTTTAGATTTGTAGTTATGATAGCTCTTCGCGATAGCTAGAAAAATAGAAAATCTACAAATAAAAGTAAAAACCTAAAAATCGCGAAAGCAAAACAAAAGTAGAATTAATTAATGTTTGAGATCAAAGGACCATGGGCATTTTGGGTTGACTTTCAACATAACTCAACAATGATGAAACTTATGTCATATGAAAGCGCATAGAGAGCACTTTATTTCATTATATGGCAGCTAAATTGAAATCGAGCGCAAAAATTCTGTTTTGGGCATTTAAAAAAAAGTATTTAAAATGCAAACAAATATTTAAAAAAATGAAAACACTTATTTAAAAGTGTTTTATCTTTTCTGAAAGCCAGAAGTCTGTTACTTCATTTTTTTTTTTCAAAAAATTGAATAGCAAAAAGCGAAAACATATAAGCCCAGTTCCTTTACTTTGAAAGTCTGTGCATTTCTGTGAATTTCTACACCAAAGTCTGTCAAAGTTCATAAAAAAAAATGACGTGGAAATTCACACAAATGCACAGAGTTTTTAAGTAAAGGAACACACGTATAATTTCTAAAATATTCAAAATAATTGAATTTTGTTTTTTTGATTTATGGAAGTTTTTTTTTATTAGATTGACTAAAAAATTACATAATACCTATGGACCATTCATTCGTGGAATGTTTTTTTTAAGGCATTATTGTTTGTTAAAAATATGTTATGGGCATTTTGAAAATTATTTTGTTTTATGTCTTGACCCCAAACTCAAAATTAAAATAGTAATAACTTTTTATTAGTTGGTTTTGAAACAAAATTTTGTCACCATCCGATAGCTTTCTTTGATACGCAAATTTCTGCATATCAAACTTCATATTTTTAAAAAAGTGCTTTAAGCGCCGCCGCGCCGTTTTGATTGTTAACCACACACATTTGTTGTTTGTGAAACAAATTGTTTATTTTGTTATTGTTATATTTTATCATGTTTTTTTGTAGGTATTATATTAATGATGTGGCAAATAAGCAAACTCGTGTCTATATATGTACCTATTGATTTCACTAAATAATTTTCATCAGATTTTTCATCAAAAATATTGAGCAAGTCTTACTAGTGGTTTCTTTGTGAAATATTCCTTTCCATAAAGAAAAACCAGGTTATTCTACTGAATTTTTAAAAATTTCGTGCTGGGATGCTTAACGCGGAGTGTGTGCGAATGTGCATATCGGTGAAAAAGTGTATAGTTTAAACTTAAAATTCTTTTTTTTCTGTTTATCGCGTTGTTGAGCATTTTTCAAACGAAACGCGAATTTAAGAATTAACAATAACTGATTAGTTTCCTTTGTTTGGTGTTTTTTTTCTATTTTTTCGAGGTTCGCTATTCACTTTTAAGGCCCATTCACATGAAAGCGACAAACGACCGACGAATAAAAGAACAAATGGGATTTAAAACATTTAATAAGCCTAAGTTCTTCACATAAACTAGAAAAAAAACGACAGAAAACTTATTTAAATTAATGTTAAGATACTAAAATTTGCGTTTTTATTTCTAAAATAAGAGAAATTTGAGAAAATAAATTGGTCGTCGCGAATTGCAATCTGTTCGTGATCAAAAGTCGCGTATAAATACAGCAGGTAAGATGGAATTAGAAAAGCTGCGGCCTTTGACCGAGTTGGGATAGAATTGCAAAATGAAATTGAGTTAAAAATTCCCAAAAAAATACATACATACATAGGTAGTCGAAATTCTTGCAAAGAATGGAAAGTTGAACGATTTGAAGAAATCGGAAGATAAAAAAACCAAGACTGTGTTTCTCACAGATATGTTTATATAAGGTGCACAAAGAAATTGAAAACGTGTACCTATAACCTTTTTGCAGATCATCATTTTTAAGAATAAAAAAACATATTTGTGTGCATATATTTATTTAATATATCTTATTAAATAAAAAAATAAGAGCATCGCCCCTAAAGAAACGTATGCTCTACATAGAGCAATTTTTTTTGTATAAAACATTTACTGTAGTCTATCTGCACTCCTAAAAAAATATAACTTTAAAAGTTTAGAAACCCAGTTAAAAACAATATAACGATGTTCAATTCAAAAAAAGTAACGGACAACACCCCTTGAAAAACTTGCCCTCAACATTTTGGTGTTTAAAATTTTCCAATACCATTGATACATATCGAAATCTGCAAGTCTAAAAGAAAGAAAAACTTCGGATGCAGCGATCTTCAACTTCATGCCTGAAGACACTTTCGTTAAGTCATAAGTGACATTATGGGTATGGTATGTTTCGCAAGAATTGTCTGGCAAACTAACGTTTCGCGGGGGTTCATTTCGCCGCTTTTCGTTTCGCATTTTTTTTTGTTTAGCATTTTGATAATTTTTATTTTACGTTTTGCAATTAAGTTTCGTTTTTTTTTTTTAAATCCTTTTACATTTTTCATTTCGCAATTTTCATTTAGTTTTTAGTTCGGATATGGATTTTTGAATCTCCGCAATTTTTTATTTGGCATTTTGTTGTTTTGCTTTTTTTATTTGGCAATTTATTATTTCGCTTTTTTTAGTAGGCATTTTATTGTTTCGTTTTTTATTTGGCAATCAATTGTTTTACAACTTTTTCGCTTCCATTAAATGTCTTAAAATTTCGCGGAAAAGCCAACAAATTGCAAAACAATTGAATGTCGAATAAAAAAAGCGAAACTACATAATGCAAAATAGAGAATATAGAAAATGAATAAACCTACTAAAATAATTAAATGTCAAGTTTTTATTAAAAATTGACTTTTCAGGAGGAAAATGTGAAAATACTATAAGCGAAAGAAAACTGATATGAAAAATACTCAAAAAATTACATTATTATTAATTATCAAAACAACTGAAAGGCGAAATTATCTATCAGCGAAATAATAAATCGGCGCGCCGTTATTTCGCCAAAAAAAAACTATAGGCCAAAATATATCAAACAACGTAACAAAAAAAATGAAAAAACAAATTGCCAATGATTTTTGAGAATTGATTGAAAATATTTTTGAAAAAAGCGAAATAAAAACGCTGAATGTTAATTGCGTAAACCAACGAAAAACCAAATGAGTAAAAACAAAACTTAAATTGCCAATTAAGGATTGCTAAGTTAACGAAATATTTAACGACTAAAGCGAAACAAAGAAATGCCAAATGAATTTTGCTTCTCAAGGTACAAAACCAAATATTTTTGTATTAAAAAGTGTTATTTAGCAAAACTTTTACTTTAACCGCTATGACTTGCGCGAATTTTAAGATATTACATATATTATTTTTTTTTAAACTTCAGTTGATACAAAAATTTTCTAACATCAATCATTACCATGGTCCTGTTTTTACGTGTAACATCTCATGTCAAACGTTAAGTTGAAATTTTAATTCCTTTAAATCGTAGAAGACACAATTTTTTCCCCAACAGAATCTATGAAATAATCTTCTATAAAGCAATAGCCTTAGATTTCACTATTTATAAAAATAATGGACAGTATATTGTTAAGAATTTAAAGCTTAAATTTTATGTTTCGTTTTGTTAATGAGCAGTGAAGAATGCAATTGAAAAGCTGCAACTCGGATTACGAAAAATAAATATGTAGGTATACAGATAGATAGTTTGCAATTTTCTAAAAGCCAAATAGTGACTATAACTTTAAAAGTTATAATCAAAAAGTTATGGTTGCAAAGAGTATTTACTTTTCAAGGATGTCAATAAAAATAACTATAACGAAACTCATACAAAAAGTAAATATAAATAAATGAAGGAAAACCCACAATCTTTTCAAGAACAAATTAAATTGATGTTAATAGTATATATAGTATTTTACTCAACTTTTTTATTTGCAAGAACTTCGCGAAATCTTTATCTTTATATCTCTAGTCCATCAAATAGAGATTATTTGGTCAATAGCAATTTAGGTCCTAAAATAAATACCCATTATTTCAAGATGTTGCCCAGATGACAGATTATTAAACCAGAAGGAAGTAAACAGGAAAGGATGGTTGTGGGACACATCTTATCTTGTGTAGATTTCCGTCAGAAGTATAAGATATATTATATACGAAGTTGGTTATATTTATGTAGAAAAATGTTATCTTTTAAAAAAGAATATGGAAAAAAGATATTTTATGAGGATGATGGAGAAACTCACTGCATATACTTGTCCTACTTTAAAATGCTATTTATATTCTCTAACTATACATATGTATTACCTAGGTAGGTCTTATATGTATGAGGCAGAATGAAGAGAAGGTTTTATTTTTCCTCTTTAATCTTTTTAGGAATACAAATGGTCAAAGGTTTTTCATTCAAATATCTTTCATTATTTAGGATGGATATATTATAGAAAAGGACCATTAAGGCATAATCTCCTGCATACGTTTTTTATATTTGAATGATTGAACAAATTAAATCGGATTTCTTACATATAATATGTAGTCGTATCAAGGAACTTGACTTGTAGGATAAATTTCTGATTTATATATTTTTTCTTTATTATGTTCATGGTATCTGTATATATGACCACTGAGCAGTCTTATACATGGGCAGTCTGTAACTTGATTTATTGTATTATACTATTATTATCCTTCAAAGTATTTCATTGATACATGGATTTAATATAAATATTTTTGGATCATTTAATAACGAGATATGATATAGGATGGCATTTTGAAGAAAAAAAAATATGAAAACGAAACAAGTGCTATATCATTTCTTATAGTTCCAAACATTAAACTAATTTCTTTCTAGTACAGGGTGGATTAAAATATTATTGTTCCTCAAAGACTAAATATGTAAAAATTATTATTTCCCCTCCAAGCGATTTCCCCATTTCACGTCTTTAATTTTTATGGATTCATTTCAATTCCTATTGTTTGGAGAGAAAATGTGTTAAAGAAAAAGTATTCCGCTTGCAATTTTGACCATATTTCATATTTCATTCAAAGAAAAAGTGGCTGGGGTGCCAGAAGAAAGTGTTTTAGGTCCAATTTTGTACCTTCTATTTACACGCTATATACTTTAAGCAGAAGCCACTTTTTCTGAAGACATACATCGCAATACTTGTAGTAAGCAAAACGAATAACAAAGCTAAAATTATTAAATTATAAAAAGACTCCTGATTATTTCAAGTAGTAAAAAAAACATACAGCTCAACGATTTAATAGATTACCTTTATTTGTTAATACAGCTCGAGTTTCGTTTGTAAACGGGTCAAAATATCTCGCAATTGACGCGAATTTAAAATGAAAAAAGTACGTAAAAAAGAAATGAAATGCTAATTAAATAGTAAATAAACTCAGTGAAATATACCTACTGATACTCGGGAAACACTCTAAACTCAATTTAAAAAATCATGCTGATCTTACACAGGCGCATGTACTTACTCGAAATTCTGTCTGAACTTACAGATTTTTAAAATGAAGTAGATTTCAATATTTTGGTTATGGTGCAAAGTAAGAAGTAGATTTTAAATTTTTTTGAAAAAATAGAAGTAGATCTACTTCAATTGAAGTAAAGCGGTAGCACTGGACTTCATCAGTTTTCTTATAATTTTGCAATCGGACGCTTCTGAATAGTTTAAAAAATGTTGCTTTTATGTTGTGTTTCTCAGTTCTTTAATATTTTTAAATTTAAATGTAGATCTATTATAGTTGTAAACCACAAGAGCAAGTTCATGATCATAAAATAGCGATTATTGGAAAATCTTAAGCAGGTATTCACCATTCATAACGTTTAATAATTGTCTGCATATTTTGTACATCATTTTTGGTCAACAAATTCCCCTTACTTCATTACTGCACTTTACTGATATTGATTTTAACTTGTGTAATTAAACTGAGGTATGATTGATAATATTTGCTTTTATTCACTTAAAAAAGAAAAACCAAAAGAATGATTTATTGATTTATAAGAATGCATGAACATAACGATGTGTGATTCATAAATGAGAATATTATTTTTTTCGATGTACCTACATACAAATTTGGACATAGTCAATGTGTATACATAAGCGTGGCTCCAAACTTTGATGGGGAGGGAGTTAATGGGGATGATGCTAGTGAAGTAGTTAACTTGGAATCAATGGAATTCTACAATGTTTTCACCAAACCTCGGAATCCGCCAAAATGATTACGAAATCATTTTGATTCGGTTAGAATAGAACACAATATTGAAATTGGGGAATAATTGATTTTTTGGATTTAAACATTTAAATAAACCAACATTTTAAAATGATTGCTTTGACCTTTTCTCAATTTTTAAGTTTTGGTTCGGGTGATCTTGATGGTCAGTTTTTTGAGCTACTTTGTTCTGGTATACTGCATAAGGGAATTTTAAAATAAGAATGAAATTAAATTTTGTTAAACTGGAATATATAGGTACTTACCTACTAGAAAGACTAACCCTGATCGTATAAGCATCGTGACCCCCCCCCCCCCCACAGATTCAGGCTTTGATTTAAGTGAAAATTGATTCAATAAATTCGATTTCTGTTAATGTGGTTTTCGAAGGCATATTCAAAAAATGAAATATTACAATAGCCATAACAAAGAAAAATATTAATGACCCGAAATAAATTAAAATGAACAAACGGAAAAAAATATTTAATTAAAATTAACTTTTTGTGTGTATATAAATTGGCGAAAGTTGTACACGTACAGTTTTTAATCAGTTTCAGTATTTTGTACCTACTGGATGTAAAACACACAAGAACACACGAATAGCACATCGAAGGAATAAACATTAAATGGCTTCTATTCGAAGCCCTTTTTATTTGAGGTAAAAACATGAGTTGTGAAATTCTAAGATATAGATTTTTTAGGAGTTAGCAACGTTGAAAGGTGACTTATTAGTTAAAAAGGCATATAATAAACGCGTGCAGAGATTAAGTGATATAGGGCTTGTGGAACTCTTTCAAAACGGAGATGGAATTCAAACTGGAGCCGTTAAAATATTGAGTATTAAAATTCTAAGTTTCTTACCCAATACAACGTAGTTGCAATCGAAGCCTGACGAGTACGATAAATTTTAAATTTTCACGTGCATAAAGCAATTAGCCGTTTTGACGTTTCAAATTGTAAGAAAAAAAAAAGAAATGAAATGCGCCGTAAAAAAATATATTATTATTGTAGCTGTCAGTGCTTATTTGTGTCGCGAAAGAAATTACAAAATAAAAAAAAATATCGGAAATAAAAAAGTGGGTAGGTACCATTTTGTTTTTTTTTTTTTCTTTAAGCCTAGTACTCACCTCCCGTGAAATGAAAAACAAAAACGTTTCAAAATACACGTTAAAATTCAATACGAACCCATAAATAATTCTTCACATGAATATTTGATACACAGTTTTAAATTTCTAATAGTACCCACTATTCACTTTTGTATGAACATTTTATTTCCAGTCGAACTGAGTACTATAGGCTTTAAACAAAAAAAAATTAATAAAAGTCAAAAGTACTATGATGAAACAGATATTTTTTAATCTTCGCAATACTATTTCAGGAATGTGAATTCTTTATCAAAAACTTGAAATGCTGTTTCCTAAAATCTCTTTTGTCATTACAGTTCGAAAGTTTAATCCAAATCGTTAGAGCTGTTTTCGAACAAAATTGAAAAAATCGAAATTATGGCAGTTTTTCGTGACCTAAAATAAAAATTCGAATTTTCCCGTTAAGACACTATAGTTCAAATTATATAGTGGACGCACAGAAGCACGGACGCACAGGTATACAGACCGACGGACTGTTTGACGAAACTGGGTACCAAAATGTACAAGAGCATGTTCATGCGACCCCGTTTTGCCTCGTCCATTTTATTTATTATGATACATATTAACATGTGAAATTATAAACTTTTTAAAAGCAGAAACTAAGTGCTAACACTTCATTTGACGAACCGTGCAAAGACCACCCACAACCCTCATCAAAAATACAAATTATATTTCAATGATTATATGCAATAAAAGATTTGTTATATGGAAATCTGACACTTTCATAACAATATATGTATATATTTATAGCATACAACAACAACTTTTCATACAGATTATATTTGTTACGAAAAAACTTATGGCTTACTAATTCTTCAAACGTCAACCGCTTGAGTAGACAATTAAATTCGATAATAATACTCCGTAGCATAAAACAAAATTATTCAAGGCATGTTTCTTAATATTTTTGCCTCTGATTCATCTTCATGAACTTAATATGTTTTAGCTTAACGTCGAGGTTCAATAATAATATAATATTTATATGTATATACTGAAACATGCTTAACTTTATTATTGTTGTTATTTTTGCCTCCTTGCTAATGAGCAAAACTCCCTTATTTCACGAATGGTTTATTGTTGTAAGTGTTTCGAATTCCAGAAGATAGCACCGCACTAAATCTGTGCGTCAATAAGCTAAGCATTAGCATTCTTAAAGTGATTCCACTTCATGTGACACAAAATTAAAGACTTCTTTATAGTATTTTTGATGGAGCTTCGTCGATGGGACGAGTGTGTCTTGCCACGTCGCGTCATATAAATGAGACAGTTCATGTCCTCGTCCTTGGCCTACGGTTGTTGAAGAATAAAATAAGACTCAATCACTTCTTGGGTGGTGAATCCTTGTGATATACATTCGATTTTTTTTTTTTCATTTCTAGTTCAGTGAACTGTTTCAAGGCAGAGTGCGGTAAAGGAAATCGTGTAAGTATATAATACCAACGCTTGGTAGTGAAGTGAAGATGATGGATATGGTATTTGAAAATTATACCGAAAGTCAACACTCAAGTTCTTAAGAAGATGAAAAAAAATTAACTTTTTGTGGTTATGTTGGTTTACAGATTTTGATTTGGAAGCAAAAATATATTTATTTAGAAAGTTGTGTGAGGGAAAATGTAAGCATTATAAATGATAATCACGGTAGCGAGTAAAAAATAAAATCTATGAAAGATTAGAAACCGCATATTTGAATACTTCAAGAGGTTTTGAATTGTTAAAATTAATGAGTAAGTATTAGCTATTGTTTTTGTGAGTAGGTAATAATAATATCACCTCCAATTGGTACAAAACCTAGTAATTATTTACCGGTAAAAAGCAGTCATTGCCAATCCAGCCACAATGTCAATATTGAAACTTTTATTTAATTGTGAAATTATAGTAAAAACATTGTTTTAAAATTTGTGGAAAAAATTGCCCAATCCCCTAAATGAAGATCAAATTTAGGTGTGAAACTTTCAATAAGAAAACTACGGTACTTAGACAAAAATTGATATGTACCCGCCTGAACCCACAGTACACAAATCTAAGGTAATATCATTGAATGATCATTCAATGGTAATATATTGCTCAGGTTGTTAAAGCTGAAAGTGTCAAAAAATTAATAATGGCTGTACGAGTGCCCACAGGAACTCAATACGCATCATTATAGAAACAAAACAAAATATTGAAATTTGACAAGTAAAAGGGCACTGGATCAACCATTTTCCCACAATATTACATCGATATTAACAGATGCGTATACTGTGACCAATCATGAGTCCCGGTACTTAAATAATTTTAAAATTATCTAGAGTTAAGATACGAAATTTGCAAAATATGTTACTTCGGAAATTCTCTAATTTACCGTTATTTTATAGCAACATTGGTCTTAATCAGAACAATTTAGTTATCATGACTCATTCCCGACTTTTGTCAGCAGTTTTCTTCGAAAACAGTAACTTTGGTGGCTCGCTTCGAGGGTTCTAAGGATTTTAATGTTTTCTTTGGGTCCTCCGTCCCACTTCTTCTTATTCCTTATTTTTGACTTTATTTCACATCATCTTCATATGCAAGTCCTTAACTCATTTAATCCTGAATAATTCAGAATCGAATCATAATTGTTCTATTATTTATACAGACAATAAATGACGCATTCAGTCGAATAAAATTGGATGACGCATCAAAATACATTGCCATTTGTCATCATCAAATAAAAGATCCACACGAAAAGAATCTTATCCACATAACTAATTGTCCAGCAAAAGAAATAATCATAGATTTGCATGTGTACATAATGTATGCTCATATATTGTCGAAGCAACTTACGAAGGATTTGTACTTATTTAAAATTCTGAAAATATCTTGGAATATAATCTAGATTAAGACTTTCTGGAACGAGAAAGGCTGTTGGAAAAACACTCTTACCAAATTTAAAAAAACAAAAAAAACTCGAAAATCAATTTTTATAGATCGAAACCATAAATTATATAATAAAAATAAATTGCATCTATTATTATTTATTATATATATGTACACGAATGTATTATAGAATTTATTGTTCGTTCAAGGAAATAAAACCCAACAGAACCTTTTCTATAAATTAAAATTTATTGAAGAAATGAAATATCATAGTTTATAAATTTTATTTTAATAATAAACATAGCTGTCACAAGGTCGCTTTGCTGCCTGCTGGGCGTAAATTTCAACTTAAGGCAAAATGGCGAAAGGGCCATAACAGCATTACATAGTACGAAAAATGTATCGGGGCACGGTTTCAAAAAAAAAAAAACAATATGTTTACGTTTTTCTTATTTCCATTTTTTACTTCAAATGAAGAGAATTTTGAAAAAATAGGGAAATTGCTCCAAATGGAGGAAAATTGGCACAAGTTTTAATTCTGTGACAATAGGTAAATGAATAGAGAAAATTATTTTTTCAAATTTTTTATGTATTTTATTTTTATTAATATATAGATAAAAGAATTTGAATTTTTATCATATGGCACGAAAATGGCACGGATATATTTTATAAGTGGCAACGCTGGTCCACATAGCTTTAAAATCCCAAATTAAATATTTTTCCACTTTATTTCAAAAGTGTAAATTAAACAACATAATACAAATAAATTGTGTATATTGTTCTCAATTTGAAATATGATTCGAGAATTACTTCCAATCTTATGTATATGGCTTTTCAACCAATTATAATAAATCACAAAATTTGTAAAATTTAAACCAAAATCCTCTTACGAACTAAAAGTAAGATTTAGTAATAATTGAATTTAAACTTACTTAACTTTGATATGTATACCAAAAAATACAACAAACACATGCTAGCATTAATGGTTATTGGACTTCAATCCTTCATGGAATCTGTAATACGAAAAAGGGTTAAGTTTGTTCTTTATTATAAGGACAAAATAGAAAAACAAATATATAAATTCCATTAACCATATATTTATATACATTATTTCTTCTTTATTTTTTAGGAATTTTATATGCTAGTACCTTGAATTATTCATAAATTTTTAAATTTTTAGAAAAAACCAGATGGGTCAAAAAACTGTGGTTCAATAGTTCAAGGACCAAAACAAAACAACTTAACAAAACAAGGAAAGAGAATAATTAAAAAACTTCAAGGCATTTAACCCTTTCGGGTAAAATGCGTTATGTGTTATTTTATTTTATTCATATAAATTTCCATTGTTCTCAGCACAGAATTCCGACGCACGTTTCAAATTTGACATTTAAAGAGGGAAAACAAAAGTGAGAAGAAATTTCTACAATTATTATGTACAATGTATTTATTCATATGTTATGTAATATATGGATACAAATCGTCGCTACAATGCAGAACTAGTCTAAGTCCAAAATTTCAAAATGAGTTTTTTTTTTACATCATAAGGAAACTTGTTGTGTTCCGCGCATTTTCTACATATTATGAATATTCCTACGTGCAGTAATTCCTTCAGAATTTAAATAATAGAATAAAATCATAATGTTGAAAGTCAGCATTTTACGCACTAAGGTTCTTCTTGAAAATTTTTGAAAATGTGACTTAGACTAGTTCTGAATTGTAGCGACGAAATATTGAAGTGCAAACAAAAATAATGCAACCAAAATAATAATAATATGAAAGAATAAAAAATATGAAGTAAATATTCCGGCGACCGAGGGGTTCGCTCGGTTAAATAACACTGAGTAAGATCTGTTTAATAAATAAGATTGAAGCCACAAAACAAAGTTTTCGCTTAAACCAAGCTTTCTTAGCTTTTTTAGCAAGATCGTATGCGAGAATTTATCAAATGCCTTACTAAAGTAAAGACACTGTCTATGTATTTCTAACTTTTTCTTGAATGTATCAATACAAACTTCAGTAAACTCTATTAGAAAGGTAATAGTAGAGCGACCTTTTGTGAAACCATGTTGATTCGGGACAATGACAAATTTATCAAAGAAACTGAGACATTCACAAATAAGAGCTTCGAAAAGTTTTGGAATAACTGATAGTCTAGCTTTATTTCTATAATTTTGAATTCATTTATCACCTTTTTATGTAGAGGGATTATAAAATAATTTTTCCAAACGCAAGGAAATTGACAAGAAGAGCATTTAAAACAGAGGACAGCGGTAGCGGTAGCGAAAGTTTTTTAAAATGATGGGAGGTATACCATCTGGCCCTGGTATACAATTCTCGTCAAGATTAGATATAAACTTAGCAATGTTGTCAGAGTTAACATTGAAGTTTATACCAGTCAAGTAAGAAAAGGTTTTCAAATAGCCAAAATTTTGACTATTTTCGTTAAAGATATCACAGTTTGAAGTATCACAGTTTGAATTATCACAGATGTTAGTATCACAGTTGAAGGCACTTTGAAAAAAGTCTGAAAAAAGTTGTGTAATAACACGAGGGTTATGACTAGATATTCCATTTGACTTAAGAACAGGCGGATATGGACAAGACTTCCTTTTGCTATTTATAAATTTCCAAAAGCATTTCGGGATTCATTTTAAGATCTCTTTGTACCTTCTGCAGATAGTTCAAATATTTAAAACTTGAAATTCTATTGAAATTATCACGAGCATGACAAAAATTATCAAAGTCAGCTTTACTTCGAGATAGTTAGTAAATTGACCTTAACTTGTTTTTAAGATTTAAGGCTTTTAATTTCACTATCGTACCAATCTGGAATTTTATAAAACATTATAAAATTCAAAAGACCATAGTGTTAACATTTAAACATTTATTGAGATATGACAAATCTTCTGATAACAGGTTATTTAGTTTGTTTAAATCTGTCTTTTTAAATTAAATGTGTAAAAGTTTTCATTAGGATTATAAAGAAAATCAGAATTTAATAAAAAAGAAAAAGTTAAAGATGGATGATGGCTGTCCTCAGTTACTAAGGGATCGATTGATTTTTCCACTACAATATCTTCATCACAGGTTGCGAAAATAAGATCAAGGATCTTTCCATTGCAGTTATAAATGTCGTTAAATTGGCGTAGTCCAAGTGGGGTTAAATCGTCAATAAGTTTTGAGTTATCAGATTTAAGATGCCCAGTTGGCATCATAATATTATATTCAGGACATCTCAACCAAGTAATATTGCTTAAAATAAAATCACCAAGGTAGATTATTTCATCATTATATTCTAATAATTCATTTATATAGCTTATGAATTCGAAGGCTTTATTATAAACATCGTAAGGACTCCCAGGAACAATATATATGGTTATCAAATAGACGGTTTTGTTATTTTAGGTTATATTTATGCAAAGAAATTCATTTTCGTAATTTACTTACATTAATGTGTGAAAGCAATAAATAATTACAAATAACAAACTATTATTAATTTTCTTCAAACTATTGCCTTAATTCTAGGTTATTGTCATCTACATTCACCTATTCTTAAGCTTCAAAAGCAAAAGGCAACTGACTATTTTTTTCTATTTTTCTATGAAAATGTAAGGAATCATTGAAATTACTTCTACTAAAAGAAGATAAAAGAATTTACTGACAAAAGAGTTTTCATGCAAAAAGAAAAGTGAGAGCATTGAGTTCAAACACCTTCATACATTCCATTCATTGAAAGGAAATGAAATTACTGCGACTTTGCATTGATATTCCATGCGAATGCAGGCGATAGAAAGGTAAAGAACGAGTGAAAAGTTAATTAAGATTCCGCTACTCGGTCATTGCGCTGGTTGGTTTGGTATATGTAGATTGGAGATGTGTAGGTAGATGCACTTCACAGTAGTGTGGTGTGTTGGTTGAAGCATCTTTGACTCACTGCAAATTGCACTTCCATTAAACGTTATATTGTTGTAATATAACTCGTGTAAGAGAGTTGGCGATGGCACAACATGGATGGCGGTATGAAAAAGGAAATTGATCCTGCTTTTGTGGTTGTTGGTTTTACTAAGATGTTAATTTTTCTTTGTTAACGGAAGAAGTAGCAATTAGTTTTGTTTGTTTGCGCTACAACATAAAGCTCCTGGGGAAAGAAAGATTTGTTGGCATTATTTCCGTTGTTTATACCTACCCAATAGCAATTTTTTTTGTAAAATGTTTTATACGTGGGTAAATTATAAAATGCCACCACAGTTTTGGGTTTTTAAAAAAGATATATATTTTATTGAACCTTTCTGGTTAAATGTTGGGTGAAGACTAACTACAATATTTCCGAATGAAATATTCTTGCATTGTTTCATGTGCTGTGTCATGATTTCTTCTTATCATCATCTCTTCTGTGGTGGTCTCTTCTTTATTAAAATTTGTTGTTTATTTATTTTGGGGTTTCCGTCTATATGTGGGAGAACATCAACGGATCCGTTGTGTTTGCTGCCGTTATACACTGCCGCTCATCTGAATAGGTTCAAATTTTTGTTCACCTTACTGTTAGCCTCTCTTCATATATATTGCAATGAAACATCTTTGTTATATATGTAATGAAAGAGCATCATTATACGCTTAGTTTGTGAGACAAAATGTTGTCTTAAAGCTTACCGTTATTCTGAAACGCTAGCTATAAAAAATGTATCCGTAGAAGTGAACATATTTTTTGGCTCAACTGAATAGGTTCAACAGCAAAAACTTTAGTTTACGTTGAGCTGCGTCGGTCAATTTTACTTAAAATTTTGTCTGTCAATAAACCTAATTGTGTTTTACCTGTTAACGTCGAATAAGGTCTTAACCAGCGATGCATCGCGAAAAAACTAACAGAAGTCAAAATGTAGTGAACAGTTATTTGCGAAACGTCGAAAAGTATGGACAAAATATATAAGGTAGAAGTTTTACGGCCACATCAAGAGCCAATAGACTTGCAATTATCAAAACAGCTTCCGATTCTCATGATTCCTCGTCAAAAATCAAGATAAAATCGATGTAACATGTAGTTTAGCGACGATAAAAAGGGTTATCAAAAGTGCCAAACATTTGAAAAGAAAAAAAAAACTGAAAAAACCACCACTTATCCAGAAAAGAAATTCTTCTCCAATTTAGCAAAAAATACATGTCGTGGAAGTTGGAGATGACACTACCTTCAAAGCTATGCAGACGGTTTAAATAATGCTCCTAATTAAAGCCAGCGGGGCCCTCTAAGTTAAACTTTTTTTCATCTCGGAAAATCACTTGTTGCCACTCCGACTTCCACGACATGTATTTGTTTCTAAATTGGAGAAGAATTTCTTTTCTGGATTCGTTAAGTGGTGGTTTTTTCAGTTTTTTTTTTTCTTTTCAAATGTTTGGCACTTTTGATAACCCTTTTTATCGTCGCTAAACTACATGTTACATCGATTTTATCTTGATTTTTGACGAGGAATCATGAGAATCGGAAGCTGTTCTGATAATTGCAAGTCTATTGGCTCTTGATGTGGCCGTAAAACTTCTACCTTTTATATTTTGTCCATACTTTTCCACGTTTTGCAAATAACTGTTCACTACATTTTGACTTCTGTTAGTTTTTTCGAGATGCTTCGCTGTTTTAGGCCTTATTCTCGAAATGCTTCTGTTTTGCCCTTTTCCGCCTCGCTTAATGATTTTTCGTGACCCATTTTCGACGTTAACAGGTAAAACACAATTAGGTTTATTGACAGACAAAATTTTGAGTAAAATTGACCGACGCAGCTCAACGTAAACTAAAATTTTTGCTGCTGAACCTATTCAATTGAACCAAAAAATATGTTCACTTCTACGGATACATTTTTTCTAGCTAGCGTTTCAGAATAACGGTGAGCTTTAAGACAACATTTTGTCTCTCAAACTAAGCGTATAATGATGCTCTTTCATTACATATATAACAAAGATGTTTCATTGCAATATATATGAAGAGAGGCTAACAGTATAAGGTGAACAACAATTTGAACCTATTCAGATGAGCGGCAGTGTATGGTGGATGGGAAGCTCAAGTGTAACTGGTATGACGGTTTTTCTGTTTAAATTATAAAGTCTCACATTTTACCTAATGACTAAAGTTTACAATTTCCTTAAAATGTTCTCGATTTTGCATGTTTGTTATCATAGATGTTCTTTAAAAGAGAAATAAAGAGAAAAGACAACACGAATAATGCTTACAAATAGAGGGTTTAACATTTTGATAAAATTATTAAAAAACTTTTTTGTTTTACTTCTCAAAAGACGAGTTTATTTCATAACCATTTATAACTAAGAATAAAAATAATTGATAGTTTTTGATTTTTTTTGGAGATTTTACAAACAACTGAAGTTGAGTATATTGATTTTATTGCTGACAATAAAGATATTTTATTATTATTTATTGTATTATTCATACTTGAATGTCAGTTTATTAGACTTGACCATTCTTTATTCCGTCAATTTCATTGAATTTCTGAACAACAACAACAACTTAAAGGTGCTACCACCAATGGTATACGAATTAATTTATAATTCGTTTTAATTAATTATTTGGCTGGAGATATAGCTATTTCAAGGGGTGCCAAGCGCTATCATCAGTCTCCTTATTAGTGGTGCTGAGCTTTAATCCAATTTTATTATGAAAAACTTTCTGCACACCATGAGATTCGAACCCACGCATATCAGATTTGCTCAGTCTTAGAAGTCGTATGCACTACGCATTCCACTACTTTAGACCACTGACGTCACAGGTCGAGATGTGTATCGTTTGTTTATCAAATGCATTTGGAGCATCAGCATTTTTCTAAGCGCCTTCAAGTATGCTGTCTTGTTCCGCCTCCATTTTTCTCCATACCTTATTTCAATAAAGATATTTTATCGAACTCAATACTAAAAAATAAGATTTTTCTTTTAATATTTTGAAATAATTTGTATAGGTCCGCTTTATTACCAAATATACCTACATTCTCAAAATTCAATAAAATATTAATTTGTATAAATTTGTGCATATAGTATCTTACCTACAGGCTACATACTATTGGCTATCTATATTTAAGTTCATTCGAGAAATGAAGATATGACAAGTTTGATTGATTACAATCTCAAGAGACAGCGCTTAACCCAATAAATATATCCTTACAGAGTATCAGCACGTATATAACAATAGAACATAATCATTTGAAACATATTTCGTCTACATACTTATTAGTTATTATCAAGAGAAGGAATTTGATTTATAGTATGCTGTTTTTTTTATTATATGGAGTGGGCAGGTGAAAATAATAATACCAGAGGGTTTAATGGGGTATTTTCTAAAGATTGATGATGAACCTGCAAATAATACATGAACATGATTATTAAAGATATAATATTTCGTGGTCCAATATATCTATTGCTGGGGGTAAGAAAAATGTTAAATTAAGATGAAACTTATATAGATAGGCACTTTATTACGATGATGATTTTGTATAGTAAAATTTACAGTATTATACACTGTCATCTTTTGTTTTCACCTTCACAAAAAAATAATAATGCGAAATATTTACCACGCCCACTTTTGAGGGCGTTTGTGACAAACATTTTATTTATTAAATCTTTTCCTAAAAAAATGAGCAACAGAATGTGTAGAAAATGCTTTTTTTTAACAAGCAACCCCACAAAGTTTTTTGCCACAGCCACTTGTTGGGGGTGTATCATGAAAAATCGTTGAAAAATATGTATTTTTAAATTGGGTGCATTTGAAGGTTCGCAGGTATTAGCAGCTAATTTTTTCTGTATTCGATACTTAACGGTTCTATGTATAGTATGTACTATGTGTCCGACCGGGAAAGACCAGGGAACATTAACATTTTTCTAGTTAAATTTTGAATTTAAAAATTGGTAAAAAAAAATTACAACTATCTTAATTTTTTTTTTTCAAAATTTAATTTTTTTTTATATGTCCAATAGAGAAAAAATAACAAAAAAAGTCAAAAAAATCATATAAATAAAAATAATCGTCTTTGAAGAATGGTCGTTTTTTGCTTCAAAATCAGTGAAGTTTCGTTTATCAACTTTTGAGCTCAAAATTTTATATTTACAAACTGATTTCATAAAAAAAAATCCTGATCCTAATGCTTCAAATATTACTTAATCAAACTACAATGACAAAAATCTAAATATTTAAAAGTCAATAAAATGATTTTTGTCCGCCCCTGAACCACTGTGGCCCGGGGCAAAAAATTTCCAGATTTAATGATTAGAAATTCAAACCTTCATCATAAAATGTATATGTAAGATGAACTGAACTTAATAAGGCCCTCACTAGTCGAAAACTATTTTGAATCAATATGATTTCTCATTTTATTTCAATATGGTAGATTTTTCAAAATAAAAATTTTTGGGCCTGATTTCGAAACTTACTTAACTAATTATTTAAAAGAGCAGACAAACAGATTTACAAAAAGTGGGGGTAGTAGTTGGTGTATTTTTCTCGTTAATAACAACAAACTCTGAAAATTACATACAATTCGATTAACCAAGATATAAAAAAAGTGGGCGTGGACAGCCAGTCGATTTAGCTAGAACTATTGCTCAAAACGTTTTCTCGCTAATACCGACAAAATGTGGAAATTTTTTCTAAATCTGTAGCGTCGATTCTGAGAAAGTGGGCATGACATTGGCTGGATTTTACTAAGACAAACTCTAAAAATGTCAACTAAATCGTACAAGCCGTTCCTATTTTGGCAAACCTCACTGATACCACATAAGTCACAACAACCACAAGGTAAGGTAAAATAGATTTTTTTTTAAATTTTTTCGAGGTTTTCGTATTTTGGTAGCACAATAAAATATACTTCATCGAAAATGCGTTTAGGAAAAGTTTAAATGTATTCATTAATTTAATCAAGCTAATTGATTTTAACTTGGCCAAGAACAAAAAACTCAAAGGCAATTAAAACTTTTTACGATTTAAACGTGAACAGAAAAACGAATTTATTGAATTTATCAGCAATTCAATTTGAATGGGTTTTAATTAAAAAGAGTGATGGATACAATGATGGTATGTGATAAAGATAACGTCGTTTGAAATTTAATTGCATTTGCGATATAATTTTTGTGGGGTTTTTTAACTTATTAGATTTAGAATTAGAAAAAAAAATATTATATGAACGTTGGTTAGGGCCTAGGGGTCATTTGACGGAATTTTAGTTCACATTTAATTTTTTGACAAAATTTCATATTTTAAATTGCAATTTTGTACTCGAAATGATCAATATGCAGATAAATTTAAAGACCGAAAGAAAATTTTTGGAACTACAAATATTGCTTATCGACTAAAATTTATTTTGATAATTGTGTAGTATATAAGATTTGTGCCCAAACGACTGGAACCCAAAAAAAAATATAGAAATGGAACCTGCATTGCTGGGTAAACTGTTAACACTTGAACTTACTTTAAGACGTACTGTCAATATAGACATACATTGATTGTTGAATAATCAGCTGCATTTCTTCCTTTCAACAATTCAATCTTGTAATACTCGAAATTCTTGGAATTCCCATCATTTGAACCAAATTTTGGCCGTACATATTGTCATAATTGACAATCTATGCACTACACGAATTTCGAGTGTTAAAAAGCGAGTATTAAATAGCCAGCTGCATCCCTCTCCTTAAACAATTCAACCGTTACGCTGACGCGTCTGGGAATGCCCATCAGTTTGCATTTGATCCCGATTTGTTAATTAATGTCAGAGATTCTTTCTATAGCCACACAACACGAATGTGAATTTTTCTTTAAACAATTCAACCATAACACTTGCGCTTTTGAGAATGCCAATTTTTCCGTGGGCCAAATTTCGCACGTACTGTCAGTAGAGAGTTTCTTTCTTTAGTCGCACTACTAAACAATTTAATTTCGCACTTCTGGCCCATCAGTTAAACCCTGAGCCCAATTTTATACTTATGGTCAGTACGTATACAGATTCTTTCTCTAGCCACACTATATGAATGTAGAATTTGAACATTCGTAACATTGGCGCTTCTGGGAATGCCCGTTAGTAGAGCCCAATCTTGAAGTTACTGTCAAAAATATCACACTACAGGCAGGGCCGGCCCCAGCCAAGCATGCGCCCTGTGCAAGAATAGTAGAAAACGCCCCTTTTTTATATTTGCACACATGCATACATACATACACTAATACACATGCATAAGACTTTTTCACATTACCCCGAGGAAAACATTGACCATAGTTTGCGTCTTAGAGACGCATTTTGGAGTTGAGGTCACTTAAACATTTAATTGAATTATATTCAATCGCTACAACTAAGCAGAAGTATTTTTATAATTTCTAAATACAAGAGGTAAAAAGTAACACTCAGTTAGTCATTTCTTTGTTGAATATTCATCATATTTTTCATCGGCAAATATTGTGGTAATGAAAAAAAAGAATTCAGTGAGTTTATAAAAGAATTTTCATCATATTTTTCATCAAAAATTAATGATCCGATGGATAAGCAAGTTACTTTTGTTTAGTGATTTCTTCGTTGAATATTCATCATACTTTTCATCAGAATCTTCAGTACAACTGGTGAATAAAAAACTTCCAAGGAAGTAGTTATTTGTTTGTGAACTTTTCATCGAGAAATTGGCATGGGGGAGCAAATTCACAATGACTTGCCCCTGTTAAATTCCTCAATGTATTCCGCATAAAAGAAGCGGTTGCAGTTCAATTTCCTCAAGGAAAAAGCATGTTTATTCACCAATGAATTTTTGGAAATGTCCCACTGGGAAGTCCCTTACATAGGTACGGTGTATAATACAAAACCTACACGTTCTAGCCCACAAGATTCAGTATGAATAAGTTTTTTATTTGTCATATTTTCCCATGTTAATTTTGGGACTCAGTGTGTATGAAATGAAACTTGCACAGATGAAGTGTCGTGGAACTTTTTTGTGTTGAGATTTTTTCTTTTTTTTTCTTTTGTACGAACAGGGTGGAATACTTTGAGATTAGGTATAGGTAAGATTGAACTTGCATAGGTCTTGTGTCTTTAATTTTACCATATTTTGAGTTAAATTCTCCTTGAATGCAACAATGAAAGTGATATTAGAGTTAGTGTGCAGGAAATAACTTAGCACAGTTGTTATGGATGTTATTTTGGAATTATTTGAACAAGTTTTGTGGCTAATGCGCCCCCAAAATTTTGCGCCCTGTGCATTTGCACATATGAATGGTTCGGCCCTGACTACAGGAATGTGAAATACCTAGCTGTGTCCTCCCTAAAAACAATTAAAATAAAAGGATTCTGGGAATGCCCATGAGTTCAACCCAATTTTGCAGTTCAGTCAGTATTGAATTTTTTTTTAGCTGCACTCCTCCACTTAAACAATTCAATCGTAAAACAGATGTGTGTGGAATGTCCATCAATTTCCTCGTGGGTCGAATTTCGGAAGTACTGTCAGTAAAGTTATTTTTTCTTCGAACGCGCTACATACGAATATGGAATTATTTTTTTTAGCTCCAATTTAAAACCAATGTGCATCCATATCACATATTAAACCCTTCCCTTTTCCAAAAATTACTCGCATTTTAATGTTAGTTATAACCCCTTGAGTACGTTTTTGTTTTTATTTAAAAAAAACTCCTATGGCATCATTTTTTCATAATTAATGAATAAATAGCGTAATATTTCAAAGGTGATAATATAGTTTCTCTAAGCATATCTTATATCTTAAAAAAAAAAACTATTTGATTTCAAGAAATGCAATTATTTAAAAATTACAGACAGACAATCCAATTTTATTTAAAAATATATAAAAATGTAGAGATATATTTAGATAGGTGAAGTAGTCTTTCAAGTACTATCAAGTTGAGTATTATAAATTTGTTAGCATTTCCTAAAGCCTCGAATTTGTTTTTCCACGAAACAAAATTCTGTTCCATAAAACATGAACAAAATTGGACAATTTCTTTGGAATAAACAAAAGAATTAATACACCCACATACACGAGAAAACATGCAACACACACAATATTACGATTATATTATTCTCTTATCAACAGATGATCACCATAGCTATATCATGAGATAGTACAATATTTGTATAAGAATATTCAACATATTTTCAAAATTACCTTATAATAAATGTATATTACCCCAATCCAACCCTGAGGTTACCTTTACGTATGTATTTTCATATAAGTAATTGCTAACAACTTTCGTGTTTTTCCCCAATTCGTCCTGAAATATAAGAACATATTTATGCATACACTACACATACTTATAGACACAAACATTTGTATGTATACCTTGAGCTAGGTAAGAGTTTTCAAGAAAACATTGGTATTACATTATAGGAACCAATCTGGCAAAAAAAGATAAGAAAGTGATTGCCAAAAGCCCAAAGCATTGAATTAAGTCTGAGTAAATTTTCTATGAAACATGCGGAACAAAATATTGAGCTCTAATGCTTAACGAAACTATATAGCTAGAGGCCAATTTTTGCGATACCAAAAACAAATCCAATCGATAACACTATCAAAAAGGTTCAGAGCTGTTGGAGTGGAAATAATATAATGAAATCGTAATCAGAATAATTTCAGCACATCATCGGTGTGTATGTATAGTGTTACTGATATCAAAACACCAAACTTTTTGTGCAGAATTCATATAAAATTCTTTTTTTGAAAATCTTAGAGGAAATAATGGTAATTGATGAACTCTAGAAAAATGTTGATTAGAAGTAATGTAATGTTGTACTTTGATTCTTCTGAAAGAAAAAAAAAGTTATTTTATTCTGGAAATGGGTAGAAAATTTTGAAGTCTTGAAACAATAAGAGGATTCTGACTTTCGCAAAAATTTGAACTTGTATTAGTTTCATGTAAAAATTATGTAAAATATGTTTTTTTAATTTTAATGATAAATAATGAAGCATTTATTGATTTTTATGTAACACGTAACACGTGGGAGAGTAGAGCTAGATGAAATATTCCACATTCGTGGTGTGCGACTAAAGAAATGATCTCCAAACTAAATAGTACGTTCGAAGCTAGGATTTGGAATAAACTAATGAGCATTCCTAAAAGCGCGAATATTACGGTTCAATTGTTTAAGAGGAGGAATGCAATTGAACTGGCTATTTGAATAACACTTTTTATAAAAAATAGTGAAATAATAATGAAAGACATTGTAAAGTGACCTGTTCATAAAGATTTGGCATAGAGTTATTGAACTTTAAAGAATTCAGATGTCTTTTGGTCAAACATAGAACAGCTGTCGAACGAGACGGACCGGGCATTACAGACATGAATAGTTGAGAAAGTTTTAGCCCAATCGGGTGTTTTAGGCTCCAGTGCATTAACGAACAGCTTATTTTAATATATCATCGCATTTCTATATCAAACCCTCGTGCAAATTAAAAAATTGAAGGCACAAAACCCTTTTTAAAAAATATATGCACGACTGGGTCGCACGAACTTGCTTTTATGTGCGGACACACTGTTTTTTTAAAGTTTTAATATTTAAAAAAACTATATTTTATCTTATAAAAGAATTAAACTAAGTACCTAATATAGTTATTAGTTATAATCGATGTATTTTTTGTGGAAATCAAACATTAAATTTTACGACAAAATAATGTACTACATCTCTGTTAGAAAATCATATATCACAAAGAAAACTAAAATGCTCTTTAAATTGGGCAAAAAGAAACGAAGTAGAAACTGGTTTTTTGGAATGGGTAACTTAAAATTTAATTTAACGAGCTTTCATAATGGCTTCTTTGATATGAATGGGTAACAGCTATACACTACATTTTAGTCCAGTGGCAATTCCTGGTCTTAAGTTTAGCTCTTAAAAAAGCTTTATGTAACAAGTCAGTCGTGAAAAGTAGTGAGATATAAGAGTTTATAGGTACGTTAAGTTCTTATTTTATGAAGGTTTAATATCAAATATTTAAAGTAGAGTGTAAAACCACGGCCTGTGCGTGTTATTGGCTGAAAAAAAATAGGAGAAATATTGAAACAACTCCAAATTATGAGATAAATTTATAATTTAATAATACTAACTAAAATTTGGTGGGTTTACTTGGTAAGTTTTCTTTTGAAAAGAGTTTGAAAACTTGACCAGTTAACACAACAAATTCTAGTCAGTAACAATTAAAAATTAAATAGAAGAACTTTTTGTTATAGAATTTATGTTTTTGGTTTGATTTATTTCACTTGGTATCAAGAGAAATAGTCTAGAACAATTATTCTTTTACCCTTTAAGTTTCTTTCATTTTTAGTCGTGCAAGAAAACATTTCTTACAAAACTATTGAGAAAGAACATGCCAAAAGCCACATAAATTTGAACTGCGAAAGCTCTATGTTTTCACACCATCACACCCTTTATCAGGGTCCTTTAAGCTGCAGCCGATATGAGTGGGTCGATTCCCCAAGCACGTTTGTTTCATTTTATTTTTACGACTATAAATAACTTTACCTGCTGTACAAATACTTTTAGCAATTAGGTAAGAAAAATCTTATTTTTTCAAAAATGTGCCAACAACTTTTTTTTTTTTAATTCAGTAATTTTTTTTTTACAAAAAGCTACCATTTTATAAAAAAATAAATGGTACCTCCCATGAAACCTTTTTTTTTTGATTTTCCTAAAACGGTTCAACTGATTTTGTCCAATTTTTGTAAAGACGGTTTTTTTTTTAAATTTAAAAAATATTTTATTTCAAATTTTTTGACATTATCAAGTAGATTTTAAATAAAAATTATTTTTATAACCAAAAAACACCTCCCACACAAGTACGTGTTTAAAAACCGGTGAGGGAAATATTATTTTTCTCAAAAACTTCTCCTACGATTTTGATTAAAATTTTTATGTGAGTATTATCAGTACGATCCATATTATTGGAACAAACGTTGTATCTATCGATTATATAATTATGTCTCATAGAACCAATTTATTGGTTTTCGACTATATCATTATCTGTTAAATCGATTTTAATAAAACCTTTTTACAAAAGAGCTTATAAGTTTAAATAATATTCTATACCAAATTTAAAAAAAAAATAAATTTTGGATTTAAAAAAAATTCAAAATAATTTTTTGAACATTCAATATTTAAAAAATGGGAAAATAATTTGAAAAACAATTTCATAAGTTATTTTCTCAATTTATTTGTAATTATTTTAATTTTTTAACAATTTGTCAACCTTAAACTGAACTAAATTTCGCTCATTCAGCAGCTTCAATCGATAGAATAAACGAGTAAACCCGAAAGTAACACATTTTCGTAGTATGTATAATGTAGGTACCCATAAATGTTCTTGTTCCTCTATAAAATAAATCAAATTTCTTACTTTCCAAGTCATAAAAGAATAATTATTTAAAATCATGTTTATTTTTGTGTTTTACATGCTTAATATATTTCACAGGTGCAATTGAGTTTTTGTCAAAGGCACTATACGAGTAGCCATGAGAATTTTTTAATAAATTAGTTTCTTTGAAAAAGCGGTTGCTTACGAATTGCATACATACATACATATAAAATAAAGTAATATGTATAGTAACAAAAAATATGTTCTTCACGTCATTTAAATCCTTGTGGTTAGATATTTCTGAAAGTTGAAAGCAGCCAGCTTCCGGTGATAAAGTTTGGCTCACCAAGCAGGTAACAGGAAACGTGAAAGAAATTTGGGAAAATTTTTCATGCACATTACGTGGTGAGAGAGGTTTTCCTCATCAGAAATTTGAAAAGGATGTCGTTACAGTGAAAAGTGTCTATGTATATGAAAGAGTATCGTATATAAATAATCAAGTTGTATGAGCACCCTACTGCAATTAAATTGTGTGGGTGAGATTTTTAATTAAGTTACTGTGTTTTAGTCTTTTTATAGTTAATACAATTTCAGAAGCTATTTGCAAGTTTAAGGGAAATTCTTATGTATGTGTGTAACAATTTTGTTGAATAAGCTATATTCGTACATACATATACATATGTATATGATTACATTGTATTAGGTACATTGTTTTAATTTTGACTTATTTCTTTAATTATTAAGAATGCGATTCTTTATTAAAAAAACATTTTGTTTTTGGAAAATTCCAACCGTTTGTCAATTTTGAATTAATTATAAGAATGAAAATATTCATTATAATTTGAAAAATGAAGTATTTATATTTGATTTTCTTGATAGCTCTTGTGGTACTAAAAACACGAAAACATCAGAATTCAATTACATGATTAATGATGAACAAATTTTCATAGAACCTTCATTTGTCATTAATTAGAAAGAAGAACCTGAAACACTCTATAAGAATAATTATGTTGGAAGGATGTTCTTCTGTACGGGAGAGTGGGTGGAGATAGTGAGGTATTATTACCAAAAAAAAAAGTGACATAAGTGAAACATGAAACTTCGATAAAATGTTTCATTTAATGTGAGTCTATGAAAATATGTACATATATCTATGTTGAAAGGGTAATTTTTTGTCTGCGGAGAAGGGAAAATTGTAAAATTATCAATTAAAAACTCAGAATAGAGTAAAATGCTGGTAAAACTTGGCGCAAATGTTTGATTTGTAATAAAATAATCAAAAAAAAGTCCAAACAAAGATAATGATCTATAATGAATTTTACGAGCGGGAAAATGTGGATTTTTTTAACTGAAATTTAATGTTGTTATAATCGAGGGTTGTGGTTCAAAAATTTAGAGATATTTTTGAATTTAATTTAAGCAAAATCGAGACGATACGAGTACCTTTTATAATTATTGTGAGAGTGTTGGACTATACCATAGCCCAAAAAGCCTGGGTTCAAATCAGAATTTTTGGACGATTAAAGCTAACACCACCATGCGCCAGTAAAACAAACCCCCAAGACGTTTTTGTATTAAGAAATACAAAACTTTTGTCGATCTTTCATAGATTGGTTCTGATTTCCCGGTGGTTTTGTTAGTGCGATAAGTACAAGTCCCACACTAATTGGTAAGAAATATTACCAAGTGTCTTTTGAAGATTTCCACCTATGGACAAAAAAAAATCAACATCTTTGTCTACAAAAAAATAAACTCTTTAGTTCATTTGCTCTCGTATTTCAATACTGTATAATGTGGTAAGATATTGAAAATTTGTGAAAAAAATCAAAAGTATTAAAAAAAAAAAACAGTTTTATATTTGATTTTATAAAAAAAAAATATTTAAACCAAATTTAAATTAAATTTTGTTTGAATTATTTAGAAGCACCGGATTGTAAAATTACAAAAGAATCGATCTAGGCATCAAAGAAATGTTAATACGGGAATTTTTCCAAAAATTAAGGCAATTTTTTCAAAAAAACATTCAAAAATCTTTTTCGGTGATGTGAGTATTCTACCACAAATTTGAAATGCAATTTTTAAGCAATAACTTTGCAGCAGACTTACAACTAATTTAAAGCAATGTTTTGGTTTTAATGTATAAAATCAAGTTATACTCATTTCATCTTGGTGTTAATATTCACTCATTCTCGCAATAAAAGATAAAAAGCACACTCAGAGAAAAAAGAAGAAAAAAAGAAAAAAAAAAAACTGACAAATTTCAAACTTATTTTCATCGCAATCGTGTTTATACTATAATATAATATATGTTAATTTTATAATTTAAGAACGTTTCTACTTACCCTAATCTTTCGAATTATACACAGGTAGCTTCTCTAAACTGGAATCCAATAAAAATAAAAATCGTAATTATTTTACTGTTTTTTTATTAAAGGTTTATTTAACCCAAACAAACATGAATATAACAAATAAGTCATAGATAAAATTCGAAGCTCTTTTGTAGAGCTATATAATTGTAACAGAGCCTTTCCGGTTACGCTTGCCAGCAGAAGATTTTTTACATCCTAATAAATAAATTTTAAGATTTTGAAATAAACATTTTCAAAACTATAGATCTTACCAAGCAGCGACAAGAGGATTTGATTGATTTCCCCTGGCTGTTAGGAGTATTAGCATACTTGAATTTCTCCGAGAATCTGTTGTTAAAAGCCAAGAGTTAACTTTAGAGTGATTGGATGGAGTGCCATCGTCAATGTTGTGCTAAAAAAATCCTCCGTTTAGTTGTTAATAATTTATAAACGATTCATAGAAGTACTTACAGGTGATTTTTTCCGTAGAAAAAGCTTTTCCCTGAATTCTGCCCTTAAGCCCGTATGCTGTATCGTAAATTTTCCTTTGATAAGTATGGAAGACTTTTGTAAGTTATATTGGCGTCTATATTTTATGTAAATAATAAAAGAGAACGTATATTATTAACTTACTGATGTAGGTCAGATAGCTGGTAGTGCATATGCGCAATGTCCGATACGAAGAAATAACAAAAGACAAATAAAGTTGTACTCACCGATCAAGTACTTATGGATTTCTATTAAATCGTATTGTTTTAACAGATACATCAGCTTTTCTGTATCTTCACTGTCCCTATTGTCCACTGGATCTTCAAATATTTACACAATTTCGCAATTTTCTTCCTGCTCCATTTTACCACCGACCGCATGAAGAGACGAGAGCACAATGTTTAAA
This sequence comes from Epistrophe grossulariae, assembly GCA_929447395.1. Classification (NCBI taxonomy): domain Eukaryota; kingdom Metazoa; phylum Arthropoda; class Insecta; order Diptera; family Syrphidae; genus Epistrophe; species Epistrophe grossulariae. The sequence continues at coordinate 65,246,920 of OV839568.1, forward strand.
AAATGTGATACGTGAGTAAATTTCGTTCAAAACATAGCAGTAAATGAAGCACTCATTTTTTTGTTTTGATGGCATAGAAGTCATTTTAACTCCGTACGTTCTTATATTGAGTACTTTTTGGGTAAAATAAGAAAAAACGGAGTTGAATTGAGTATGTTATGCTAAGAAGGATCGAGTTCTTAAATTCAATCTAAATATTCTCAAAATTAGACTTTCATTTTTCTCTGGGTGCAAGATACATTTATAAGGAGATAACCACTTATAATTAGTGGACTCATTTTTCAGCTTTTGTTAACTGGTTTACTACGTTGTCGTTGAAAATCATTCCACCAACACGCATGACTTGTGCCGAATATACTTTAATTCAGATTAATAGACAATTTTCTATTGTCTCATCAGCATAAGTAGGTCGAACTACTTAATTTGTATTAGGAAATTCCTCATGCTCAATGTCCAATACCTAATGATAAATAAGTTTGACAACATAAGGATACATATGTTCATACTTTATATGTAACTCAACACTGCAAAGTGCTTAAGCTTCATCAAAAGATAAAAGCAATTCTATTTGTATCCTCTTCTGACTATGCCTACCTATAGTCGAGTAAAATTCTTGCATCTGTTTAAATACATGCCTCTTTAACACAAAGGAATAAATGCTCATTAGTTTTTCAATTCAGTCTTATTTTCAAAACGTATACAAGGAATGTGTATTGTCTTTGTCTTATTCAATGTTCCTCTTCTCAGCAATTTAAAACAAATGCCCATGCTATATGCTCTTAAATCCAGCACAAAATTCGACTTTGTGCTACGTTATAAGAGTAAAACAAAGAACACAAAATGATGTAAAATCCTTTATTATGATATTGTTCAAATATTAAAGATTTTCATCGGCAGACAAAAATTTGCCCATTGTCTTATGGAAATACTCATTCTGTTTATGGAAATCAACACTGGATTTGCTTTCGCAGTGCATTGTTGTCTCATTTTTTGTGAAGACAAATAAGTAAAGGAAGACAAAAGTGCGCTGTACTGCGAATATAGTAATCCGAGTTCCATAAATGGTATGATTATCTACATCAGAAATTTAGCAATTTTTTGTGTGCAGTTGAAAATCTTCAAAGCAATTTGTTGTATTTGCGTGTATCGAATTCTTTGATATTCTTACAGCACGAAAACCACTTGGCCCAGTTTTAATTCTTCTCCACAGCTTCTGAGCATTAACTCGTGAGGGTTTCTTTTACTTCCCTAATTTTCTAACATTATCTCTTAAAAAAAAAAAAAAAGCGGTCTCCATTGCGGAATTAATTTAACTCTTGAATGATGGTGGTTGTGTATTTTAACAACTTCCATAACCATTGCTATGTATTTTGTAGGTAAAGATCATTAAGGGAGAGTGGGTAAGAAGTAATATTTTTGATATTTCCTGATATAATTTTATAACCGATTAACATGACAAAATTAAATGTGTTTTTTTAATGATATATATATTGGCGAATTCAAAGGGTTATTACTACACCTTACATCTAGAATCAGATGTATGGTTTTGAATTTCATAATATGAGAGGAAAAATAAAGTAAGGTAAAGCATTCACATTCATGTAGTGTGGTTAATGAAAGAATCTCTGTAGTTTGCAATATGTCAAAACATGGGCTCGATGATATATGGGTGTCATCCAGCCAGTCGTGAATCTTTGTGTCAAGTGCTTGAATACATTTCACATTACTTGTTAGTTACAAAAAACTTACGATTGATGTAAAATGTTCTCAGGAATTTCTGGTTTGAATTGGGGGAATGAGTTTGTACTACAATATACATTAAAGATTATTTAAAAATTTGCTTCCCTTTCCCCTTGCTTTAAAAAGTATACTCAATATGTAGTACATTGGCAAGTCCGTTCTATTTTCTGTTAAAATACATATGTAGTTGCATAAAAATGTTGTTCTCACAGAAGTTAGAGTACAATAGTTGCTTGATTAAATTTTGACAAATCAAGTAAAAATATTTGCTCTTGAATTAAATATTCATAATTGAATGTTTTCCGCGGATCTAATTTTATTTTTGAAAATTCAAAAGATTTCTCGCTGATTCAACAATTTTTTTTTTAGTTTGCTGGTGCACACCAGATAGGTGTGGTTCCGGCTTAAGAGACACTATTTATTTATTGTTAAAAAAAAAATCAATTTATTCTATTAACGTAATTTTGCTGTAAGCGATGCAGTGTTTTTATTCTAAAACAGTGCGTCACAAAATTACATGTCAGTATAGTGGCAGTATTATCTAAGCTTGTTATGACATTTGTTGCTGGTGATTTTTAGAACATTGTACTTCTTTCTAAAGTCATATAAGTTTTATTTTTATAAGAAGCTTTAAGATTAATGAGGTTATATTAAAACATAAATGTCTGTACCGTAGATGTCGATACCGATGTTATATTAATTTAGGGTATGGTTTGTTTCGTCTTTTTATCTCGTTCTTTTGTTGTTTTGTTTTAGTCGTTTCGCATTTAGTTTGTCTAGGATTTTCATTAATATGTTTTTCAATTATTTGGTTTATAATTGTTTCGAAAAAAAATCATTTTGTCTTTCACTTAATTCGTTTTAAGATCATTTCGTCATTTATTGTTAAGTTTTTTCGAGTATTTCGTTTTTTGTTTAGTTCGATTTCAATTATTTCGCCATCGTTTACGATAAACAGTGAGTTATGTATGGGGTTGCATGCTGCCCCCTGCAACCCCCCTGCTTGGGCACTCTATAGGATTTGGGGTAGGTGCGAGGGAGTTCTTCGGCGTACTAATGGGACTTGGTTTAATTTTAGTTCATTGGGAGATGTTCGTATAGAGCCCAAAATAAACCCACGCTTATTAAAATCAAATGCGAAATAAATATTTCAATGCAAAACGATTAAAAAGAGAGAGAACGACATGCGAAATGACTGTAGGGCGAAGTGATCGAAATTTTTTTTTTTCATATAACAAACTATGGCATACATGAGCCTCTTAACCGTATGAGCAGGCTTTTCAATTTAAATGCTTCCTCAGTTGATTTTAACACGAGTAAAATTGGATTAAAAAAAGCGTTTCGAACCAGTGCCCCACGGTCGTGATTGTTTTTTTTTATTGACGTTAGACACTTTTGTTCTGTATAATTCTGTAATATTGTTTATATTGTATATGTTTAATTTTGTTGATATGTATTAGGTTTTTATATTTGCATATGTTATTAGTTTGCACTATTTTTACTAATTTACTAACCACTAACACATGCACTTATGATGAGCCTCTGATTGTAGTTTGCAGATTGATCTAAGCTCACTACAACAAAGAATCTGAAGTGTAAAAAAAAAAGAAAAAAAAATGAGGTATTACGAAATAAACAGAAATAATTGTAAGAAAAGCGAAACAAATAGGCACCCGTTTTGTTAACAGATTAACTGGCTTTAATAAAATATGATAAAAATATCGGTCGGTCCGGAAGAAAACCAGAATAACTCAAGAAAACCCACTTTTTATTATAGAGACAAAAGAAAATGAAATAAAACTTTGAAATTCTATTAAATTGATAAAATATCCAAACCACATAAAAGCTTTATAAGTTTCATATATTAAATTAGAAACAAGACACAAGATTCTTGTATTTTTCCGTTGACACAAAATTGCGTTGTTGTTTCAAACATTGGTTGAGGTGAGTACTAACGATTTCCTTCCGACTGAAAATTTGAGCTTTTATGGGTAGTTTTTATAATAGCCGTGTTTTAGTGAAAGTTTGCAAAGTTATTTGAAACGTAATCAATAACAAAAAAAGTGCTTACCAATATTTCATTATTATTTACTTCACAAAACAGAAAAAGATCGGTGTATTAATTTTGCTGAGTTGCTCATGAATTAACCATGCACTCTCACACCAAAACACATAGAAGAACACTAAACAATTTTTAGTAATAACAAACAAAATTTAATTCCAAAATTTTTTATTTTAAAGGTCACATAGGGCTTATACGTATTTGTTTCATTCTTATTCAACTTCTATTTTATATACCTACATTAACAAAATTGCCAATGTCTAGTTCCACATCTAAAAATCAAGTTCTAAAATTCGCATCTTGAAACATGTTGCAGAAGCAACAGTTGTTTGAATATAAGGTAAGATACGAGATACATATAGCCTCCTCTCATGGATTTTTTTTTTAAATTTACACTACATGAAATTATTCCTCTCATTGATGTTTTGAATCGAGCCTCTCTTTTTGAATCTCTACAAATTTTACTCTCTTAAACCAAAAGGATAATAGAACAGCTCTTTTATCTGGGTAAAAATGCCTACTTTGTATGTTGTTAGTTTAGTGTTTGACTATGTATGATGCGACTAACATGTCAATCGTTGTGATGAAAATGTTTTTTTTTTTTTAAATAGACAGTATTGTTTGGGATATTTGAACTGATTTTTTAATAAAAAAAAAAGTTTTCACTATACAACAAAAAATAATGTTTAATCTTTTGTATTGATTTAATATAAATCACATTTATATTTGCTCAAAACATTTTGATTTGGTAATTAAAAACGATGTTCTTACTACTCCGTGTAATTTGTGATGAGCTTTCAAATATAAAATTTGAAATAAAAACCAATTTTCGTGAAATCTATATACACTTAAATAAATAAATAAATAAATGAAATCTATCATTCACTTAAATAACAAATATTTAATTATATTTAAAACTAATTTAATTTAATTTAATTAAATTTATGAAATGTATACAAAAACTCAAAATTATTATTTAAAATTTTGAAAAATTAAAAAAAAAAATTTTTAAACAAATAAAATACATGATTGGGTTGCACGTTACTGATCTTATTTATGGTTTAACTTTCTTTTATTTGATGATTTAACAAATAAAAATATGTTTTTTTATCAGAGGGAACAAAAAAAACAAACATTAAATTTGGTAAAATAAATTTAAACACAAAATACTTTTCTATCTCATTTCCAATAAGGAACGCTATAGAAACGAAGTTTTAAGAAAATGGCTTCAGTGGTTAAGGCTGTAGGTTAAAAAGTATACAGGGGAACCATTATAAGCAAACAGAAATAGTATACATATTTTTCGTGTTCTATGTCAATGTATTGTATATTTGATTAAAATTTTAAGGTTTGATGTTTTTCTAACAAAAGCAAAACTTTCTCAAGTAAAAAAGGGTCAAATTATGAAAATTCTAAAGTATAGATCATAAAATATGTAAAAATATGCATTTAAAGATTGACAATGTGTCTACAAAAATTGTCAATATACATCTTCGAAAAATTCAAATAAAATGTAAGTACCTACCTATGTGAATCCCAAGCACTTGCTTCTGTTTCTCAAGTCTATAAAAAGTTGGGTATTGAAAATTTAAGAAATGGATTTCTTAGAACAATGTCGGGATAATGGAAAATGTCAACAGTTACACAATATTCTCGTTAAGTTAATTTCAAGTCAAAATTCAAAAAAGCAGTTTCATTTAATTTAGTCTGAAAATAAAATGTATGTACGAAGTTAAATATAAAATTATTGGAATATTTTTGAAGAGAATTTGAAAAATTTTGTTTGAAAATGTAATAAGGATTAAACCAAAATGCAACATTATTTTAACCTTTTAATGTTCAAATTGCTATTTGTATTTTTGACAGATTTTTTTGATTTAAAAAAATTTTTCAATTGAATATTTTTACAAAACCCCACAAATTGTGTATAAAATTAAGTTATTCCGGAGTCAATGGCATTGTTTATTTTAGAGATATTCGAGTCAAAAACCATTTACAAACAATTTTCAGTAGTTTTGTTTTGCATTTTTTTTTAGTTTAAAAAATATGTAAATTGGATGTTTTTACAAACTTTATGACTTATTGACTACTTCATTGGGTTTAATATAAAATTAGCCCGGTGGCATCGAAATCAGTTTTCATTGTCGAGATATTCAAGACGACAAACATTTTTCAGCAATTTTTCGTAGTTTCGGGTAGTTTTTTTGCTTCACAAAAAATATAATTGAAATTTTGTACAAAATTATATAGCATTGTGTGTAAAATAAAAATATTCCGGAGTCGATAGCATTGTTTGTTTTCGAGATATTTGAGCTGAAAAACGATTTTCTATAAATTTTTGCATGTTTTTTGATTTAAAAAAAAACTTTTTTTTAAATTCTTCCAATTGTTTATCACATTATTATTTGTAGAATAAAATTAAGCTGAACTCATTGGCATTTGTTTTTCTCGAGATATTCAAGACGAATGACATTTTACAACTTTTTATAAAATTGCAAGAAAACCGCTAATTGATTTCTTTTGAAACACGCAATTTCAGACATCTCTCTAAATGCGATGGATATGGATTCTTGGGCTCTTGAAACATCGAGATATTACATCAAAATTTTTGATTTGACCAATCGGACCAATTACAATAACTTCCAATGGGAAGTTAATAATGCCTCGTCGAAGCGTGCCTCTTTTCATATATCGCGGTGCTAAGATAAAACACAGGTGTACGGACTATGGATTGCTGTTATGTGTTGCTACTATTGAACGTATATTTGAAATAATGACATGTCTCTATAAAAATATTCCATATAAAACCAATCAAACAACTAATTTAAATAATGATAAAATAAACACACCACATATAATATCATGCAAATATTCTTTTTCAAAAATATCCCTCATGTTATAGTACTTGTCTTAACAATAATAATTCCTGAACAACAACCAAACATGAAACAAAGCTGGGGGTGGTGAAATTTTTAAATAAATTACAACGTTATATGTACATATGTATATCAACTTTTACATCAAAATGAAATGATGTTTTCGGAATAAAAAACTCAAGGCCAACGATTTTCATATATATAGCCTCCATTTTTCATGGTTCACCATTTTCATAACTTTATCGTTTGTGTGTCAACAGATCTCTTTTTTATTCTTGATGATACAAATTAAATTAAGAATTTGACATGTTTTGTTTTCATAGATAAACAAAATATACAGATATGTGAGCAATATTCAACGAAATTAATGTAAATGAAAACTTTTTGATTTCTTTGAATTTCTTTTTGATGGCAAAAGAAATATGAACAATGGAATTGTTGACAATTCATTGTTAAAATGAAAATAACATGACATTTTCAGATAAATCAAAACATTGTAGGTTAGGTGTACGTTTTTTAGATTTAAATTTTTATTTAATATTTTTATTAAAAATTCCCTGTATCCCTCAACCTAAGAAAGCATATAAACTTTAAACATTTAACAGTTCTTTGAAAATGTTTATTTTCGATGAATTACATTATAAAATCCCATAAAGTCATCAAACAAATTTAATGTGACTAGATAAATTTTATAATAAATTTAACTAAAGGGTGTTTTTTTAGACGTGTGCATAAAATTTAATGTTATGGCCAAGAATTCAGCTTTATTATAAAGATAAGGGTTTGCCATTATGTTTTAAAAATGATTTCAGGCAAGTGGCCGCGGCGGCTGACTCGAATAAATTCCAGCCGAGAGGCCCAAGAAGACCCAGCTCCAATTGTTGTGCGCGATGGACTAATTCGGGTCTTCTTCGATACTCTACTCCACAGCAGCAATAGTGTCGTCTGTACGGCGTCTCTGAGGACGAGCATTATCCACTAGAGCAAAAGTGGTGCAAAACCGATCCATGGTTGCTCGAATTACTCTGCTGGGCGATTGTGTTGACCGAATATTGGACGCAGCGCGCGTTGCGTCGCGCGAATCGAACCATTATTTTGGTAATAAATTTGCACAATTTGCAAACGTTGTTCAGGAGTAAATCTATTCATTATGAAACGGCAAACCAAACTGATCATAAATCAAGTGACAGCTGTCTGAAAGACCAACTCCGAAAAAAGTGTTGCCAGATTGAAAACCACACGTGTAAAAAAAACACCCTTTATATAATAATTTTAACTTTATGTCTGTAAGAGTCTATTTAATTGCAACCTTAGTTTCACTAGTTAGGAGGAATGGAGGAATGGAAGGATATGAAATAATTTTTGTTAGTGCACTTGCGCTAAATTTTAACATAATAAGTTTCACTTTTTATTTTTCAGTTTTTTTTTTTTTATTTCAATAAATCTGTTTTATTTTCTTCCGAGATATTTTATTTCAGCTTTCATCGAAAAGTGTTGGTGAGTACCATTATACACTTCCTTGTACTTCAACATCCTTAATTTTTGTATCAATTTTATTTATATTTTACTAATTGAAATCCAATTAAACATTCGCGTTTTCAAAAACTAAGATATCAGGTAGTAGCACTGTATCTGCTGTCAGTTGTGGGATTTATCAAACGTACCCAAATCTATTGACTGATTATCTCTAAGTGCTGCACTGGTTTAAAAATTAAAATTATTCATTAAGTTGAAATCGGAAATCTAAATTGAGTTAGCAGATTATATTTCCGCCACCATAAAACCTCATGCTAAAATTTAATCTTAACTCCTGATAAATAACTCACTGAAGGACAAACATTCAAACAAAATATATACTTTCACAATTATTATTATTATTATTATGTACAGGATAATCATTTATCTGCACAACAATTTTAAGTATAAAGTGAAAGAAATTGACATCTTGCCTTTTTGAGAATTCTGATACTACTTTCCCACAGAAATATCATTTATATTTGAAATTTATTCTCTTTTTTTCTCATAAAAAATATATTTCGATTGATATTTAAAAAAGCCTGTATAATAATAATTAATATTTAAACTAACATTTGAAGCGTTTGGAAGATGAAGGTGCTAAGCGACATTTTCAAAGTTCTGAGTAATCAGCATTTAAAGTTTTTGACCTGTAACTTTTTTCAAAAAAATAATAAAAACTCCAAAATGCCAATTTTAAGTTAATACAACTCAATTGTTTTTAAATTTAATAATCCTTTTTATTGAAAACAAAGAACTTTGGAGATATTTACAGTTTTGTGTACTTAAAACCTTTATCCACAAACTTAATTGAATATACTTAATTAGTTTTTGCATAAAGGTCTTAAGTGACAAATTTGACTCCTATAATTATTTATTTTTTGACAGTTTTTTTCTTTTTTTCCCTTAGGACCTGCTGAAAATGCATTTGAATGGAACCATTGATGTTCTACTAGGATGAATTCTGATCTGATATTTTAGATTTTTAATTTTTCCGCAGAAAGCTGTTTGATTTTATTCTCCCTTGGCATAAAATCTTGATTTTCATTGGGGCGGTTATTGGTTTTTGCTATTATAACTTTACTTAAAGGTGTAGACTCCTCGTAGCATTCTTTGTAAAGAAAGGAACCATACTCTTTCACTCGAATCCACTTTATAGAATCCCTGAATTGAACTTTTTCATTTGATACGTTTTTTGATGAATTTTTCACGTTTAGTTATTTCTGAAGTTCATTCAAGGTTCGAAAATGATTTTGCATGTTGATAACAACTGTAGCTGTGCACGTGCGGTGCATTGCCGTGTAAACCAATCCACATACCAGATTATTCTAAAATTTTTGCGAAATTGAAAAGGCAAAACCAATATTAACTATCAGAAAAAGTCGATAAGGGAAACACTTTGTTAAGTAATAGAAAAACAAAAAATTCAATTTTAATTTTTAGTTTTACTACCTGAGTAAGTGAAATTTAAGTGGCCAACATGGGAGACTTAAGTGTCACTTATTCCGATAAGTTAACACTGTGAAATTGGGAATTATTTTTCCATATTTGGCACTTAAGTGACACTTACTTCACTGTGAAATTGGCCAAGAGTATAAGAAAACCGAAAAATCAATATTAGGTTGACCGCAAAACTTTAAATAATATCTCACGTTGTCGCTCGTGCGTTGTGCCTGCGCGGTGTAAAGTATTGGATACGATGTTATTTCCTATTGGAAAAAATACTTTAATCTCAAATAAATGAAAATAAATTTTGAATGAAAGAATGAAAGTGATAATTGCATACATAGCAATTATCATGTTCGAAATAAAACGTTCAGATATAATTCGTTTTTCATATAATGAAGGGCTTAAGTGCGTTTAACACCATTTTCCACAAAGTTTTTTAAAAGACACTTGCTTATAGCACCTTCATCTCTTTGGTAAATAGGAATCTAGATGCGATACAGACGAGCAGATGATACAGAAATTTAAGTTTTCGAATAAGATCTCCATCTGCAAGAAAAAATGAAAATTTCAAAAAATGTCACTTAGAACCTTCATCTTCCAAACCCTTCATTTGATTCATCTCCTAGATCCGTGCACCTGCATATTCTCTAGCAGACATTGCTTTTTTTTTTTTTCAAAAAGTAGGCATACAAAAATGAAAATTTGTTTCAAAACTTCAATGCATTCCGTAAAGAACTTTCGGAGATTTAAGATTTTGAACAAACGAATATTTACATTTTTATTTAGGACAAAACTAGAGAAATTAACAATTTATAACAGTTAAACCAGTTTATAGAAATTTAAAATTGAGATTATAATGTGCATAAAAGAGTTTTATGTGACTTGAACAAAAGCTCTGGGTGCTCCAAGTACAAAAAAAATAGTTTCGATATTATAGGCATGTGTTTTTGCAAGCTCGGTCTGAATTGGATTCGGGGCTAAATATAAATAATTTGCATGTTAATTGCAACAACAACTACTCCCCAACGAGCTTTGCTAAATCCAGATAATTTTCCGGGCTTAACCTAAGCGCGCAGAAAAACTGTGTTACCGGCATGAATTACAAACTTGTTATCGACTATTCGTATGAAAACTCCATGTTTTTTCTGTGATATCGTTTTTTTTCAACCAATTGCCCCCGGGATTGCAGAAAAATACACCTATTGTATCGTTTTTCACGTCTTTTGAACCAAAAAACAGCATAAGTATACGATTTAGAAGTAATTACATGTGTATTTTTTAAATATACGTTTAATATTAAATATACAAGTGTAAATATAAATACACGTGTTCATACACGAATAATTTAAATACACGTGTAATACGGGTACATGGGTGCATTAGGGGGCTCTACTTTGTAACCAAAACTTTTGTAAATTACCATTTCTTTAGTCACTTCCTTTTATTTTTTAAGATTTTTGTATTTTTTATTAATTTATGAACGTAAACTAAACAATTTTTAGTTAATAATTACTTTTTCGTGACCCTTATAACTTCAAGATAGTTCAATCCTTCTTATCCCACATAAGAAGTTTTCAACTATATCTTTAATTCTAAGTTATTTAATATTACTACCAGTGCATGGATTTTGTTTTGAAAGAAATAATTAATCACTGACTATAACTTCGCATCATCCTGATTTTAACAAAACTTTTTTGTCGATATTTAACTTTAAACTTCCTTTTAATATTTTCCACACATTTTCCAAAGCAAACTCTTATCCACAAAACATCAATTTTGAAACGTGGGCGGAAAAGGTACATTTCCTAAATAATTTAATGATTTCCTGTAACTCTTGTTTTTACAAGAAAAGTAAGCATAATCACATGTTGGTTTTTAAAATCAATAGTTAAAGAATATTATGTTTTTGTGCCAATTGCACACCGCACACTTTAAGTTCCCCGTCTTTTAATACAAAAATGTTCCCAACTAATAGGTATGTATGTCAGAGTTTATCTGATTCCATTGTTATTATCCTTTTTAGCATGACATTTCCTTATTTGGTGTAGAAAGAATCTCTATATTCTTTTGGGTTTGTGTTCACATCAGAAACAGGAAATGTAAATACGTAACATAAATCAAAATGTATTCAGTACATATACATTATACATACTATGCTGATATCTATACATATATACATTAATGTATCCCTATATAATTTATCGACCACAAATGGTCCAAATATTATTTGATTATGGATTGGCTTTGAGGCAATGAAATTGAAGCCAAAGTTGTGTTGTGTATTTTGTGTAATATAAGTATGTATTTAAATGGGTGCATCCAACAATGAGGTATATGTATGTATATGCCTTCATATTAGGTATATACAGGGTGTCCAAAATTAACGCCATATTTTAATTTCCCATCATTAGCGTAGTAAAGTGTTGGCAGCCCTGACAAAAAAAAAAAACAATTTAACAGCTGACGGTAAGGTTAGTAACCATGGAGCATTACACGATAGAACAACGTGTTTTAATTGTTGAACAATATTTAAAAAATAATGAAAGTAGGTATATTGAATTTAACTTCGTCAACTCTAAAGAGAGTAATTGAAAAATTTAAGGAGACTGAATCAATTGTATTTCTTTTATGAGGTTATTTGAAGTCAAAATGTCTATGCCAATGAGCCCATAACCACCAGTGCATTGAAGATGAGGAAATTAAACGTTTCATGAAAGAAATTAAGCCAAATATTTGGAAAATGGTCGCAGAAAATTTCGAGAAAAGAGTAGGTACATATGTGCCAGCAAATTCGGAGAGTCCAATTGTACGATGTCCTATTCCGTATACTTAACCCTATCCTGTGTGCTTTATGATTCAATTTATATTTCATTAAAATCTTGCGTAAATTTTGGGTCGCCCTTTACATTTTCTGTTTTGAGTCGAACCGAAAACTAATATTTTCAGGAAAATAACGTTTGGTAGTTGTCTTGTCTGGAAACCAACAAAGGTCAGAACTTCATATTCGATTTAAAATTTAAAAGTTTTATTATAAAAAAGGAATACAGACATGCATCGATACATTTGTGCATTATGTATATGCATAACCCCAATCGGCCCAAAACTTTTTTTGACCGATAAAACAATTGATTTACCAGCAATAATTGCAATAATCCATATTCTGTTCCAGATTTAAACGATATATGTATACACTGGTAAATGTTAGGCGTTTATCTCAATTCTCAGTGATACTTGTATACGGACGTATTATAGACATAGAGAGTGTGCTGTATGCTGTACGAACTTAACACATAAGCTGCACTCCACTCCACTCCACTGCCAATGCAGTCGAACACAATATTTATATCTGTGAAGTTCTAAAGATTTTATATAAATAAACTTCCTATACATGCTCAGGCGTATTTATTAGATTTCTTACTTATAGTTAGACAATGTCTAGATAGTTCAAAATAGTTTACTTTATCTGATTAAATAAAATGTTACATTAGCCAAGGTTTAGACAACCGATTCCGTTGTCTAAGTAAGATAGCTCTTAAACATCAAATAAAAATGATTACTTATAACAAAGTAAGACAACGGCTATGTTTAAGCACAATGTGTTTTATTTTTAAGTTATTCTCGAATATCTCACTAAATTTTGTTATAATTTTGCAAATCGGTAATTTGTAGTTCAAAAATAATATTGCTTTAAAAATTTGTCAATTTTTTTTGTATAGCCGAAAATAAGAATTAAAGCAAAATTATGTACAAAGCTTTGAACGAAAAAGAAAGAATAAGTGAATTATGACTGCCACTCGCGGGACATACGTATGATCGATCATCAAAAGCTTGTCATCTAGGGTAAGTTTGTCGAATTTTGTTTTGTACAAAAAAAGAGTGAAAATAACAAAAAATTAATAGTAGGTTAAAATAGAAAAATAGGCCAAATTTAAAAAGAATCCTGTAATGCTGAGTTTTAGTGGATACAATTTATTTTTATCCCTTAAGCAATTTCTAAAAAGAACCTACCCCAAATTTGAGCCAAGGCTAAAGTTTTTAGTAGGTTTAAGGGGAATGAAATTTATTTTTTTGTAATTATGTAGGTACTTAGCAAGATTTAAACAGTTTTGAGAAAAACTTAAGTTCTCACAATGTAAAAAATGAGTTGACGAGTTCCACAATTTTGAAATATAAAGCAAGGGACAGAGGCTAACGTGCCAAATTAAAAAAAAAATCAATTTTTTTTAGAAAAAAGGTACCATTTTGTAAAAAAATTTTTATTATTTCAATTTTTTACAAAAACGGTTCAACTGATTTTCAATTTTTTTTATAAAAAATATTTCAATAAGTTTTAGAAGTACCTTCTTTGATGCGTATGAGGCATACTATGTAATATGTATATACAGAAAGACAATGATGCACTAAATTTGGACAAGGCAACGTTAATTTTAATTTGTTCAACTGTATACATTAGTAGCTGTCGGTCTCATTGGTTATGTATGAACGTTTATGTTGTGTAGTCAAATTTGCAAGCAGTTATGTCTTAAAAAAAAAAAGCTGCCTTCTCACTACAGTCGTGAAGGCTGATTATGTGACGCCAGTTGCCTCGAAATGCATCCAAGTAAGGTTTTAATTTAAATTTTTTAATTGTTGTTGTTTTTACTTTAAAATTATTAATTGAAACCAAGTCGTTGTGTGATCAATAAAGAGTCTTTGTTTTTGTTTCTAATAATTAACTAGGTATACCATTGTAGGTATACCAAAATCAAATCATTTTTTAGGGGATTTTAAAAAAATATTTTTTTAAGAACTTAATAATTCGAAAGCGATTTTTATTGAACTTGCCACCCAGCAGTTTTTTTTAACATTATGTAGTACGTTTGGAATGACCAATACAGTTTTATTAATCATATGCCTTAGGTTATCGCAACAGTTTTTTGGCGAAAATTTAATCATTACATTACTAGAAATACATTTTTCATTTTATTCAATATGAAGATTTAATATATTACTTGTTATTATATTTATTTATTTTTTTTATGTTATTTAAATTATAATGTAAATTAAACTTTTTATTTTAAAATACCTGTTAATCTTAATTTCGGGCAGACGGCAAATATTTTTTTCCATGGAAATGTTCTTTTATATTTTAACAATGTAAATATCTCGAGTTTTGTTCAAGATAAAGAATTTATAATAATAAATATTAATGGAACCATTTTTTTTATCTCATTATCTGTTGAACTGATTTTAATGAAATTTTTTATACAAGAGATTTTGCATTAATAAATGCTAAAAAATAGGATACCTTCCAATTTTTGCAAAATTTTGTATGCCTATACGATTTTCCAAAATGTTTTTCTCATAAATTGAGATTTGTTTAAAAAATCGTATGGTCTGCATAGCGTTGGTGTCAAAAAAACTTCAATTTATCAATTTATTTATAACTACAATATATTGATTTTTTTACAATTTTTAAGTCTAAAGTTCCATGCATACATATGTGCAACGCGTTGCTTTATTGTTTATGTTTATGTACTCATATAACATTACCTTAAACAACGTTTTTAGCAGGTGGTATAAAATAATGTCTCCCATAACTAATTTATTTCTTTTAAAATCAGATGAATAGTTTTTTAAAATATTAAAACTTTAAAATCATAGACAGTTCATGCGACCCAGTAGTTAATTTTATTTTGTTAATACTTTATCACACAAAACGAATAAAACTGAAATATTACAATACCATTCGTGCATAATATTTGTTTCTTTTGTAAATCCTTTCCTTCTTCTTACTTCCTTCCATTCTCCAGACTCCTTTCATATTGAGAACTCCCTTTAGAAATGCAACTAAGTCTCATTAAAATCGAAAAATTTCAGTTTACCATGGTAATATTTTCTTTACAAAAATGTCTTTTTTTATTAAAAACTTACATTTTAATAGTTTTAACTGTAAAATCAAAACTAAATAAATAACAAATAATTTGCTACTTTACTACACAAAACAAAAAGTAAAAAAATAAAATTACTTTTTAACAAATTTATTCAAATTCAGCAATGATTTTCCTTCACTAATATAATATAATATGTACATATAAAGCATTGTTAAGAACATTCATATTTTCAGATTAAAAAAAAGAAGAGCTATCACTTCCCAGTTGCACGTTTGGAATTAACACACAAATATTTCCCTATAGACTCAATCTATGCAATGCATGCTTTATGAAAGCCAATCGAATAGAAATAAAATTGAATGAAATAAAATTCCATGGCTTGAATATACAACGAACTTCAAAATACATATCGAATAAAAATGCATTCGATTATTTACGCATGAGTTCAGAAGAATCCATTAAAGTAAGAGGATTTAAAATAAAAAAAAAAATGGTTGCAGTTATTTTTGCATAAAGTGCATTCGAATACCAGAAAAACTTTGAATATATGACGTGTCAATTTATCAAAAAGTCATCAACATTGTTATATCATTGGAAGTAACGACGGTTAGGAAAAAAATTCGTTCAGTTTAGGTGTATTGACTTCAAATGTTAGATAATATAATTCTTAGCTTTGAGTTGATGGGAGAAATAGAATATCGCTTTGATTTTCCAACCTTCGGATTATTTAAAACAATAAAATTACATTTGACAATAAGAAATGTACAAACAAATTATTAAAGACAATGTTATGTATGCACAATGTAGGTACAGTACATACAACAACAAAAAAGTACGTATACGCCATAGCGCACCAATGTTAATAATTAATTATTTTGATTATGAACGTTTAAAATTTTAAGTATTGCATCAGTAATATTAACTACATCCAGTAGTTTGCCCAGTGTGTAAATTTTATCGCCAGATTCCATAGTTGCTGTATCCTTTCCTGAGTTTCTAAATTCACCCTATTCAAGAAAAAAATATTTTTCTATGCATAGTATGTCAATGGAAAAACATATACATACATATATTTTTATTTCCGTCTCCAAAAATTAGATTCATTTTTATTCTTCAGGGCGGTTAAATTAAAATGCCATGTTTTTCACATAAATTTTAGGCATAAATTTAAGTACGTCAGTCGTTACCGTCTACCAATTCTTCCCTTGCTTCTCGTTTCTCGTTTATCATTTCATTTTTATTTTGGTCAAATCTTTTATCATTAGATTGTTCAATCTTTATTAGTTGCAAAAATGTAAATTAAGGAAATAAATTTAAAATGATCATTTTTTATATTGTGATTCGAAACACATTTTTTCACTTCACCTCTTGTATTCTAATCAAGATGTTTGTTCTGACAATTTTTTATATAAATTATTCCAATCCCCTCCAGTTCTTAGATTAATACAATTTTTATTTGCATGTTTTTAGCTTGATATTAAATTTCCACAGTATGATTACTTTTTGTCTCATTACCAAAAAAAATAATCGCTGTGTGGTTATTTAATTTATTTACCTTATTATAACAATAATAATGAGAGAGTAAGCTTCTTGCTTTTCATTTCATCAGGACACAACATCAAAACAAGCGAAAACCTTATACGTCCTTTTCGATAATATTTTTCTGTTTTCTTTTTTTCTTTATCCTTGCTGTTGAGTGCAATTATGATTTTAATTGCATTTTGTCACTTAATAAAGTTTCTGCCTTCATTTAAAACTGTGCGAACAGGATGTACAAACTAATTATGATGGCAGACGCTTTATAGTGAGAAGCAAATTAAATCTGACCGAGAGGACTAAACTTGGTCAAAGCGGTTTGAATTAATTTATGAAAATGACCTTGTATTGAAATCAGTGGTGTGTCCATAGTAAAATGATTTTAGCATTTGTTTTAAAATAATTAAGGGCATTTAAAAAATATCGAGCGAAATTTGTTATATAGATAATGTTAAATATGATGATATAATTTTTTATATTAATCTAGTTCCTATACTTGACAAACTTTAGTATTAAGCAAATTTTTCGAAATATAGAATTTGAAAATTAACCAGCACACCTAAGACAGAACTTTGTACACATCCAATTTGATGCATTTCGAAATAAAGAGTACATAATTTTGAATACAGAATTAAAAACAACATAATTTTGATCAAAAACGATTTCGATCCACTCCCGAAAAATCCAAAAGCGTTTCGCATTTGATTTTTTTTTTAATTTGGAACAATACTGGACTAAGATCTATCTATCTATAGATCCAGTCACAACATTGTTTTATTTTTACTTTGGCGCACAGAACCATAATTTTGAAATCAAATTTCTAAGTTCTTGCTAAGTATGTCATTACGATGTAATTGAAAACACTACAGAATGAAAATGACACTGACAGTTTGAATTTTGACAATTGCTTTGACAGATATAACTAGCTGAAGTAAATACTGGACGATTGTTCACATTGAACTGCTTCCTTCGACTTTTTTTTGACGTCTCTCTATACTTTTCTCACTCACACTTCATGCCGAGAAAGAGGTGGCCAGAAAGGCATCTCGTTCTTGCCATGAATTGTGGGAGTGAGAAAAAGTACAAAGACATCTAAAAAAGTCGGCGGAGGCAGTCCCATGTGAACAACGTCCTGTAATGGCGTTTTCGATTGGTTGGTCAGAAGCCTAACAGTTCTTCTTGTCGATAGAATAGAATTGAATTGCTTCTGAATTTGGATTCAGAATCAAAACCATAATCGATAAGACCTATTTAAAGCGTTCGATTACAATTTTTCTTCCGGATTACCAATAAAAAGGGCCATAGTTCAATTATAATAACATCTTAGATTATTTTTTTTTTATTTATAAATACAGACATCAACTTGCATTTTTTTATTTGAAAATAAATATATTAGCTGTTGGGTATCCAAAAATTTGACTGCTGTTATTTTGGACAATCTAGATATTAAATCAAATCAAAATATTTAACTTCACAAAAAATATATTTTGATTTGATTTAATATCTAGATTGTTCAAAATAACAGCAGCGCAAACCATGATATTTCTTAACAATTTTATAACTTCATAACTTTTTACTCAAATATATTTAGTTTTACATTTGTTAACTAGTATCATTTTAAACTTATTTTCTTAATGAACTTCAGCTGAACACGCTTAAAACAATGAAAATTCATACAAAAAAGTAACCAAACTTACACACATTTGTAACTGTCAAAGTGACATTTGGAGTTACACTAAAAATATATAAAAAAGCATTAATTGCTGATTTTAACATGAATTATATGTTAAAACGATACTACGATGCTAACTAGAATAAAATTTGGAAAATCCTGTTTTTAACCTTAGAAGCATCATAATAAAAATGCTTTAACATCGTACTAATCGTAATGTATATCATTGATAAGTGAAATATTTAGGAAAACAATAAAATAAATTTTGAATATTAAAAGAATTGAAAGAAGTAAGTTTGAGAGAATATAATAAAATACTTCGGGATTGACAAAAATCTAACGTTTAAACGCCATATCCGGGAATGCATTTTAAAAGAATTGATGTTAGTAACTATATTCGGCACAGTTCGCTCTTTGAACATTTTTTGGCAAATAAAATCGGTAAGACAGTTTCATTGAATATAAACGCTAAAGGGCGTAAACATCGTTGAATCTGAAACCTTACTTTCACAATTCTTTAAGTTTCATTGTTACAATAAACTATTAAGGTACACTTATTGTTAAATTCAAACACAAAACTTAAAATACATATCTCCAAATGGAAAATATAGTACTCAGACAACTTCCATAATAACTAGTACATTTATGTTATTTCAATCCTCTTCATTCCTTTAATATATTTTTATCAGATTAATGCTTTAAATTACTCTGCATGAATAAAAGGTTCAAAGTTAAGCATTATCCATAGAGGAGGGACATAGCTTTAATGAGGTTTTATATGTTGCTTGTAATTTCTCTTATACCTACGTTCTCTAATTAAACTAACTACTTTTTTTATATTTCTCTTTTATTTCGTGTTGGAATGTAACTAACGAATTTGTTTGACCACGTTCTTTCACTTTTTTTTTCTAATTGTTCTCATAATGTACTAGAGGTACCTTTATGGAGTTACCTTAGAGAGTTCCATAATAGAATTGCTAAGGTTGTTAATTTTAATTCTACTACGCTATTGGAATATAATAGTAATGGATAAAGGTAATTACATAGTAACTCACTTGGAACAATTTTAAAGATTAAAATTAAAGAACACACTTGCAAAAGTTTTTTTATTAAAATATTTTGTTGAACTGTAAAAAGAGGAAGAGGATTTACATATACATACATATACTTAGTACGACCAAATATTTTTTTTAGTAAAATCAATAAAATGATTTGCTATACCTAAGACATGAATAATTTATATCGTCATAGCATCAAGCCTGTTTCACAATTCGACGCGAAAAGCGAGACATCAGCGTGGATTGTTTAAAATTTGTTTTTAAGTGAGAATAATTGTGAAGAGATGTCGTCACGTCGATGCGATGTCTCGTTTTCACATCGCATTGTGAACCGAGCTTGACGCATCGTTTTTTCGTCGCAATATGAAGCCTAATTCACAATGCGGCGTGAAAACGAAACGTCAGCGTGACGATTTCTGTTCGCAGTTTTTTTCTCTTAAAGACCAATTTATAAAAATGAAATAATACATAATAAAGCATTTCTCGCCTTCACGTCAAGTTTTTTTTTTTTTCTTTAATTTTTTCGAAAGTAAGGAGTGACGTGACGAAGCAGGGTTACCAACAGGGGTATTTTCGCCCAGAGACTCCGGGAATTCGATCTAATCTCCGGGCTTAGCCGAAATTTCTCCGGGCCTAATGTTTTGATTATTTTATTTCATTTTTGATCGCATTCCTTAACACAAAAATAAATCTGCAAACACAAATTGCAATTTTTCATTCCTTAGGTTCATATTAGCATCCATTGGCTACAAAGCTTTTAAAAATGTTTAAGATGACATATGAGTTGTTTTTGCGTCAGTTATATCAACTGTTTTTTTATACAGCGGATTACAACTACACAAAGTTATTCAGATCGCTTTGGGTTGGAATAAAACGAGTTTTGACAGCAAAATGTAAACAACTGTAAGAAATTTTAATTTACGAAACATAATAAATATAGAGTGCCAAAAAATCTGTTCGTTCGTTCTGTTACCCTCACATCAATTAAATCAATCGATAAACGATGAAAATTGAAATAAATCCTTTGAATTTTTTTTCCATTTTTCAAAGTTTCTCGATCAATTTTATCGTTGCAAGAGTTGCAGAACGTAGGCACTGATCTGCGTTAGAATTGAAGTTTATTTCGCATGTCGTTGTTGTGTTGTTTAAAAAAGTGTTAGATCTGTTTGGTAACGTGAAATTTCTTGCGAATTTGTAAAAAATTTCACAAATTTTGACAATTTGTTGTCAAAAACAATAGGAAAAAAAAATATGTTTGGGAAGTTTGTACAAAAAAGTTACCAAACAGGCATCTTGTTTGCGTCAAACGCGTCAAAGCGAAAATGCAGCAAAATAACAATGCTTGAAAGCATCAAATTGCAGAACAACAAAACGTAAAAGCGAAAAAGTGTCAAAGTGAAACAGCGACGCGGCATCAAAGCGATGAAAATGGGCTAGTCGGGGTAGAGAAGAAGGACATACAATGGGTTTGGAAAAAATCTCCGGTTCTGGGTTGTTCCGAAGTTGGTAACCCTGTGAGGAAGACAAATCGTTTTCACGCTGCATTGTGAACCAGACTTTACATTGTACGTGAAACCGAGACGTTGATGTGACGAGATGTCTTCACAGTTGTTCTCTCTTATTATATCAAATTTCAAACCGTGAAATAATACATAATGACGCCATGTCATAATTTCGAAAAATTGAATAAAAGTCGTGACGTAAGGATGAGAAATGCTATATTTTCTATTATTTCATTGTTTAACATTCATTTTAACATTTTAACGTAAGAGAACAACTTCGAAGAGATCTCTTCACGTCAACCCTTCGCATTGTGAAACAGGATTCTATATTTAATTTTTAAAAATTAATTTTGCTTTAATGATTTGAAAGCCCGCAAATAATTTATTCGAACCTATCATGAATTTAGCAAACTGCGTTATTGAAAATAATGCTTTTGAATAAAAATTTAATTTTAGGTTTTCAAACAGTTGACTTTTGCAGTTGGCGTTCAAGAACAACTTGCAATTGTATTTTTAACGGAAATAATGTTTTCAAAAATGGGCTTTTGCCTCCCTTGATAACTATCCCACGTAATACGTTTATCATTTTTAATGCGTATAATTAATTGTAGATGTGTATATAATATTTTGATTCATTATGACAATTTGTAGAAAAATTCTCAAAAGTATTTTTTAAACTGCAACTTTATATTATTTAAAAAACAAAAACCCTTTTAACTTTTGGTACATAATAATACAAACAGTTTTTTCACCCTATTACAGTTTAAAGATTAAAAAAACAGTTTGCTATCTTTAAAATAAAATTTTCTTGTTTATAGGAAATAAGACCCAAATCCCAAATTTAAGAAAAAATAAAATAAAATAGTTCTTACCAAAGAAACACAAACAAAGCAGAGAGATAAAATTTGAAGATGAACAAAAGGGAAAACTTATAAGTATAAAAATATACTTCAAAAGGATCTTTCACGTGAATTAAACATCTGCCAAGAGTTTATTTTTCAAAGTATAAAGTTATTTCAAAAGAAAAAAAAATAATCGGGTAACGTTTTTAATATCAGTTTAAGATGAAGATAAAAAAAAGGTAACAAATTTAAGACAAAAGTAGGTATAGGTATACATGTACAAGGTTTTGTTTGTTCAATATTTCTTGTAGAAAAAACTAACTGAATGAATAATGCTTAACAGCGAACAATTTTTTGTTGAGTTATAAAACCAGGCGCTCGATGGCAAATACAAATGGTGAGTGTTGTGCCACCAGAAAATATTGAATAAATTGCTCTTTTACTAGTTGTTTTTCTATAGTAATAAGGAGTGTAGTTCCAGTTCCTATAAGGACCTTAAGGACAAGGACCTTATAATAACCTACAGAATCGGTTATTTCAAAAATTAAATGAAATAAAACGCACAACTGGGTCGCATGAACTTGCTCTTATGTTCAATCACACAGTGATTTCAAAGTCTGAATATTTTAAATCTATTCATCTGATTTTAAAAGTAATAATAAATAATTTGATGACGTCTTCCAAAAACGTGGTTAAGAACCAGAGTACACATATTAAAGGTAGGTAATATCATTATAGGGTTTTAATTCTTGTTCAGTTCTGCGCATCTGTCAGAAATCAAGGTATATGCTGGTAAAATGGTGGAGACAGTGCCTCTTTACTAAGTCTAATTTCAATATTTGGTTGTTGTTTCGAATGAAGCGTGCTGAGTTGTGGGCACTCGAACAGCAATTTTTAATTTTTTACGCTTTCAATTTATTGCCTTAGATTTGTGTAGGGTAGACGGGGGAATTTGCCGGGATTTCGAAAATTTGACCTTGCGCATATCTTTTTCGTGTTTTCTATTTTCTTGGTATCTAATATGTTCCTTTCTTTATTATCTTCAATTTAAAGTACCTTATCTTCACTTTAAAGTACATTGTGGCAAAGTCACATAGAGATGATTTGCCAAGGGGGTGAGAGTAGAATTGTCAGGTACCTAAATATCAACGTTAAAACAAATAAAAACAGTAGTCATTAGTAAAACTCAACAAAACAAATTTAACTAATAATTCAATATGCTGAAGAAAATAATTTATTTTAAGTTCTTACTATAGAAGTAACTTTCAGGGGTGGACTTGCTATCCTAATTTAAAGGGGCTCACGTTTAGTAAAAGTACGCTTAAGGTGGCTTTGCCATTGGTCAACGTAACCATGGGGTGAGTTTACCATTGCTAAAAGTAACCCATTGGGTGGGTTTGCCATTGGCTAAGGCACCCACGAACCGGCCCCGAGAAATTAGCTATAGCTCACAGGGGATAAGTTTCCAATCCAATCCATCAGTGGTTTGCAGAAAAACAAGCCTACCATCTGATGAATATCGAATTTTCAAAAAAATTTACTTTTTTTAATCATCAGAAAAAAAATGTTTTTTTTTTTAATTTTGTTATGTAATATTTAAAGATATTATTTTAAATAACTTAAAAACACTTATTTTATTTAGCTATGCATAGCTTCCGAAATGCATTTAAGTAAATAAATAAATAAAATAAGTGTTTTTAAGTTATTTAAAATAATATCTTTTATTTATTTCATGAAAAAACACGTTAAAAATCTCCAATATCAAATCAATGTAATATTTTTAAAATTTATAAAAACCTTTTGCATACAACATTTAATTAATATCGTTTAAACAGAAAATGAGACATTTGAAAATAAAAACCATTGTTCTATAAGAAGTACTGTTAATAATGCTTACAAAAATATTTTAATCAAGTCGTTTTTGAGAAAAATAGGATTTTCCTTCTCGACACTTGTATGCAAGGTACGGTTATAGAAAATTTTGTATTTAAAATCTACAAGATAATTTAAAAAAACAGCTTGGTGCCAAGTTTGATAAAATCGACCAAAACTAATTTATAATCCCAAAAGTATAAACAAAACTATATTTAAACATTTAAAAACACTCTCCATAAAAAATTTATCGAAATCAATTGAACAGTTTTTGAAAAAATCGAAAATCAGTAAAATGATTCTGTGGGAGGTGCCATTTATAACCATTTTTAGGAATATTTCTTTGTAAAATGGAATCTTGTGTGTAACAAAAATTACTAAATTTTTTTTTTTTAAAAATGTGTTTTAAAAAAAATAAGATTTTCATTATTTTCTAAAGAAATTTGTACGGTAGGTAACTTTATTTTTGGTACTAAGTTAATAATAATCAATAAAATTAGTATTTTTTTTAATAATAATTTTGACAGACAGACAAAAAGACGGACAGAATTGCAAGACCCACTTTTTTCGACTTCGTTACTATCGTTAAATCATGTTTGATCAAAATATCGATTTCGATTGATTTGCGAATCCATAACTCGCCATATAGTACACAAGTAAAAATTAGTAGCCGGAGTAAACAAATAATCGGCCGTCACACATTGAGACAATTTTGAACGAAACTGTAACCGCTGGGTAAGTTTTTTTCCTCAATCACACAAAGAGCAAAGAAAGCTGGCGGAAAATTTTTTTTATATGAAACTTTTGAAACTGTAAAGTATTTTTCTTTCAGGGCCGTAAAACAACACCTTAATAACCCGCTGTGTCAAAGTTGAAATGCATACAAACTCCTTTAAGTGAATACAATGAATTTTATATTTAAACTTTTATTAATTTCAACAATTCCAACTTCACAAAACTCAAACGCTCACAAAAAATTAAAACTTTCATTTACTAAAACATACAATTTTTGAGGTCTACAAACAATTCGTTATAAAACATAATTTTCATATTATACCTCTGGCATGGAGTCAACTGCAGGGCATTTTAGCATGCATAACTTTGAAACCAAATAACCAACACAATTCTTGCTTTAACCCTTGACTGATGCGAAGCAAAACATTACCTGACAAACCCACTATATCCAAATTAAATTTTGAGGAAATTTCATATTTATAACATTCACAGTATAATAAAGGTAATTTTAATCATATATGCATACATATTAATTTGATTTTCCGTTTACCTATATACATCCATCAAATAACCTTAGTGAAAAACTTAACATTTGCAGCATTTATTTAGAATTTTAAAACTTAATTGCATAAAACTTTGAAGCTTTGAAAAAAAACTTTTGTTTTAACTAACTTTGTTTCTCTCCAAATCTTCAGAATTAAAACATTTCTTTGAAAACCAAACGTATCAGCTAATAAGAAGTTTTTGAATTTTCAGAGGAAACTATCAAACAAACACCGCGGGATACAAAACAAAAGTATGTTTACCTACCAAAAAGGATTAAGCCATTTGTGTTGATCATGATATAAATGAAAAATTAAAAAGACCACTGCAAGTAGAGAAATCAACAAACCTAACTATAGATGTAAATACAATTTATATTTGCATATACATTCAAGTGCAAGAGTTACGAAGAAATTGCTACAGTGGCAAAAAAAATAATATTTTTTTTAAATTATAATTTATTTTATAATTTAAGCGAATATCAATTAAACAAACCAAAAATATACAGGATGTTTTGGATAAGATGCAAAAAAGGCTAGAGCGATTAGGTAAGGTTTAGACAAGAAAAAAAATCGTATGGGAGGGGGCTCTATTTCCGCCCAAAAAAAATATTAAACCAACGGCAACACTTAAAATGTGTTATACCTTTTTTTAAACCAGGAAACCATCCATTAATTCTGTTTTTAAATGAATTTTTTTTGTGATTAGTTGTGGAAACTCAAAATTTTGAAAAAAAAATGTAGCTACTGACTTCTTCGAATCAAATCTCTCTAGCACAGCTCTATGCCACTTAATGCAGCTGAATTTTTGAGATTATATGAACAAATTATAATAATTTTTTTCTTGTTCATTTAAAGGTGAGAATTTGCGGCGTTTTTTTTTAACTCAATTAAAAGTTAAAAATGTGTGCCCCAAATGGTGTTTCAAAAAACATTGAATTCGAAAGTTTTTAAATAAAAAAAATTTTAAAAATCCGTTTTTATTTCACTAATAAACAAATATATCAAGTAAAATAAAAAAAAAACACAACTTTTTTCACGCACTCCCCTGAGTTCATACTTAAAACTACAAAAAAAACTTAAAAAAAATTTTTCCCACCATACAAAACTTCTCTAAAGAAACCTTTGACTGGCTCTACAAACTTATTTATTTTATTATTTATTTATTGATCCAAACGAATTTATTTTTTATTTATAATGGTTCAAATATTTGTTTACTCAATAAATAAAAGAGTTTTACAATATAGACCCACCCGAAAAATGATTATTGTCACTAGATTTGCTTAAACGGGCCTGAGTACGCCGTTGGTAGTTTAGTTTCGTCTTAATATTTTTAAATAAAATGAACAAATATTTTTTAACGAATATCCCGTAAACAGAGAAATAAGAAATGTTTAAAGGTTAATACTTAATAGCAGAAAACGTAAAAGGGAGGAGGTTCTTTGACCAGCTTTAACTGCTTTAGGCGCTAAGGACAAAGAACCACGTCATGCCAAACAATGGATTTGCTGGCGACACAGATGCGACTTGATTTTTGGTATACTGACCTTTACGCATTACCTTCACGCACGACCTTAAAAATGTCAAGGAGTCTTTGGAAAAACCTGAAGAATTTGTTTGTTCAAAATTTTAGTTTGACGAAGTTATGGATAAGGGTTTCTTTAAAACACAATAAACCATTCAACACGGTAGGCGTATATTTTTAAGTTGTTTTTATCTCTGCAAAACGTTAACAAAATGTCAATTAAAAATAGAATTTTTGATGATGATTGATGATTAAAAAAATACAAAATTTAACTTGAAAACCTTGGTGGCAAACATTGTCTTGTAAATGGTCGACCATCATTTTTATGAAATGTATCGATGAAATAAACAAGTTGCCTCTTGCTGAATACTAAAAATCAACCAAATAAACCAAACCCAGCAGCTTCTAACCAATTCTCCACGCATTTCCTTTGTTTTTTTGCCTCCAACCAGTTGTATTATTTTTTCTACCCGTTTTCTGATGATTCATTCCTCTGCATATTTTGATTTGTATTTCCAGTCCCAAATCATCCAAGTTTTTGGAGTTGGAGTGATACAACATAACATATCATAAAAACAAAAGTGTTTCTAAAAATATAGCCTGACTTTAACTAAACCTCAATTATTTTTTCAATTTCTTGAGGTTCAAACAATTTTCAATCCACAAGATTAGCTATTATTGCATTTTGGACACACACAAAACTGAATTTGGCAACCACTTTTGCAAAAATGACCCTACAGCGACGTCTAGTTTTAAAAAATAAAAAGTGTCCCCAAATTAACGCAACATTTGAATTTGTTGCCATTCGTATAGTATAGTTTTCACAACTCTTAAAAAAAATAATTTGACAGGTTAGGGTTAGTAAAAGGTAGAGAGGGAAAACGTTCATTGTTAAACAAAATTTTAAAAATTATGAAAGTTAAAGTACGAAAATTTGGAGTCCGCAAGATTATTGACAAAAACAAGTTAAATGTTTTGAATTTTTCGTTCAATCGCTTCTATGTTTTTTTTGTTGTTGCTGCTTTGATAAGTTCAAAATTGATATCAAGTTAGCAAAGTGTAGGTACCCCCTCAAAAAGGGGTACAAATTACTTATATTGAATAGTTTATTACATACTTATATATTAATAATTTGTCGTTAGTCAGTCTTAATTATAGGTAGTTGTAATATAACATACATACTATTTTTACAATTTAATTTATTTCTTTATGTGTATGTTCATACCAGGGTGTCCCGTAACTCAAAGTCAAGCGGGTAACGGGTGATAGGCTAGGTTGTACCTGTTCTGGAAAAAATAAGAAAAAAAATCTATCTCGCTTGGTTAAGTAATAATAGCAATATTTACAAAAAAAATGAAAATCGATACCCTAAACCACATTTTTAGGTACTGTGGTCACAAATTTCCGAATTTTGACGTGTTTATTTTTTTTACGTTATCTTAAATAACCATGCTATTGATTTCAATCACAAATTTAAATATAAATATTGTAAGTTTCGTAAGAAAAATAAAGTTTGACTGAGTCATGTTTCAAAAAAAAATTTTAAGCGAACTTTGACACTTCATAAAATCCATTTTAGCAAGGTGTACGTGACATAAACAGAGGCACTAGAATCAGACACTGTTTGCCGTCAATAAGAGTGAGACAGATCTACATTACACAATATGGTACGCTGCAATCTACGTTCGGTACGCTACGTTCCTTGTTTTACTCGCAACTTCTCACAATCGTGCGCTTTTGTGATACCCTGGACTCGATTATTGTTGTAAAAATTGTGTCAGTTATTATCTAGTAATAGGAACTAAAAACTTCCATATTTTCCCCAACATTGTTCTGCAAATATCGACTCGTTTAGTCACGAGGTAGCAAACTTTGTACACGTTGCACATGGTACGGGTGGAAGTAGTTCTGTTTTAAAATTCGATGAGCAATGCTTTTCGGTATTCCAGTGGATCGAAAGGTACCCAAATGTGGGGCGTCACCCATGACCACCGCGCCGGGTGTTCATCTATGCACACCTATCATACTCGCAAGGACGATTGCCTATAGTACTCGTATAGCGGCGCTGCAGAAGGGATACCCCAAGGACATAACAACGAAGTAGTTTTAGATTAAATTGAATTGAATGTGATCCCAGCGCTTGATCAGTGCGATTGAAAGATCCACTGGAATACCGAAAAGCATTGCTCATCGCATTTTAAATCAAAACAACTACCACCCGTGACCCGTACCATATGCAACGTGTATACGAAGTTTGCTCCCTCGTAACTATACGCTCCCAGTGTTGATATTTGCTGAACAATGTTGGCAAAAATTTGTGAAGTTTTTAGTACCTATTACTAGATAATAACTAACATAATTTCCACAACAATATTCGAGTCCAGGGTAACAAAAGCGCACGATTGTGAGATGTTGCGAGTAAAACAAGGAACGTAGCGTACCGAACGTAAATTGTAGCGCACCATATTGTGTAATGTAGATCTGTCTCACTCTTATCGACGGCAAACAGTGTCTGATTCTAGTGCCTCTGTTTATGTCACGTACACCTTGCTAAAATGGATTTTGGAGTACAAAAAAGCATTATTCTGATAAAAGTGATTGAAGTGAACTGAGGTGTTTTTTGCAAATAAAAGGTGAAAAATATTTTTACGAATGAATAAGTAGCAAGTGTTGAAATCTTGATGAAACGCGCCAATTTTTTAAAAAAATTGCCAAGGTAGTGTAGTACATTTTTTTCAAAATATGAAGTGTCAAAGTTCGCTTAAATTTTTGAAACATGACTCAGTCAAACTTTATTTTTCTTACGAAACTTACAATATTTATTTTTAAATTTGTGATTGAAATCAATAGCATGGTTATTTAGGATACGTAAAAAAAATAAACACGTCAAAATTCGGAAATTTGTGACCACAGTACCTAAAAATGTGGTCTAGGGTATCGATTTTCACTATTTTTCTAAATATTGCTATTATTACTTAACCAAGCGAGATAGATTTTTTTTCTTATTTTTTCCAGAACAGGTACAACCTACTCTATCACCCGTAGAGAATACAATCCCGGGATCCCGAATCCCGGGATCCCAAATCCCGGGATCCCGGCCCATTTTTCGATCCCGAAAATCCCGGGATTATATTGCTCCAATCCCGGGATTTCCGGGATCAGCGGTTTTAATATTCGCACACCTTAATTTATTTTTCTGCTTGCTAATTTATTACAGCAAAAGCTTAAAGTTTTACAATATTAATAAATAAATTGTTTTTAGAAAAACGTAGGGAAAAGTGAAAATTTAATATGCGAAAAAGGTATTCGTGTGAGAAAAGTTTAAAAAAACAGTTCTTGATATGTCTTTTCAGTTCAGATTAATTTGACAGATAAAAATGCTTTCCCCAAGCAGGTACTATAGCTTGTGTTTTGATTTTCTCTTTTATTTTTTGTGTCTGTTAAAGATGCATTTAAATTTTAATATTTTTATTCAAATTTAATTTAAATATAGGTATTATTCAAAGGTTGTTTGGTTAGTTAGGTTGCCACGACGAAAATATCCCATAACACAGTAGATTTTCCTTCGGTGAAGGGTTTCTCACATGAATGAAATAATACAAGATTGAGCCATTTCATTTTGTGTCTTCTTTTTCTGACGTCATTTGAGAAGAATAAATTTATAGCCGAAAATATTTCGTGTGCGAATAATAATAATTTTTTTAGACAAATTCTAATTTTATTTTTTTAAAACGTAAAATGTAAATTTTTTTTAAATAAATTATTATTATTCGCGCACAAAAGATCCTCTTTTTTTTAGAGATTAAATATGTATATTTCATTTGGGAATATATTGCCTTAAGTTATATTGTTTTTATTTTAAGAGTATTATGTATTAATTTTTAATAAATGGTATTTATTTTTTCATACAAATTAATATCTACTTCCCTATTGACCGAATGAATTAAATTTGTTTGTCAGAAAATATATTCCATATAGAAATATATTTATTGTTTTTTTTATATAGTTTTAAGAATATTAATATTAAATAAATAATATTTATTTTTTATACTTAATACAAACTTGTTTGTTTTTTTTATTGCCAAGTTTTTTGAAGCCAAATCAGGAACATAAGCTATCTGCTTAGGTAATATGTATGAGAAGAGCGTTTTAAACTTGATAAATAATGAAATTTAAACTGAAATAATCTTTTATAAAATGAAATCCCGGGATTATCCCGGGATCCCGGGATTCAATTTTTAAAATCCCGAAATCCCGGGATTGGAAAAACATACCGGGATTGCATTCTCTAATCACCCGTTACCCGCTTGACTTTGACTTACGGGACACCCTGTATAATATAATATGTATGGCATTAATTTAAATTTATTTCAATTGATATGAAACCTTCAATTGGCGCCACTATGCTTAATTGTCCCTCCCCTTCCATCTAAAATTACTTGCAGATATTTGCATTGTATATCTTTGTTTCTGTCCATGGGCATGATGAAGATACATATATAAAAAAAAAAATGTCATCTCTTTTCCGAAAAGGAAATCCAAGTATTTGCTTGGCGCCAAGATTTGTTCAGTATCAACAGAAACTCTTGTTAATTAAAAGTAGTAGTAGTCCGGTACAAGAGTCATTGAATAATTTTATAAGAAAAAAACAAAAACACAAAGTCTCATCTTGCGAGTAATTTTGATAAATATCTTACAGTAAAGATATAAAAAATGTAATTTAAATCAATTTTTAAATTAATTTTAATTATTCTTCAGGAAATTGTGTATATTCATCTATTGCTGAGTAATTTTTTGTTTAATTCTTTTTCCTACGTAAATTGAAAGAGACGAATAAGTAATTACCCAAATGTTCAAAAAGGCATGAACTTACTGAAGATGAAGTTCTGTTAACTTATAATTTTCATGTGAAGCGTTGGTTAAATTTACAACTTTTTTTATGAACATATTAAAGGTTCCCCCACACCAACGGCGACGATGAAAACAATAATAACAACACGTGGTTGTCAATGAAAACAACACATTGTTATTATTGTTTTCGTCGTCGCCGTGATAGATTCGCATTGGTGTGGGGGAACCTTAAGGATTTATCTTTCATTCTCTCGAGATCATCCGTTTCTCTAATAATTCTCTTATATGTACAAACAAATGACATGGCGTTCGGAGGCAAATAGTAAGGGTGTTCGTGTTTCTTTGTGAAGACCATTTCACAAACATATTGGGGTTGATGTTTAAAATGGATAACTGCGAGAAGAGTTAGGACGATATCGAGACTTGAAAATAGAGATAGCTTTCAAATGTCAGTCAGTTGATAAGTGGTTTAGAAAAAGAATATAATATATTGGGTCGTATTTCCTTTGACCGTAAACAAATCATTGTGGACCATTAAATGCCACATTGAGTCTTATCTTACTTACAGAGTCACAATCTAAATGTATAAGATAACCCGTGGGTTTATACTAAAAGTATTACGCGCTCATATATGGGGATGAAACATTGGGTTATCCAAATAGTTTGGAGAATACAATTATGTGTTATTGACAACTGAATTTAAGGTTAAGATACGGTTAAACACTTTACCAAGATTTCTGGAAATTTCAATATAGGTACTTGTCATATCAAGTATTGAAAAGTGTTCCAAAATTTACGCAAGATTTGAATTAATCCACATGTCATCCACATCATTTTTACTAACCCTTAACTGTTGTATATTTTAATCCATCAGATTACCATATACCAACATTTTATAGTTTTTTACTGAACATTTATTTATCAACAACAGCTTCTCTGTTTAATTTTCATTACCTAATCAAAATTAGTTGTAATTAACTCAGCAAAAGCTTTTCTGTATGCTTTATTTTTCTGTATACTTTAGTTGGAAATTATAGTTTTCACAATAGTCAGCAGTTTATTCCACTTAGGCTCAGGCATACCTGACCGAAATAGATATAATATCATGTGTCATTATAATTTGTATCATATTATTTGTGTATATTTTATATATTTGTAAATTTAGCTAAGTAAGCAAAATAATTGTATAGATAGAATTGTAAGCAAATAAAAGATTATATCATTTAAGATCAAAAGGTGGTCGAATGTTTTTGTTTTTTCACATGTTTATTGCTAAAACTTTACATTCATTTCGACTTAAATGCAATTCTAATATATCTTCAAATTGATTGAAACAGGAAGCCGCATTACATATACATAGAATTGTTCAAACCATATTTAAAGCAAAGTACGCAACTGAAGCGAAACAAAAATTTCCATACAAAAATTGAAACAACGAAATCATAAACGGAAAATTTCGTTTTCATTTTTGTTCTGCAGTATGCTGTTCAACGATTGAAATTGATAGTTGAAACAGAATATTTGGAGAAGTCTCCAGTCCTTTTTCGCACTGAATTAATTATACAGACTATTTATTGTGTGCGGAAAAATTACATTTGAGTTTAATTCCTATGTTTTTGTTTTAGTTATTATTTTATTACAACGAAAAGCAAAACGAAATTTTTCGTTTATGATTTCGTTGTGTAATTTTTCTATGAGATTTTTCGTTTCAAATCAGCAGCGTACATAGGCTTTAGTATTAGGGTCACTAAATTCTTTGAAAAATTCTATAAAAAGAAAACCCAGCACAGCTTTCGCTTTCGAGATTAAAAAGTCTACATGCAGCTTTAGATTAAACGTCAGTTGCACTTGTCACATTTTATGACGAATAAAATGGCACATTTAAGACCATTAACACGATGAAGTTATAAATCTTATGAATATGGAAGAAATTATGAAAATTTCAGTGGTCTAAATCTGTCATTATTGTTTTCTTTTAGAATGACAGTTTGATAATTTCTGGATGATGCTTCACTTTTGCTTAAACTATTTCATATTTCGACATCTAATAGAAAAAGAACTTTACTGATAGAGAATGAACTTTTAACGTGTATAAAGTATTTTGTTCCAAGTGCCACCACAATGCGCTCAATTTTCGATGCGAAATATAAAATATGAATTTTGTCGGGTTTTCCATTTACATCATAGCCATCTTGCGATAGTAATTACCACTCTTACTTGAAAGATAAGGAACGAACTGCATAATTATCTTCCTTTTATTCAGTAAATATTTAATACGAACTGTCGTCTGTCACCAGAAAGTGCAAATAGCGTTTTCGATATGTACCTATATTTAATTTAGGAACCGAATTTTTAAGCGATCACACGTTTACACAGATTACATGTCAACACAGCTAGGAACAACATTGTGTACTGACGATTTTTTGTGACGCAAAGGAGTCAACGCATTGATTATTCACCCTAACCGTTTAACCGCAGCTAAATTTTCCAATCCAGCTCATGAAAACAAAGCATAAACTTAAACGAACGCAACCTTAAATGCCAACTTTCAATAAAAAATATTTGTCTGCAATCCCATTAATTGTCAAACCATTCCAGTCACACCACTTTTTGAGGATGTACGGCGTCTCAAAAATGGCTTGTAGATTATGATCACTCCAAATACGACAATTTTGCTTACCGTACCGTATTACCGTACCCGATTCAACCAAAAGTGAGCTTCATCGCTGAACAAAATTTTCTTGTGAAATACGGGATCGGTGGCCATCTCGTAATATTTTCGTAATAAATTTGCACGATTTGCAAACTTTGTTCAGGAGTAAGTTTATTCATTATGAAATGGCAAACCAAACTGAACATAAATCAAGTGACAGCTGTCAAAAAGACCAACTCCGAAAAAGTATTGCCAGATTGAAAACCACACGTCTAAAAAACGTTATATTGTAAAATGAATTATAATTCAATCTACTAAGCAAGCTCATCCTGTTCAGACAGCTAAAAAATGATGGGTTAAAAGTAGTTTTGTTTTTAGTTCTATTTGAAAAAGAGTGCGGTTTTTAGTTTTAGATTATACAATCGTCTTAAATTATATTTCAACTATCAGTGGATAATTGACAATCGTAATAGGGTAATATTTCTGGTTGCTTAATTTTATATTTTAAACAGGTTTTTTAAAGCAAAAAGTACCAATATAAGTATACATTTTTAATATTTGACATTTTGATTCGTACTCATCTCAATGAAAATTTTCTTATACTTGTAGAGTCCTCTGCAACTGGAGGGCTCCCATGTATTTGGAAGCACCGTTTCATTGTCTGACATTTTCTTCCTTATTAGTTCAAACTTTGAGATAAGAATGAAATGAGTATTTTATTTGTATTCAAAAATCAAATAGTCCAAAAGAGCATAATAAAATCATAAAAGCAAAAAACAATAAAGCTTTGCAATGTGGAGGTATAAGGAATTTATATAATAAAGACTAATTCTTTGGTACTAAAGTTTAGTAGTAAATAAAAAATAAAATCGTAAATGAATCTCGGAACAAGAAAGAAAAATTGATTTTCAATTTTGAAATATGGGGTTTTGCCTCAATTTACAACAGAATTATTTTCTATTTTTATAAGAATCTAGGAAACAAGAAAATATGAACTAATCTACCAAGTGAATTCCATGGATGATTCATTTGACCCATTCCCCAGCATCCTCTACATGGAATGATAAACAAAGCATACAACAGATGATACTCTGCTCATATCTTGTCAGTATAGAATAAGC
Source organism: Epistrophe grossulariae (assembly GCA_929447395.1). Lineage (NCBI taxonomy): Eukaryota > Metazoa > Arthropoda > Insecta > Diptera > Syrphidae > Epistrophe > Epistrophe grossulariae. Next base: position 65,282,344 of record OV839568.1, read on the forward strand.
AAGGCAAAAACGTTTATATTTTTGATGGAATTGTGTTGTAAAGTTGCTTAACAAAAAATTTATTATCTAGGTAGGGTATAGGTAGGTATATTTTAAGCAACGCAACAACAAGTCATAGCATTTTCTTGTTCCGTTTTATAGGATGCTTGATGGAAGTCGAAAATTTAATTTAAAATTTAATTTAGCCACTAAACACTGCTACAAACAAATAAGGTCGGGTTTAAACTTTTGTGCATGCTAAAAGTTTCCACATACGTGTACATATATAATGCTAATGCTTGGGGTGTTAAAAAGAGTTAATTTTAAACAAAAATGTGTGTAGGTATAACTCGTACATGATTCAGCAAAAGAGTTTTGTGAATGTGTGTGTGATGTGTGAACAAGCGCAACATCCTTTTTGTTAACAAAGTGTAATAAAATTAATTGGTTGGTTCATGTGCGGCAAAAAAGTTATTGTTTTTATTTTTTTAAACTTTTCTATGCCAAAATTTTAGCTTTATTTTGAAAACAATGAGTTTTCTTTAGGATTGAAAGTTTTTAATTAGTTTATATAATGGAATAATTAGTGAGTGCTTCTATAGAAGATTTAACTTAGAAGGGTTGGTGCATTTATCAAATTTAACAAATTTGCTAGTAAAATGAAAACTTTGAAGTAAATTTAGCGTGTTGATGTTTAAGTTTGGCATCAGATATTTTTTTTTAAATATCACAAGTGTATACCTATTGCTACGTCCGCAAACTATAAAATAGCTTGGTATTGAAAATTTAAGGTAGTAGTTTAATAATACAATAACATTTTGCCAAAAACTTGAAACGCTGTTTAATAAAATTGATTTCAACATTACAGCATATCAGTGTGAACATCTAGAGCGGTGGGGGTAGGGCTACGTAAATAACTTACCATTATAAAGAATAAAATGAATTTGAAAAAAAAGTAATATATAGATCTCAGTCTAATAAAGATATTAGTTTTTTTAAACTGTGGCATTTTTCTATCTTGAATAAAAGGAACAAATAATATTATAATCCGTTTCAGCCGCTAATTTTGGAATAAACTATAGGTAACACGATGTATACCTAGTAGTTTTTGCACGTGATATTTAAGTCGAACATCATTTAACACATATCTAATTAATGTTAAATAAGTAGTTTATAACTATACATACCATGTAAACATAGGTACACATTTCATTCCTTTTTTTTGTACATTTAATAATTTTCAAAGAACTTTTTAGTTCTAAAATTTTCAAAGAACTTTTTGGTTCTGAAAATTATTCTTTGGTATGAGAAATTAAATGAATGCATACCTCCAGAAATATGTAAAAGTATAAAGTTATACAAACTTACTGAACTATTTATGAATTTTCAAAGAAACAAACATCTTTATTAAAATTAAAATAATATTCGTCTTTAATGAAAATTACAAATTAAAATTTTATCTTTTGATTCCTGAATGGACTTTGAGTCTTTTATATTTATATTTTAAAATGAATATCTGAAGAAGTTTCGTACATGTTGTTTGGATATATAGGTTATTCTCATGCCAAATTTCTAAAAGAATTTTATAAAATAAAATAATAAAAGTAAAATTAAATAAAATATAATAAATATTTTCACGCTTCTTCCAAAGAAAAAGTATAGTTACAAAAAAAATTAAAAAGGATAAGCATTCTAAAGATGTTTTTTTTTTTAATTTGTCGATTCAATTTTGAGGAAAATAAGATATAAGTGTTTTTTCTGTTTTTTTCTGTTTGGTTTAGTTTTTTGTATTAAATTGTTTTAGAGTATTTATTTATTTAATAATTATTTATTTATTAAATTATTTATTTAAAAATCAGAATAAATGTAAAATCATATAGAAAACAAGTAAGTTTCACAAAATAATTTTCCAATGTTTTACAAATTCTAATTATTGTGTTTATTAAAGTTTCAATAAATTGTGACCCCTGAAGAAGTTGAGAATCTTCAACAAAACGTAGGGTGTAAATATAATATAGTTTTAATTCGCATAAGAGAAAACTGATAAAAAAGCCCATACATAATACATTGGAAAATAAGATTATTAAGTTATTTTTTGTTGTAAAATAATGAAAAAAACATAAATGCTCTACCATTTTTAATGAAATTCAATAAGTTTTTTTTGTGTGTTTCAAAAGTTCATATTTTAATTAATTTTCTATTGTTTAAAAGCTCCCAGATAAATTTTACTTTTAGCTATAAAAGAAAGTTCATGCGGCTCTCGTACTTTTAATTTTTGGAGAATATGTATGTACATTTCGTCATTTAAGTTGTTTTTCAATTTACTCTTTCTCCCATATTGTTTGATATTTTTTTTTGCTATGTTGTGCAAGTTCACCACGTTTTTTTCTTTCTTTTTTTCTGAATCCACAGTACCTATGGTGCTTTTTTTTAACTTTTGGTTAAATAAGTGTGCTTAAGCAAGTAGTTGTAACGAAATTACATCTGTGTATGCAAAGTTATTTTTCGAATTTGTTCGTTAATCTTTTTTTAGACATCATGATATAAAATAATATAAAATATACGATTTTTAATTGAGCTGTGATTACGTTTATACAAATTTGACAACAAGAATAATTTCAAAAATAAAATATTAATTACGAATTTTTTTTTTTTAAATAATAAAGAAGACTTAGCACTATCAATCAATATTAATTAACAAAATTTTAATTAAAAAAAAATGTATACCAATGGGGAAGTGGAAAAATTTTTCATGCATATAATCAGACAGCAATACTAGTTTTATTTTTAATCAAACGCAATTTAAAAAGAAATTCTGGCTACCGCTTACCACACGATTGTGCTGTAATGTTAGTTTGTATACAAATTAAATATATTTTTTTTGTAATGGGCTTTTTTGCTTCAGTAAGTATATAATTTATTGCTTGCGTATATGTTGGGGAGTGTCTGAAATTTTTGGCTATCACTACAAAAGGATATATGTGCTTATATGGACATACGTAAAAACTTTGTTCGTGAATTTACAAATCTATAAATTTAAGATTCTTTCCACTCAGGCAATAGTGTATCGGAAGTTATTTAAGTTTTCTGTAGGAAACCCAAAGGAAAATCATTATCACTAAATAAAATTTATGTAGTTTGCAATCATTTGTAAAGAATAATCTCCCTTCTATTATATTTAGGTCCACAAAAAATTCAATTTAATTCTTTATTGATATACATACATGTGTACATTATGTTCAGTTTTGATATAATATGGTTACATACATACAAAATGGAATTTTCAGATATCGCCACCATCCACCCTTGAAATATGCAATTTCTGGTTTTCACAATGTTCCCAGTTTTCCAGTTAAAGTTACCAATGTTCGTCTTTATAGTGTCTTTATACCTTATGTTCAACCAAGTTATGCGTGTATGTACAAACAAAAAACCAATACCTTAATTGGTGGTCTATTTATGGCTAGTAGTTTCTTGTCTCCCTTCGTTTTTATAGGGTCTGGTTGTTTTAAACGTTTTTAAAAATTGGGACATGTGCTACTTGATGAGTTTATTAGCGCACAGTATCAGTGTTGACGTGGATGGTCCAGGAGCAGTATTTGTCAAACTGGGAAACACTCGTATTCAAAACATCACCTTAAATCAAAATTTAAACTTTAGCTAATGAAAAAAATATAATTAGTTAAGTAAGTTATAGTTATGTATGTACCTTACTACCGTCAGGAATATGTTCATGGAGTAAAATTTCATTTATAACTTATTGAACCCGTTCAAAGTCTACAGTCGAAGAGCTGTTAAACCTATAAGACTCATTAATTTTAATATTTTGGAATGATTTTGAGTTGGAATGCGATGAAATGATTTTGAGTTGGAATGCGAAGGTGAAGGTCCCAGGTTCGAGATTTAGTGATGATTCTAGTTGAAAAATTGTGTTCGTTGATTTACCAAGTTGATTTTTCCTTTTGATGCAAGTTCAATGATATTTTTTGAAATCTGATACAATTTTGAGCAAAAGTTCAAAGCAGAAGTCATTTCCTAGAAGCTTGTTTCATAGAGATGATAAAAATTCGATTGTTGTATCGAGCTTCTGTATAGTTTGAGCATTTTCTTTATCGATCAAAGTATCTGTAGTTATTATGTTCAAAGTAGTTTCTAATGTGTTATGTACAAATTTACTGTAGCTTACTGGGTAAAGCGTTTAATACAGAAAAGAAGTTTTTTTTTGAATCTATGTTTTCAAGACTACTCTGACATTCCTTAACTGATACCTTTCTAGTCAATTTTAAAACACCGATCGATTTTCCTGTTTTAGGGGCCAAACTAAAAGAAGTTTTATCTCTGTTATAAATTCGATTCAGGAACTCGGAAGCTTAGCTATTTATGCCACTTAAAAAATTTATAATGCATACTACTTCATACACTTGCTCCTTACTCAAATTATCCTCACGAATAGCTTTTAATGTATTTTCTAATGAGACTTCACTATACGTCTTTTTTTTGTTAAAAAATTAAAAAACGTAAACATTATTTTAATTTTTACAAAATTTAAACCTGAGCAAGAGAAAACAATTTCGAAAACTAGGAAAGTCAAATAGAGTCGTACATATCTACATAGATCTGATAAAGGTTTCAGTAAAATTCTATCTATGAGACCCAAAGCTCTTTACAGTCGTTAAAGCGGAATATACCCCCTTTATCATTATACATGAATAGGTAGATGCATTATTGACCGCCTTCTATAGAATGATCGCATATTACATATATTGTTCAAAATGCTTAGGTTTCCAAAGACGATGTATGAACTTCTTTTCTCCTTCTAACCTGGCAAAAATTTACGGGGGTGCATACGGTAAAAGCTGGATAACGACATCTATATCTGACATAGCGCTTCAAAACCATTATTGCACCTACTGGGTAGAATCCAGAATAGAGCTTTAAGGCTGATAAACAACATTTGATTCATTGATATATCGTCGAAATATCGCTCACCCATCACTGTTTTATCGATATACTTTCCTCAATTTCTTTCCGCATTCCTTAACTTATAAATATTTTAACCATTATACCCGCTCCACCAAGAATGCTCATCATCCTTTGACGCCTTGATCGCAACTTCAGACGTTCAGTCAAGTACATTGATTCTTTCTTTAGTCGTTTAGACTGTATACCTTTCTTAACCAATATCCAGATATTTAAGGCAAATGTACATCAAGATTCAAGACTATGTTTGTAAGAGCAATAGATTGTAACTATGTATAGATTTAAGAGATTATATGTAACGATAGTAATTAACGGTCTCCAATAGATCGTTATCTCCTAATCAATCTTCCTTCTGCTTCTTAAACACTCGCACTGTGTAAACAAATAACATTTTAATCCAATTTTTAAAACAAAAATACATTTTCTGAAATACATATATAATTAAGCTACGCGCAAACCGACGCGATGGCGGTGGCGATGGCGATGGCGATAACAATGTGGATGCCGCACACGTAAATCAATGGAGGGGCACACATCGACGCGATATGTGGATTGCGTTCACATTCCACTGAACGCAGCAAGCACCATTTGATCGCTATATCGCCTGAAGAAAAATTACAATCTGAAAAAGAAAATTTGAAAAACTGAAAAATTAATAGAAAAAATTAGGGGAAATTCCATTTTATATGTTTTTTTTTATTAAACTTCAAAAATTAAACGTTTGTATTGTCAGTGATTGTTTTGTTTAATTATTTAATTAAACAAAACAATCACTTATAAAGGAAAAGGTCACTTAAATCTTATTAACCGTTTGTATTGTCGCTGACAACTTAGCCCGCTACGCAATATATCGCGTTGATGTGAGCAAGTTTTTGAACGCATCTTTATCGCGCGATAAAAGTTATCGCAATCGCCACCGCCATCGTGTCAGTTTGCGCATAGCTTTATAACTTATACATAAGTTATAATTATATGTATATTATAAACAACAACGTGTTATTTTCATTCACAACCACGTGTTGTTATTATTGTTTTTGTCGTCGCCACGAAAGATTCGCGTTGGTGTGGGGGAACCTTTAATTTACAACTTTTATCGCCAACTAATCTCTATGCGAATGTTACAGAAAGCGGGCAGATTTTTTTTAGTTCTCTAAAATATCTAATATATCATACATATTTCTGAACACGCCTTATTGTGCCAATGACGTTGGGTTAAGTTTATCAAAAAAATTTGATTAATTCTTCGCAGAAATTTGAATTATTGACCAAATCGTAAACTTTACCAAATGGTAAACTTATCTAGTGTTTTACTACATTGAGTGAATATTCTTATATGTAATGTATATGTACCTACTACGTTTTCATTAGGGCGAGTGAGGTAATTGCCTTGCAAATTTCGTCAATACTTTACGAACATACCCAATTGGAATGCTTTGAAAAGCTTTTGAATAAAAATGTCAAAATAAACGATTATTTGAATAACAAAATTCAAAATGAAATGAGCTGTCAAACGAAATCAAATTTGAGATGAAAAAAACTTTTTCTGTAATTTGCGAAGTTGCCTCAATTCAGCTTTAACGAAAACGATAAGATAAAAATACAACTGGTTATCTATTACTTGTATCTCAAGGGATCTATTTTCCTGTTTGTCTCATTGATCCTTACATTTCCTGTGGTGAACTGAGGCTATATACATATTGTATATACACTATTCATAATACGCAGTACCCAAATCGAGAAGGTACGATAGGATAATTTACAAATTACAATATTGTCAACAGAAGGGAATGGCAAATTGTTCGACAAAAAACTATTATCGAATGAGGTTATCAGCTTCGTCGCCTTCAATTCGTATATATGTATGTATGTATGTACATATGTATTTTCTAAACAATGAAGATTTCAATTCCCGAAATTGATTGCTTCATATTTTGCCACAAACCAATGATGATGTTAACTTGCAGAGCACATTAAAATATCATTTGTCAATAGCCGAAATGGATGTGCTGTCGATTGCAAAGTAAACTACATACAATTGTACAAAAGTTGAAGGACAAAACTCTTTCATATGTACAATCGAAAAACAATTCGGAGTTCTATAATGCGACTGAAGAATACAAAGCCGCTTCATTAATCCATATTCCATATGTGCTGCCCACTGCGTTGGGGAAAATTTCTCTTAAACATTGAAATGGAATTTAAACTCAATTAGCAAGTCTGTGGATTGGTCAATAGCGCAAGCATCAAATTGAGGCGAACGCAATAACGGTGATGGTTTAATCTGTATTTTCCGTGGTAAATAGATTGCCAATATATAGTCGAATCTTTTAAAATCGATTTTTGTATTTAATATTACAACGATAATTTTTAATTAGAAACACAAGTTCACGCCTCCCTTTTAACTCTTGACCTAAAACTCACAATCACTTTCACCCATATCTAACATACCCATCTATAATAATTAATTTCTCTGTGAAGTTCCATTATTTCCTAAACTATGCGACAAAAAAAAAAACAATTTATTTTACATACATTAGGTATTAGGTATTGGTTATAGCGCAACAACTCGTGCATACTCAGACTAGTCAACAGTGACTTAGAATTTCTGCACATGAATCGTCTATAGTCATAGTCCATAGACGCGTACAGGATTCACCATGCAGCAACGATTCCACTACTGCAAAATTTCTGCACACGAAGCGCCATAAAAAAACATTGAACATTTTCAATCAATTTCACATAAATATGGCATATTGTGTTGACATTTTTCATTAACATTTCACCAAAATATTGAGTAAAGCTTTTGCAAACGAACCTTCTCGTCATAGACAAGTTCAAAGATGCAGCTTGTGTGCAGCACTTATTTGTCGAAGCACACGAGCTGCGTTTTGACTTCAAACGTCAAATTTTCAATTGAAAAGCCTTTAGTACTAGCCCAGTACTCTTGCCAAGCTAAGGGGCCAGTTATAGCGATCAGGAAAACGAAACAGGAAAATTTTGAAATAGATTATTTACTAGGTTTTCATTCGATTTGTAACGCAATTGATGCACCAATCGATAGCAAATAACTCAAAGAATTTTTTGTGAAAAATGTATTTATTTATTTTCCTGACTGAATTTCATTTTCCGTACCAGCTGATTATCATTTCGATCAAAATGGAACAAATCGTTCCAATTATTTGCGTTCCTGCTTTTACTTGTTCCACTGACAGATAAGTGGAAGGAAAAAAATCGTTTGCATTTCAATCAGGAAAACTTGATTGGCAGCCATACTCACTGACGTATTTTTCGTGTTCGCTATAATAAACGCTCATAAGAAAAAATTTCCTGTTTCCATCTGTTTCAACTTTTTCTGATGGCTTTTCCTGATCGCTATAACTGTTCGGAACATTTTTACTCCCCCTTCATTGAAATATTGCAAAGAAATCAGACATTTTGGATGAGAGATTAATACTGAACAAAGCGCTCATGAGAAGATGGCGTACCATTGATAATGTAAAATCAGGTTTAAATTTAAATTTTGGATCGATTGTTTACGGAGTGAGATAGACTCCCCTCCCGTAGCAAAAAATTCTTATTTGACCCCTCCACAAAAAACCATTATCATTAGTTACTCTCCCCGTTTGCTGCTCAGTTAATGCAAATCGCTGACGTTTGGGAAGCGGTTAGAAACCCATGACTTTGTCATTATTTTCTCTTTTGAATTTTTCACTCATGACTTTGTATCAAATAAATGTATCTTGGAATTCAGCCTTTCTTTAAGAACCATCCCAAAATGAAAATTTTAATAAAATCATCTATGAATAGTTGTTGAGATTGATACAGTTGTATAAAAGTTAAAATTGAATAAGATACTCATACAATAGCATAATGATTTTCTTTTCATAAAAATATCATTTTTTTTTAATATACAAGAAAGGGTAGGTATAATCAGGAACAACGATGAAATAGGTTGCATTGAAAAATATAAATTGTGTAAGGTAAATTTGGGAAAGTGTGGCCGATACAATTTAAATTTTCAGTGCAATAATGTTTTTAAAAAACGACACATGCTTTCATATTTTTACAATTTCAGGTAGCAATTAATAAATTTTTGTTAGGTACGTTTATTCTTAAGGATGACTTTTTTATTCATAATTATATATAAGAAAAAAAAACTTGTTATGATTTTTTGTAGTTATAAGCATTGAAAATGTAGAATTTCTTTTAGACTTCCATTCCGCACTATTAAAAGAAAATATTGACGCGCAACCCTGAAGCCCGACCTTGACACCCGACTTCGAAGTCTGACCTTATAACGCCCGGCCTTGAAGCCCGACCATGAAGCCCGACCTTAACTCCCGACCTTGAAGCCTGACTTTAACACAGCTTTCTCGGTAGAACTGAGAGTCCGGCTAAAATAACAACTTGATTGCTAGATAGATTGATAGTGAAATTCCTTATATATAAATTAAATATCAACAGCCAAAGAGTATGATTCATTTTTATTTTGCAGGTGGTAGTAGTTATATTGTATAAGCTAAACGTGTAAAACTCTCAAAGAAGTCAAAAAAATAACGAATATAATAATCGAGAAATCATTACGAAAAGCGAAAACTGTCGAACGATATCATTTTGAGTTGACTCATCTCTATCACATCTTTAAAAAAAAGATAGGTACAGCTATTGCCAAACCGATATAATTCGATCATATTCGTTTTACGTAACTGGGCCCATTGCTGCCGAATCAATACTTTTATTCAATTTCCATACACTTTTCATTTCATATTTTAGTTTTTCTTCCATTTTTGTTTCCTTAGCTTACTTTAAGTAAAGTTTGCACCACTCACCCTTGTTATGGAACTACCTTCCTTCATTTCAATACATTTCAATAGAGAAACTAAAATGTAACTATGTCCTTTTCGTAACAATAGCAACACCTACTTAGTATTTTCAATAGAATAATGAACATCTTCATGCACCTACGATTTAATAGAATAATGAAGCACAACGCAGGAGTATGTCATATGTATCGAATTATCAAATAACAATATGAAATTTGAGAACCCTTATGTTATTCTTGAATAATTGTTGATACTGATGTTAATTTACGTACATATACTATAATAGTATACAATAAAAAACAAAGGTTTTTTTGTAAATATTATGGTATAGACATGAAGAGCACACAATAGTACCAATCAGTTCTCGATGCCAATGAAACCTTATTTTATGTTTATTCTAATATTGATTACATTTTTTTAAACGAATTATTATAAGCAAATATGTGTGACTGCATCTGTTTAACTAAGTGATAATTTTTTTAATTAAAACGGATTGTGCCTGAAGGACTTTATACGATTTTAAAAAAATATATCTTATGTGTATGACATGAAAATGAGTATTCAGATTTCAATGAAATAGTGTCAGGGATACCACAAGGATGTGTTTTAAGTCCAATGTTGTACCTTAGTATTTAAACATTATATACCTTAAACAGAAGACCTTATATCGTAGCCACGTTTTCTGACAACACAGAAATACTAGGTACAATTAAATTACAAAACGATCTTTAATGTCAATGAATGGACAGACAAAACATGTCATGTTCGATCACGCTCAACTAACTAACATCACTTCACGTTGACCTTACCTTAAAGTTTAAAGATAATCTGTATTTGTTAATACAACTTGAGTTCCATTTTTAAATGAGGCAAAATATTTCGTAATGACTCTAGACATGAAATTATATAAAATGGTAGCCACGTGAAAAAAAGAATTGCGTTGAATTCAATATTTAACTCAGAGAAATGTATACTGGCTACTCGGAAAAAACTCGTAAGCTTAATTATCAATTAATTAAGAAGGTTGACTTTTGGTTTACAACCCTAGGGTTTTGAAAATAAATTGCCAAGATCATTTTTTGTAAATTGATAATTCTGAATTTTATTTCTATATATAAAAATATATATTTATTTATTGTTTTCTAATTTTATATACATCACTTATCATCTCATGCCGTGGTATATTTAGAAACGAAAAATCTATACACAGAGATCTTTTGGAATTTGAAATTGAAGAATTAGAACAAAAACAAAGAAAGCAGTCTTACAGACATATACATAGTTGAAATTATTAGTATTATTATAAGAGTTTAGTACGCCGACCGCGCTGCTTACGAAGAACTAAACCTTCTAACAAAGTAACCTATAGTGCGGTAAATAGGAAACAACTTTAAAATAAGGGAAAACGCAAGAAACACGTTATTTAACTGCGTTAAAATAAATTGCTGGACAAGTTTCAATTCCATAATTGTTCATTCATTCATTCACTTTAGTTGGAATCCGAATTAGGAAGGTGTTTTAGTGAAGTCTCAAATTCCTATAATGAGAAGATATCAACACCTATAACAAAAGGCGCAAGGTCATATGTCCACAGGCTAAAAGTCCATAATGGACTTTTGACCCATTTGGGTGGGTAAAAAGTCTACAAATCAATTGAGGACTTATAACCCACCCTCATGAGCCATAAGTCCACAAAAAAGTGGGTCAATATTCCATAATTTTAGAAAGAAAGTGGTTCATAAGTCCACAAATATTTTCTGGAATTTTTTTAAATTACCCAAGAAACTGTTTATTAATATAGCCAAATTAATAAACGTGGAAAAGCGAAGGGTTAGATCTTATTCCGTGAACTAAGTGCAAAATGTTATGAATAAAAGAAAATTTCTAAAAAGTGACGTGTACTAAGTTAAACCACCGGAGAAGGTGGTTTAGCGAAAGAATAAGAACCGATGTGTCAAATTTATTCTAAAATAAAAAAAATATCCAAGTAAAGATAGCTAATTTAACTTTGAATAAAATAAATAATATCTGCTAGATTTATCGAGTTTTTAAACCATTAATTCTAATTATTGGACAATCAGCCATCAACCACCATAAAAAGAAAACTATACAAAAATACATGAACATGATCTAATGGAAGTGCTAAGTGAGGAGGATTTCAGGAAGAAATATATGTAGATTTTCCAAGGGAAATATGAGGAAACTCATTGCGGTTGTTGACGATGCCTAAATGGGGACCCAAGAGGTAGACATACATATTTCTTCCATCAGATACATTCCATTTAAATAAATAAAAACAAATCAGAAAACTGACACAACACAAGCAATTGAAAAATGAAAATAATTTTGACACAAATATATGAAAAAGAGAATTTTTAGGTGTGTTTGGTAACTTGAGCTTTTTTTTTTACAAATTATCACAATTTTCTGTCAGAACCCATACGAAAAATACCCAAGTTTGCGAAACTTGGGGAAAATTTCAAGTCACCAAACAGGCATCTTATTTATTGTAGTAGATTTTCTTGAGGGATTTCTGTTAAACGTCAATTTACTATTCCACGAACTTTTTGGTTTTATTCATGGAAATTTTTAACCCATAGATTAACTCTTATTCCCTGCTTTAGTTAACTCGTGGAATAAAGGTGAAATAAGCGTTTTTTATTAATTTGGCTGTAAGTGAACTGTTGACATTAGCACCTGCATGGTGACTGGACATATCCTAAGCGGAGTAATGGAGTTGCTTGAGCGGTACAAAGCCCCACAAAAAGGGAGTTAAAATACTTGGAACCCACAAACTGCAAAGCGGGCCACCCAAGGTACTACAATGGAATTGCGTGAGTGATACATGAGAACCCAAAAATAGAGTCCTTTGAACCCACTTGATGTACTGGTTGTCCAAGAGAACGCATAATTTTCCTATATGGAACCCTTTAAACTGAATATTTCTAAAATCATTAAAGTGAGTCAAAAATCCACAATCAATGGGCCAGAGGTCCACAAGAATTTCCTGTGAGTTTTGTGATTTGTTGACTTTTAACCCACCAGAGTGGGTCAAAAATCCATTATGGACTTTTGGCCTTTGGACTTATGACCCTGCGCCGAAAAAAAACACTTTACGTTTTATCAAAGTATTATATTGCCAATATACATGAGTAGATACATGACATATAAAATCGATATTTGCAACTTTTAAATGTGGATCAACTTTGTACATTTTTATATACATGTCTATCTGTAAAGATTTCATTTTCGCGGAAAGTATTTAATTGGTGCCATGATGCAAGCTATTTATTGCATTATGAATTGCAACTATGTTTTAATAAGACAGAAATTTTCAAGTTATTATATTATGTACGTCGTAATCTCATAAAAAATCATTCTAAGAAATCATAATTAGTTGTTTAAATATAATTAATCCTTCTATGTAGATACCCCATTACATATATAAAATATAACGAGATGAATACAAATATATGTAATATAAATATAAAATTCAAATAAGTTGCACGTGCAGTCTATATATATTTTTTGCTGTTTGTATCCTTCGAAATAGTTATAAATACATTAATTTAACTTTATAGATGGGATTGAAATTACATTTTGTAATAAAAATAAATAAATTAAGAATTTTTGAAGTAATAATTCAACCAATTTTGTTTGAATTTATCGTTAAACTTAGAATGAATAAAGACATGCCAATTGTATAGCAACACTACCGAAATTATATTTTTTCAGATAGCAAGCAAATAAAGCGATTTTTGGTATGATTGTCATTATGTTAAGTGGGCTATAGGTACACTGACCATATTTTAGAATTGCAAATAATGAACAAGTGAAGAAACAAAATTCAATTCAATTTAAAATTATTCCATTTAATAAAAAAATTATCTATAGAAAAATTACTTAACCTAAAAAGAGAAGGTACAAAAATTCAGTCTTTGTTTGCATCAAACTTAAACTTAAAAAACAAAATAATTCTTAGATAAAAAAGTTTAAAAAAAAAAATATAAAAACTTAAAATCTAATTTAACATAGATCATTTTTACGGATTTTGATATTTTTCTGTAGAGTAAATTTCCTTCACTAAGTTCTGGATTTTCTAAATTATTCTTTGAACTCTAAACAACTGAGTTCGTAATTGTATTTAGTTATCAAACAATATTTTACAGTTTCGACCTTCATTTGGGTTTTTTTAATTTGTCCAAATATTATTTTGAATAGAAAAAAAACTCTTTCTGTAGGAGCATTTGACAAAATAAAATTGTACTAGATGTCTTGTTCATTCTTTCAATCGGTTAGGGCACTTAGCATTATTTTTATTTTTTTTGTCATTCAATTTTGCTTTAATATTTATGTTATTACTTTTAAAAATTTGTACGAAATACAGAATAAATAATGAACAACCTCTGAAATACAGAAAATTTATGTGTTTTTGTATAACAAATAATTCATAATGAACATCGTCTTTAAATACAGAACTGTTCATTAATAATAATGAACGGATGGTCACCGTAGCTTTGGTCAAATTAAAGATATATACATGTATTTATTTATTTGTATGTAAAGTTTTGAGCACGTTTACGTTCATCAATAGACAGAATTATTACAATTTCTTTAGCATCAATTTTCGGCATTCATTATTTATTTAAAAAAAAAGTGAATGAAAAGAAAATTCCTGTACAAAAGTGAAATTTTTTTACAACTATGGCTCATGGATAATTGGGACCTATATAGAGACTTACAAGTCTTGTTGTGGTTGTTTATAACGGGTGATTTTTTAAGAGGTTTAGAACTTAAAAAAAAAAAAAAACACAAAAAATTCGAAAAAATGAATGAAATATTTATTTGAATCGATAGTTTGAACCTTGCAATTTAATGTTTAAAGATAATTTCATGCAAATGTTGACCGCGGCTGCGTCTCAGGTAGCCCATCCGCTGAGTCCAATTTTGGCATACTCTTTCACACATATCGGCCGGTATCTCACGAATGAATGCATGGATGTTGGCTTCCAGTGCGTCAATCGAAGCGGGCTTGTCCCTATAGACATTAGCCTTGACATACCCCCACAAAAAATAGTGTAATGGTGTCAAATCGCACGATCTAGGCGGCCAATTGACCGGCCCGAAACGTGAAATTAACTGTTCACCAAACTCGCCTCGCAATTGCGCCATTGTTTCGCGTGCTGTGTGGCATGTGGCACCGTCTTGTTGAAACCACATATCATGCAAGTCAAGAACTTCCATTTCGGGCAAAAAAAAGTTTGTTATCATCGCTCGGTAGCGTTCACCATTGACAGTAACGCTGCGATTCGCATCATCTTTGAAGAAATATGGCCCAATAATGCCGCCAGCCCATAAACCGCACCAAACAGTGGCTTTTTCGGGATGCATTGGTAGCTGTTGCAATGCTTCTGGCTGATCTTCACTCCAAATGCGGCAATTGTGCTTATTTACGTACCCATTCAACCAAAAATGAGCCTCATCGCTGAACACAATTTTTCGATAAAAAAGCGGATCCTCGGCCAGCTTTCCAAGAGCCCATTCACCAAAAATTCGGCGTTGTGGTAGGTCGGCTGGCTTTAGTTCTTGCACCAGCTGTATCTTAAAAGGCTTTACGCCCAAATCCTTCCGCAAAATTTTCCACGTAGTGCTGTAACAAAGGCCTAACTGCTGGGAACGGCGCCGAATCGACATTTCGCGGTCTTCTGTCACACTAGCTGATACGGCCGCAATATTTTCTTCACTACGCACAGTACGTAAACGTGTTGGTGGTTTAATGTCCAACAAAGTAAATTTGGTGTGAAATTTGGTCACAATCTTCCGAATAGACTGCTCAGAAGGTCGAGAATGCCGACCATAAAATGGAAGCAGCGCGCGATGAACATTTCGAACCGAGCACGAATTTTGATAGTAAAATTCAATAATTTGCAAGCGTTGTTCATTTGTAAAACGATCCATGGTTAAATTGCAAACCAAACTGAAGCTGTTTGACAGTGACACAAGGTACTAAACACACGTCAGCTGTCAAAACCAGTGTTGCCAAAACCAAACCAGCTAAAAAATCACCCGTTATATAGTTGATCAGAATGGAGGAACCTAATTTGCCAAAATCGAACGGCTCAGATTGGAGAAACTTTTTTCTGACTTAGAGTACCTTACACTCTTGAAGGATTTGTCATTTCCTCGCAAGAGGCAGGATCTTCTAGAATTTACCGATAAAACTTGTAATTTTTCAGCAATATTGGTAAAAGTCCGGAATGTTTTGTTTTTATTTAATTCAATTCACTCTTGGACAAAAGTGCCTTGGGTACCTGAATATATTATGAAATCAAGACATTTTGAATTTATTAATGTTGCTGAAAAACAGCAAAAAAATTCTATAATTCGTGAATTCTTTAATAAATCGAGGAAGACAACAATTTAAATTATGCTTTGATTCCTCCCCTATGCGATATCTGACAGTAACTGAGCATCAAGCATGTATATTGTATAAGAATGTATTCTTTTGTGAATGCTGACTTTAAAAATCATTTATTAAATTCAAATAAAAGATTGCATTCATTGACTTCACATTAAAACTTCAGACTTCATATTATGCAATCACCATGCATTTGAATCAAAAGGACTGCAATCATTTTTATTCCCATTCATTTAACAGCAATCAATTGAAAGCAATCTTTTGGAAATTCGTGCATTCTTTTGCATTTGAAATGATTGAATTGAATGCAATCATATTATTGATGTCAAAAACGATTGCATTCACAAAAGATTGTATTCTTTTACAAGAAAATATTTAAATTTCACTTAATTTAATCAATTTACTCAAAGTTGATTTTCTCGAAAAACAAAACACAAATTCCTATTCAAACCTAAAAGACCAAAACCGATGTAAACGATAAAACCGTTTAACGCAGCTAACATAATATTATCTTCAATGGGAGTAATCGGAGAGAAAAATTCCCGCAATAATTCAAAAAACTCAATTTAAAATTTATCAAAGAGATAAAATTTATTCCTCGCGTTTCTTTTGAAAATGAAAAGTGTTCTTCATCAAACCAGTTATTATGTATATGAGTATACCACCACAAGATGATATGATTAAAAGCAAATTTGAGTTAGAGAGTAAAATTGATAACATCAAGGACTATATCAAATGTATCATATACACATACATACAGTGCTGCCAAAAACATTCCGGATTTTTTCCCATAGTAATGATTTTCTTAATAACAAGTAGAAAACATTTTTAAAAGTTGAGAGCTCTGTAAGTTGAAATTATATAGTGCATAAAATAAAATGGCTACAACACGTTATAGCAACGCGATTCGATACGAAATAATAGAAAAGTTCCAAGCCGGTATAAAACAAAAAGTAATCGCTGAAATCTTAAAAATTCCAACGTCAACGGTTTGCGACATAATTAAAAAATTTAAAAGTGGAAAATCAGTAGAAGCAGATCATATTGGTGGACGCCCTCGCAAAACAACAATTAAAACTGATAGGCGCATAAAGAATTTCGTGCTTAAAGACCCTTTTGCGACTTCAAAGACAATTTGTGATGAACTTAATCTACCCATAGGGCCAAGTACGGTCAGGAAGCGTTTGAGAGATTTCGGTCTTTTTGCATTTCGACCAGCTAAAAAACCTCTTCTTACTGCTAAACATAGTAAAAAAGGTAATCCGTAAAAGGTATTTGGGAAAGACTTAAAATTCCTAATCAAAACATTTAAAGGGTTGAATTTGCAACAAAAAATCATCTTAACATGGTGCAAGGATAGTGAGGCGCTCAAAAGGTACGCGATTAAAGCCTGCAAATGTACTCCCTACAGTTAAGCACGGTGGAGCCTCGGTGATGGTTTGGGGCTGTTTTTCAGGTGCAGGCTGCGGTCCTATACACCAAATCACAGGAATTATGGACCGTTTCCAATATAGGGACATTTTGGAGTCAGTAATGCTTCCATACGCAGAGGATAATGACCCCAAACATTCTTCAAAGCTGCAACTAAAAATATTCGTGTCTTAGAATGGCCATCTCAATCACCCGATTTAAACCCAATAGAAAACTTGTGGGCCATTTTAAAAAGGTGGGTTGGGAAAAAAAAGCACACGTCAACAACTTCTCTTTATGCAGCTTTGAAAAATGAATGGGAGAATATTCCTGCTTCTGTTTTCGAGAATTTAATCCAGTCAATGCCTCTTCGATGCCGAGCTGTGATAAAAAACAGGGGTTACTGGACAAAATATTAAATAAATAATAAAAATTAATTGCTAAAAAATAAAATCCGGTTAGTTTGTCACATTAAAATTTTGAATTAACTTTAATTTTTTGAATTTTTTTTTGTTTTGTTGGATAAAGTTCCATGGTTTTTGTTTCAAATAATAAAATTGTTCAATAAAAATGGGAAAAAATTGCAAACATTTGATTTTTTCATTTTTATATCACAAACCAACAATCAATGCAGTTTACCAAAAAAATCCGGAATGTTTTTCACACCACTGTATGTATATGTACATATGTTCTTAAAGATAAGTCTACTTTAAATTGCAAGTAATGAGATTGTGATTTGTGAATAAATAAAGTCAAGGCACCATTTTTATTTTGAAAAAAAAAAAACTGAGTAATGAAGAAAAATTAATGGAATTACGGAAATTACCTCGGAAATTATTTTGGAAAAACCGCCAGAATTTTGCAAAAAAAATCCGAAATTTGGAAAGGAAATTCAATTAGAAGATTGGAAATTACGCCTTATTGTCTTGGAAAAGAGACCAGAAAATTAAATGGAAATTACGTATACCCTAGACTTAGAATGTCAAGCTTAGTTTTCAAAAAATTGAAGCTGGTGAAAATAGTATCTCTCAAATTCCAAAATATTTATCTATATTTAATTATATTTATCTATTTGACATTACCTGACGATATTTTCATATTTTGAGTGATCTGTCCTAGTTAATAAAACCGAACATTTTGAGTAACGTGCCATTTTAAAGAAGTCCAATTGCAAATCTTGTCTTTGAGATGTATTCAAAAGTATTGATTTGAGTACATATTCATGTATGAATATCTGCACATAAAAAAATGTTATATTTATGTAGGGAGCGTATCGGAATCCCGCTTTTTAAAATCCCGTTTTTTGAAAATCCCGAAAAAAAAGTTTTAAAATCCCGTCTACTAAAATACCGTTTTTTTAAAATCCCGTCTTCTAAAATCCCGCTTATTCATAATCCCAATGTATTAAAAACTCGCTTTTTAAAATCCCGCCAAATCCCGCCAATCCCGTTTTTCGCAATTAATTTGGGTATTAAACTTGGTTAATTATGAACTCATTCCCATCATTTTAGGAACTAACTGCCAACTACCAAAATGATAAAAAGAAATTTTGCATACACCCAACCTCGCACCTACCCCAAATCCTATAGTGTGCCCAAGCAGGGGGGTTGCAGGGGGGCAGCATGCCCCCCCATACATACCTCACTGATTATTAAAATCGTTGGGACCTATTTCATAATGAAATAAGTCACAAATGAATTAACTCCCAAATTTATGAACTAAGTCCCAACGAAATTTTGGTGGGAGTTAAAACAAGTAGTTTTAATTGATAAAGCGGGATAATAAGAAACGGGATTATAAAAAACGGGATTATAAGAGACGGGATTATAAAAAGCGGGATCTTGAAAAAACGGGATTTTAAAAAACAGGATTATAAAAAGCGGGATTGTAAAACCGGGATTTTAAAAAACGGGATTATAAAAAGCGGGATATCGAACCCAACCCATTTATGTATCTTTGAAAAATAAACAAATGACAAATATTTTGATTTTCTAAAGAGTCACGAGTTTTTTCAGTGCTGAGTTAACTTTGAGTTAAAGCTGAATTAGTTAGTTAAAGTGTGAAAGGTGCTTGGACTATTGAAACAGAGATGGCCGATTTATGTGGCATAGTGATTTAAATAGTGTCGCCAGCTCTATATTTCGATAGTGTTTTGACACGGATCTGTCAAAAAATATGTATTCAATTAATAAAGTTACATAGTTAACTCACCAAATACTTGGGTATTCGGGAATTTTCTTAAAGAAGTTTCTAAATCGTCAGCTGATAGCGAAGTTATCAATTTAGATTTAAAGTTGTTTGTTTGACAGTTATTGTTGTCATAATTGGAAATAAAACGGAAAATATAAAAACTTTTAATTAAAAATATTATCAAAAGACCCGGAAGTGCTGAGCCAAGTTCTGGCACTACACTCTTTTTACAGGAACAAACTCAGGTGTTTTTGACCTCCCCACCTCTATCGTCAATACCAACTTGAAGTCAGGAACTTCAAATTCGGAATTAGGCTAGCCAAGCACAGCCGCGAAAACCGTAACTGACTGAATGACTCACTCACTGATAGATCATCAAAATTATGGAGAACTTCCCGACACCGCAGAATCTTGTTATTTGGCACAGCGGTAGGTGTTTTCTATTCAAAGGGCGTGGTATCCAATTACTTTCCCAAAATTTTTATCAATTACATATGGAGCACTTCCTATTGCTGTAGAGTGGTAGAGCTTGAAGTGCATACAAGAGAAAAAACATAATATTTGGGGTTTTCCATTCAGAGGGCGTGGTACATGTGATCGAAATGGAACCCCTCCGATTGCTGGAGAATTATGAAATTAGGTATAGAGCGGTAGGGCTTGAAGTGCATACAAATGAACAAAAATTTTATTTAAGGTTTTCCATGTAGGGGCGTGGTATCCACCCACTTTCCCAAAGTTAAATAAAAATAAAAATCTTAGCAAAAAGGAGTGAGAGTGTACATAACAAGTATGCCAAGGTATGCCAAGTTCTTACTTTATGGAGGTTTAATACCAAATAATAAATATTTAAAGAAGCAAGTAATTTTGAAACAACTCAAAATTATGAGAAAAATTTATAATTTAATGGTTACTGACTAAAATTTGGGGGTTCACTGGTCAAATTTTCAAAACTTTTGGAATTGTGAGTAATAATAGGAAAACTTGAAAAGTAAAACCCCAAATTTTAGTCAGTCATTAAATCATAAGTTTCGCAGAACTCTTTTTCTAAAACTTGACTTTCGTGGTTTGTTATGCTTCATTATTAAATAATTTTTATTAGCATTCTAATAATCCCACGGCTCTATTTCACCACATTCTTTTCACTTTGCAACTTTTCACTTTTACTTTGCAAATTTAGTCTCACCAAACGAAAAGTTGTAAAGAGGAAATTATTGAAATGAAAAGTTGAAAAGATTTCCTCTTTGCAAAATATTTTTCATCAAATGCAAATCTGCAAAGTGACTTTTCACTTTCTGCAAAGTGAACGAAAACCAAATTATTTCGTACATAGAACCTTTTTAAGATGTAGATACAACCCTCTTGCTGCATAGGGATCCCATTATTCCAATCAATTGTGATGTTGAATTTATATGAAAATCGTGGAACAAAGTTCTATCAGTCACTTCTATCAGTCACTTGTCCTACGCCAGAGTACATTACCGTTGAGCAACAAAGTTCTATCGATTTTTTTGAACTTAAATAACTAAATACCAATTAAACATATTTTAAGTGTATTAATTGTAAAAAATTCAGAAAAAAATAAAATGTAGGTACACACATTTTGATTAAAATTTATGTAAAAAAGTTACTCAACATGAAATATTCTACCTTAGTTTTCCCGAAAGTGATGTGTGTGCAGTAAGGACCTTCTTTTCCTATTAGGTCGCGATGTATCTAATTGTTCTTTTCGTTTCGCCAAACAAATTAACTTTGCAAATTATACTAAGAATTTTGAAAAGCATTTCAGTAATATGCAAAGAGAAATTTTCATTTGCAAATCCAAATAAGCGTTTATTTTGAAAAGTTGTGGAAAAACAATAAAAACAAAATGAACAATTTTGAGGAATATTTTGAAAATGAAGAAGAAAATAATGGTTAACAAGACTATTTTTTTTCATAATTTTGGCGAGTTTACCAAAAGAAACATGAATATTAGGGTCAACGCGTTGATTATTTTGTGTGACACCTTTTCAACGCATGTTAGGACACATTGACAGAATTCTCTTTAGACTGTATCTCAACGTTGACACAGCTGAATTTTTGTTTGGGTCTGATTTTGTAGAAGTTTTTTAATCCATCGACATCGTGACCATATACTTCAATAGAATTGAACATTTTATAGCTTGACAGATTGATATCAAGTTATATTTTGTGGTAAATCTAATATTTAGTTTCAAATGTCACCCTATCGCATTTTTCAGGAGTATAAAAAATAATTTTTTATAAATTTGTGATTTTTTAGAGGTTTTTTAATCCATCGAAAATCGACATCATTATAGCCATCCTTCGATGGGATTTGACAGTTTACAACCAACTATATTTTGAAGTATATTGAATATTTCAATGCAAATGTCATCCAAAAGCCTTATAATAACGCCCTTTCCCGGAGTAAAAAAATGTGATCTCATAATTTCGAATTATTTAAAGGTTTTTTTAATCCTTTCCTTCAGCGGAATTTGATAGTTATAATAGCTTGACCAATTTAATATTTTTATGTCGTGTGATCGTCAACTCGAAAAATGGTTGATTTTCACACTTGACAACACTTGAAGTGATCGAATGTGGTCAAGTCACGTGATCGTCATAGTTAGACACGTCAACGCATTTTGCGACGCATTGAAAGATTGGCGTCACTCGTGTGATCGTCAACGTTTCATGCTTCGACACAGCCAACGTTGACAGTACATTTATTATATTTTTGGTAACGTTAAGGAGTCAAGGCATTAACGTTGACCGCCTTATAGTAGCATAATTGATCTAAATG
This sequence comes from Epistrophe grossulariae, assembly GCA_929447395.1. Taxonomy (NCBI): domain Eukaryota; kingdom Metazoa; phylum Arthropoda; class Insecta; order Diptera; family Syrphidae; genus Epistrophe; species Epistrophe grossulariae. The sequence goes on from OV839568.1 coordinate 65,304,947, forward strand.
AATACAATCTAAGTTTTACTTTTCACTTTTGCAAAATACGAATTCAAATGCAATTTATTTCTTCTTAAATATTTATCGAACATTTTGGACAAGTCAGGGAGAATTTGCGTTAACCCTAAAAAACGTACCAATTTGTGTAGTTACTTGCCAAATAAACCAAGTTTTTTAATTGATTACAAGTCACGTTGTGAAATATTGTGATAAGCTTTTCAGTTTGATTCCTATTTTAAAGAGAATTGGTAGTAAAAGCTATATGTGTAGGTATATTTATTTTAAGCAAATCGGTTTTGGTTTGGAGTGCCATACAATAATTATTCGATGTACGATTACACCACATCATCTAAGATTTCCTTATATGTATGTATACCTTATCTTCGAAGCCAAAATCATTTTTCAAAACCATTTTGACATACTAATTCAAGTTGTTGGTATACCAGCAACAGCAACCAAATCTCCATTATTTGTAGGTTATATGTTCTCCAAATATATAATGGCATCGTAGATTACTTAAGCGCCAAAGCAATATATATTTGATATTAAACCTTCTTTTCAAACCTACATAATATAGGATATATACGAACTTAAATCCCCTATAGGGGATAATACTATAGGATTAAAAGGTCTTTAACCACAGCATACTGTATAGGTTGTTAGGCATTTACAGTGCAAACACATAACCACCCGTATATTTAATAATCACACAGAGTTCCATGTCGTATTATTGACTATGTGTTTAGTTAACCACTTGTTTCCTTAAATACCTATTGAAGGGGGATTTCATAGAAATGTATGGTTGAGTTTTTGATATGGTTTAAATGAACTAACCAATCTCTTGGGGCATACTCCCAAGATGTTCATTTAAGGCGAACAAAGATCCAAAATCCACGTTGGCTAGGGTTACAAAAAATAAAAAAAAAAATCGTAATATATTTTTAAGGGGATTCCAAAGTTTTTTTAATCGAACTTTTAACTTTTCAATGTCTTCAATTGGAAATTGGTGAATAAGGGGAGTACATTGGCTGGTGGAGTATAGGAGTCGAACAAGAAGACATGGTGCATTTTCCACCTAACACGTAAAAGTTGAAAAATTCAACTATACAAAATTTATTAAGGGTTCTTATATGAAAGTTATGTAAAAGGAATTAGTAACCTAAGGGTCCGAGAGTTGCGTAAAAGTTTACGTTTATAAAGCCGGGAGAGAAATAGTTGTATAATATGTGGTTTTTAGCATCTTTTTTTATAGATAGGAAAATAAAGGAATACTTTAATAGTTTTGGGAAGATGTCTTGACTCTTGACAGAGAACGGTGGAAAGAGAAGTCTTCTTCAAGCATAAACACATACGGTGCCGAACATAGAAATTTTGCCGCCCTAAGCAAACTGTTATTTTGCCGCCTCAAATAAAAAAAAGATAGAAAATAACGAAAAAATTAAAATTTACATAGGGTTTTATTTTTTTAATAACAATCAAAATACCTTCGAGACAAAGTACGTGCTTACAAAATTTTGAAACTAAAATGCTGGTTTGCGCGATTTAATTTTTGCAAATTTTGTAGTGATTTCTTCTTCTTCAATGCGATTAAGCATGTCTATTTCAGTTGAAATAGTTCCAAGACCAGATAGGTTTTTATAAGCTTAAGCTTTGAGAAGCTAAGTTCACCTGATTGTTTCAGGAAACTTACAGGAAACGATAATCTGACACAATGTCAATCCACTTGAATGTTAAATACGGTCCGAACAGGTTAAAAAGTCCATTGACTTTGATTTCGAATCTTTGCGAAAGGATATTTATTTGGCATACAAATTCGTTCCAAATTACCTTCTGTTGACAATACAAAATTTAATTTGTGTACACATTTAACAAGTTGAGTTGCTTTATAAAACTTGAATTTTCATCGAATTCCGAACTTTCACCAATTTCTATTAAAAAATCTTACATTACTGATAAATTTTCTTTGAGACACGTAGTCCCTTTTGCTATGCTTGACCACCAGGTATAAGATGAATTTTGCAAAGCAATTTGCTTGGAATATTTAGCATAATTTGAAGAATGGCCAGCACTTCAATAATTCTGAAAAAAAGATTTTGAGAAAAACGGACATAAAGGTTATAATATCAGTTAATTTGTTTCAATGTAGATTTTTTGTCCACATCGCCGAGGTATAAATTACTGGGCAACGTGCGGTACAATTTACATTGGCATTTGTTTAAAACATTTGTTTAAAAAAAACTGGTAAAAATAATGTTTTATTTGACACATATTATATTTTATCGAATCTCGAATCCATTGTAAAACTTATACATATAACGAAATAAAAGTTCACAGCTATTAAATCATTCTTTAGTATGTGCCGATAGTCAGAATAGCACTGATTTTATTCCATTCTAGAAGCCTATCTAAATTTTCTGCAGATATTGTACATATTCGAAAACAACATACTACGAGCATTGAAATTTTTAAGGACTCTTTCGATGAAAAAAATAAATATTTTTGGCCAATTTAATTGAGGCAGAAGCGAAGAAGATGGAATTAGCTTTCAATGAGAGCAAGACCAAGTATATTATGCTGTCATCAAGAAAGGTTATTAAACACCGACTTCTTGGACAAAACGTCACAATAGACAGCTAACTTTGAGGTAGTTAAGGACTTTGTCAACCTAGGCCCCGCTATTAACTCAGACAACTGAGAGTAACTCTTGCCAATCAATGCTTCTTTGGACTAAGAAGGCAATTGAGTAGCAAAGTCCTCTCTCGAGCAACTAAAGTGTCCCTTAACAAGACACTTATCATCCTAATCAAAACAGGATGAAAACGCTCTATAGGATGTTTCGAGAGGAAAATTCTCCGGGTGATTTTAGGTTCCGTCTGCAAAGATGGTAAGTGGAGGAGAAGATAAAATGACGGACTGTACAGGCTGTACAGCGAGACTGACCTGCAGGTCAAACGAGTCAAGTTCCAACGACTTAGAATGGCTGGGTAATTTAGAGCGAATGGACCTCAACGCTGCGTTAAGTCTTCGAATCTAATCCCGAGGGACGGCGCGGCGTAGCAGTGGAAGTCCGTGATTCAGGTGGAGCACACAGGTGGAAGAGGACCTCAACCAACTTGGCGTGCGAAACTGGAGACAGCTAGCTAGGGAGCGATTTGGCTGGAGAGGAATATTGGTTGAGGCCCTGGTCCATCTTGGACTGTAGCGCCACCTTAAGTAAGTAAGGCCAATTTAATTAATGTTAGAATTTATTCGTGGGTGTTATGGTAGTAATCATAAACTTTTTCCTCCCCCTCAAAAGAACACACAGCACAAATACTTTAATGGATTCTTTTGATTCTTTAATATCACCCCACCCCTTTCCAATCTAAGTGACTATACAAAAAGCAAATACGGTGATTTTGGCGAACTGATAGTGAAATTTTTCTGCGATACCAAAATAATTAATTCTTTCGGTTACCGGTAATTTCTCAATTTACTATTAATCTCGTGTTTTTAAGAAAAAATTATAAAAAAATTTAGTTAGTTTTAAAATTAAAATAAAGTGACATATATTATTGTGTATGCAATTTGAATATAATTTTTTTAAGTTCATTTCTAGCAGTGATTTATGAATTTAACTCTTTAATTTTTAAAGATTTGTTTTATGGTGTAACCTTTTCAGGAGTCAAGACAGCTGTCACATCTATATCGAAAAACCATTCATTTTGTTTTGTGTCACAAAGAAAATTAGAAATCCTTTTTTGCATTAAATCAATTTCTGTTGAACCCTATAAGCTACTTACATATATGTATATGTCAACCTACCTACATATTGATGCTAAGGTATTTTAGGCAAAAATCTATTTGAAGCCGATTTTCCTTATTTCCACTTATAGCAAGTCTTGCATCAAATACAAACAAATTGAAAGCCTCTATATTTTTTCATCTCTCTCACTTTGAAATTCAAATTGATAATCATACGAGTAGCATATATATAGGAATCCCTTGCTACCACGTGTAATGGATTTATTTTATTGAATGACAAACTGACATTTTTTATTTAGCTTAACATTTTTTTATTCAACAGGGTGGTAGAAAAAATAAAAGAATGTTGTTTTTATTATATGTATGGGAAATATTTTCTATATTTTATTAAGAATTTGGCTAGACTTGTCAGGAAATACTTGTAAATATTTCCTTAATTTATGAGAAGTGAGTTCAGAATCGTCGAACTTACCATAACCAAAAAATTAAAAATAATTTTTGATTTTACAAAATCGAATTATCCAATAGAAATATTTTGCAATTTGTAGATTCAAGAGATAGGTATATTGTCTTTGTATTATATTGTTATTACTTCAGCCAATGCTGGTACTTTTGGTATAGTGTGGAGCTCGACCACCCTTTTATAAAAAGAGAATCTTAAAATGTTAACATTAGAACGTGTGTGTGACGTCCTTTAATTTTGCGGACACTTTTTGGCGGTATCAAAAAATGTCGGTATCTGTATTTGTAGGTATAATTAAATGCTTAATTATTGCGCCAAAGAAAAATTTTGAGTTCAAATACTTTTTCTGTAATTGAATCGGTGATTGTTAAAACAACATAAGTGACATTTTTTTTTACAGGAGAGACAAAAACCTTATATTTTTGACGACGCGGCAGCATTGACAATGCCGATTTCGCGCTCGAATTTCTGTGTGTTTCAGGTATAAATTTATGTTAGTTTTGCTCTCAACCTATAGCTCTACCCCTAAGCAGTGCAAAACCATAATAAAAGTGATTTTGAAAAATGTGTTACTTATGTTGTTTTAACAATCACCGATTCAATTGAAGTTCCCGCTAAAAAAAATCTGAAGTTAGCGGACAAAATCCAAAATAATACGAATAAAATTTTTTAGTTGGTAGGTACTTGAATTTGAAGCTAATTATATAAGCTCATAAATTGCTCATACTCCAAATTTTGTGGCTCAAACATTTTTGCTTTTAAATATTCATTTTACCGTTTTTATATTTCTACTTGGTGCAAAAAAATAGATACCATTTAAAAAGATCCAATTTTTACAACTAAAATATTTTTTTGAAAATCTCATTTTTTAGGTTTTGTCTCCGCCAACCGGAAATGAGTTTTTAAAACTTAAAATGCAAATAAAAAATTATCCATGAAAGCTAAAAAATTCATTCTTACGCAACAAATTATCCTTTCAAAAGCTGTACAATTTCTTAGAAAAAAACAAATTCTATTTTTTTTAAATTTTGACCTTAACATAATGGGAATAATGTCTTATCTTAGCGGGAACTTCTATAAAAAAAACTATGTGAGCTACAAAATCGGGGTTTGTGCATTTAATTAAGTTCAAGGGAGACTTTAAATTCATGCAAAAAACAAATTTGATTTTTCTCATTCTGTTTAGATTTTGGAAGGTCCGTTTTGAGCTAACTGTTAGAGCTTGAAATTTCTACTTGGTGTAGAAAAATAGCATTAAATTTCTGGTAAAAAAAAATTTAAATTTTATTTTTCCATTTTTTCCGCCAACTTCAATTTTATTTGAACTGGCCGGAAATGAGCTTTTTAAACTTAAAATTCAAATTCAAACTGATCCATAGAAGCTAAAGAACAATTTTTGTACAACGAATTACCATTTAAAAAGTTGCAATTTTGGACACCAACCGAATTATTGTTTTCGTTCGCTAACTTCAGCCTTATTTTAGTAGCGGAAACTTTAATAACTCAGAAACTATGGGAGCTACAAATTGGTTTGCGCAACAAATAAGCATTTAATTATAGCTACAAATTCAGATATCAAAATTTTTTGACTCCGCCAAAGTAAGGAAAGTGTGTATGTGTCATTCCTTAGGTACGCTTAGTTGACAAAAGTTAATATTAGTTTTGTAACCTACATTACCTATGTAGATATTGTTAACAAGATTCAAGAAGAGCCAAATGATACCACAATCATATTTTTATTATTTAGGACCCATGTTCTTTAGTTATAACTAACTTCTTTGTTTATGAAGGATCAAAACCTGACAAAACAGTTTTATAAAATTAATTCAAGGGCTAAACGTGACACCCTATATAAAAGAAAATATTTTATTTTGTACTAGAGATATTTTGTATTCTATTTTTAGTAACACTGCTTTAAAAAGTGACTTGATGTTTTTTTTTGTTTTGAAGTCGCAAAAAGTTATTAAAAGAATTTTAAGAATTCTTAGTTTTATATATGTTCAAGAAAAGTAAAATACTTGACACGGTTTATGATTAAAGATATGCCATGTTTATTCGAAAATGCACAAATAGATTTACATATAATCATGAGTTATAAATAAATTGCGTTTCACGTTTCAATATTATAGCGTGTTAAAGTGTTATATGAATGATTTAAAAATACCAAAGCTTGTACACAAAAGTCAATTTTCAAAAATTAAAATGTTCTTGAATTCGTCCCTTGCAACACGAAAAAGTTTCTACGAAATAATTCCATCCAAAGTGATAATATACTTTATTTCCACCCAATAAAAAAAATTGTTTTATTTTCCAATACCCATTGAATTATAAATCAAAAAAAAGGTCTTTTCAAACTGCATCCGCACCTGTATGCCAAAAGCTTCCCCAAAGTGAAACTTCTTTATTTCGACCCAATTTAATAAAAATTGCTCAAAAACAATTGTTTGGATCTAGATGTTTCGTATTATACCTAGAGCAAAAGAAAGGTCTTTTCAAACTAGGTTTGTGAGTTTTAGTTCACTTCAAGCAGTGTTCATAGCTTTGTTCAAAAGTATTTACTGAACTAATTCGCCTACACCCAATTTTTTTAAAGAGTTCTAACGCTAGTACCGGTACTAGTCTTAAAGATTGTACTCAAATCAGTATCAACTCATTTCAATTCCCACAAGTTCTTAGCCTTAACCCTGTCAAATTGGTACCGAGCACTAGTTAGGACTCGGTATTTGCTAGTACCTTTAAATTGGCAGTCTATAGCACGTTAATACAAAAATCAGATCAATTAATTTTATTCGTTTGATAATTTATTGGCTGTCGTTTGTTTAGAAATAGGTAAACAATTTATTTTTTGTTAATTTTGTCGATTTTTATTTAATTTGTTTGTTTTGTTTTTCAATGTTGTGTATACTTAGAATGTTATTATTTTTGTAATTCTTTTGTAATTGCATCAATAATACAAAAACTCCATTACATTTTGATTATTTTATTTTAAAAATGCATATTCTCATATTTATTGAATTTTTTGATGCTTAATTGTTATTCTGTTTTCTCTCCGATTCTCTTCCTTATTTTCATCAATGATCTCTTCTCTGAAACTTCTAATCCATTGAATTATTTTGCTGACGATAACACCCTCAGCTTTACATATTCGTTTTCAAATTAAGGTACATCTCTCCTTTTGAAAATGTAGAATTAGAACGGCAGCGTATGATTAGCTTATTAAATTATAATCTTGAAAGCATTGTCCAATGGGGATTTAAAAACCGTGTAGAATTAAATGCTTCTAAAACTCAATACTGTCTCCTGTGACCTGTCTTTAAAGCGAATCCCATTCCCCATGCCACTATTCATTAGCGGCAATTGCATTCAAGAAACCAACAAACTTTCAGTTCTCGGTATGTACATCACGGACCATCTTTTGTGGAATGATCATATATTCAGGTTTAGGTTTTCTCCACCGATGCAAGAAAATTTCCTCCCTCCCTGATCTGGCTCTGATTTATAAAGCTTTAATTCGTCTAAAATTGGAGTATTACTCTCACATATGAGCGGGTGCTCCAATAACCCACTTGAATCTCTTGGATAGAATAAAAAAAAGAGGTCTTAAAATGGTAGGTCATAGAGCTTTAACAGAAAAAATAACATCTTTGCAACGTCGCCGTACTATTTCATGTCTCTCTCTATTTTATCGCTATTTTTATAAACAGTGTTCAAGTGAAATAGCCAGTTGCATCCCTCCCCTTAAACAATTTAACTGTAATACTCGCGCTTTTAGGTATGCTCATAGTTTACCCTTGAGCCCAACTTCGGACGTATTGTTGAGTACAGAAATTCCCTTTTTAGTCGAATATCAAGAATGTGGAATGCTTTATACCTGGTTCTATTTTTCCCTCCAATTTCAAAACCAATGTGCATCGGTATTCGGTACTTCTCTTTAATACTTCCTTTTCCTAACGCTCCTACTGTGTTTATCATATAAAGTGTAGTAATAACTCCTTTAGCCTGTGCTCGATAAAAAAAAATTGCTAATAGTCAGTTTTCGACATTTTAGAACTGCGGATTCGTTGATTACCCAATCCTTCCATGACGGTAGATTCAAACGCAGACGTTTGTTCTGTTGGCGTAGATTTATTCTGCGTAGAGTGTGGAGTTACATAGTATTCGGCGACTACGCTACAAATCTGACTTGCCAACACTGGTAATGATTGTGCTGATGAAATACCGACGGGAGTTTCACTGAACTGCTATCGTTGGAATATTCCACAACTCCAATTGTTTTTGATACAAAGCAAGACTGAATTCTTTTCTTTGTTCTATTTCGTCCAAACGAGCAACACACTCGGAACGCATATTATGTAGGTTTCCATTGTTCGAGAATTTATGTACAACCAATTTGAGCCCGATCTCACGTACCAGTTTGCACAACAAATCGGTGTCGGTGAAAGGGTCGCTTTCGTTTTTAACATTATATTATGTAACACAAAAAATTATAAATATTTTGGAACAATAAAATCGAGGAATATTATATTATTCATTTATTTATAAATGCGAAACACAATATGCAAAGAGCTAAAAAGATTGCAGAGAGCAATCTTAAATTCAGTAGATGCGTGTAGATAAAAAATTGCACATTGTACTAAAGGGTATTCTAAAAGCGATATTTGCTTTAAAAACATCACTATACATTTCCAATGATATATTTAAAAATGAAATAATATTTAAAAATGTCAAAATGTGATAAAGATATGGATTAGACCAATGGATTTAAATGACCCCGATTTTTTTGATTTTGGAACACTTAGGTATTTTTTAAAAAATTTGCTGTCCTAAGTATATGATCGATAATTTAGCGATGGAACTTAAAATACATTTTTTGTTAAAACGTTAAGGTGCGTGTCCAGTTAAGAGTAAAAACATTGAGAGTAGCTCTCAGAGTAAACTAGCAAGTGGACAAAGGCTTGAGAGTAGCTCACGGAGAGTTTAATTTTCTCTCTCGACATTCGAACTTTTTGATAGTTACTCGCAAGTGGACATATCTTTTGATAACTATCGGAGATACGCTCGCAGTATTCCAACTCTGTTCGTATTTTGCGAGTATCTGTCGAGAGTTTTCATTTTATTCACATTTTATTTAAATGATCCCGATTTTTGGAACTTATTTAAAAAAAAAATTTTGCTGGCCTGTAAGTATATGATCGATAATTTAGCGATTGGAACTAAAAATACATTTTTTGTTAAAATGTTAAAAAAAATGTATTGATAACGCCATTCTTGAGCTCTAAAAGTAAACTAAAACGTATAATTTCATAACTTGAGAAAAGAGGTAAGATAATAATTCCAAGGGCAAACCATGCGCCGGTTATCTATACCAGTGCCAAAAAATCAATAAGCTTCGAATACATGTCACATTAACTGCTTTCAACTTCCAACTAGCAGGAAAACTATATCTAATGGACACGGGGATTGGGGTCGAAATCCTGTATGTTTCAAAATGCTGTATTCAAAATACTGTATGCCAAAATACTGTATGTCGAAATTCTGTATAGCAAAATTCTGGTTGGTCAAAATACTGTATTGCTAAATTCTGTACATAAAAACTTTGTTTGGACAAAGGAGAGCCGGTTTGTACAACTTAATAATTAATTTTAAAAGTGAACTTCTATGTTCAAAAGCCTAATTAGAAAGAGAAGAAAAAAACTAGTATTAAAATCAAAATAATTGCACGGGTTATTTAAAAAATATTCAGAATTGAACCACATTGCATACCTTAAAAAAATTAAATTTATATTGATTTCGACATATTTGTAAAATAAATTTTGTATCCTTAAGAAAAGTTTGATTTGTTTTTGCTTAGGATTCATTTACTTTCTAATGGCCAGTTGCACCAAACGTTTTTAAATATTTACTGCTTCGTTAAATTTTAAAATGGCATTTATCGGTTGCACCAACCAATTTTAGTTTTAAAAGGCCGATAAACAAGCCAATAAACTAAAATGCCATTTTCCTCCAGTTAAATTTTAAAAGCGAGTTTTAACGAAAATATCTTCAAAAAAAATATTTTACTTTTGAGAGGACATTTGAAAGTTACAATTAAAAAAAATATTCAACATTAAATAGATCGTTGGAGGTTAAAAATAAATAAAAACAAATATGAACAGGTAAAATCCATTATTTTTCTTTTCAATTTTTTCCTATTCAAGCCTAGTACATACATATACCTACATCGATTCTTTAAAAAAAAAAAAAAAAAAATGGTGGTGAAAAAAATGTTTTCACAATAAAAATGTGTGTGGTGAAACAAAAAAGGACAGAACTCTTCTTCAGCTACAATATAAGTTTCAAAAGGGTAGTCACTCACTTCCATTTTAAACCAGGTGTCATCTCTCATATCGCTATCTTACTTACACTAATGAAGTTTTTTCGTTCAGTTCAAAAATTAGCTGACAAAATCCAGGGATGGTTCGCAAACAGCATTTTAGCTAAAAAATCAGAGAAATGCATTCGTGCAACCCAGAAAATAAATTTTATAAGAACTTTAGCAAAAACTGGTTTTAGTGGATTTTGGTGCAACTGGCCATAACTTACATACGAAGGTTTTATTAATAATACAAATCCTACATACTATACTACTGAAATACATCAGCCAAGTAGAAGACTTAGCACTATTTTAATGGACTTTGTTGAATTATTGATTTAAAATAGCTTTTAACGGCCTTTAAGTCCTAAAATTGGCGTTTCGTCCCGGCGATCTCACTTGGACTCATCAGTTGACTAGTGTGTGCGACGGTGGTGACGACGCACGAAAGAAACAATAACAACACGTGGTTGTTAATGAAAATAACACGTTGTTATTATTGTTTTCGTCGTCGCCACCGAAAATTCGCGTTTGTGTGGGGGAATCTTTAGATCCAATGTTCGGATTTTCAAAATTCAAATTAAAGCCAGAATGACACCGTTCAAAATTTCATACTAAAAACACAAAATCCATATCAGTGTCATTGTGTTGGTGCGGTTCCATTTAAAATGCATTGGGCAATTAACACATCGCCCTTGTGGAGGAAATCTCTCAGTGGAGTTTGTAGGGTGAAAGAGGAAAAGCCCTGAAGTAGGTTCTCTAGATAATATGGGTACTCTAGTTAGTTAGTTAGTTAGTTTAACTTTTTATTTAACTTAATTAATACAATGTAATACAATATTTTGTTTTCAGAAAGTTTTAAGGTTATGGCATTAAGCCGTCTACCCGATTGACATTTTTGTATTGATAAACATTATTTATTTTACAATTATTAATTAATTTGAATCAAAGTTAATGCAATTTAAATAAACTTTAAGTTAAAATGTATTTTGTAACTAAAAATTTCCCTCTCTCAATCGATTTCTGTATTCCAAAGCAGTTTTAGTATATCTATATATTGGTTCCCATCCTCGCTCTCCATTCAAAATACCCATTATATCGCCTCTTGGTAAAGTATTTACTCCAAAGTAGATCCTTCGAATTTCATTTAGCATCGGACACACAGCAACAAAATGACGAAAATTTTTCTCTCTTTATAATCTACCCAATTTAATAAAAAAAATTCGTGTTTATCATTTTGTTTAAGAGATTAAGTAAGATAAATGATTGTTAGAAAATATACCCGCCTACTGACATCTCAATGCCAATTTAATATATGCAATTTAAAAATACGAATGAATTAACGTTCCCTTACACATACGACATAATTAATTGAACGAAAGCCATGTTGCGTGTTCAAAATATTCTTAGCCCTTATTCGAATAGAGTTAATGCGGCAAAAGATGAATATCCTATATTTACCAGACAAACGTAGGCAGCAGTTAGAGTGCACATTTTAAGGATTGGCTTATACAAAACGATGGTTCTGGATTGAAATATAATAATAGCCTGCAGGTTGGTATAAATATAAGTAGGTAGGCCCTAGACAAGTACATATATAATATACCTACATAACTTCTCGTTGTTGTGGGTAAACTCAAAATATAATTTCGTGTGTGGAAAACCTGAATTTGACTGAATCAGGTGCTGTGAAAAAAGACATCGGGAATTATAAGTTCATTAAAAACTTGGTTCTTACTTACTGCCTTATTCTGGCAAACCTCACTGATACCTCACAAGTCACAACAACCTCACAAGGAAAGGTGAAATCGATTTTGTAAGGTTTTCTTACCCTCACAACTGTGAACCTCACAAAAACTATCGAAATTGTGATCTCCTTTTGAGAACCTCACAACAACCTCACAAGAAATCAACCTCACAAAGTCTTGTGACTTGTGAGTTGTGAGCCCTCACAACGCCAGAATAGCCCTGTCAGTGGAAAATAAATGAACTCTCTTAAAGTGTAAATGCTCGAAATGTATAATTACCTTTCTCATTGGATGTAAAAATTACTTTAATTTTATTTTGTATTATTTATTTAAAATGTAAGAGACCTCAATTATAAGCTAATTTTTTTCCCAAAAAGAGCAAAGGGATAAAGCCACAAAATGGCAATGTGACAAAGTGGCAAAGCGACGAAGTGGTAGCGGAAATGCGACAGATCGATAACGTGGAAAAGCGACAAAGCCGCAGCAACATAGGACAAAATGCCAAACCGACAAAGCAAAAATACGATGAATTTATTAAGCAGAAAAGCGATACATATTCCGGCAAGGACAAGGCTACAAGAAAAGCGACAAAACGACAAAGATGAAAAGTGAAAATTCTAGAATTTTTCACATTTCGCAGTACTAGTACTATAGTAACATATTTCTTAATGTCTCGTAAAGGAATACAAAAATCCTTTCCGATTTTCTATTCCTTTTAGAACTTATACTGTTGTATCTAGTTTGTCTCAAGGCCATTCAGCCATATTTACTATTTATTAGAGTTTTGACTAGCTAGTTAGACAGTGTATGAAATGTTCGAAATACATTGAAAGCTCTAATTTAAGCGGACTCTCATGGTCCTCCAATTTTTGTCCAGTTATGAGAACTGTCCGGTTAAAGGAAAGATATTGAAAAATTTTTTTTTAACTTCATACTAAATTTTATTAATAAAAATTGACATCACTTAAGGTATTTCAATTTGAGAGGTTTCTGGCTCTTGAAAGCACAGTGGGCAATTTTGTAACCCTCAGTTCTGAGAAAGGTTTTTTTCTGATTTGTATTTAGTATTTTTTAGTATCTCTGGCTTTTGTTTTTCCAACATTAAATCAAGATAAAATAAAAAATAAAATAAAATAAAATCTTTATGACGTGGCTGAAAAAAAAAAACTTTTGACGAAGCGCGAACTTCCCTTGGTATCACGAAATGAAATTACTGCAAAAATTAATTAATTAAAATAATTAAGAAAAGAAATGACATGTGCAGTAACGGAACGCGATGAAAGGGAACCATACACTCTCAGAATTACACCAACTTAGTTACTCGGGAAATCCCCTAATAAGCTTTCAAGATAACATCGCTCTGTCCGGTTATCAGAGCTTCGCTTCCGGTTTTCGGAGATTTTCTATGGATTTGCTTACGTATTCGAAATAAAACAGAAACTGTACTGAAAACGGGCCTTCTGTTTTTTTCTGTTTCATCTGCTGATACAAAACAATCCCTAAATAAATAAATGAGTCCGCATATATGGGAGGTTTTCTATGCGTGAGCAAGAAAAAGTGTCTGCGTCTGTTTATAAGAGTGTCCGTTTATAGGAAAGTAATTTGTATGAGAGATTCAAAAAATAATTTTGTTCCCGAAAATGTGTCCGTTTAAGGGAATTGTCCGATTATTGGAGCTGTCCGCAAGTAGAGCTTTCACTGTAATTGGAAATATGCTTTATTCAATTAAATAAAATGTCACAATAGCCAAGGTTTAGACAACTGATTTCGTTTTCTTTAGTTATATAACTTTTAGATAACTATTAAATCTATTTATTTATAACTTTGAACAATTGTCTAAAGTAGGCCAATGTTTATAAATGCGACTGTTACCCCCAGTTTCACAGTGGAAGTTTAAACTCCACTTTTGGTTTAAACTTCAGTTCAACAATTAATTCGGTTTTTGTAGTTTAAATTGAACGACAGTATTCTGCCGTTTAACCTTCATCCCAACGTTTATAACCACTTGAAAGCACGGTGAAATTTTCGTATTTGGTCTTCATTATATCCAATGATCGATAATTGGAGCCACTCTTGGAGTTGAAGTCTTCTGCAATGGACTCCTATGCCGCGGTTTTTTCTTTCCATTGAACTTTATCAGTTTTTTTTTGTTTTCTAAAATGTGCTTATTTTTCATCACCAATTCCTTAAGAAAATCTGTGTCTTTTTTTTGAAAATTAGGTATCATTTTCTTGATATTACTTTCCAGTTTTATAAATTTTCGCCTTAAAGTCACAGGACACAAGGGTATACCTACTTGCAAACAAAACAAACTTCCCGATTCTCAACAACATAAAATATTTGTTGTTTCGCGTGTATTTTGCTTCAAAGACAGAAAGAGAAGACAAGGAATATAATTATGGAAAAGCTGCATAAAAACTACGTACTGTTTACATTACGTCACATGACAGAAGAACAACGTACAATGCTCCCAATTTCGATTCATACAATTTTTTTAAACTACGTTCAATTGAACTTAAGTTCAAATTACGCTGTGAAACCGAACGAGTTGAATTTCTAATTTAAACTCAAGTTCAGGTTCAGCTGAGCTTAAGTTTAAACTTCCACTTTGAAATTGGGGGCTAGTGTTTAAAATTTAAAGTTTATTGTTAATACACGGTGGTTTTTATGTCAGATAGTTCAATTGAAATAAATTATCTTATTAACTTAAATTGAGACAAAATATATCTCTACAAATTACATAATATTTTGATATTTCCACGAATCGTCCGATTTCACGCCACACATGTTTTCGATTATGAACCACGGTACAAAGGATATTGGCATTACGTATAGGTAATATAGAATCACTATGGCAAAAAAAAATCGTTGTAATCGAAGCAGTAGTACTACTTTATTAACACAATTTATTTTTTCATCACAAAAAACAAATAATCTGTCATTGTTTCCAACAAAAAAATAGAAACTGTTAGATAGATTGAAGAACTGGGTAATAAATACATATGTATGTCTGGTATTTAAAATATCTATTCAAATAAAGCAATAGCAGCAAAATGTTTTATTCAAAATAAAATAATTGGATCGTTTGTATATATGTATGTATGTAATATGTACATATGTATGTACATTGTATGTTGTACATAAATAAATATTTATGTACAAACATACATATGTACATATACCGACAATTCTATAGAATTTTGGGGAATTTCTTAATACAAACCATTTGATTTATTTTGATGGCATTTTAAAATGTAGCAATTGCTTTTGATGGTTGTTTTACTGATATTTATGTACATAGTACGTATTCATGGTTTTTTCTATAGAAAATAATTTTTTTTATCGAAAATAGTAAGCATTTGACGTCACAAAAAGAGCAACTCCTATATTCGTAAAGTATTGGAGCTATGTATTTAAGTCACTTTTGTTGAACGGAAGGAGTTTACGCAAGATCAATTTGCCCCCACTTGTGTAGTAAAATGTTGGCAACTCTAAAAAAAACAATTTAGAATCATTAAAATTTAAAAAAAAGTACCGTTTATTGATTAAATTCTAAATTGTCTTGTATATACATATATACATATATGTACATATATATAAATATTTATATGTGTATTTTTGGTTTCGCGGAAATGGCTACAACGATTTTGATAAAATTTTCAGATTTTATTACGATGAACGAGAAAAAAAAATAAAAAATTGGATTTAGTTTAGATTTAAAATCCGCCCACTACGACGCGACGCCCACTTTTCTTACTTCTTAATATGACGGAAACGGTCGGAATGTCTTTATTTATCGGAAACGGCTCAAACGATTTGAATTAAATTTTTAGAGTTTATTTTTATGGGCACGAACAAAATTAAAAAAATAAAATTAATAAAATCCGTCTACTGCCACGACCACTTTTATTACTTTTTAGTTTTTCAAAATCGGCTCCAAGGATTTCGATCAAATTTTCAGAGTCTATTCGTATGAACGAGAAAAAAATATAAAATTAGATTTAGTAAAATTCGCCCACTGCCACGCCCACTTTTATTATTTCTTAGTTTCTCGAAAACAATTAAAACGATTTAAATGAGGTTATAAGAGTTTATTCTTATAATACAAAATTGAATTTTTTTTTATTAAAATCCACCCACTACCACGCCCACTTTTATTATTGCTTTGTTTCTCGGAAACGGCAATAAGGTAGGAACAAAATTTAGAAAGAAAAAAGTAAAATCCGCCTACTGCCACACCCACTTTTATTAGTTTTTGGTTTCTCGAAAACGGTTCTAACGATTTGTATGAAATTTTCAGTTTATTTTTATGAACAAGAATAAAATTGAAAATTGGATTTAGTAAAATCCGCCTACTGGCACGCCAACTTTTATTATTTCTTAGTTTCTCGGAAACAATTCAAACGATTTAAATGAATTTCCTTATGAAAAAAAAAAAACGAAAAATTGTTTTACTGGACTCCGCCCACTGCCAAGCCCCCTTTTATTATTGCTTGTCTCGTAAACAGCTGTAGCTATTTTGGTGAAATTTTCAGATTTTTTTCTTATGAACAGATTCAGTCAATGTCTCTATTTCTCGGAAACAACTCAAACGATTTGAATAAAAGTTTAAGAGTTCATTCTTATGAGTGAGAAAAATAGAAATATCCGTTTATCCGAAACGGCTCCAAAGTTTTGCATGAAATTTTTGGAGTCTGTTCTTATGAAAATTTGTTTGAAAAATCATGAAAAAATTGAAAATTTGATTCTGTATTGGCAGTGGCAGTGGCGGATTTAAATAACGCCGAATTCAAACATTTTTTTTCATTAAGCTGAACAATTTGCAAATTTTATTAATAATAAGTAATATAAGTAATATAAGTAGGCGGATTCCACTTAATCCAATTTTTAATTTTTTTTTCGTATACACTTAAAATTTAATCCAAATCGTTTGAAGTTTTTTCCTGAGAATCTAAGGAGTAAGAAAAGAAGGCGTGGTGTTCGGATTTTACAAAATCCAATTTTCAAATTTTTCATAACTTTTTATAAGAATAAACCCCAAATATTTCATGCAAATCGATCGAGCCGTACATTTATTTCTCTCATAATTTGGGTGAATTTTTCAGATATTGTTTTAATTAGCAGGAAGATCGTTTAGACACTTGTTTTTATTTTTTATTTGAGGTTTTTCCTTCTTGAACCCATTTATAAAGTGAACAAATTTAATGGATGGCATATACCCCACATCTACTTTTCTCATACGTATTTCAATTTTCTCGATTAGAAAAAGCTCCAGGTACTCACTTTTAAACGATCAATATTTGTGAATGCGCTTTTATTTTAGTTTGCCGACTCTATTACGGTATGCATGGAATCACACTACATGTGTGAATGACAAGACTCTAAAAATTTAAGTTCCACTCTGTTAAGATGTCTTAAATTTTGTACAGCATACGTCATGAAAACAGCTGCCGCTTGTTGATTTAAGACCACCACAAGTGTCACAGAACAGTCACAGTAAGGACATGCAATGTTTTGAGAAAATGGATCAAAATAGAACCTATATGTATGTTATTGGTCGCTTATACCATTTAGTTCGCTCCAAGCGTAATAATGTGCAATTTCTCCGCTTCCTACACAAACAGTTAAATTATATACGCATTTCGGGAATAATAAAACAATGAAACACTGGAAATATGGCAACTGCAGGACACTTTGTAGATCAAAAATGCAAGTAATAGATGTAGCATAAGTTTTGCATCTGAGTTTGTCGTTTTCTTTTGCTTCATTGCACTGAATTTTGATCATCAAATGCATTGAGTATTCTGCTTCCAGGTCACTTTTAACTGCTGTATAGAAGCTTGATCATATTTTTTGCAAGTTGCGCGAAGGTTCTTTTTTAGTTTAAAAAATGAATAATTATCAAGGAATATTCTCCGTTTACATCATTCACTAACAATTATCACGTATAAAAACAAAAATACTTTATTGATCACTTAAAGTGTTGATCAATAAAGTCTTTCTGATTTTATGTCTGATAATTATTCACGGATCAAACGCCGTTCAACATAATGAATAACCTTTATTCAAGGTGCGATTCAGTAACAATTTCAGTAATGTTATTTTTTTTGGCAAAATCAATATCGATACAAATTATAAACTTTCCAAATACACAAATTGCTATGTGGATAACTGGGAAGCTTTTTATATGGCATTCTATGAGAGATATTCCTGTTTCACTTGTTTTATTGCCAGAAACTTTTCGACACCTTTTATCAATGCCAGTAAATGAACCAAGACTTGAACTTCTAATATAGCTGTATTAATAGGTCCATTAGAAATGCCGAGGGTTTTTTCAAACAAATTTCCACATACTCTTCCAGAAATGTTTTCTACAAAATATTTTTATACACATGACGTGATTTTTCGCTGTTGCAATCAGTTCTCCTGTTTTTTCGTAGCTCATGTGTGTACAAATTTTAGTATAAATCCTTTTGTCTGTTAAAGTAAGGAAATCCCCAGGAGAAACTTCAAATTTCTTGTTTGTCTTTGAACTTTTAAACCTTCACTTCGTAGAGCCAATGAGTTTTGGAGCTAATTGACAGGACGATTCTTTTCTTGGCTTGAATATTTATAATATATATATAATAAGGGATACATTTCGCTAGACAAGATTTCGTTGCATTGACCTTCTAGGTTTCTGTCTGATTTTTTTTACGCCTCGTTAAAACTTTCTTACCACTTTCATCTGACAAAATCTAAAATTTCAGAATCTTCTGGGGGTAAGTTCGAGTCATCATTCTCTTCTTCACTAGTACAATCGTAGACCGTAGTCTACCAGCCGAAGTGAGTTGTTTCGTATCTACAAAAAGATAAAGGGAGTTAAGGATTAAAAAAATAATTCTATCAACTAAAAAAGACGAAACATAGACAGGACATTTCGACGGTTAAAATGTAGAATCTCTAAAGTCGGTTTTGTAAACGCGCGAATTTAAATGAAATGTTGTATCAAATTTACAAAGCAATCATTGAAGAACTTTCGGTGATTAGCGATTAGGAACAAACGAACATTTACATTATTATTTATTAAGATTTCTATATTCATTTATTTATTTAACTCAGCTAATTGCTAGCTTTACAGGTTTAATTAAATGTACATTGTACACGTTATGAAATTGAAAAAAAAAGTTGATTTAAATTTACTTGAAGTATTAACAGTTTGGTTGCATAAATTAGTATATTTACTGTTGAAATAATTAAATAACCTAAACATTTTATTGAGAGAAGAAAATCGTTCATAATTAGTCCGATAATTTGAAATAAATATGGACCCCGAAAAACTCCTCAAGTTTCTTTGAGGAATACTAAAGTTTATGCGAGTCAGAAGGTGCAAAGAGTCTATGTTTCCATTTATAAGTTTCACAATGAAAACAAAAGATAAATACAAGCGTTTGCTCTCAAGACTGTTGATCAGTTTCAGTCTGAATTGTTATAAGGCGGGAGTTTTTAAGGATTTTCCCAACCCAATTCCCTGAGTGCAAACCTCAGAAATCTTTTTTGCACTCGTTCTAATCAGGCTTTGTGACAGTCATAGTGGGGTGACCAAACCTGGCAAGCATATTCAATAAAGTCAAGTTTTTGATGAAATAGGACACCAAGGACAGTTAAATCGCTTACTCGTGACAGTAATACATACAACGAAAATAAATCAGACAGTTAGAAGTCTCACCTATTTTTAATTTGACCTGTTGAATAATTGATTTAAAATAAATCAGACAATTAGAAGTCTCACCCCTTTTTAATTTGACCTGTTGAATAATTGATTTTAAACACCTTTTAACGGTTTTTATACCACGGAGGTTACTCTATTTTCAACCTTTCCGCATCCATCTCACAAAAAATGTTTTCAGACATAGTTATATAACTATCGCAATTATCATTCATTACATTAAAGACATTATTTAACTTCCCAATTGTTCAGTAAACCGACAGTAAGTTCTTTAAAGGTCCAAGCTCAACCAACTGTATAAATGCTCCATTAAAATTTAAAATTCAACTTAGGATAATATAAAAGCAAGTTTCAACTTCATTTCTGATGAGGGGACCCACATCCCCGTCTAATAGAAATCAATGGGACGAGAAAAACTTAAATAGGCATGAGTATCTAATTGAAAATTACAGAGCTGGATTCCAATCCACGATAGAATTTAAAGCAGTATAAAAGACGGGCATTTCAATATTTCATTATTAAAAGAAAATTTCATGTAAAAATAAAATACCAAGACTGGCGTTTCTTGTGCTATTGCGACTCAGCCCATTTTTTTATTTTTAATTTATTTTATGTTATATAAAATGCACATTAGTTTGTGAAGATGGATTAGTAATTCCAGCCGTGCGACTACATTGCTCCTGTAAAGCATTACTGACAGAGTGCGTGAAGTTAGCCCCCCTTTTTTGGAATTTGCTATTTTTGAAAGTTGTTCCAGGTTGTTCCCGATTTGTTCCGCATTGTTCCAAGTTTTTTTTGAAAAATATTCAAAAATGGGGGTTTTAGAGCCAAAAAAACCGTTTTTGACCTAGCCCCCCTTTTTTCGAAAATCAAATTTTTGAAAGTTGTTCCAGATTGTTCTAGTTGTTCTGAACATTGTTCCAAGTTTTTGGACCCCTATTGTCAAAATTTCAAAAGTTATGGGCAAAATTCGAAAAAATTCTAGCCCCCCTTTTTTCGAAATTCTTGATTTTGAAATTTTTTTCGTGTTTTAAAAAGTGTTCCAAACATTGTTCCAAAAACTCAAAATTGTAGGACGTTTATTTTTAAAGATAAAACCTTCAGAACATTTTTTCAAAAATCCATAAAAACGGCTCTCTAATATTTTATTTTTTTTTTTTAATGCACTGACTTTTGAAATCTAATGGTAAATGCATGTATTGAAAAAAAGTTCTGACCTTACATTCTTACTATCAGTTTAAAAACTAACTTTAAAAAAACATATCCGATTTTTTTAACTTTTCAAAAACACCCCTGCCCCCCCCTTTTCCAAAAATCCAAAATCTAAAATTTGTTCCAAGTGCAGAATCCCTCAAATCCAATTGTTCCAAAGAATCATCAAAAAATATTGAAAACTGAAGATTTTAAGCCCAAAAAACACTTTAAATGAAAATATCTTATTATCCTTGCTCTGGCCCCCCTTTTTAGAAATCCAAAATTCAAAAATTTGTTCCAGGTTGTTCTAGGGCTCTTCTAAATTGTTCCAGACTTTCGTTTCTTAAAATTGATTTTTAGTATGAAAAATTTCAAAAAAATGCTCCCCTGCCCCCCCTTTTCCAAAAATCCAAAATCGAAAATTTGTTCCAAGTGCAGAATCCCTCAAATCCAATTGTTCCAAAGAATCATCAAAAAATATTGAAAACTGAAGATTTTAAGCCCAAAAAACACTTTAAATGAAAATATCTTATTATCCTTGCTCTGGCCCCCCTTTTTAGAAATCCAAAATTCAAAAATTTGTTCCAGGTTGTTCTAGGGCTCTTCTAAATTGTTCCAGACTTTCGTTTCTTAAAATTGATTTTTAGTATGAAAAATTTCAAAAAAATGCTCCCCTGCCCCCCCTTTTCCAAAAATCCAAAATCGAAAATTTGTTCCAAGTGCAGAATCCCTCAAATCCAATTGTTCCAAAGAATCATCAAAAAATATTGAAAACTGAAGATTTTAAGCCCAAAAAACACTTTAAATGAAAATATCTTATTATCCTTGCTCTGGCCCCCCTTTTTAGAAATCCAAAATTCAAAAATTTGTTCCAGGTTGTTCTAGGGCTCTTCTAAATTGTTCCAGACTTTCGTTTCTTAAAATTGATTTTTAGTATGAAAAATTTCAAAAAAATGCTCCCCTGCCCCCCCTTTTCCAAAAATCCAAAATCGAAAATTTGTTCCAAGTGCAGAATCCCTCAAATCCAATTGTTCCAAAGAATCATCAAAAAATATTGAAAACTGAAGATTTTAAGCCCAAAAAACACTTTAAATGAAAATATCTTATTATCCTTGCTCTGGCCCCCCTTTTTAGAAATCCAAAATTCAAAAATTTGTTCCAGGTTGTTCTAGGGCTCTTCTAAATTGTTCCAGACTTTCGTTTCTTAAAATTGATTTTTAGTATGAAAAATTTCAAAAAAATGCTCCCCTGCCCCCCCTTTTCCAAAAATCCAAAATCGAAAATTTGTTCCAAGTGCAGAATCCCTCAAATCCAATTGTTCCAAAGAATCATCAAAAAATATTGAAAACTGAAGATTTTAAGCCCAAAAAACACTTTAAATGAAAATATCTTATTATCCTTGCTCTGGCCCCCCTTTTTAGAAATCCAAAATTCAAAAATTTGTTCCAGGTTGTTCTAGGGCTCTTCTAAATTGTTCCAGACTTTCGTTTCTTAAAATTGATTTTTAGTATGAAAAATTTCAAAAAAATGCTCCCCTGCCCCCCCTTTTCCAAAAATCCAAAATCTAAAATTTGTTCCAAGTGCAGAATCCCTCAAATCCAATTGTTCCAAAGAATCATCAAAAAATATTGAAAACTGAAGATTTTAAGCCCAAAAAACACTTTAAATGAAAATATCTTATTATCCTTGCTCTGGCCCCCCTTTTTAGAAATCCAAAATTCAAAAATTTGTTCCAGGTTGTTCTAGGGCTCTTCTAAATTGTTCCAGACTTTCGTTTCTTAAAATTGATTTTTAGTATGAAAAATTTCAAAAAAATGCTCCCCTGCCCCCCCTTTTCCAAAAATCCAAAATCGAAAATTTGTTCCAAGTGCAGAATCCCTCAAATCCAATTGTTCCAAAGAATCATCAAAAAATATTGAAAACTGAAGATTTTAAGCCCAAAAAACACTTTAAATGAAAATATCTTATTATCCTTGCTCTGGCCCCCCTTTTTAGAAATCCAAAATTCAAAAATTTGTTCCAGGTTGTTCTAGGGCTCTTCTAAATTGTTCCAGACTTTCGTTTCTTAAAATTGATTTTTAGTATGAAAAATTTCAAAAAAATGCTCCCCTGCCCCCCCTTTTCCAAAAATCCAAAATCGAAAATTTGTTCCAAGTGCAGAATCCCTCAAATCCAATTGTTCCAAAGAATCATCAAAAAATATTGAAAACTGAAGATTTTAAGCCCAAAAAACACTTTAAATGAAAATATCTTATTATCCTTGCTCTGGCCCCCCTTTTTAGAAATCCAAAATTCAAAAATTTGTTCCAGGTTGTTCTAGGGCTCTTCTAAATTGTTCCAGACTTTCGTTTCTTAAAATTGATTTTTAGTATGAAAAATTTCAAAAAAATGCTCCCCTGCCCCCCCTTTTCCAAAAATCCAAAATCGACAATTTGTTCCAAGTGCAGAATCCCTCAAATCCAATTGTTCCAAAGAATCATCAAAAAATATTGAAAACTGAAGATTTTAAGCCCAAAAAACACTTTAAATGAAAATATCTTATTATCCTTGCTCTGGCCCCCCTTTTTAGAAATCCAAAATTCAAAAATTTGTTCCAGGTTGTTCTAGGGCTCTTCTAAATTGTTCCAGACTTTCGTTTCTTAAAATTGATTTTTAGTATGAAAAATTTCAAAAAAATGCTCCCCTGCCCCCCCTTTTCCAAAAATCCAAAATCTAAAATTTGTTCCAAGTGCAGAATCCCTCAAATCCAATTGTTCCAAAGAATCATCAAAAAATATTGAAAACTGAAGATTTTAAGCCCAAAAAACACTTTAAATGAAAATATCTTATTATCCTTGCTCTGGCCCCCCTTTTTAGAAATCCAAAATTCAAAAATTTGTTCCAGGTTGTTCTAGGGCTCTTCTAAATTGTTCCAGACTTTCGTTTCTTAAAATTTATTTTTAGTATGAAAAATTTCAAAAAAATGCTCCCCTGCCCCCCCTTTTCCAAAAATCCAAAATCGAAAATTTGTTCCAAGTGCAGAATCCCTCAAATCCAATTGTTCCAAAGAATCATCAAAAAATATTGAAAACTGAAGATTTTAAGCCCAAAAAACACTTTAAATGAAAATATCTTATTATCCTTGCTCTGGCCCCCCTTTTTAGAAATCCAAAATTCAAAAATTTGTTCCAGGTTGTTCTAGGGCTCTTCTAAATTGTTCCAGACTTTCGTTTCTTAAAATTGATTTTTAGTATGAAAAATTTCAAAAAAATGCTCCCCTGCCCCCCCTTTTCCAAAAATCCAAAATCGAAAATTTGTTCCAAGTGCAGAATCCCTCAAATCCAATTGATCCAAAGAATCATCAAAAAATATTGAAAACTGAAGATTTTAAGCCCAAAAAACACTTTAAATGAAAATATCTTATTATCCTTGCTCTGGCCCCCCTTTTTAGAAATCCAAAATTCAAAAATTTGTTCCAGGTTGTTCTAGGGCTCTTCTAAATTGTTCCAGACTTTCGTTTCTTAAAATACATTTTTAGTATGGAAAATTTCATTAAAAAACATTTTCGTTTAAAATGCATTTTAATGAAATTTTTCATACTAAAAATGAATTTTAAGAATCGAAAGTCTGGAACAATTTAGAAGAGCCCTAGAACAACCTGGAACAAATTCTTGAATTTTGGATTTCTAAAAAGGGGGGCCAGAGCAAGGATAATAAGATATTTTCATTTAAAGTGTTTTTTGGGCTTAAAATCTTCGGTTTTCAATATTTTTTGATGATTCTTTGGAACAATTGGATTTGAGGGATTCTGCACTTGGAACAAATTTTCTATTTTGTATTTTTGGAAAAGGGGGGGCAGGGGAGCATTTTTTTGAAATTTTTCATACTAAAAATCAATTTTAAGAAACGAAAGTCTGGAACAATTTAGAAGAGCCCTAGAACAACCTGGAACAAATTTTTGAATTTTGGATTTCTAAAAAGGGGGGCCAGAGCAAGGATAATAAGATATTTTCATTTAAAGTGTTTTTTGGGCTTAAAATCTTCAGTTTTCAATATTTTTTGATGATTCTTTGGAACAATTGGATTTGAGGGATTCTGCACTTGGAACAAATTTTCGATTTTGGATTTTTGGAAAAGGGGGGGCAGGGGAGCATTTTTTTGAAATTTTTCATACTAAAAATCAATTTTAAGAAACGAAAGTCTGGAACAATTTAGAAGAGCCCTAGAACAACCTGGAACAAATTTTTGAATTTTGGATTTCTAAAAAGGGGGGCCAGAGCAAGGATAATAAGATATTTTCATTTAAAGTGTTTTTTGGGCTTAAAATCTTCAGTTTTCAATATTTTTTGATGATTCTTTGGAACAATTGGATTTGAGGGATTCTGCACTTGGAACAAATTTTCGATTTTGGATTTTTGGAAAAGGGGGGGCAGGGGAGCATTTTTTTGAAATTTTTCATACTAAAAATCAATTTTAAGAAACGAAAGTCTGGAACAATTTAGAAGAGCCCTAGAACAACCTGGAACAAATTTTTGAATTTTGGATTTCTAAAAAGGGGGGCCAGAGCAAGGATAATAAGATATTTTCATTTAAAGTGTTTTTTGGGCTTAAAATCTTCAGTTTTCAATATTTTTTGATGATTCTTTGGAACAATTGGATTTGAGGGATTCTGCACTTGGAACAAATTTTAGATTTTGGATTTTTGGAAAAGGGGGGGCAGGGGAGCATTTTTTTGAAATTTTTCATACTAAAAATCAATTTTAAGAAACGAAAGTCTGGAACAATTTAGAAGAGCCCTAGAACAACCTGGAACAAATTTTTGAATTTTGGATTTCTAAAAAGGGGGGCCAGAGCAAGGATAATAAGATATTTTCATTTAAAGTGTTTTTTGGGCTTAAAATCTTCAGTTTTCAATATTTTTTGATGATTCTTTGGAACAATTGGATTTGAGGGATTCTGCACTTGGAACAAATTTTAGATTTTGGATTTTTGGAAAAGGGGGGGCAGGGGTGTTTTTGAAAAGTTAAAAAAATCGGATATGTTTTTTTAAAGTTAGTTTTTAAACTGATAGTAAGAATGTAAGGTCAGAACTTTTTTTCAATACATGCATTTACCATTAGATTTCAAAAGTCAATGCATTAAAAAAAAAAATAAAATATTAGAGAGCCGTTTTTATGGATTTTTGAAAAAATGTTCTGAAGGTTTTATCTTTAAAAATACACGTCCTACAATTTTGAGTTTTTGGAACAATGTTTGGAACACTTTTTAAAACACGAAAAAAATTTCAAAATCAAGAATTTCGAAAAAAGGGGGGCTAGAATTTTTTCGAATTTTGCCCATAACTTTTGAAATTTTGACAATAGGGGTCCAAAAACTTGGAACAATGTTCAGAACAACTAGAACAATCTGGAACAACTTTCAAAAATTTGATTTTCGAAAAAAGGGGGGCTAGGTCAAAAACGGTTTTTTGGCTCTAAAACCCCCATTTTTGAATATTTTTCAAAAAAAACTTGGAACAATGCGGAACAAATCGGGAACAACCTGGAACAACTTTCAAAAATAGCAAATTCCAAAAAAGGGGGGCTAACTTCACGCACTCTTACTGACAAAGCTTTTATAATAATAAGCAATAATGCGGAAGATATCAAAAATAATTGATTGATGCCACTGACAAGTTGTTGGCTTGACATTGTGAACGATGTTTGAGACTTGAGTTTGATTTAATTCAAATACAATACCTATTTAGATTTTATGTTTTCTTTTGGTATTCAATTAAATAAAATTTAGTAAACATAATTTGATGTTTTTTTCTGTTCACCTCATTAACTTGTATATAGAAGAACCCCTGATGACGTAATGGTAAGTGCGAAGAACTATAAAGTCGGAGGGTCTGGATAAAGTGTAGTTATAAGTAGGTACAAAAAGTTAAAACTTATAGATTTCGCTAACTTAATAGCATTACTACATTCTGCTTCTCCTTTCTGCCTTTTCACGTATGAAAATTTTGACGTATGAAACATTTCACGTATGAATTTTAGCGAATGCAACTTTTCACGTACCTAAGCAACTTTTCATTCGAAATGAAATAATACATAAATCTTTTTCAAAAATTATTCACTCAAAAAAAAAAAAAAATTAAATAACACTAGATAGAAATTTTATCTATATTTTATCAACGCTTCTTACAATTTGATATCCAATTACTACTACATATATATTTTTGCTTCTTTCATTCTTCTTATAAATCCCTATATATTTTCACAAGGGATATTATTTACACAACGACACTTTTTCATTTAAATTATGCTGTCACGAAATTCAATTTGCCATCACCTTAGATTGTGTGTTTATTTGTCAGATAGCATTTCATTGAAATGAAAATAAATTTTATCACCTGCACTGGCTTAAGTTATTGTAGTGGTAAAAGAATGAACTATACTACAGTTCAAATCATGTCATTTTGTATTTCAGAGAAAATTTGAAATGAAATTTTTGTACTTTTTCATTTGAGCTTATTTATGTTTATATGTTCTTTGTTCGGAAAATAAAAGTTTTAATTTTAAACTCAAGAATCCTACTAGATCTTATAATATTGGACATGAACAGTGTTAAAAAAAATACTACATATTGTACTTACATCTACCTGTTGTATATGGTTTTCGGTTTTTGTTATTATAAATATGCTTTAAACACAAATTTTAAATAGGTACTAGGTATGTACAATATTAAATTCAAAAAATTAAATACAGTTTTTAAGTATAACGCTATTTTGAATCAATAATTCGACAAAGTCCATTAAAATAGTGATGTATTTCAGTATAATAGTATATAGAATTTTTATTATTAAAAAACCTTCTTTTAAGTATATTTATTTAAGAATTTTTTCCTCAAATATGATTTTAATAGTAAATTCGTTCATACGTACTTAATATAAAATAAAACATCAATGTCTTTTCTGGACGTTAAAAGCGTAGACAATATGTTCAGAAGGACACCAGCGTCCCACAGGTTTTTTTTTTCTTCCAAGATCCGCCTGAGTATAATATCAACTAAGTCCTACTGTCACTTCTGAGTGAGGAGCTTCGGTTACCTATAGTTGCTCAACTGAATTGGGTTTCAATACCTTCGGGAGGTTGTTGGTGACAACGAGGGAGGGACATATAGTGTTCCCACTAAAGCACTTATCATTTTATCCCCAGATGGAAACAAAGGTGGTGGCGTCTACAGTTATAGTGAACACCTTATATGGCTTAAAAGGAGCGGTCTATCTGTCTCTCCGTCCTTGGAATTATAATAAGAGTATACATAGGTATCACAGGCTATACGTAAGGTTATATCTGTTCGTATAAAAACATCAAGCCTAGGATATGGGCGGATTTCATGATGATGATGAACTAAGCAAACGAAATAAGGATAATGAACTTTGCATCTGTAGACTTGGAATTTTAGGTTAAAAAAAAATGTTTGTAGCCATACAAGTCGTTTTTCCCATATAGAAATTAGATAAAATTGAATCACCTCTCGTGTTTGTGCATCCGTACTGTATAGTCGAATAGATCTTTATGATTTTTTTTCACAATCAATAATATATTGAAAAGGTACTCCTATTTTCTAATTAAAATTTGCCATTATAATGAGCTTATCGCTTTTAAAATATTTGCAGCTTTATGTAGAATTCTATAAAATTGTTTTAAGAGTTCTATATAAAATTTTTTTATTAGTTCGTTGGAAGCTTGTTCTTTTGAAACATAGAATTGTTTTAAAGAAGTGGAATAATGGAAGAAGCGAATGCACTTAACTTTATCTTCAGTTGTTTTTCAAAAAAAAGTTTATAAAGGCAAATATTGTACTTTAAACTTACTCATGATGAAAATTTAAATTATCTCTCTCATCAATATTTTCTTATCACTCTTATTATATAGGTATGTAAACTGTTTCTTAGCATAAATCTGAAAGAACATTTAAGGACCATCAGAAGTTCTTTATATGATTTCAATTTTTGTTTCTTTGATGAAGCAAGAAGAATGTCTTCACATTGAAGATTAACGACGTGAATCGAAGGATACAAGAAACACTTTTTAGCTTTAAATTTAATATAAATTTAATGGTACATTGCTATATGCATTATTTTTATCAAGAAAGTTCTTTTTGCATACTGAGAGGATGTTCTTGTATAAAAAAACAATTTTTCCATGAACTTAAAAAAGAAAGACGAAAAAAAAAATGCGATACAATTCGTGAACGGGGAAAAGTTTTTCAATTTTCTTTATGCTCCAAAGTTCTTGGGAAAGTGTATCCACATCAGGTGCAAAGATACCTTTAGTAATTTAAGTGCAAAGAGATATCAATTTAATGTTTTAAGTCACCCAATTTTTGTAAAGGTCTTTTAAAGTATTAAGTCATCGTTAGGAATGAAAATCGAAAGAAGTTGAGATAAAAAAACTGTGATCTAGGTTATGTATAATAAATTTTATATATGTTTGTCTCGCGGTCAAGGACAACTGAGTTGGTATAAGAGACCCAATACAACAAGACGTATGAAAGTTAGACATATTATGAGTATTTGAGAATTTGGAAAGTTGATTCTCTTCGGCTGTATTGATGATTAAATAAAACGATATTTCATCGTTTTTTTTCTCAATGTTTCAACGGCACGGTGGTTGCTGTATTTTTCAGGGGATCTTTATTTTCGAATAGAAGAAAAATTGGTACATGTAAGCAAGTATTGAACGTATTGTATGTATTGAATGAACAAAGTATGATTTTCATCAAAATTGTTACAAAAAAATGTTACAAGTTAGTTATGGTATCCATAATGATGCAAAATTTTAGACGAATTAACACATTAAAAAGACGATTAAAAACGTTATTTTCCAAATTTTAGCATCGATACATTTTTTAAAAGTTTTATTAAAGTTAAAATCACCAAATGCCTATTTTATCTTTTTAGTACATACATATATTAAGGGTCTGTTTACACAATGTTTGATTAGAGTTCCAATTAAGCTGCTCGGAACTTATTCGGCAATTAACAGCCTCATTTACGTTTAACAATATCTTAATAGGTCTAATTAGCAATTAAAGTTCGAAGTATTTTATTGGCCAGATAAAGTGCCGATTAGCAAATTAAACTGATAATTAAAATATTCAAATCTGCCTTCACTCACATTTATACTTCGTTTCAATACTCTTACCTAGGGCCGGACCAACCATGTGTGCAAGATGTGCAAAAGCACAGAGCGCAAAATTCTGTAGGCACATTACCAGGAGCAAGAAAATGTAATCGGCATTAGGCAATAACATCCAAATCGATTTGGAAATATCGCCCAAAAAAATTCTGAACAATTGTTGTTTTTTTTTTTTAAGGAAAGAACGCCCAAAATAAAAATTTAAAAAGTCAAATGGGAAATGAAGCCCAGAAATGGAAATATCGCCCAAAAAAAAATCCAGAAAAACCTCACTGTTTATGTGCCGCCATTTTTTGAAGTTTATCTTATCATTGAAATTTTACTTTAGAAATATCGCCCAAAATTTAGGAAAGAACGCACAAATAAAAAAAAAAGTTTGGAAATATCGCCCAAAATTGAAGAAATAACGCCCAAATTTTACAAAAACAATTTACGTTGAAAATATTTTCAACTTAAGATTTGGAAAAATATAAATTTGGGCGATATCCATTTTCCTTTTGGGCGATAAAAAAAATGTAATCTGATCTTGCGCAAAAAAATATGAACTAACATTTGCCATGTGTTTGTATGTGTGCAAATATAAAAAGTGGCTCGAATCTGTCACGGGAGGATTTAATCTTCGTATAAATTAATTGTCGGATAACTAATTCGAACTCTACTCAGACACTGTGAAACAGACCCTAAGTTCAATAAGGAAATAGGTTAAACATGATACAATAGTTACAAAATGTTTAAAACTAAGAACATTTTAGTAAATACTTGTGGCGTTAACAATCAAAACGGTACTAAACTCACTTTTTTCAATATATGGAGTGTGGTGTGGTATACCAAAATTTCAAAGAGAGCTATCAGATGTTTCAAAACGAGCTAATCAACAATTATAGTTATTACTATTTTTAATATGAGTTTGGTAGTAATTTTTAAAACGGCTCTATTATTATTAAGTTTTTATCCTTCCTGAAAAGAATCATGCGAAATTTTCAGTGAATATGGAACTTTCAAAAAATTTGGAACGGCGCGGTAGAGTGTGTCTAGTAATGGACTGCAAACCGGCTGCCCAAGAAAACTCAAAGCCAACCTGTTAATGGCATTTTAAGATTAAGCTAACTAACCGGTAGTTGGAGTTCGAGATCAAACATGCACCCGACTAAATGAATTTATATGATAGATCTAATATCATTGCCCTCTGCAGGAAGCTTAAGAGATCAGAGAATGATATTAGGTGTGTTTTATTCATTGCTGCATAGCCAGCTCAGCAAAATTTCCGTTGGCAAACAAAAACAATTTGATTGCTGACGAAAAAGAAGTCAGTAAAAAAAAATATGGCTGTGCTGGCGATAGAACTTTGAATTATTGAAACGAACGTATAGAGTGAGTAATCGTTTTATTCAGACTTGTACTGCGCTGGCTATGCAGCAATGAATAAAACGCACCTATTGACAAACTCCTCAAACACAATTGTCGGGTAAAATTGAGAGAAATCGAA
The DNA here is from genome assembly GCA_929447395.1 of Epistrophe grossulariae. Lineage (NCBI taxonomy): Eukaryota > Metazoa > Arthropoda > Insecta > Diptera > Syrphidae > Epistrophe > Epistrophe grossulariae. The sequence continues at coordinate 65,336,800 of OV839568.1, forward strand.
GACTTGGAATTTAGGGAATTTATGGATAAAGAAGTTTTTCAAAATCCTAAGGATGAAGCCGTTGTTTGTGAGTTTCTCTAAGAAAATCAGCACTGACTTAATTTTGACTTTTTGTTCATTTGTCTGAAGTTCCTATATATGGCAAAAACAAAATTTCTATAAGTATTATTATTAATGTATAAGTTTATGAAGAAAAAAGTGTTATATTTATTTATTTTACTAATATTCTTTACTATCGCTGTTATAAGACTTCATATGAACTCCAAAAATTACGTAATTTTTCTCTTTTTTTACAGGAATTTGAGAATCAAAACGATACAATTTAAAAAAGCTTTTTTTCAAAATGCGCTAAATATATTTATATTAATTGCCTAAAAAAACATTTTACTCAAGGGGGATAATAAATAGTATTTTTTTAGTCAATCTAATAGAAAAAACAAATTTAAACAAAATTTACTGCATAGAATTATCTCAAATATTTTAGAAGTTATAGATTTTCGATCTTTTGGTCGGTTTTCTTGTTCAATTTTTGTAGCCTCTGTTTGATTTGATTGTTAACGCCACTTCTTGCTTTTGACATTCATCGAGTAAGAATTCTAAGGCCAAGTCAGTGATTATCGTGGAGAATGGTTTTCCCATCGCCATTCCTCGCAGTTTGTTTGTACAGATTCTTTTTAAATTGCAGGTAATTGCTGACCTTGAGGCAAAAATCCAATAACTCTTAAAATTTGCTTTGGCTCTACTATTATTTTCCACTTCTTTTTGAAGAGGACCATTAGTAAAAATGGAAACAGCGTCTGAAAAATCGCTTGTGTCAAGAACTAAATGTTTTGCCTTAGTCTTGAACTCAAACGAATTTTTTAAGAGATTAGGAAGATTCTTTCCTCATACACTGTAATATTCTGCTTAAGTACTTACAAAGTTCACAACTTGCCACTCTCATCAATGGCGTAATCGGCCTGAGAAAAATGTTATAAGTTTGGATCTTTGGTAATCCATATAATATATGACAAGAATTTTTGCTGTGTAGGTAGTCAATAGTTATCCTTGTTTTGCCCTGTCATCGGTAATCTTGTTGAGGTCTAACTATTTCACTATTTAATTGCTTTTTATGCTGAGAAAGAGGGGTTGCCCCTCACACTTGCGACTCTATATCTACAATATGTTGCGCGGTCACACAATACTTCCGTCACATTGTCTTTATCATTTGCAACAATGTGTTCGTGTTTTTTGAGAAAGCTTACATATAATTTTTCAGTTCCTTATGCATGTACCTATGTGTGCAATATTGTGATACATTGTTCATTTTTATTTACTAACATAATACAAGCTTTAAATGAACTATTTGATGGTGGCATAAATATAGACTTTTATAACTAATTTACATCATTTAAAATATCAGATGAATTGGTTTACAATATTTAAACAATTTGTGATTACTAATTCTACATAATTTATACGAAGAAGTTCAGTTTGTGTGTAGCAGTCGTGCATTTTATTTCTATAATATATCTGCCTATATGACACATAATTTCTGTGAGTGTGTTTTAGAATTAAATTCCATAACAAACCTTGCTATAAATCACAAAGGCGTGGTTTTAGATTTTGATTGAGTTTAATAATAATATAATATGTAATTTATACTTTTTCTTATGACTTTTTCGATTAGATTCTCAGTCAATTATACTCTTTTCAATCGAATACAAATATCTTCCCAAATAAACAAACACATTACTGAATGTGTCACGGTAAAATTTACCGCGACAAAAGTCACTCTTTCAATTATCCCATTCCTTGCTCCTTCCTTTGCCATTTCTTCTTTCCCTACAGGTGTTTCTATCAATGTACTGAGAGAGAGAAGGGCAGCCATGGTCCATCAGCCATTGGTTCACTCTCTCAGTACTTTGAAGAGACAATAATCGTCGATATCAATCTTGATATTGAACGTGGATAAATGATCCACTCCTTTGTGGCGGACAGACGGGCGGTCTGATCCAGAGAGCGGGTGACAGTGGTCCCCGAACATAGCCGAAGCTGAAAAGTGACAGACGGCAGGTCTGGTCACAACAAAATCCCAAAAGTTGCACGGTTGACAATTGTCTCCGAATGCCGAAGTTACTCCTGGTGAGAATGGCTGCGTGCGCAACATACTCTATTATTTTTAGTTTTATAATGTAAAAGATGGAACGTTAGTTGCTCATCCCCAATCCCCCAAATCTGCGCAATTATCAAACGTTAAAAAGTAAAATCGCCAAGTAATAAATTACTGCCTAACTTTCCTCTTCGGACATTATACAAGTATAAGCTTTCCACCAATTTTCCGTACTAATAGTGTTTTATAGTTTTGAGGGGAAAAATGAACGCGTAGAGAAAATTGATTTTCTTTAGTTTTCAGAAATTTTCTTTTCGGAGTTGAGTGGGAGTGAATAGGTGGCTGAATGCATCCATTGAATTGCCGCCCACTGGATGTCACACCAGAGTTCGGCGAATTCAATGATGACGGTGCATAAAGCTGGGTGTAAAGTGCGAGTAGGATAGGCGGTGGGATCTCAACTACGTTCGCTCACTCACGCAAATATGCGGGGTGTTGCTGACTGATGACGTGACCGAGATCCACGCTTTCTGATTGGCCGAAAGCACTTGGGCATTGGAAAAAGGAAGAGGTCGTCCAGGCAAGGTGAAAGCCTGGAAGATCACTTCTTACCCGTCATTAGAGCGAACTAGAGGTTCCGAAATTTTTGAGAAGAGAAAATTTGTGAAAAGGAAAAATTAATTTTGCGAATTTTTAAAAAGTGGTTGTGTTAAAAAGAAAAACTAAGAGAGGAATTCTTAGGTTCTTTTGTGTGAAAGTACGAGGAATTAGCGAAATCCTTCAGATTGGAGAAGGAAGAAAGCTATACTTTGGGAGAGGAAAGATTGGCAGGAAAAAAAAAAGCTAAGTATATAGTGAAATAGTTTCTTTTGCAAGATAGTGCAAGGTTTTTCTATTTAATTTTAAATCGTTTGTTGAGGTAAAATTTGGTAATACGTTTGATTTTTGCTAACGTGAATTATTCCGATAAAGCGGAACTCGCGACCCGTTTCAATAACGTTTGTTAATTTTTTTCGGGACAAAGTCCTAACGGTCCATCTACTTTGTCTTAACTTCTTTGTTCTCTTGTTCAAAAGATCCTGGGTTTTAGGCCTACTTAATTGCAAGGTTTCCCAGGCAATTAAGTAAAATAAAGAGTTTAAAATTCCTATTCGGAAATTAAAAATATCTTTTTCTTTATTCATACTTACTTTCAACGTCGTTTTCCGCTTCAAAAGGTTTGTAATTTCCTTTATAAAAGAAAAAAATTGCTGGCGCCCTGATTTTCATTTCCAGGTACTACGCCCCTTGTGGTAATCATAAATCGTAGTGGTTAATTTAATTAATCACCAACATAGCTATCAATCGTTTAATAAAATTTATTGGTGGAACTCACCCCTTATTGATCTAGCCGTGGTGGTAGCATTTAAAGTGCTACCTGTTGCACTTTGTTCGAATTCGAACTTGCCTTCATCTTCATTTTGGTTGACATTCGTTTAACCAAAAGTCGTGGTATAATCGTCGTTGCCGGTCGTGTTTTAGTTTTTTTCGTTTTGTTTAATTAATTAAATAATATAATTGTTCGGTTCGTCGCGAAAAAGTGCAACAAATGTCACAATTTAATAAAATGGTTTTCTTAAGCATTAATCACTTTTGACAAATATCCAATGAAAAACTTGATATAAATTGTATACAAAATTTACATATACAATGTCTGTTCCGTCATCCGTCTCCTCCATGAAATCGATGAGAGAAAAAAACTTCAAAATAGTTAATCAGAACACTTTATCGAAGGCTTTTTTGAGTAGCGGGAGTGATAAAAAAGTTCAAGAAGAGGGTTCTAAATGAAAACGACATTCTCGTCCAGGTTTTGCATTCTAATTATGAATTCACATGACGAAACTGAATTTGGGTGCTCTACAATTCGTTCGTAATGCTAATTGTGAATCGGAATTTTGAAAATGAAAATTGATGTGTTGCATTTCGATTCATTTCATTTTCTGAATGTATTCGCAATAGATAGATGAATAATAATGATGAATTTAATAATGTCATCATAAAAAAATCAACCTCAATGAAACATGGCTATCTTCTTGTCAAGTACCTTTTTTTTTTTAATTATGAATAAAGAATATTGTTTTTGGTGTTAAAAAAAAATTAATTTCGATTAAAATAACAAACACATCAGAACAGAACAACCAACATAAAATCTGTTGAAAAAATATTAATTCAAGCACATTTTTTTTTAAGAATTTGAAGCAAATTTTAATTTTAAAAGAAAACCTTTACCCCAGCTTGTAGCGAAATTAAAAGTAATATTGATTTAAAACTGATGACCGATAAAGTCTCTGTTCTGTTCATGTGTCAATCAACAACGTAAAGAACTGGACTGAGATATGAGAATGGGGGAATATGTTAAGCCTGTTTAAATGTATTTAGCCGGACAATTTGTCAGTGACATGCTTTCTTTTTTTTTAATTATTTATTTATTTATTTATATACAACAACGAAGAGAAAAAACAAGTAATAAAGAGCAAAACTGAGTCGCACATATATAATTATTCTTAAATAAAAAAAATAAATTGGGTTGCGCTACGAAACGAACGGCAAAGGTGAGAAGCACTTTTTCATGAGTTGCTCACTTTTTCGAGAGATACTCTTAGAAGATTTGTCAATTCCTCGCAACAGGCGAAAATATTTCTGTTTTTTTTAGTTGGTTGAGGCTGGGAATCGTTGTCGAAACCTTCAACTTAACATTCCTACGCACATATCCTTTGACCACCGGGCTACTACACATACTTGTGGTTAAGACCTTTTATAAAGGGTTTAAAAAAGACCCTCGATTTTTAAATGTAAATAAATTTTAAAGAACATTTTATAGTCTCGAATGAAGCGTCCGTCGTTCAAAAGATTGGCCGCTGCTTTATCTTGGTGAAATGTATTAGGGAGTTTCAATTTTCGATGTTTTTTTCGCATAAATGTGTCAGAGTTTGCTGAATGGCGATCTTTAAATGTTGATTTTGATCGCATCAATTGTTTGTGGTTTATTTTTGTAAATACCTGCAATTTAAGATGGCCGTTCATTCAAATAAGCCGCTGTATTTGCCGTTTACCCGGTGTTTTACATATTCCTAAGTTATTAAGAAATGTCGGGCAATGCCGTTCACTTGATTAAATGCCGACCTTGTCTTTGGGCGAAAAATTCAAACATGTACAGATTCGTATTCTGCATAATGTATATTATATTTAAAGGATTGTACTGAAATTATTTAATACGAAATTCGTTTATTATATTTTGGGTTAAAAAATGTCGAGTTTGATTTTATTCCTGAACCTGTATGCTGCCTTTAAAGTAATTTACAAACCTACATACATATTTCTCAATAAAATTCTTGGTGGACACATGTATATCAGTAGCTAAATACACACCCAAAAATCAATTTATTTAGGCATCCATAAAATAAGTGTCTGGATTTTTTCATCCTATATAGATTCATATGTATATCTATAGTCTATACCTTAATGAATTCTTGTTGTATTTTTTTTGTACCCATGTCCATGACGTGGCTGAAAAAAAATTCAATACCTTTTTGCAAGAACGAAGTGTTTTATCCAAAATTATAAATAATTGAATAAAAATGCAAATGATGATTAACATATCCTGTTGTCTTTGGAGTTGGTCACATTTTCCATCAACGAATGGTTCATTAAGTTATTATTATTGATGAACTGTAAGAGGAATTCAAAAAAAAAAAAAAGAAATACAACTTTGTATAATTTCAGGAATGAATAACGCCTAAGGAGCAGGAAGCATTTAACCAAACTCGGCTCTGTTTAAAACAAAATTCTTTTTTAGTATGTGAATGTGTTTTGGAAGAGAGACGACCGACCCCAGGAAACGAGACAAGGACAATAAACTTCGGATCTGCACGTGGAATTTCCGGATCTTTACATGCCACATTGAGCCAAATACTTATTGGAGAATCTATATGGAATCTACATTGTAGTTATATAGATAAACTATGATATAATAATCATCCATGGATGGCTGGAAGTGTGATGGATGGGGACGGTAAAATAAGAATGAAATCGTGTGATATATGCTGCAGAAAGTGTTGTTAAGAGCAGGGTTAGCGGCTCTTTGCTTGTGGTTTTGTCTTGGGTTTTCAGATAATTATCAAGAACCTGGTCACAATCCGCATTAAAGTCAAATTCATAAACATTCGTATTCGTATTTATTAATGACAGTTTCACATTAAGATTACAATCTTATTATAAGTGAAGGCTTTACAATAATTAAGTATATTTGAAAATGTTTAGCAAAGCAAGAGATACATAATTATTATTAATTTAATTTATATATAATAGAAATTAAATCTAGCATTTTTTTTTGTTTTCTTTTTTTTGTTCTTTATTCATTTATTTTTTCTTTTTAAAATCATGCAGGCACGATAACACTTCCGGAACCGGACATAGACTGATACTTTTTCAAAAATAAATAAATTTGGCAACACGAAATCTCGTGGAGAACCAGGGCCTAGTAGTAACTTACAACTTTCAATTATTGCAATTATTCCTTTTATCGGAAGAAATGGAGTGGCCCTACAATTTTCTACCGAATCCGAATGGAAAGGTGAGAGACAATATTCATGACCAGAAATACTATTGTAGGATTTGTCAATTCATTTGTTAGAGGAGTAAACGTTGAAAAATAAAATAAAGTAAAAAAAAAATACTCGAATTCAACACCTCAATATACACAAAGGGACATGGACTCCACGATATTAGACCCAGGAAATAAGGCCAAAAATAAAAAAATAAAATTTGCTGAGCCTCTTCAGGAGCAGTTTTTCCAAATATTTTGCCTTAATTGGTAAAAGCTGTATTCGCCTGTAAGAAGTTAATTTTTTGTTGGTGGGCTTACCATGCCATATTATAGGAATAAGAACGACTTCTGCAATTTTCTTGAGATTTGGCACATATAAGAGCTTAAGGCATGCAGTTATTAGATATTGGAGGTTTTTGACGTTGGCAATTCTTTCAAAATCTGAGCAGTAATTAAATCATACCTGGGTGCTCTTTCGTTTGATAACTTGTCAAAAGATTTGACTTTTTCTTACCAAATTTCTCTTTAATCGCCTGCAAATTCCATAGGAACACAATTAGAAAACGAATGTTTTTCAATTTGATTGCTCTGTTACCACTCTCGTATTCACGTTATAAGTCCGTTCGTATACCCATGTTATAGACACACCCTGATATGTTTTTTATATGAATGTATACTAAATCTTAAAATTCTCTAAAAAATTCCTGAACAGTTGTGCAATTTATTAATTGTTTTTCTCACCACCATTCGTCATGATGTAATTTTCTGTCAAAACCTTGATTTTTTTTTCCACACGAGGCCAACACTTATATTATAAAGGCGAGGTTAAAAAAAAGCACGAATCATTACATTACTTTAAATTAACCACATAATATCGTTGGACTGTTTCGCCTTTCCATAAATTTTCAGTCAAAATAATACCATTAATTTTTTTTTAACTAGATCACGCTTAAACTTACCTCCATAAAGAGCACATATTCCACTTTTAAGATATACAGCGGCCTATACTAAAAAAAAATGTTTGTGTACTGATAAAAAATTCTGCCAATTCTCTTATAGGGTGCAGTTTGTCGTCTTTTATTCAATTTTCGATGTCCATGTCGTCGTCGTTGTCATGTTCGAGGTAAAATTTAATTAACAATTAAAACAATTTCACATCAATTTTTTGGTATCCTCTTGCACGCACAAGTTCCCATATTCGACACAAAATGAATTTTTTCGCGGTCAAGCAGAAAACTTATAATGTTTTCCCAATGGCGTTTAAAAGCACGTTCATCAGCAAAAACATGACACGAAATTTTATTATACGAGTATACTCAACCCTTATTATAAATACATGACTTTAACGGTTTCTGTGTTCTTTGGTCAAAATTAATTAAATTTTTGAAGATTTCTTCTTGATTGACAAGTTTTTTTTTATAAAAAAAAAAAATTGGTAGCTTGCTACCTAAACTTACTTATGGGTTACCTATATCGTACTTAATTCAATTCTGTTATTTATTTGAAGATTTTAAGACGAAAAGGCTGACTTCGAATGAATATTTGATGCAAAGTTATGAGTTCCGAAAGTTAAAAGAGTGACAAAGTCATTTTTAGTTTCTAAATGCATTACAAACGTTGGCGATGTGTATAAATACCTGAACACAATAGAAATGCTGCAACTGGAAACGGAGCCGGAGCTGGAACAGATGTGCTAAAGACGTGTCGTACGTTCTATTTTTGGCGTGTCCACAATGCAGCTGTACAGCTTTTTGTATATTTTAATGAAATAAAATACACGACTTGGTAGCACGAACTTGCTCGGCATAATTATAAGATCTTTCAGTCTGATTTTAAAAGAATTTACATTAGTAATGGGACTCTATATTTTATGACAACTAAAAAAGTATTTTATTATAAGGTAATATTTTATGTGAATTATACAAAAATCAACAATATAGCACCGCGGTGCAATTATGCATACATAAAACTGACAGTTTAAATTGAAAAATATGGTACAAAATTAAAATATGTACATATACATAATTAGAAATAAATTAATAAAACAAAATCCGAAATTATTTTAACACCAACGCTATGTACGCCATTTGATTTCTTAAATAAATCTTAATTTATTAGAAAACCAATTTCAAAAATCGTTGGGGTGGTTTTTTAAACAATTTTTTTTTATAAATAAAATTTTGAAAACATTTTCAAGTATTTATTTATTTTTTAGCATTTATTAATGGGGATTTAAAAAAAATTGTCTACCAATTTTCGAAATATCGAATTTTGAAAAAAATAATTTTAAATTTTTTTTTTTAAATCCAAGATTTATTTTTTTTTGAAAATTTTGATAAAGATGCAATATTGTTCAAACTAATTTAAGCTCGAATATACAAGTTTAATACTTTCTATTTTTTAAGGGGACAATGGGTTTTATAAAGGGGGGCGCCGCCCCCTTGTTCCCCCTAACTACACGCATAGAAGATACTAAATCTATGTTCTTGGTAAATTCCAGCTGAACACGCCTAAAACAGTAACAATTCATACAAAAAAGTAAGAAAACACACCATTTTCACATTTATAATTGTCAAAATGACACTTGGAGCTAGAATGATATATATTAAAAGTTAAAAAAGGCATTAGTTGCGATTTTAAAATAAATAAAATGTTAAAAAAATAGTATAAGGCAAACTCGTTTAAAATTTAGAAACTCCTGTTTTTAACCTAGTATCATAATATTAAAAAATGCTTTTACATCGTACTAGATCGTCTAAAATTGTGCGCCAGTGTTGCTTGTTTAAAAACCAAAGCTCTACAGATATTAAAATTTTTTTATAATGTGTTTTAATTATTTTAAATTTGAATACCTTTAAAAAGAACACCCTTTCCACATGTCCACAGTTAATTCACAAAAAATAGCAACTACAGTGAAAGCTCTACTTGCGGACAGCTCCAATAAGCGGAAAATTCCCTTAAACGGACACATTTTCGGGAACAAACTTATTTTTCGAATTACTCATACAAATTACTTTCCTATAAACGAACACTCTTATAAACGGAAGCGGACACTTTTTCTTGCTTATTTTAGATAGAAAACCTCCCATATGCGGACACATTGTTTTATATAGGGATTATTTTGTATCAACAAATGAAACAGAAGGTCCGTTCTCAGTATAGTTTCTGTTTTATTTCGAATACGTAAGCAAATCCATAGAAAATCTCCGATAACCGGACGCAAAGCCCATATAACCGGACAGAGCGATGTTATGTTGAAAGCTTATTAGGGGATTTCCCGAGTAACTAAGTTGGTGTAATTTTGAGTGCATGGTTCCCTTTCATCGCGTTCAGATGTAATTTCCTTTCTTTCTGTAATTTTTGCAGTAATTTCATTTCGTGATAGGTAAAAAGGGAACTTCGCGCTTCGTCAAAAAAGTTTTTTTTTCAGCCACGACATAAAAGATTTAATTTCATTTTTTATTTTATCTTGTATAGATAAATTAAGAAAAATAAAAAAAATAAAAAGATATTGAAAAATGGCAATGTAAATAAAAAAAAACCTTTCTCAAAACTGAGGGTTACAAAATTGCCAACGTGTGCATAGAATGGTTTTCAATAGCCAGGAACCTCTCAAATTGAAATATCTTAAGTGATGTCAATTTTTATTAATACAAATTTAGTATGAAGTTAAAAAAAGTTTTTCAATATATTTCCTTTAACCGGACATGTTCTCATAACCGGACAAAAATTGGAGGACCATGAGTGTCCGTTTATTAGAGCTTTCACTGTACCTTGTTACTTAAATATATACTACATACCTTTAATAAGGATAAATTATATCTTTTTAGGAACAAGTTAATAATAGAATTAAATTTCTGCATCATTCAATTAAGACCAAACTCATGCTTGTGGCAAAATTCTATGCGGTTTTGTATTCTGCCAAATTATTTCAAGTTTGACCATAAGTTGTGTCGTTTGAGTTAATGAAATCGTTTTCCTACTGTGGTATATTTCACAGTCATGAAATTTTGGTAATCTTTTGTATTAAGTTATGGTTACAGCTTATTATTCTAATGATGTGGTAATGAAGAAATTTAAGCAAACTTGGTATATGATGTATAATGCGGTAATCGAGGTGGTTAACTTCAGAACATACAATTGTAATGACAGTGGTTGAATTGGAATCGTTGGTTTAAACCAAAACTTATATAAAATGGTTTCATTCACAAACTTACAGCCTTAACAGGCGAATAGTTATGAACTGTATCAGTACTTATATTTGTACCACGACACATTTTCCTATATCCATTATTGGCCCTACGAACTAACTCCCAAATGAACTAACTCCCAATGCACTAACTCTCACTAAAATTGGGACTTAGTTCATTATGAACTAATTCCATTACTTTTGGAACTAACTCCCAACATAAAATGAACTAAGTCCCAAAATGCAAATGAACTAACTTACAAATGATAAAAAGAAACTTTGCAAGCACCCAACTTCGCACCTACACCCCAAATCCTATAGTGTGCCCAAGCAGGGGGCAGCATGCCCCCCATACCGACCTCACTGTGGATTTAGTTCGTTGGGACTTATTTCATAATGAACTAACTCCCAAGTTTATGAACTAAGTCCAAACGAAATTTTGGTGGGAGTTAGTTCATTTTGGCTATTGGGAGTTAACTCCTTTGAAAATTAGTTCGTAGGGCCTTAATTATTATTTATTATCTATGTTTATATATCAAGTGTCAAGTTAATGAGAAAATTGGAGATGTCTCTTACTTTTTACTAAAACAATATAGTTGTTTTTATTTAACGTGGCGAATTTTTCCTAAAAAATAGGAACAATTATTTTATATTTAAAATCTATAGAAAGAGTTAAATGGAAAAGTTTTCTTTTTTAAAGTTTATTGATCTCAAAAACGGTGTTTCTATTTCCCCCTGTCGTTTAAATTCCCAGAAAAATTTAACGACTTTTTGCAGTATTAACTACGATATTATTAAAGGAATAGAGAACTTTTGCATAACTTATACTTGGAAATTTGATCAAGTTTATGATTTCTTATTTACGAGTGATGCCCTCTCAACCAAATCATCATAATCCCCAAAAATATTTTAACTCTTTTAACGCTAAATCTTGCAAGAACTTTTACATAACTATAATTATGTATATTTTGTAGATATACCTAGCGACGACGATGGATACGACTGTTAAAAGGAAACAAAAACAATTTGATACATTACTAAAAACTTTTAAAAGTTGGCTCGGTGATTATTTTTATAGTTTAAGTTTATGTTGAAATTAACAGAAAAACATTTGGCATTCATATTTTATTCTCTTTCAGTAGGTACGAGTACCTACATACACACATACCTGTCTCACAAGAGTTTTATTGCATTTTATCAAATAAAATTCCTGCAGCGTGTTTCAAACAAAATATTAATAAAAGAGAAAATGTCTTTGACATGCGAACATCTTGTCAGTCAGATTTAAAATAAATGGAAAATATAAAATATACATATATCATTTTATAAACCTATATGTATTCCTGCCCTGGGGGGAGGTATAACGAATATAATGTTACTGGTACTGACAAGAGAAAAGAGTGCTTTAGTAGCTACATACTTCTATTTTTTTAAAGTAAACACAGCAAGAGGCCCCACCCTTCCCAACCGGCATCGCTACAATAGCATGCCATTTTTTGAAGAATGGAACCGCGGAACGTATGTACATACATTATAAAGTGCATTTGAATTTTAAGAAGATTTATTTTGCGATAGGTATATAGGTACGGTGATATAGTTAAAGTGTATCAAAAAGCAAAAGGTGTACATATATGTACTAAAAACTTGCTATTTATTCAGGATTCTTTTTAAATTTCGATTTCAATATAGTAGGTGCATATCTGTTGAATCATCTCTTAAAACACAGTTCCACTTTGACGACGAACGGCAGACTATTATCAATCGGACTTTTTGACGTGTTTCCTACTGCTATACAGATTGTCCTATCACTTTCACTGCCACTGGTTCATTTAAGCAAAAGAACTTGCGAAAATACATTTTCAAATATTTTGAGCTACGTTTTTGGTTAAATTAGTTCAAAAATAATCACCAACGCTTGAAATATGATCAGCAGATTATTTTTAAACTAATTCGACTGAAAAAGTGATGAAAAATATAGGTTGTTTGGCAGGACATTCTGAAACCCCTGTAAATCATTTCTTTTTCAAATATTTCAATGTGTTTGCATTTAAATTTTCTGTAAACTATTTAACATGTTTTAAGTTTTCATCACATAGCCATCATGAATTTTCTTAAAAAAATTAATTAAAATAGAAAAAAAAAATTTCAAAACAACGGTCACACTAACAGTGTTATATTATAATATTTTTTTTTAAACCAGAAATCCATTCTTCAATTCTGTTTTAAAATACTTTTTGAATAATTTTGCAAAAATTATTTTCAAACTCAAAATGTTGAAACAAAAAATATAAACTATAAAAAAAAATTGAAACTAATTTTTTTCAAATTTTTACGTTATTCAGTAATATTTTTGTTTTTAATATTTAATGGTGCTCTTATCAATTTAAAGTCAACCTCTTAAAAGCTGATGCTTGAATGTCTTATAGTTTTTGAAAAATATCAGAAAAAATTTTTCATTAATTTGGTTTCAATTTAATAGCTCTAAAAATCCTATTTCTACTTTAGACGTATAGTAAAGTACAATTGGTTAATTTCAATTTTTTCAAAATCTAGAAGACATACCTACTAGCATTTGGTTTTTAGAATTTGACTTCAAATTGATAAGAGCATTGAATATTAAAAACAAAAATATTAATTTATATCGGAAAATTTGAAAAAAATTGTTTAAACTAAAATAAAAAAATTTAATTTTTTCAAAATTTTGAGTTTGAAAATTAATTTTTCAAAAAGTATTCAATTAAATAATTTGATTTGAAAACAGAATTGAAGAATGGATTTCTAGATTTAAAAAAAAATATAATATGACATTGTAACTTGTAAGTGTCATTGTTGTTTTTAGTATTTAATTTTTTTTTTTAATTTTAAGTAATTTTTTTTTGAACATTCCAAGACGGCGATTAAGGTAAGTCCAATTTTCCTGAAAAACTATACTCGTATACTTCTAATAACTCCCTCTAACGAGCAGTGAAAGAAAATTATACAATTAAATTTTTTCCGGTCAAATGTTTATTCTGACTGGCATAAGAACTCAACTAGCAAGCGTACTATTGGACAGTTGAGTTGTTAAAGAAGGCTCGTGGGCTATTCTAAGTGATAAGATCTTTGGATAAGTGTTATGTATACATATTTTGACGCTCTGGAAAAAATAGTAAGTTCCCAAGTGCCGCATAGGATATTGAGCTTCCATTTTCTCCAAAAAACACGTAAATAATTTTGAATGCGTTTTAAGGCAGAGAAACTACGTCCTCCTGTTGCATTTGAGACATGTATAAATATGAATATTTCCAATACGGTGTAAATACTCGAAATGAGGTCATTATACGTCGCGTTGAGGAAAAACATAAAATTTTGGATCTTAAGCTTAGAAAGTTAGTTGAAGTCGTTGAAAAATTCCTTACCAAATGACTCTCAATCTGGCCAAAGCGAGTCATTTAGAGGATATGAACGAATATTTCCTTTTCCAGCTGGTTCCCACTACGACAGTGGAAATTATGGGGGGTGCTATCTTTATCGCATGCTCCCCAATTGACTAGTGTTCAGAACTGGTTGCGACTTATGACTATATCCTGACTATGTCTTGGCTGGGTCGGAAATGAACAAATTAGATTTTTTTCTCACATTATTTTGCTCTAAAATAATTTCAGCAGACGTCGTTGTTTTTGTTTTAATATTATTAATGTGCTGAAACTTTGCCGCCCATTCCCTTCAGATGCTATGGTAAAAATGGCCCTGTGGAAAAAAGTAACATCACTTTCAACTATATCTGATGACTCTTGTGACCAAGAAATCATGTTTTTTTTTAAATTAAACAAAGAAAGTTCATTGGCTTTTTTTTTGAACAGATTTGCTCTTTTTACAAACAAAAATGATATCTCAGAAATTTTAATTGTATTTTCATTAAAATAATAAATATCTTGTGGTCTCTGATTTCACTTAATGCCAAGAGTTTGTTAAGCTGGGAATCAAAAAGGAAGAGAAATTTCGGATTTTACTTATAAACAAAGAACATTTACGAAGAAATAATAACGGGTTTTTAGTTTTAAATATTTTTTTTTGAACTGCGTCCAAATCGTAAATTTTTCAAGAGAACAATTTTAAAGCTAATGCCAAAAATCTATTTTTATCGAAAAAAATTTATATCGACTGTTTTCTGATTTACCATAAGAAACTATAACACAGGTGGTATAGGTACAGTTACGTTGCATACAGAATCTCCAAAGGACTATTAAAAACCGTTGGTACCGGTAGTATTGGAAGGTTCTATATCTCTCAAAATACACTACTTCCATGAAGTATCGTATTTCCTCCGAGTAAATTTGGGGGTCCATATTACCCGCGTAGTCCGTAATACCCACCTTTACTCTATACATTTTCAGTTACAATTTCAATGCTTTTATTTCTACTATATAAGTTCTTGAGAAAACTTATTGAACCAGCTTGTCTAAAGTAATATATAATTCACTAAAGAACTTTTAACATACAAACTTACATAATAAAATATGAAGTTTGCAAACATCAACATATTATCGAGACTCCATTTCTGTTGCCTTGAAATTTGAACATAATAAATAATTGAAAAGAAACTTTATCATAATATAAGGACTTTTCTCTGATGATCCTTACGAATGAAGTGAGATGTGATGTCCAAAACATCAATATAATGGAAACACATCTCAAACTTAAAGTGTTTTATTAAAATATTTTTACTTATAGAAAAAAAAATAAGATGATTTAGTAGCAAGAAGTTTGTGATAGTTTTTTTTTTTTTGAGATTATTGAGAGGTTGGGAACCCTTATCAAATGACTGCAAAAGCTGTCAGGGGAAGGCCAAGGCATTGAAAAAATACTTCTATATATTATGTAGATATCTGTAGCCTAAGGCCTGATTAATATCTACTTCGTTTGCCTTCCAAATCACGTCAACATTCCAAAGATATAAATGAGGTGAAAATAATAAATAAAAGTTTCATATTGCATTCGGCAAATAGCTTTTCCGTATTTCGGATTAAGGGATATTCGATTTTCATTCATACAATAGGCAATTTGAGCATGAATTTTAAGCAAGATCCAATGGTAATTTACCCTGACATAATGCAATTGCATGATGTATGCATTTCTATTGCCATCAGCATAGTAGAGAATAAATATAGAACATTTCTAAGATTCAAATAGTAAATGCATCCGACAAGGATACGGAATTTAGTGTTTGTATTTGCTTCATATTTATGAATGAAATGTGATTATTTGCTCATCGTCATCATGTTATTGAAAAGTGTGAATCTTGGAATTGATTGCGATGACATTGAATCGAAGATATTTACAAATGCATATGGAATTTGCTTTGAAATATAACTCAATTATTGAAGAGGAATGTATACTCTGATTTGGGTTGGTTGTATCTCGTATAGTAGGTATTGCATATAGCCTTCATATTATTAATTAAAACTGCATGTGCAATAAATGATAAGGTTATTGAGATAATTTAATTAAAGTTCAACGTGTATCATATGGCTGAACTATGTTTTTGCTAGTTTAGAGCCAGCTCATATATATTGATTTAATTGAATTTAAGGTATTTTGAAAAAACTTTGATTTTATTTAAGAAATTTAGGGTAAAAGTGACTGATATGGCATATCTTGTTTGTTTTTAAGTGAAAATACTCTTGATGAAAAATTGTGAAAAATAACTAATTTAAAAACCCAACCCCAAGCAGTATTCGATAATTTTTGAAGGAACTTGAGAAATTAATTGAAATTTTAAATTAAATGAAGTCAAACCCGGGTAGAATTTGCGACTCGGTATTGCCTTGGCCCCAGCTAGTTTCGCCTTGTTTATGTCATGGGCCTATCAAGCAGTAACTAGCTTGGCCCTTGCTAATTTGTTAATGCTCTGTATTCCGTGGGCCTTGCTAGTGGTTCCCATATGGGCCCTAGATAGATCTTCCAAGTCAGGAATGGGCTTCTTGAGCAGTAACTAGCTTGGCCCTTGCTAATTTGTTAATGCTCTGTATTCCGTGGGCCTTGCTAGTGGTTCCCATATGGGCCCTTAATAGATCTTCCAAGTCAGGAATGGGCCTCTCGAGTAGTAACTAGCTTGGCCCTTGCTAATTTGTTAATGCTCTGTATTCTGTGGGCCTTGCTAGCGGTTCCCATATAGGCCCTAGATAGATCTTCCAAGTCAGGCTTTGGATAACTAAAAATTTAGAGATTTTTAGTCACTAGCTAGGGCCTAGGTAGATTTTTACTGAAACCCATATAGCCCCCACCCCTCCCATATTAGGGATGTTGGAGACCGCTTTTCTCTTTAACTGAAATGTATAGAAAGTAATTTAATTTTAAAAAAAACTTCACTTTTACTTACTTACTTACTTACTTACTTGGTTCCTCCAATCAAAGATCCAGCACGCTACCCACCAGGCTGATTTTCGATACAGAATAGGGATGTAAAAATGTTTATGAGTTGATTCTTCACGTATTTGCTATATGGACCTTACACAAGTTAAATTGGTCGATGGGAATGCCAATTGCCAATAAAGAGGCGACACTATCTACGACCAATATAACGCCAAGAAAAAGTTCCATGTCTAGGCTACATCAAGTCTAAACTATCTAGGCCCAGTCTTAGTTACACCTGATAACGCCAATAAAGAGGCGACACTGTCTAACGCTAAGATAACGCCCAGATACAATTCCTTATCCAGGCTACACCAAGCGAAAACTATTTGGGTCCCTTCCTGTTTTTATGAGACAGCGCCAATAAGGTGGCGACACTAGCTTGGGCCAAAATGACATCAACAAAAGTTTTCATATCTAGGCTATGTCAAGTTAAAACTATCTAGGCCCAGTCTAAGTTACATCCGACAAAGCCAATAAGTAGGCAATTCTTGCCAGGGCCAAGATAAAGCCAGAATAAGATAAATTAGTCAAGATCACCCAGACCTGCGCCTGTCTAGGCCCAGCATAGGATTTACTATATAATGGCCAATCTAGCTAGGGCCACGCTTAAAAATAGTTTTTCCTAGATAATTTTCTACCCGGGAAGAGGTAATTTTGAGTCAATGTTACTACAGCTTATAACATCGTATCCGATCGGATTATAAGGGTTGGAATATCAAAATTAATTTTTTTTATTTTATTTTTTTCCTTAAAAATGTAAAAAAAAATTTATATAAAAAAATAAATATCAAAGACAACTTTGCTAATATTTGGTAAGAAGTTATGTGGGACTTGTACCGAACTGAATCTACCGGGACATCAGGACCAATCTATGAAAGATCGACAAAATATTTGTATTTTATATTCATAATATAAAATCGCATTTTAATAGCTTCTCATCGATTTAAGAACATCAGTTCATATCACTTTGCAGTCGCTGCTTGTCTGAGTACTTGTACTTGCTTGTAGAACATTATTTTGCTCTGGATAGATAGGTCACAGAATAGTGATGCCAGACTTTGGGAGCAGGTTTTCAACATAGTAATACCTGAAAATTCCCTTTTTTTCCATGCCTTCGTGATAAATTTTCCATGATTCCCCGACGAAAGAAAAAATTAAAAAAACTATAAAATATTTCAATTGCAATTAAGAAAAAAAAGCATGAGTTAAACTATTTTCAAAAAAAAGATGAAATCTTGCGGAGTGCGCTCCGCAACTCCGCACTCCGCAACTCCGCAACTCCGCAACTCCGCAACTCCGCAACTCCGCACTCCGCAACTCCACACTCCGCATCACCGCACTTCACACTCCGCAACTCCGCACTCCGCAACTCCGCACTCCGCAACTCCTCACTCCGCAACTCCACACTCCTCAACTACGCATTCCGCACTCCGCAACTCCACACTCCGCAACTCCGCAACTCCGCACTCCGCAACTTCGCATCTCCGCACTTATGCTAAACCAAGATGCAATAGAGAAAACAAATCTTAGGTGGAATAACATTGCCACATGTCAGACCACAGAACAGATCTGGCCTACTGGATCTGAAGCGCTTAATATCTCTAAGCAGACTGCACATTAGCTCCATCATAGGTGTCATTACTGGACACTGTCTAATAGGCAGTAACGAGGCTTGGAGTATTTTCTAACGACTTCTGCAGAAGTTGTATGGAGAAGGGGGAGAATCGATTCTTCACTTGTCCTGCTCTATCTCAAAGACGAAGGCTCCATCTAGGAGAATTCTACTAAAATGATCCTAGTGATTTGGCAAATCATGACATTAGTAGTCTCGCGCACTTCGTGGTTTTACGAGTAGGAAGAATGCTTCCTAGATTCCTGTGATATCACAATGGGCCAACCCCCTGGTCTAAGTGTGTCTAGCGTTTTTGCCACATAACCTAACCTAATAACTTGTTGCTGGTTAAACACTAGGATCGACGGATCCTTCGAGAAATTCTAATCAAAAATAGTTCTGAAAAAAAGTAATAGAAGGTAATACTGTTTTCCTCAGTAACATGTCAACTCGTGTAGTTACAATTCTTAAAGCCCTTCCACACTATCCTACTAAGTATTAATACATGTCAAAAAAGTGTGAAACAAATCATGTATAATAGTGTGGAAACAAAATATGATATTCCCAGCCTACACGATTTGACATGTGTTAATACATGAGAATTTTTAGAAATGGTTCTAATTCTGTCACACATTTCATCACATTTTTATTGAGGTTAAATTAAACTGTTGTGTGTGGTCTCTCACAAATTTGGCAGTAGCATGGAATTCTTTTCCACTTTGTATTAATACTCAGTGGGATAGTGTGGAAGGGCTTTTAGTATGTATTTTACTGTTGGATTTTTGAAATAAATAATTATTATAAATAATGAGAAGTTTCGATCTCATCTAAGATTAGCTGTGGTATGTTTAACACCTTTTATTGAACTGCGAAATACATGCGAACTGATTTGAAAAGATAAAAATACTTAAATTTGTATGGGCTGTTATAAAGTATGCATGTTTAAATTAAAAAAAAAATTGTTAAAATTTATAAATAAATGAATAAAGAAGTTAAAAAAAAGCTTGGACCCAAATTTCTGATTCGTCATTTAATTGAATAAAAATGGCATTCAGAAAATCTTAGTTAAGTATTTTTAATAATTTTTTTAAAACAGCAAAAAATTAATGGTGTCAGAAAAAAAATGCTAGGGGCGGGAAAAATCGGCTCTGCCCCGGGCTGCAAAAAACCCACGATACGCCACTGCGGTTAACGAGCAGAAATGTTCTGCAAAAATGTTTAGAACAACATTGTTACCATAAAATTTCCAAAAGGTGGCTCTTATTCTGCTGATTTTTGTTCATTAATAATCATTTATAATATTTTTATGGAATGTTTCGACTTACGAGATTATACACTTTAACAGTCGTTATGTAGTTTACGAAAGAAAAATAATCTGTAGGAAAAATTAACCTATTCTCCAAAGTTAATTTAAAACTACAGAGTTCTTGAAAAATTTTGTTTATAAATCCAATTGCATACACAATGTATCCCATATTCCATGTATTTAAAATTTATTATTTTATCGATTCCGAAACACCGTCGAAGCGACGGCGACGTGATTTAATAAAAAAAACATGTTATATGCAATAAAAACGCTTTATATAAACTATACTACTGTTTTCTATTACTTGTCATTTCATTAAAATGGATTTTTATTGGACATTCTGATAGATACTGATTCTAACCCCATGACCCATCTTTTTTATGATGATTGATGTTCGTGCCGAAGACCAAAGAAAAATTTTGCTTTAGTTTGTATTGTTTTTTTTTATGTTTTGTTTGCTATATTATTGCTTTTTATTCATTTATTTTTTCTAGCAGGCTCTTGTTTCTTGTGTTGATAATTGTTTTAGAATAGATATACATACATACATATATATATATAACTAATTTCTTGTTGAACTTTGGCATCAAGCAAAATAGTATATATGATTTCTCTTGAATTTACGGAATATCCAATTTTCAGGGATCATTTCAGAAATTCTTTAATAAGTCCTGTAGCACATCACTGTTCGACAAATTTAAAAATGTGTTTTTTCTTGTTTTAGAATCAGATTATGTATATTTTTCTGAAGAATTCGGCTTACGAACCTTATTCACCGTTAGTTTGGATTTTGCTTTTTAAGATGTAAAATAATTTATGAAAATTTTTGAAATCTTGAAAAACTTTATTATTTCTCAAAAAGAGTATACACAAAATTGGCATTTACTGCTCTCTCCAGTAACGTACTTTTTATTTTTATTTTTTTAAATTATTTATTTTATCTCCTTCTGAACGAAGAATTACAATTATTTTTTAAGAGTGAATTTAATCGCTAGGATACGTAGGATCAAAATAAAGTTCAAGTTATGAAGTCGTCTAGAAGAGGAATCATAACAACTGTCCAAAAATAGTTTGTAGTAAATTAGGCGTTTACATTGGCCCTTTATGATGCTGCCTTAATTTTAATTCAATTTCAAGACCTGTTCAGTCTCAAAAATATCTTTAAATTCAAAAATAACGTTTTCTCGAATTTTTCGAAAATTATGTATTTGTCACTACCTGTGGCCCAGAACTGACAATAGGTCACAAGAAAGGGATTGCAAAAATTCAAAAGGCTTAAGCAGCACAAGCTTGTATCAACAAATCACTTGCCAAAACTGATTTTAAAAATCAAGTTGAAGTTTCAGAGTCTTTATCAGTACTCAACTCCTCTAAAGTATATGCACTTTGCCTTTAAAAATTTGTCTAAACCTCACTAATCCGTCAGAAATTTCACCACATCGCTGTTAAATTCTTCCATTTAGTTTCCGGATAATTTTTTTTAATGTTTTCCTGCAACAAATTTGAACTTACGTTTGGCGATAGTTTGAAAATATTCCAACCGATTTTACTATGCCAATCGTATTGCGAGGTTTAATAAACGAGCACTGTAATGGATGTGTAAAGCTTCTGGGTAAAACTCCCGTACAACTGCTCAGACAACATCAAAACTACCCTTCATAGGTCCAGTTTCACACTCGATTAAATGCCACTTAAGTGGCAAACATGGAAAATGTATGCCAATTTCACCAATTTAAGTTCAACTTACTCAGACTGCAGTAATACTCCGGCTTAAGTGACAAAATGGGAAAAATAAGTGCCACTTATTTTCTTATGTGTGCACTGTGAAACTGGCTCTTAGTGTAAGCACAATCATACCCTTCAGGAGCGCACGCAGGAATTTTTTTCAAATAGGAAAAAGAAAGAAAAAATTAAATGATTGAAATCGTTTTGGGACTTTTTTTTAAATTTTCTATGAATACTGAGATTCGTTTGAAATATGAAACAAAATTTTAATTAAGTATGGTATACGTAAATAGTTTGTTTAAAGTTTTTTTTTTTAATTGAAGAATTTTGTTAAAGCAATTATTTTTGTTAAACAAATATAAAATTTTAACGAAAAAATAATATAAAATATCCTTCGATATTATTTATAATCTTAGCATGGTGTGTAATTTTAGGAGGGGTCCAAGCCCCTAGGTCCCCCCCCACTGCGTACGCCACTGAAACCCTTTGTATACAAGGTGAAATTCCGAAAAATCTTCTCGCAAAAAAAAAAAGGCGTCTTTATAGTCAATGTACCAATTACTAAACACAAATTAACAACTATAATTCCTTCCGTGACATGTCAGTAGTTTCGTCTGATAAAACTGGCACGTAACTTTGATACAATTGAGTTCATTGTTACAATCGAGCATAGGCAGTTCCTAATTTAACTCGGTCGACTGTTTTTGATTCGATAAAACAAAATTAGGTACTGCCTATATAATACTCGATTGTATCAACTAAACTTAATTGTATAAAGTTACCAACCCTCCAAAAAACTCTGCTGAATTTATTGCTTGAACTATTTAAGACATATAGCAATCAATTAATTTTTTAAGCAGGGCTCAAATATGTAGCGTTCACATTCCAAATTTAAATTTTTAGAATATTTTGTTAAGATTTGAATCACCACATTTGCTTCGTTTATTACCTGGTTGTGGCTCATTAAAGTCATTACTTGTCGATATTTTGTGAAAATTCATCTTTGAACTGAAAAATGTGAGCAAAAGTACACTTGATAAGAATTTCGGAGGGGAATTAAGAGTAATTACCAAAAAAATCGGTATATTTGGCTTTTGACCATGATGTCTTTTAAATTACTTATAGCTACTATAGTGATAAAATATATGTTTATATGCTTTCAAATTAAAAGATAATATTATGTAATTGAATCCTGAGTATGGGCTTTAGGTTTTTCTAGATTTTATTTTAAGTTTAAAAACTAGATCAGAACAGTCATAAAAATTATTTAAAAGTTAAAACCAAAAGGATTTTTTTTTTTTTTTTGCTTTCTTCTACTTAAATTTGCAAATAATATTTAATGTAATAGTGCTAAGTCTTCTACTTGGCTGATGTATTTCAGTAGTATAGTATATAGAATTTGTATTATTAAAACCTTCTTATAATATGTAATGTTATTATTGATAAGCTACGATTAGACCGTCAACGTAATGAATAATGATCAATGCGTTGACTCTATGATGTCGCCAAAAATATAATTAATATAGTGTCAACGTAGACTGTGGCAATGCATGAAACGTTGACGATCACACGGTACCTAAATGTTGTCCCAAAATGCGTTGACGTGTTATAGGTATCAACGAGTTTTTATCCTTTGCTGTCAACGCGGTCAACGCGTTGACGCCAACTTGACAACAACAACAATCAATCATTTTTGCCTTGACGACCTTTCGTGGAAAAATATAGACTGTCAAGCTTTAAAGTTCTCCCAAACCAACGCGAAAAATTTGAAATTTTTCAAAAATTTTACCATATATAAAGAAAATCCATACGGTCATTATATTATGTGCAAACTTTGCAAAGGTTTTTTTTTGATAACAATTAAAGTTGAGGTTTTTCATTTTACATTTCTTATATTAGGTGTGTTTTTGTCTAATCACGGAGGGAACTGGTTGAAAAAAACGATATCGGGGATTAACGACGCCTTACATAAAAAAAATGGAGTTTCCATATGTACAAACTATAGATAACAAGTATGTAATTCCCGCCGGTGATACAGTTTTTCTCCGTGCTTAAGTTAAGCCACGAAAATTATCTGGGTTTAGCTAAGCCCATTGGGGATTAGTTGTTGTTGCATTTAACATGTAAATTATTTAGCCCCGAATCGGTTTTTTTCATCCAATTTCCTTGGGGATTGGAAAAAACACGCCTATTACAACGATATCTTCTAAATCATCAGTTAGAGGAAAAAAAGTTTATATACAATAATAATTGTTTTATCTACAAGTTTTGCATAAAGTACTTCTCCTTTTAAAATTTATATTCGAAAAAAACGATATTTTTGACATTTTACCTTATATACACATAATTTTTTATTTGGAAACTTCAACGTCTAACATCAAAATAAATACAATTGCGTTAAAAAATCTTAACTTGGATTCATTCCGCAGATTGGTATATTTTTGTTCCTTCGTTTTTTCTGGGCTATTAATCAAATACGCACCACCTAGTCTTGTATTGTATTTCATATGCGTTTAATTTGTTTTTTTTTTTGCGTGTATAGGTGAACGTGATTTGTTCATATTTTTTTGGTACTTTAGTTAGGATTCACTTCGAAATAAATAAGTATGACATATACGAAGGTATTTTGCACCGTCAACAAAATTAATGAATTGTGAATGATACTTCAGATGCGAAATTGGTATGGATTTAAGACGAGGTGTACATGCAGCCAGCGATTATATATTATAGTCGTTATCTCGTTTCCGTTATACGATAATGAGACACATGATGTCTGATGTGTTAATGACGTTGTTTTGTCTATTAAAAGATTTCCGGCTAGATACCTATGCATATACAATTTATATACCTCCGTAATATTTTCGCCATTCGAAATATGTGAGTGTGCTTATACCTACAAAGCATTATTTTCACCGCTATCCATCCATATACATATGTATCATATCTTGATTTTTTTAAAATTATGTTCTCAAAAGAAACTCAAATAAACATTAAAATAAAAAAAAAACTAAGGGAATACAATTTCTATAAAATCAACCCTCTCAGAATTATTATGAATAATGCAAAAGTTCAAATGGAAAATATGTACGAAAATATGATAAAATAATCGGTTCTAGTTAACAGAATCCGTTTTGTTGATATTATTTACCTACTGTTGCATGAAATTTATCGATTTGGTTTTCTTTTAAAAAACCCTTTTTAATATTTGATTTTTGATGGAAAAGAAAACTTTCAATTGAAGAGAAATGGAATTCAATTATCCCTTACCTTGGTAATTGGAATAACTTTCTCTCTCTGTCTCTGTGAAGGTACATATAACATAAATATATGTAGGTATAAACCAAAAAAGTTTGTATAAAAAATTTATACTTTCTGTGATGTATGATAAGTATTTTTTTTTTTTAAGATCAAAGGTGAACATTGTCTGTTTAAGTTAAATAACGATTGTTAAATTTATATACATACATGAAATTGAATCGAAGAGATTTATTGATTTAGGCTTATAATTTACAGTTGGTATGCGGAAAAAAATAATTAAATTTTCAAAATAATTTGTCTATTTTGTGATACAGTAAAACCATCTTAAGAGAAAAGCCCGCTTATCTGAAACACTTTTTCATCCCCGAGTATTTGTCGACCAATTACCCTTATTACACTCCGCTTAAGAGAAACTCGCTTAAGTGAAAAACCTGGATACTTGAAACATATTATTTTCAGTAAAATTTAATATTTTTCATTGAAAAAACTCTCTTAAGTGAAAAAAAAACTTAATGGAACAGAACAAAAAAATTGCTGAACGCTCTTACTTATTTTTATTTTTCACCTCCACCAAATTTTTATCACTTAAATGACATTTAATTATCTGATATGTCAGAACCCTTTTTGGAATTTTTAAATCCGCTTAAGTGCAATTTTTTTTCACTTATCAGGACTCCGCTTAAGTGAAATTTTTTTTAACTTAAGCGGGTTTCGTGTGAAAAACCCGCTGAAGTGAAAGACTGTGACATTTTGCAGTTTCTCTTAAGCGGGTTTTACTGTAGATGTTTGCTTTGGTGTTAGTAACCCGGAATATATTGAGGAATTTAAAATGGATATATCATTTGCGGGGTGCACATGCCACTTTCTCTATGAACATTTCAAAACTAAATGACTACTAACCTTGGAAATTGCTTATTTACCAGTTGGACTGAGGAATGTAATAATAATAACAATAATTTATTTATTGAACTGAAATATATACAATTGGTTTTTAATTCTATTTTACATAATATTACAGTGACATTTTATTTTTTTTTTGGCACATATTGTCTTATAATTATTTCAAAAATGATTTCAAAAAATTGTCATTGATTGTTTTATACTATTTATTTAATACTAGATGATTCATCTCGGGTTTTTGAAATCCGGTTGTCTTTTAGGTGGGATGTGGGGTTAAGGTGGCAGCACTGATGATATATTTGTCCAGGGGTATTATTCCGGATGCTTCGTAGAGTCGCTTGTTACTGACGTCTTTTCGTCGCCGTTTGTCAAAATGTAGTCCAGTGCAGATCCCCAAGATTTTCCTCTCAAACACTCCATGCTTTCTCATGCTGGTTTTGGAAATAGTAAACTATAGAGGAAAACAGTATGCGATAATCGGTCTGAGATGTTGTTTATAGCGAAGCAACTTCGTCTCCTGGCTGAGTCCATTCCTTTTCCGCATTAGGGGGTTGATGCGGTGGAAAGCGAAATTCACTTTCTTCAGAGCAGCAGTTACGTGGGGTTGAAACGTAACCTCTCCTCAAAGTTGATACCCAGATATTGCATCGATGGTTTCGTTGTCAGCTGCGATCCGAAATCTAACCATATTTATCGACTTTTAATTATTTTTTTTATCATTCCTATGTCATACTATGCTACGGAGTGAAAAATAGTTAAACATTGATAACTGATTGACTATAGATTCGGTTCTAATAGTCAGACTTTGAAGAGGTCCATGAACAAAATCAGACTAAATTTTGGTATTTTTTTTGCGAAGGGACAAAACATTTCTTACTAGAGGGGTTATTGACCCCTCCCCCCGGAAAATCGAAAGTAGCCTCAGGATAAATAAACCCACTTGGTTATGAGTTGTGGGATGAAGGCAACTTTTGACTTTTAAGGGGTGTTGCTATAAAGAAAAAAATTTAATATTTATTGAGCTTCGGGTGACCAAACAAAATTTTTTAGTGGAAAATGATTCGATAATGAAATCCAATTGGCTCCATCCTCCTAAGAAATTAATCTAGGGTGATATAGACGACTTTTAAGGTTTTGATAATTGCTATAAAAAAGAAATGTTGAATAATTTTTGAAGGATGAAGAAACGATTTTTTTTTTGGTGGACACTACCAGCCGGTGGACAAACGAACGATCCCACTTGGCCCCATCGTTCTACGTTGTTTATTGTGGTCGGTAGAAGACTTTTTATTTTATGAGAGTGCCAGTTGCTTTAAAAAGAAATGTTGAATAACTTTTGACCCAAGGCTGAAAACATACTGGAGCTGCGAGCAGAGCGGAGATGCGAGAAGTAAGCAGAGCGACGAAAACAAACAAATCTCCGCTCTGCTCGCAGCTCATAGTATGTTTTCAGCCTAAAGGGGAACAAATTAAAATTATTGGCGGACAATCATAATCGGACGGTGTACAAACAAATGCCCGGAATAGACGACTTTTTTTTGGGGATGTATATAAGAAAGAAAAGCTTAATTATGTCGATTATGGAATCAGCAATATTGGATCCGCAATGATTCGCACTGCAGTGCTGCCTTTTTTTTTAAACCTGCATTTGTCGTGAAAAGAAAAGAGAACACTGTACTGAGAAGCTCTGCGGATCTAGTATTGCGTATCCCATAATCCACATGAATATCTTTTTTCCTGAGGGTATAGACAAAAGATTATTTTATCTGAAAAAATGTGGACAAACGAATCTGCGATACACCTCCACCCAAAATTTCGAGGTTCAGGCTTCACACAGTTCGAGCCCGCTTTCAATGTGATTTTTATTTTTTTTAAATGGATTTGTTGAAGAAGAATTTCACAATATTCCAATATTAGTTTTTCTGGAATCTTGTAGATATAGGAACTTTATCATGAGTAATCGCCATCTTAAGGCTAATATGAAACACCAAGCGATTTAAAAATCTTAAGCTTTCTCCAGAATCTGCCAGAGTGCGAAAATTTTATCAATTGTGGATTCTCTGGCCTTAAACAAACAAAGAAGGATCCAAGGATTTTGTTGACGAAAAAAGGGTGCTGCTTTAAAAATATTAAACTTGTTTAAAACCGACCCAAATCAACTTCTTTTTACTTAGGGACTTCGTTAAGACCATTTTAGGGCTATTACAGCTCAATAATAATAATTGGTTGAATCGTGGGGGCCCAACCAGCTAAACTATAGTTTTGGTTCAAATTTTCTTTCATGAAAAGTTTTCTTTTAACAGGACAAAAAGGCAGGGGCTTTCCATGTACATTAGGGTGGAGCGTCAAATTTTTTTTCCGATTTAGCTATTCGAATAGCACTAAAAAGTTGCGTAGTTACGTAAGCTACCCGTAAAAAATAAAATAAAAACTAAAAATTGTTTTTCTTAGCCCTCTACCACAGGTCAAAGTTTTGCAAAATTGGAAAAAAAAGTCGTAAATTTTTTTGCTTTATTCTGTATTTCCGAAAGTATAAATCCTACAAAATAATACGGGCTAATAAAAAATAAGATACATTCTCGAAATATATTGCCATTTTTCCACACAAAAAAAAATTACAACTTGAAAAATAAAAAGTTTAATTGGGTTAGTTTCTGAATGGCGTATTTTGAATTTTTATGTTTTTATTTTCAAGTTTGTGTTAATTTATTTGTCTAAATAAAGTTAATATATTTTAATTTGTGTTTTCTTTTTTCATGAATTATCATATAATTTATTTCGAAATTGTGAAATAATTTTAACGTTTCCGAAAAAAAAATGTTTTGTTCCAAAAAGTCGAAACTTTGAGCTAAGGTAGAAGGCTAAAGACTTAGTCCAAACTTTTTTTTTGTAATGTCAAATTATTCTACTCATCGAAACGCAAAAAAATGGAGGTATTCGAAATTGATACAACAACTTTTATTTTTCTCCATACATCGACGCTCCACCCTAATGTACATTTTTCTCTCCCAGGAAACCACCGGGGAAAATTCCGATACAAACGAAAAATAAAAAACATTTAATTTTTATATATCTGTAATTTTAATATACTTTTGTCTCAATCTATCCCTGGATATCTATAGAACAATAAACAACCCATCTAATATTAATTAATTATCAATCTCTTTAATTGATAAAATGTATAATGACACTTTGATTAGGAAGGGAAAGGAAAACTTTTAGATTTTTGACAGTCATTGCTTTTTTTTTTTTTTGATTCAATTGTTCTAATCACTAGTATATAGTGCGACAAATAATCGATTTTTGTTTTATTTATTTACATATTTCCATCTAAAAACAAAACAAAATTGTTTTTGCCTGACAATTGCCTCTTGCGAGAGGAAGTGACAAATCCTCCATGAGTATGTTTTATCGTGAAAAAGTGCCTCCCAACTTAATGGTTGTAATTATAATCTATTCATTTATTTCGAGAGGTTGTGGTGGTGGATTATGGTTGATGGTCTTTGATTCATAAATAATCCAATCCAGAGAAAAATTAACAACTTTTACCAAAAATTATTGCTAATACCTAAAAAATTAAGCGGTACCATTAGTCTCATGATTTATTTCATCGAGTTGAGGTTTTACAAACCGAAACGCGGTGCCGTAAAATAAGGCCAAATTTAAGTATAATATATTTTGGTTTGCAAAAGTACAAAAAAGGTCAATATGTGTGAGGCCTTATTTCACTTTCAAAGTGCGAAATAAGATTAATTTGGCATTGTTTCACTTGCCATGATAAAAATGTTTGCAAGAAGTTTTAAATTATTAAAACCAAATCATTATGACTAGACAACAAAACGGTCAACCAAAAGAAAGGTGACCCGCCAATAACTGAGTGAAACTATCACCACCATACAAATACCAAAAACCACAAAAAACATTTAAAAGACATTTCAGAAATTTTTACTCGGTTTCATTTCAGAAAGATTTCTTAAATATTATTATGTATTTTTTTGAACATATCAAAGGGCACGGTAGTGCCCAGCCAAGTTCTGGCACTACACCCTTTTTACAGGAACAAACTCAGGCGATTTTCGACCCCCCTCTAACTTCAGTACCAATAAAGTCAGGAACTTCAAATTCGGAATATTTGGGTGCCTAGCCAAGCACAAGCACCACACCAAATTTCATCTTCTTAGCTTAGGTGATTACCGAGATATAAGACGTCGAAAATCGCGAAAACCATAACTGACTGACTGACTCACTCACTCACTCACTAACTCACTGACAGATCATCAAAATTATGGAGCACTTCCCGACACCGCAGAATCTTGTTATTTCGCACAATGGTAGGTCTTGTGGTGCATACAAAGGAAAAAATCGAAAATTTGAGGTTTTCCATTCAGGGGGCGTGGTATCCGCCCACTTTCCCGGAATTATTATAAATTATATGAAACACTTCCGATTGCTGTAGAATGATGAAATTTGGCAGAGCGTTAGGGCTTTAAGTTTATACGAAAGAAAGAATTTAATATTTGAGATTTTCCATTCAGGGGGCGTGGTATCCGCCTTCTTTCTCAGAATTGCAATCAATTAAATGGAGCACTTCCGATTGTTGTAAAATGATGAAATTTAGTAGAACGATAGGGCTTGAAATGCGTACAAAGAAAAAAATAGAATATTTGAAGTTTTCCCACTCAGGGGGCGTGGTATCCGCCTATTTTCCCAAAACTGCGGCCAATTAAATGGAGCACTTCCGATTGCTGTAGAATGATGAAATTTGGTAGAGCGGTAGGGCTTAAAGTGCATACAAAGAAAAAAATAGAATACTTGAGGTTTTCAATTCAGGGGGCGTGGTATCCGCTCACTTTCACAGAATGTTCATCAATTATATAAAGCACTTTTGATTGTTGTAGAATTATATTAGTAGGTATCTTACAAGGTATTACCTGACAAAAAATAAAAATCTTTACAAAAAGGAATGAGATCACAACAAAAAACATAAATGTTAAAAAAACAGCCAAGTTCTTCTATATACATAAAAATCTGTATATTAAACAACTCAGCCGTGAAAAGTAGTGAGATCTTAAAGTATGCCAAGTTCTAACTTTATGAAGGTTTAATATCTAATATTTTAAGAAGAGTAATATTGAAAAAACACCAAGTTATGAGAGAAATTTATTATTAAATGATTACTGACTAAAATTTGGGGTTCACTTGGCAAGTTTTATTTTAATTACTCACAATTCAAAACGTTTTGAAAACTTGACAATGTGAACCCCAAATATTAGTCAGTAATCATTAAATATCATTATCATATCATTAAATATCATCCTACATGATGTCCCCCTGCAACCCCCCTGTTTGGAAACACTATAATTTTAATAAATTTTGGTGGGAGTTAAAAAAAATAGTTTTGATTGCAAAAGCGGGATAATAAGAAACGGGATTATAAAAAACGGGATTATAAGAGACGGGATTATAGAAAGCGGGATCTTGAAAAAGCGGGATTATAAAAAAACAGGATTTTAAAAAGCGGGATTTAAAAAAAAAACGGGATTATAAAAAGCGGGATATCGAAACCAACCCGTTGAAATTGTGTAGTTTGATAAATGTTCAATAGGTGCAGCTGCAAAGCGTGGCAGGGTTCAGCTAGTCTTAAATAAATTTAAATATCATTTTTACATTTACGACGTTTGGAAAGAAAACCGACAATATTTTTTTAGTTATATACCTACATAGTAGAAATTATTAGAATTTCAACAATTCTGGGCCATTTAAGGTATAAGAAAAAATGCCTACTCCTACTCCAAGCTATTAATAATTTTAAGGCCATTTTTAAGGAATTTCAAGTGGGGTAGGTTATTATATAAAAGAATTGATAAATTGTATAATGTTGATAAAAAAAAACTATTTTCGTTTAAATTTTCGTCTTTATAACCGCACAGAAATAATACTTACTGATGTGGTATTTTCTTCCACTTACCCCGACATACGAATTTACAACATATCCTTAAGCACTTGATTATTTTCTTTTCTTCCATTTTTAGGGTACCTGCTGATACTGATAAAGATTCTATAGAATACATGAATAATAACATTTACAGTTAATATCCAAACATATACATATGTATGTATGTACCTATATGACGTGTATAACCCATTTACGAAAACTCATACATTTTTTCACTAACTTCCTACACACCTTTCCTTGCCTTTAACACAACAGGCAAGCACTTTCCCGTGCAAACAAAATTTACGAAAAAGTCTTCTATACCTATCGTACATATAGGTTATGTACTAAAGTGACCATATTTTAGAATTTCAAATAATGAACAAGTGAAAAAAGGAACAAAATTCAATTCAGTTTTAAATTATTCGATTTAATTTAAAAAATATCTACATACATAAAAATTAAGGTACAGAAATTAGAAATTCAGTCTTTGTTTGCATAGAACTTAAATTAAAAAAAAAAATAACTTTAAAACAAAAAGAGTTACAAGAAAAAAAAAATAAATCCAAATTAACATAGGTAGTTCTTATTTACGGATTTTGATATTTTTTTTCTGAACCCGCGAAGTGGGCCATGCAAGGTATATATCGCACCCTTAGAATGAAGGTGACCTAACTAAAAAATTCGGCATCTTTTTTACAACCTAGTTTTAGAGTTCATTTCGATTTTAAAGGTCATTTTATTGAAAAATCAGAAGTTACAGAAATTTTGAGTTAGGTCACTTTCATTCTAAGGGTGCGGTGTAAAACTATTGACAAAGTCAAAAAAGTTTTCATTTTAAAAACATTAATTGAAAAATATTTTAAAGCATGTATGAATAGGTACCTACTTTAAGTGTGGGTCTTAATGCCAATTCAGAAAGGCAAAAACTACAGCGGGTTTTAATGCTTTTTTGTGGTGTATCTTATTGCCACTCCAAAAAGGAAAAAAAGCCCGCAGGTGTTATTTCGATTTTTTTTTCGGGTAAATATGACCCATGGGCTTTATTTACGCGGGTCTTATTGCACTGCACCTAGAAAAAACTCTTTCTGCAGGAGCATTTGACAAAATAAAATTGTACTAGATGTCTTGTTTGTTCTTTCAAGCGGTTATGGTACGTTAGTATTTTTATTTTATATGCCATTGAATTTTGCTTTAATATTAGGAATAGGAATTAGTTTTTAGGAATTTGTACTAGATATAGAACAAATAATGAACAACTTCTGAAATACAGAACGTTTATGTGTTTTTGTTTAACAAATAATTCATAATGAACATCGTCTTCAAATACTGCAAAAATGAACGGATGGTCACCGTAACTATAGTCATAGCTTCGAAAATGGTTAAGAAAATCCCCAATTTCAGTTGAAGGACTATTATATCTAGACCTACTATACTTGTTCTCAATATTTTCAACCTTAAAGTTTCTCAATTTATGCCTTTGGGCACTTTGGCTCCTTGCTTCCCTTTTTACTCTTCCGCCAGCACATCTTCATGAAATTCAACAAAAATTTTTAGTCTTTGCTGAACAAGATGATTGGTGCCTTTTTTTTGTGTTTTGTTTCAGTTAGGAAGACTTCCAGTAACATTGGTTGAGTTCATCTTTGCTGATGAAAAGGGAAGAAAATATGTGAAATGGATCAATAAGGACTTCCTCTCACAATGTTTACCCTTGTTAACAACATTGTTTTGGTTTTACTGACTGTTGGTAGAGTGATGTAATGTAAATGTTATCTTTTTTTTTTATGTATGTATGTAGGATTATGATTTTAATTCTAACCTTCATTAGGTCGGAAGTGTAACATCAGTGTGCAAGAAATAATTGTCAACATGTGTATACTCGTAAGTATATGATGTTTCTTGCATTTGGATCTGAATTCTAAAGATTCGCAGGTACAACAAATAATTTCTTTGGTCGAAGATCTTTTCATAAAGTAAATTATAAAAGTTTAGGTTATATGTATTTACAAGGAGGGAAAAAACTCATGTCATAAAGTGAATATGCCATATAATTTTTGAAAATGGTGTCAAATGTCTATAGGTTATTAGGTACCTTCCAGCAAAACGTACCAACCACCCAAATATTTCGGGCAACGTTAAAAATAATAATTTTGAAACACCATTTTATCCACTCCTCCACTGAGGAGAAGGAGAAACCTGAACAAAATTTCTCCTTTAGAGGCACTCCCCATCTCTTTTTTTATAAATTGATCCACTGCGACAAAAAATTTGAGCAAACGAATCCAAAAAATTTCAGTCCCAGCTTTTTGACATCAAAAGTGAGGAATGGAATCACACTGAAAGCCCTTCCACACTATCCCACTGAGTATTAACACATGTCAACAAAGTGGGAAACAAATCATGTATAATAGTGTGGCAACAAAATATGACAAAAATGGGAGTCCAAGACACAGCATGATATTCCAGCCTGCACCATTTGACATGTGTTAATACATGAGAATTTTTAGAAGTGGTTCTAATTCTATATCACACATTTTATCACATTTTTATTGAGGTTTAATTAAACTGTTGTGTGTAGTCAAAAAATGAAAAGTCATTTCTCCCCCACAAATTTGGCATGGAATTCTTTCCCACTCTCAATTTGACATGTAAATATTAATACTTAGTGGGATATAGTGGAAGGGCTTTGAGGAATTACGTTCAGATTTCTGAGATTGCTGAGACCTCAAGAAACTTGAACTGGCTATTTATTTAATAGACCGAGAGCCCACAGCAAATTTTGGGTGTGAATGATACCAAAAATTCACTGGTATTTTTAGATAGGTCTTTACTTTTCATAAGCAAATATAAAATTTTTGTATTTCGTGATTGGGACCCTTGTGGGTAATGGTCCATTAAAAATGCGTTTTTTTTAAAGCTCTGCAGACAAAAAGTATAGCATAAGTAAATCGTTATATTTAATAAAAGATCTGAGGGCCCTAGACATGAAAATGGGAGTCCAAGACATCTTGGGTGGGGTCTTCTGCATCAAAGATGAGTATGAAACTGCTCTCTAAATAAAATGTGATAGCATTTAGAAATATTCTCTCACTGATAGAAGCTTCCCCTCTGATAACATGATATGGTAATCCAAGACTTTTTCCATGGGTCCGTTTATCTACCAGATGCACTAAAATAATGCACTTTATTGACAAAGGCCCCAACAACGGAATGCAAGACTTTTATATTTGAATATGAAAAGTAAAGACCTATCTAAAAATACCAGTTAATTTTTGTTATCTCTCACACCCAAAAATAGGTGTGCGGGCTCTTAGTCTAGATTATGTTTTTATTTTCGTACGTCCCATTTCGGTGTTGTCGTCAGTGGTTGTGTAGTTCTTTTATGTTTTATTTTCGTTTTGGTTGTTTGTCGTTAAATTCAAAGTTCGAAATCAAGTTTTAAAATTTTTGAATGTTTCCTTATTCAATATTGAAAGTGTCAAATATCCCATTTTCATTGTTTTCAGTGTTTACTACCCATTTGTTATAAAGATCGTAAAACCTTTTGTTGTAAAATTTTCTAATATTTTTCAGTATATTAAAATGCATTTATCTTATATTTATACGTGAAGAATAAATAATAGCAAAAACGATTCTTTATTATATTTTTCAAAATTTTGGTAAGTTATTTTTGCATTTTTTTTTAGTGTTCAAATTTAAATCAAAGCAATTTCTTCATGTTTTTGTGTTTTTATTTGCATACATACATGATTGTGTATAACTTCCTTATACAAAAGTAGATCTTTTGAGCGACTTTACTTTCGCTTTCCGTTTCATTTTGCGATTTCAGGCTTGTGTTGTCTTTAAAATGTTTGGTTATAATTTCCGAAAAAAGAAAAAACTTGCACAAACAGAATTTTGAAGAACTTTAACACACTCTCGACTTAAATATGCATAGGTATGTACCTATATCAAAATAATATTTAATTTTTAATTATTTAATTATTTATTTATTCTTTTATTATTTTTTATTTAATATCTTTATTAACAAGTTAATAAATCGTCACTACAATGCAGAACTAGTCTAAGTCACATTTACAATTTTTTTCAAGAAGAACCTTATTCCTTAAAATACTGACTTAAGACATTATGATTATACTTGATAATTGAAATTCTGAAGAACCTACTCCACGTAGGAATATGCGGCATATGTAGGAAATTCGCGGAACACAAAAAGATTCTTTGTAACGTACCAAAAAACTCATTTTAAAATTTTGGACTTAGACTAGTTCTGCATTGTAGCGACGAAATTACAATTCTTATATGCAGTTATTTTAAATGTACATATCTAATAATTTGTTTCATACTAAAGCTGCGACTTAAATTTGTACAAAATAAAAGGGCAAAAACTAAAATTAGATTAACATTAAGTTTCATTAATATGATTGAATTGGATTGAATTTATTTAAATTTTTTGATAAAAATGTAGATAGCTGCATAGAAAGGATTGGTCTACCCTATACATCTTCGTTATGAACAAAACAACTTTACAGTTTTATCAAAAATATCTTTCTAAATCAATTTTTAAATATATTAAACATCTCAATGCAATTTACCTAATGCCTACGTAGGTAAATTTATGAGTCAGATAGCAGGAATTAAATTATCACATCCGTAAATCTGAGGACACATAATACATAAAGAAAATTATTTCCGATGAAGATGAATTAATAATGTTTGTGTCAATCAAGTTATATACATATCATGCGTAAGGATGTAAGTAAGATTATCAGGGAAGTTATACAACGGAAATGTTATTATTAATTTAAGGATGTAGTATGAGATGATGTACTTTGTCTTTTATTCCATTACAGTTGCTTTTAAAGAATAAACAACGATTGAATTTTGTTTTTGGTTTATTTTTAAACTTTATTCTGTGTTCCCACCAAATATAAATCTTATTTTTTACATTAATTAAATCTATGTAGTGTTGCTTAGGTAAAAAGAGTAAAGTCCAGAACGCAAACGGTGTTTCATTTAATCTCATAAGAAGTGGGAGGGATATAGAAAGTTTCTATTGATAGAACATATTTGTCAAACTAAAAATTAAAGGGTTCGGGCCATCAAACACTGCATCAATTTTAAACAAGACTTACTCCTGCAGGGTAACTTTAAATTCGATCGCACACGGAGTAAGGAAATTTGACTGAAAATATTGTGTACATGAAACAGTGGCGTAGATAGCTTTTTAAAATGGGGGATGACATGCTTATAAATTACATAAATTTTTTTTTAAGTTATATTTTTATTTAGTGTGACAAAAACAAGTAATAATTAATACTCAGGTAAATTCTTCTTTTACTAATATAAGCATAGTACGCAGCTGAAGCGAAAAGAAAATTTCCATAAATTTTCACAAACGAAAAATGTCGTTTTCATTTTTGCTCTGCATGTACACTGTTCAACGAGATTATTTAGAGAATTCTTCACTCCTTTTTCGCTCTGAATTATTTGCACCAACCATTAATTGTCTTCGGAAAAGTGAAATTTGAGTTTTTATTTTTTTGATTACAGCAAAGGCTTCTGTGATTTTTTTTAAATTTTTTTTGCAATTAGTGACATTAATTTTTTCCGTAGTCATTTCGTTTACGTTTTTACGCTGTCGATTTGGAGACCACAGAAAAAAAAATATAGATAAAAACAAAAACAACACTTACAATAAAATACTTTACTGGTTTTAAAACCCAGAAATCTATTCTTTAATCCTAAATTTAAATTAAATTATTTATATAAATAGTTTTTGAAAAATTCGCATGCAAACTCAAAATAAAAACAAATAAAAAAAAATGAAAAAAAAAATGAAAAAAAAAATTTAAAAAAAAGTTTGAACCAATTTTGTTTCAAAATTGTGAAATGAAGTGACAAATTGGCTTTTTGTGATCAGTGTTATCAATTCTGTCTTGAGGTCTTGAGAAAATTCAAAATTACTAAAACTACATTTTATGAGATTTTTTTATTTTTTGCTTACTTACATAAATACAGTGCTAGCACCCAGCATTCCGGCATATAAACAGTGAGGTATGTATGGAGGGTCAAAAACAACCATTTTTTACTATGGGATCTCACCCCGTTTAGGAGGTAGGGGCAATTTAAGAAAAAAATGGCTTAAAATGAAAAAAAAAAAATTATTAATTAATTATTGATCTTATTAAAATATAAAATAAATTTCATTTGATTTTAATCAAGTAGATTAGTGAAATAAATTTGTATGGTTTACCTCGAGATTTGAAGAAGATTGGGGGAGACTTCAGTTTATTCTAGATTTGAACAATTTGTTTATTTAATCCATTGGCTTTATCTGTATATACTTAGGTTTTTTTGATTTTTTGTATGTGTTAAGAACGCATAATTATTACCTATAACATATTTATTATTCATAAACTGTAGATTTTTATTATAAATATTAAATAAATCCTATAAAAAATAAATAAACTAACGAATAGTTTTTGTGCAATGTGAAATTTCATGTCAAAATATATGTCTATAATGTATTTAGCAAAATGTATAAACCTTCATTGAAAAGTAAGGTCATTCTTTGGAGAACTTTCGTCACCACACACATTTAATAATTATAATAACGTATTATAAATTGAGTTTTATTTAATTTTTGGAGTTTTCTATGAATTATTCTTCTTTTATTTTTATTAATTAAATAGTTAAAATTGATATGGTATGGCCTATGTTTACGTTTTTAAAAAATAAAATAATTTTATAAATCATACAAATTTGGAGTTAGTGTAAAAATGCTTATGTCAATTTTGCTATTAATTAAATATATTCTTTTTAATTTATATAAATAATATATACAACGCTTTAGAATAGAAAAAATTACTTATTATCACTATAAACAAGAGCTTTTAGTGCTTTAGTACATTTTTTTTTTCTAAAAAGAGGGATCAATATCGATTAAAAATGAATCATGCAGACAACAATGTAGATAGTCTACCTTTAAAGGTTATTAATTATGGTTTTTAAGCGAAACATTTTCGCACTATACCATAAAAAAACAGTGATGGTATTTTTGGCGCCACTTGAACAATTTGCTTCATTAGAAAAATATATCAGTAAAACGAATAGAAAATATTGTGAATATTTTAACAATTTGAGCTAATATTTATAAAAATTTGCTTTAATAGAAAAATGTTAGTAAAATGAATACAAAAGATTGTGATTTTATATTTTGTTTCTCATATTTTAATAATGTGAGGTAACATTTTTTATTAAATAACTTAATTAAAACAGTTGGGAAGTGAATATTAGTTAATAGCTTGAAATTATTTGATAACATGACACGCAATGTTTCTTTTATTACAAGAAGCCTAT
Source organism: Epistrophe grossulariae (assembly GCA_929447395.1). NCBI lineage: Eukaryota > Metazoa > Arthropoda > Insecta > Diptera > Syrphidae > Epistrophe > Epistrophe grossulariae. Next base: position 65,376,160 of record OV839568.1, read on the forward strand.
AACATTTGGGAAACCATCCACTCTTCACGTTTTCCATAATGTTGTGGTTTATTTATTTATTCGGGAAGAACAGTGTGACTGTTCAAACAAGCTTACATATACATTTTATTCAGATATACAACTTTTAATGATTATTGCCTTGTGGGTTGGTTAGTGCATTATCTTATTGGAATGTTCAACATGTTGGCCCAAAGATATTGCCAAAATAAGGTAGGTCAAATTGAAATAAATTTTTATAGAAAGTTTGTTGGTATTTTTAATGTAAAAAACTCCAGATTAACAGTTACGTACCTACCTACTTAAAAACCGACAACCAAGAAATAAAAAAAAAAGATATACATAATAGTTTTCGAGATATTCACAAAAAAAAACCTTTTAACCACCCACAATCTAAAGCAGTGGTTTAAACTTAGGGTATTTTTTAAGAATTTTGGTTAAATGGCAAAAGCAAAGCTCTTCATTAATATTTTGGTCTGTCGGATTTTCTACTATTCTTGGAATATTACCGAAATTTTCTTATTTTTCTGGAAGACTCCCAGCTTATAAAAAAAAACTTGAAATCTTTTCAAGTATGTATTGATTTCCAAAAGTAGTTTAAATAAATATAGCAAATATTATAAGTAATGGACTAAAATAATGTTGAAAGGATTTTCTATTTGTATCTTGTTGGTATGATGAAGAATCTTATAAAAGAAGAGAGATATTTTAAGGAAAACCTCAACAATGCTGCTTTTAATTTAATTTTTAATTTTAATTTAAGTCGGAAATTTCTCTACGATCTTCCAGCGAATTCAAATCTTAAGGTGGTCTTAATAGGAGGGTAGGATCAATGGATTGTTCCAAGATAGCTCTCGAGACGGGGAGGAGATTAAATACGTTTGCTTGAAATAGTGATAGATTAGTATTTGGCAGATCTGAAACGAGCACTATAATAACGGTTTTCAAGGTAAGAAGAAATCCATTTTAACATGAAGGGTTCAGAGCCGATAGTGGACAGTTTGAAGGCATTAGTCTATGCCGCCTATACAGCCCTTCTCTAAGGTTGAGATGGTAAACGACACAAATTCAACAAGATCAGTGGAAAAGCATTTTTTTAGAAGTATGGCGGGGAGACCATCAGGCCCAGGATTTAATTCAACATTTAATTCTTCATTTTTATCTTCTATGTATTTGTAAAAAAGAAAAAAGTAAAATTAATCTACTTGCAAACTATAAAAGGATTTCTGTACTTATTTAAAAGAAACAATAAAATTTTCTTTTTCTATTTTTCTTATTGTGAAAAAATATTGATTCTGTTTGCATTCTTCGTTGATTTCAAAGCAGTTTTCGACACCATACTTAACAAGATGTCTCTTCTTTTTGAACATCCGTCTATTGAATTATCGATGAAATTTCTAATAACTTAAGATTAACTTATCTCAATCATGACAGCTGTGGTTTCAAATGATATAGTAACAAATCCAAACAGTTTAGGTCTGATATTTTTATTCCATTGGTACCTATTCATTTTGAGCCAGTTAATCTTTTCCTTATACATATGTAATATAATATATTAATGATGACATAATATATGTACAAGGTACCTGATGGTGCTTTCTTTTGTGATCTGCATATCAAAGTTCTGACATCCACACTAAATTGTGTGGATTGAAATTAAGGTTTTATTATTATAATCAACACAATTTGGTATTTGTACTAATTAACAATTAATAATAACTAATAACTTTCAACATTTAGTTAAACTCGTAAATATTGCCTATATGTGAAATTGATTATGAAATGGTCACAAGCTTGATCCTTTGTTATGTGAGGTGACCGACATAAAAATTGGTAAAATAAATTTTGGAAAAATATATTTCACGTCAAAATTCTGAAAAAAATAATTCTCCGAAAATGAAAAGACACTTTGAGTTAAAAACTTACAAGAACCTACTTACGTTTGACTAAGTAGTTATCCCAAACTTATAAAAAACAATGCAGAGAATTAGAATGCTTCTTAATAAAACCCTCTTGCTGTTATTGTTATATCAAAGAGTTTTTTTTGTTGATTTAGATCACTCTTTGCTGATGGTCTTTTCGCCTGTAATCGTTATACAAATTTTATCTGTATTAATTTTCTTTCTTGTTTTGCGAAACTTTAGCAATAAAACTTTTCTTAAAAAAAAAATTTGGTCTGTTCGGAATAATTTGTGTGTTTGAGAATTCCAAATCAAATAATTTGCTAGTACATATTTCAGGAGTTAGGGAATTTTCTTAAAAAACTGCTCGAGCATTAAGATGGAGTATAAGTTCAGTAAGTATAGGTTAGGTATAGATAATACATATTGAAATGGCAATAAAGAACTTTGTTGTAGACTGAGCGAATTATATACTTTATTTGACCTTCAGACTGCAAGGACAACCACTTAAAAATAATGCAGACATTCAATATATTTTGTGGTCTATATATAGTAAACAAAATTGTTTGATGATGTTTGTAAAGTACGAAACGTAAAAATTGATTGAGTTCTTAACTTGGGTTTTTTTCTTTTTAAATTAAATTTTTTAAACTTTTTTTCCATTTAGATATAAACTGTCGTAGATTTTCTTTCACTCTACTTGGGCAGTTGTCTATTTTGTCACTCTCTAATATATTGGACATGCTTAAGCTTTTTTTTGTATTTATGAATACATAAGTTGCCTAAATATATCCTCATTATATTCACATTATTAATTATTGAACTTTAGGGAACTATTAACGCCTTTAATTACCTACATATAGTACATACTGTCATTTGGACTGACATGGCACAAGATTGAAATACTTTAAATGAAGGTAAATTTTGAAATAAGTCAGGGAAGTGACCGTCACGGCTGAATCAATAAATCTTGAAAGTTAAAAATTCAAAAAAAAAGTTGTTTAGCAAAGCCAAATTTTACCTGATATGCCAAGTCCATGTGCGGCTTTTAAACCTTTGTTCTTCTTTTTTACTTGCTCTATATATTTCAGCCAGTGCTGCAATATTCTTGAAAATTAATTATTATAAAGGGTGTTTTTTTTAGACGTGTGATTTTCAATCTGGCAATACTTTTTTCGGTGTTGGTCTTTTTGACAGCTGTCACTTGATTTATGCTCAGTTTGGTTTGGCATTTCGTAATGAATAGACTTACTCCTGAACAACGTTTGCAATTTGTGCAAATTTTTTACCAAAATAATGGTTCGAGATGGTCACCGATCCCGATTTTCACAAGAAAATTTTGTTCAGCGATGAAGCTCACTTTTGGTTGAACGGGTACGTTAATAAGCGAAATTGTCGTATTTGGAGTGATTATAATCCACAAGCTATTATTGAGACGCCGTAACATAGGTACTCAAAAAGTCACTGTTTAGTGTGCTCTATGGCCAGATGTGCAAAGCTAAGGTGCTTGAATTAACGTTAATCAGTCTAGAATCTAGAGGCAGGATTAACTTAGCGAAGCAACTTGGTTGATTTGGGAGGCTTTTAGCTTCAGTTCTAATTATCGGATCCTTCAGGTTAAGGTCTTAGAATTCAACTTTACCTACGTCTAAGCCAATGCGATTATTGAACCTAGAATATGCACAGGTACCATTATACTTTAACTTCTTTAATAAATTTATAAATTCAGTTCTAATGTTCAGATGTTCAAGGTTAAGATCCTTAAATGCAAATAAAATGTTAGGCTTCATTTAAAGCATCTCATACACGATTCAATTTGGTTGTCAACTTAATTGGTGCTTGGCTTTCATATACTCAGATGAATGAATACTGCTTATTTTTCAAAACCATTATTATTGTCTAAAAAAATTATACGACTCGAGTTTCTTAAATTTATTAAAAGATGAGTTCAAAATGCAAAATATTATCAAATAAAAAAATTTGGTAAATCAAGTTTGCAGTGAGGTTGAGCTGCACATCAAATTATTTCTAAATTTGGTCTCGAGTTAAAAAGGGTTCACTTTGACAGTAAATCAAATAATTTGCCTATATAAACAGTTCAATAAGTTGAAAGACTTGTAAATCAATTTGAGCAAATTTAAGCAAGTATTTGATTTTCTTCAACATCAACCCTCAATCAAATAAACTGAACTGAACAGCATTATAGGTAATTTAACCGCCGACTAGGGGTTTGTAATAAAAAAAACATATTGTAATTTCAGGCTGTAGATTGGTTTCTAAGACAGCTTCAGAAGTTTTGATGCAACTATAGGATACAAATTAAAAATCACCAAGATTAGTTATGTTTTTATTTTATCGAGCTAACACAAGTAATTTTCAATGTCCCCATATTTACTCTATGAGTGAAATCTGTAATTTTTTTTATAATTTGGCAAAGTAGTGCTTATGAATAGTTAAAACAATATTTTATTTAAAATTTTTGGAAATAATTTTTTTTACAAAATTTAAATCAAACAAAAAATCTGTTTTCATTGAATTTCTGAACAACAACAACAACTTAAAGGTGCTACCACCAATGGTATACGAATTAATTTATAATTCGTTTTAATTAATTATTTGGCTGGAGATATAGCTATCTGTTTTATTGGTACCTATTTTGACTTTTTAAACATTTAACATGTAGCTGCATTAAAGTTGTTAACCACAAGAGAAAATTCGTCCGATCCAGTTGTGTATATTTTGTATTCTCCTTGTAGGTTAAAAGTTATGTTGGAATACTTGATTTTATTTTTTTTTTTTTACTGAGAAATAGCCACAATGACCGCAATTGTATGTACTTTGTATACCCTTAACTGCATATACAAACCAAAATATGGTTTCCACCATTTAATCATTCATATAACTGAATAAGCTTTCAGAGAATATAGAAAGAAGTAATATTTTTTATCGATACAATTAAATATAATTTTACAAAAACATTTTAAAAAAGTAAAGCCAATTTCAAAAAGTCTAAAAACAAATTTTAATTTTTTTTATTAGGAAACCTATAGGTTAAAAAAATGTAGGTACAGTCCTAGTAAGTACATATTTAAATTTATCTTAATGTAAATATAATTTTCTCTAATCTCCTGAGTCTTAAAAGAATAAGAATATGTAAATAAAACCAAATATCTGTGAGTACAACTACATACATACATACATACATCTTTACAATATTAAAATACCTTTGAATATAGTAAAGTATATACATCCACAAAATAGCCAACTTCACAATAATCTATTTTACCTACCGCAGATCCCTGAAGCTGAAGGGAGGCCAAACATTAAATTAAGTCATCACAAAATGACCCATGAGAAATGAAGGCGTTCGTGAGCGTGATGGTTACTAATTGTTTCGTTGGCCATGGCCATATTTTTTCCCCAAGCTTGCTTTCATGGCGTTAATGATATTTACATTGGGACAGCGACAGATATAGGTAGCCCGTGAAAATTTTCGACGGAAGGAGATAAATATTTTAATTTGCTACGGAAGTTCATTCGTAAAAAGCTATATATAGAGTGTTGATTTCTGTTGTGTGTCTTAATTAATAAAAAGCAAAGAAGAGAAACTGTATTGTGTATGGTTTTGAGGACTTGATTGCGTACTTCTAATTGATCTTAAGAATACATTATGTGATACATTCTGAATTAAGTTACTTATCTGGTGATGTTATAAAATATTTTATTTTTTTTAACGCCATCAGTAGGTACTGTTTAATGCAAGCATTTATAACATTATGTTATCTTCACTTTTTGGATTTTTTTCACCCCTATAGGTAGATACTTGGAGATTACAATTTGTAGCAGTCATCATTTAGCGTGGTGATAGTTGTTAGTAAATAAATATAAAAAAGCCTAACACAGTATATACAAATGCCATGAATAAACTAGAAAGAAAAATATATATAAATATAGCTACAAAATAAAACGAATTTAATATTACACATTAAATAAAAAAATTGATTTTCTTTAAGGAAGTAACTGAAGACATGTTAATTTCTGTGGCCACAAGGAATAACAGCATAAGTTGACTTATGTCGAAATCGAGTTTATTACTTTATCTGATACGCAATATGCGAATCTATATACTGTTATATTTTGTTCGTACTTTTATCTCTTACTGTTTATGAACTGTAACACTTCGTCCAAAAGTTGTGAACCTTATTTGTAATCGCAAAAGAAACATTTAAATTGTTCTCCTGGAAACTTGCAAAAAGTGACTTATGCTGTTTTTCCTTTTTGCCACGTCATATTTATAACTGTTCTGATTATAGGCTTGTTTTATTGGAAAATCTATCCGTTGTATAGTAGGATTTTACATGCATTATCGCCAGTAGAATAACGGCCGATAAAAGCTAAAGTAGAATCCTACTGTGGATGGATTTTTTTTTTAATTTCAAATTATTCTGACAGGTGTTCAACTGTACCAAATGTGAAATATAAAAACATGGTACTACCGATGCGTTTTTTTTGGGAATTTCTTACTGTACTATCTATAGATTCCCAATAAAACACGCCTTACATATATATGTATATAACTGTTCTGATATATATATAGGTAAGCTTTGTTCGACCTTTCAGAGCCAGGGCCCTCAACCCACCGGTGGTCGGTGGGGACACTTCGGGTAGACAGATTTTTCTTTTCAAACGCATTGAATGTTTTCCAAGAAGGAACATAAATTCCTTTGTACCAGCAAAGCGAGCCACCCAACGAAAGTGCGATGGAGCTGAGCTGAACTTTACAATGATGAGGTTGTTCTCTAAAAAGCCGAATTACTTTAGCTACATACAAAGAGGTACATAGAAAACAATGTAGTTGAAATGTTTCGGTTTTTTCGGCTACATCCTCATTAGGGTGGGTCGAAATAAATTTCTATCAAATCAATTAGTATAATAGTGAACAAAATTGTTTTATTAGTTCATAGATCAATTAATTAATTCGACCTATGGATCAAGCCTCCCATAGGGAGAAACAATTGTCTCCTTTAGTTTCAGGAGACTTATATATTTTTTAGTCTTTTCATTTTTTTAAACAGCGCTTTAACTTTTAACATCTAAGTGTTGTTTTCGATGTAAAAATGCAAGCTAATAAATGTGTCTTAAAATTGAATAGTTTTTTTTTTTTTTTTATAAAACTTCCGTACTTCATTTCGATTGCGAAACTCTTTGATGTCCTTTATCTGGAAGACTGCGAATGCTCACTCTTCTTTCTACGTGGGATCTGTTAGTTGTTTTCGATCCTTCTCCTAGCTCGATACTCTTCCGACTTGTTTTACGCTGCATCATTTTCGTATGTATTGATTATCATACCACAGGTTCTTTCTCTAGGGTACAGGTGGTTGTTAGCCACAGTATACACATATTAAAGGTAATATCAATTCATTAGCGTTTTCATATTTTTGTTCAGTTCTGCGCATCTGTCAAAAATCGAGGTATATGGTGGTAAAATGGTGGATCCAGTGCCCTTTTATACTTGTCTAATTTCAATATTTTGTTGTTGTTTCGAATGATGCGTGCTGAGTTCCTGTTGGCACTCGAACAGCTATTCCTAATTTTTTGACACTATCAACTTTGAGAACCTGCGCAATATATTACCTTAAGATTTGTGTACTGTGGTTGGTAGCTTACGGTGGTTTCGGCTACGTCATTGAAAATGTCACTGTATTGGGAGATATAGGAGCATTAATTTTTGAGTCTGTATTAGGTATTTTATCACCTTTATTATATTTTATATATATTTTATCTATCACTGAAATTTCATCACAAAAGTCTGTGATGGGAAATGTAGAAAGCGTGCATTTTACATTATTATATCAATAAAAGCAATGCTTATATATAACAATAACAATAACCATAAACATAATTTAGGTATATCATGACGAAAAATTATTTGATTCCGTGAATCATTCATAGTAAGTGGGAGGCGTACCTACATACCATTAACTTCATATTGCGTCTAAAGAATCACCCTAATAAAGAATTCCCAGACAGCTCATAATGATATTGTTTTAACAGTACCGCCACACTGTTTTATTGGCACCTGGAATATATGTATGTATATGACTTGGGAATTCTTCCGACAGTAATAAACTTTAGCCATCGCAATGAAACAAAATAATAATAACGAATTTATCTCATAAAATAGTCAAGTATATTTATACCCACAAGAATCAAATAATGTAAAAGAAAGTATAAGTTTAAAAATAATTAAACAACCATTTAAAATGAATCAACCTCGCTTGTTCTTTAACAGAGCTTTAACTTACACTTAAATTCGCTTTCGAAACTCACACTCACATAATAATAATAATAATTTCTGATTGATTGGCTATAGTTTCCTTTATTTTGTTCTTGTCACAAGGAAAGCTGAAAAAGAATAATCGATTTCTATCTACACACACCAGACACAAGAACTTTGTTTAAGTATTTATACATATATGTGTATAAAAAATGTATATTGGTTGCACGAATGTGCTATGTGGTTGGCTGATAATAATAGGATTTTTAATACCTACCTATGTTGATACATGTTAAATTCATGATGGATGATTATGAAAAATAACTGTTTCAACAAAAATATAATTCCATATTATCAAAAATAACAATTCAGTACCCTTCTTACGCATTTGAATTAGTGATGACTACACAAATTATAGTTGAATTATATTTTCAAACAACTTGTTGGCTAAAAATGTGTTTCAAGTAAAACACTTGAAATAAAAAAAAAACATAAAATATTATGTTTCTTTAGTCTGAATTTTTTCTTTAAGATTTTGCGTAAAGTGCGTTGTCAAATTGCGACTTTTGAAATTTTCCCGCTTCCCGCTTAAAGCTCTTCCACATACTATCCCAATGAGTATTAATATAAAGTGGAAAAGAATTCTATGCTACTGCCAAATTTGTGAGAGAGAAATTTCTTTTCATTTTTTGACCACACACAACAGTTTAATTTAACCTCAATAAAAATTTGATGAAATGTTTGACAGAATTAGAACCATTTCTAAAAATTCTCATGTATTAACACATGTCAAATCGTGTAGGCTGGGAATATCATATTTTGTTTCCACACTATTATACATGATTAGCTTCACACTTTTTTGATGCAATTGCAAGATGTTCTTAAAGTCAAAAAAATTAGCAAACAGATCCAAATTTATGTTGATAATATTCGCCACCGCCACTCCATCATTTGGCCTTTCTGTTAAATTACACAACTGACTGCAGACTGATCGATTTACCATCAGCTGTTAAGTTAAGGTCCCGACCCATTGAATGCTTTGCAGCAACGAATTGGTTGACAAGGACGAATGGGAATGGTTAGTTGGATCCAATAAATACGTTGGTAGTACATACATATATTGCGTAGGTTGTCAAAGTCGAAAGTGTCAAAAAATATAAAATGGCGGTAAGAGTGCCCACAGGAGCTCACCACGCATCATTAGAAACGACAAAATATTGAAATAAGACAAGTAGAGGGGCACTGGACCCACCATTTTCTCACCATATCACCATTTTGACAGATGCGCAGAACTGAATCAAAAATGAAAACGATAAAGATTTTCCTAAAACTGTGGTTTTGACGGAGTGAAATTATTATTCACTGAACAAAATATGTAATCAAACAAATAATTTCAAGAACGAATTATTTAGTCAGTTCTGACTACTAAGATCTCACTGAGCAAACGTCTATCAGCTTCACTAAACAGAAGGGGAAACCTTAGCAAGATTTCTCCGTTACAAGTCAAAAGGTCTCTCCATCTATTTTTTTTATAAATTGATCAACAGCGAAAAAAATAATTGGAATTACGTTCAGATTTCTTAGATTGCTGAGATCTCTAATATCTCAGAGAAATCTGGGGCCAGATTCTGTAATAAACGAAACGAAAGCGATCGTTTGTTTTTCATAAACGAACATATGCAAAAACGAAAACGATTGTTCGCTTTTGCCATACAGAATGTCACCCCTGAACTGGCTAATTTGCAAACAGCAATCCAAAACTTCAGCAAAAAAAAGTAACAACAACAACCTACAACTTCTAATTACTATTGACAACTGATCATAACGGATCTGGTGGATAGAACAGTTAAAAGTTCAACTTCTGTTTTCGTTGTATCGGTTCCAAGTTCGAATTCTAAAGAAATTAATTCAAATCACATCAAAACTGCGTAAAAATCTCAAGGTGCCTGAAAAAAATCGGAAAAATTGAAGCTTTTTGAATCCATTGAATTCAGATCTTTGTGATAAGTGGTTACGAATTCCACATCAAGTTATGAAGAGAGCAGTACGGAGCTATATCGTATAAGTTGCACGGTTTTCTAAAATTAAATTAAGTACCAAACTACCAATGAACTATTGAAATGTGCTAGTCTTGTTTTTGTATCAAACGAAAATGTGGTTAGTGTTATATAACCAGTAAAACATTTTTTTAATAGGTGAAAGAGACTGGGATTTCATCTGCTTACCTTTAGGCCAATCAAAATCTGTACAGAATGATTTTCAATTTATTTCGAGGAAACATAACATTAATTCAAAGGTAAGGTGGACCTAAAAAGTATTTCAATTTTGGATTTTTTATTCCTACCAGATTACATAATATAGTTTTTAGAAAAATTAATCAGACCTTTCAGGGGCTTTAGAAAAATATTTATATATCCTTAATTTTGTAAATTTTTGTCAATGTAAATTTGTATTGAAAAAATAAATGAAATGAAAATGGAAAATGTACAATATTGTCTGTACAAAATAACAAATTATTTAAGTTTTGAAACCAATACTTTGTAGATTTAAAAAAGAAAAAAAAAAACCTCATAACATAAATAATATGCTGTTATCGGAAGAGGAAACTCTTATGGGTATAGAGAATGCTCGTTTGTGCTTAACCATACGATTGCGATTGACTTCCTCTCGCATCAATAAAAATATAAACAAAATATTTCTAAGGATAAAAATCAATTGCTATGTATACTGAAAAATAAGTTTTGGAGTTTGTTTTTTTTTTTGAAAGTGAACAAAATAGAAACGCGATAAAATTAAATTTATCAACTTTAATGATTTTTTGTCTTAAATGGGTTTTGTGTATTTCGTTTCAACGATATATCGTATCTATATGGGGTGTTAAATAAACACGTTTTAAATAATGGCATTTTGGCGCGACTATACAACTATGTCTATGCAATAAAATATTATATGACTGTACGTCAATAAAGGTTTTTGTTGTGTACTTTTAAAAGTGTTGCTACGATTTTGATGATTTATGTAGAAACTTGTTTTTTATATAGAGTGATTTACAAAAGAAACATCATAAAAGCAGCTACAACATGGAAGTTTAGTTAAAACGAGAAATAAATTGTTGGAGAGGGTGGATATAATGTAGGTATGTATTTTTTACCGTTTTGGTGGGAGAGCGACAGTTTTATGAAAAATTATTTAAAATAACGGGTGATTTTTTAGCTGGTTTGGTTTTGGCAACACTGGTTTTGACAGCTGACGTGTGTTTAGTACCTTGTGTCACTGTCAAACAGCTTCAGTTTGGTTTGCAATTTAACCATGGATCGTCTTACAAATGAACAACGCTTGCAAATTATTGAATTTTACTATCAAAATTCGTGCTCGGTTCGAAATGTTCGAAATCGAAAAATTGTGTTCAGCGATGAGGCTCATTTTTGGTTGAATGGGTACGTAAATAAGCACAATTGCCGCATTTGGAGTGAAGATCAGCCAGAAGCATTGCAACAGCTACCAATGCATCCCGAAAAAGCCACTGTTTGGTGCGGTTTATGGGCCGGCGGCATTATTGGGCCATATTTCTTCAAAGATGATGCGAATCGCAGCGTTACTGTCAATGGTGAACGCTACCGAGCGATGATAACAAACTTTTTTTTGCCCGAAATGGAAGTTCTTGACTTGCATGATATGTGGTTTCAACAAGACGGTGCCACATGCCACACAGCACGCGAAACAATGGCGCAATTGCGAGGCGAGTTTGGTGAACAGTTAATTTCACGTTTCGGGCCGGTCAATTGGCCGCATAGATCGTGCGATTTGACACCATTAGACTATTTTTTGTGGGGGTATGTCAAGGCTAATGTCTATAGGGACAAGCCCGCTTCGATTGACGCACTGGAAGCCAACATCCATGCATTCATTCGTGAGATACCGGCCGATATGTGTGAAAGAGTATGCCAAAATTGGACTCAGCGGATGGGCTACTTGAGACGCAGCCGCGGTCAACATTTGCATGAAATTATCTTTAAACATTAAATTGCAAGGTTCAAACTATCGATTCAAATAAATATTTCATTAATTTTTTTGAATTTTTTGTGTTTTTTTAAAAAAAAAAGTTCTAAACCTCTTAAAAAATCACCCGTTAGAAAAAAAAATATTTAAACTCAAATCCAACATTTATCTACATTTACACATAATAACATTCTTAAGGCTTAACTACATAAGCCAAAAAGTACTGAAGTACAAAAGTAAAAATATTTTTTTTACCGCTAGCGCCGTTGTTTTGTGAAAAAGAATACACAAATTTGTTTTTAAACCAAAATTTAAGCTTTCTGCATCATTTTTATAAGTTTTCTAGTCAGAAAAACTATCACAAAATCAATTTAAAAATTTTCACTTTTGCACTTTTTCACTTTTTTGGCTTATGTAGTTGAGGCTTTAGATTTATTTTTCAATTTTCTTTTTAAATCAAGTTGCTATGATGAATATAGGTTTGAAAAAATTAATTTTTATTTTTTTTTTTAATTTTACAAGTATTATTATTGTTTTTAATATTCTATGTTCTATTTAATTTTTAAAAACCAGATGGAATTTTGTTTCTAGTTCTTATGAACATTTAAAATAGCAGACATTTTTTTTAAGTAGACTTTAAATTAGTGAATGAATATTATGTAAATTAATTTATTTTTTTTTTGATATATCAGAATCTTATTAGTATATTTTTAATTTCTAAAACTCCTTTTAACATAGTTTTATCTACTAATTTTCTATAAATCGAAAGCCAATTAAATTTAAGGAAGCTAGCTGTAAACAGTGATGCCAGACTGTAGGATGTAGGTTTCCAGTGGTACCAAAAATTCCTTTTTTTCCCACACCTTTACTATAAATATCCCACAATTTTTCCCAAAAAAAAAATTAATTAAAAGAAAACATATTCCATTGTAATTCAGTTTTGTAAGAATTTGAACATTTAAATTGAATGCATGAATTCAACCATTTGCATAGCAAAAAATCAAAAGCAAAGAAATCAACAACAACAACAACAAAAATAAATCCAATAAAAATCAAATTGATCCGATTATTCGAATCGAAAATTTTGACATATGTACGTCTCGACGTTTCTAGGTTTCAAGAATCCAAATCCATCGTTTTGAGAGTTTGTATGTGTGTGTGTACGTTCGTTCGTGATTGCACTCTTTCGTTCACCTTATCTCAAGAACGAATAGAGACAGTTTTTTTTTAAATAGAAAGAAATGCAAAAAATTGTAGAAAATCGATTTTCGATTCGAATACCTTGAGAACAAACAATGATATTGACTTCAGGCTAATTTTATTATATACGCGATGCCATATTTGATTACTGGTATGATTTAAAAAACAAGTCAATTGATAGTTGTTTTTTTAAAACAAAAAAAACTACAAAAATTGTTGTAAATTTTTTTTGGCTCGAATATTTTTGCGAAAAAAACACTGATTTAGAATACGGACTAATTTTGCTCTGCACACAATGACGTCAATAACTGATAAAGTTTATAGAAAAAATCAATTGACAGTTTTTTTTAACCAATGAAATTGCAGATCACTAACTTAAAAATTATTCAAAAATATGTTTCCTCTCAAATATATCGAAAGCAAACAAAGCTATCGACTCCGGAATAATTTTTAGCAGAATCAGACTCACCTTTTAGCGATTTCAGCGTAACAATATTTTTCTATAAATTTTACAGAAAAAGACAGAATTAAAAGCCTCGTACCATATATCGCCATACAAAATGGGGCAGCTTTTTTTTATTTTTGAAAAACATGTAAAAATGACTTACGAGGTTCTGCACTTTAACCGTCGACATATTGGAAAGTCTACGAAGTATGTATGTATATTGTATAGGTCATAGGAAACAGTCACACAGAATTATTGTGAAACATTAAGTGCATTTTATTATGCACATATCTGATCTGGATCATATCCTCATAATTTTTCATGTGTTTGTTGGCTTTTTTCTTTGCACTACAGTTTACTCTCCCTTATCATATATAATAAAAAAAAGAACTTGTTTTTGGATAATTGAAATACAGTCAAACTTCGATAACTCGAACTTCGATAACTCGATTTTTTTATAACTCGAACAAAATTATGTGGCAGCAGCGTTTAGAGTTCAACTCTCATACATTTTTTCCCTCATAACTCGAACTTTTATAACTCGATTTTCTTTATAACTCGAACAAAAAATATGGCATATGCATCAACTAAGTCGAACATTTTAGGGGAATTCCCATTTAGTCAGAAAAAATGCATTTTTAAAATTCGAATTTTTGAAGAGAATTCATACACACATAATATTAGTAGGTTTAAGAAATTTAGAAGTTGCATAAGTACCTACAGAAAATTTTTATTTAATGCGGTGAACATTTCAATATTTTTGCATTATTTTTTAATTTATCTACATATTGCTTGGTTGTTTTTTGTAAAAGATTCTATGTACAATTTCCAACTTCAATTGATATAGAAAGTGAAGACGAGACTTCGGTAGAAGAATTCATTCAACAGCCGTCGATGCATGTTGTAGCACATTTGACAATTTGAATTTATATTTGCAAACGTGTGACGATACAACAGATGAAATCTATGCAGCTTTAAAAAAATTAGAATTCTTTTTCTTGAAAAAAAAAACAATAAAAAAAACTACTCTCAGACCCAAATAACTAACTTATGTACATTAATATAAAACGTATAAGACTTAATAAAGCACAAAAAGTGTTGTGCATTATGCATATGTATTTCAAATATTGAATTGTTTAACTGTTTTAATTTTTATAATCAATTTGGATAACTCGAAGTCTTGATAAGTCGAACTTTTATTGTGGATAATAGGAGTTCGAGTTATCGAAGTTTGACTGTAGATCCAGATAAAAAGCAGGATTACATGTTGTTTTTGCATTTACATGTTAAAATTCGATCCGGATCAGATCATGTGGATAATAAAATGAGGAGTTTTATTTAAGTTTGGTTTTAACGTCCTTTACAGAATATTTAAATTCATTGTTGTAAATATTTCATCTGAAAACTCTTACGCTATTTTTTTTCTCTTAAATAAACTGGTTATAAGGTGCAGGGAATTTAATTCTGTCTATATTGGAAGTTTTATTTTCAAAAAAAAAAGTTTAAACACAACCTTTTTTCATTAGGATTTAAATCTAAAATGTTTCTTTTTTTTGTCTACAAATTGACTGTGTTTTAAGAGGATGGCTCCCTTTTTTTGAAACGCAATGATGTGGAAAGTGGTTACAATAATTAATAAGTGCTTAAATTTACCTACTTACATATACTGAAATCAATGATTCAGTCAAAGAAGCACGAACAAATTATGCTAACGATACGAAGATGAAACCTGCTGAATTGGAATTTTTTTTAAGGAGTTTATTAACTAGGTAGATAAAAAAAAGAAGAGTTTATTAACTGTAACTGGAAAGGTATAGCTATAGCTATTCAAAATATATTATATACGTAGGTATATGAAGTTTTACTTTTCATGATTACTGCACCGATGTGGTTCTTTGATTTTCGTTTTTTTGTTAACCACTGTTGACACTGTTTACCTAACAACTTTCTTACAAAATATTTTCCGGTAAATTCATAAAATAACTTAACGGAAATGTCAAAACTCGATGAATGAAGAACAGAAGGGGAGAATACCGAAAAAAAGGTATTAAAGGCCAATTTTAAAATCCTTTATGAACTGTCAAAAAATTGTATTTATAGTGTTAGATATTTATTTATTTGAAAATTAATAAATTTTTTTTGTTTGAAACTATAATTTTAATTTATGTTATTGTAACGAAGATTAATCGAGATTCAATTACCCAAACTAAGTGTACGTGTGATGCGGCTTACTCAAAGTGTAAATACTATAAGCAACCATCATCACACTACCATACCTTTTTTTCTTTCAAATAAGTAAACTGAATGCCTTTTTAAATTCATCATAAAATTATACAACGTTCCCAACTTTTCATTAAATCAAAATAGTCTCCAGGAGGATTACACAAAAATGAAGTTGCTGATAAAAACATTTTCTTCTTTTCTTATAAATTCATTAATTCTTGAATACACTTTGTGTATAAAAACAGTTATTAAAAGTTCCCTTTTCGATTAATTTTAATTCTGAAAAATCAATTTCACAATGGAAATTGAATTTGGTTTCTCTTTTCACTGACAACCAACTTTTAATGAATGCTATGACCAACTTGTCAACACATAATAAAAGTTCCATTGATTTTTATTTAAATGGTGATTTCCAATTATATGTTGCTATATATGTAGCTGGCGTCTAAACGTCTATCCAGATTTTCAATTCCTAAAAAAACAACAACAATATTTAAACTCCTCATCCAAAAAAATGTTAAAGTTCAAGTCAAAACTCAAATTAAGAATGTGGTATAAGAACTGGGCATTTATGAATTTGTTTCGATTTTATGTTTCTTTTTTTTAAGTTTGATAATTAATTTGACTGACTCACTTGACAGTGAATAAAACGAGGATCGCAATTCTCTCGCTATTTACCCTTTTTTTCTTTTATTATCAACTGAGCATGAAAGCATTTCTCTCAAGAAATACTGAGAGAGAACATACCAGAAGCGGCGTGGTGACTTTCAAATTTAAAACCAGATTGAACTGAGAAAAAGTTTTATAGAATCAGATTTTGCGTAGTAGATTGCAAATATAAATTTTAAGCGTTTATTAAATGTTATATCTTCCAACCCAAGGCAACCTGGGGAATCCCAATCAATTGTCAAAAAACTCAAGGCTGCTCAAGTTTTTATTTTACATCGAACGCCTCACTGCTACAAGTTTCACCACCTAATTTTTTCGCTAGTGACGTAGACTAAATATGTATATGTTGGCATTTCGTCTATAATTACATGCTTCACTGTGAGTTTAAGACGACCCAGTGCGCCGCACTTTAAAAAATCTCGTAAAGGGTGTTTTTTTAGACGTGTGGTTTTCAATCTAGCAATACTTTTTCGGAGTTGGTCTTTTTGACAGCTGTCACTTGATTCATGATCAGTTTGGTTTGCCATTTCATAATGAATAGACTTACTCCTGAACAACGTTTGCAATTCGTGCAAATTTATTACCAAAATAATGGTTCGGTTCGCGCGACGCATCGCGCGCTGCGTCCAATAATCGACATAATCGCCCAGCAGAGTAATTGGAGCAACCATGGATCGATTTTGCACCACGTTTACTCTAATGGGCATCCTCAGAGACGCCGTATAGTGTGCACCGAAGACGCTATTGCTGCTGTGGAGCAGAGTATCGAAGAAGACCCGAATGAGTCCATCCGCCATCGCGCGCAACAATTGTACCTAGTTCTTGCAATGATATGGCGATATATTTTTGAATCTTCGTTGAAAGGAAAAGTTCTAATAAGCGAATAAAAATTCTACTATTGGCATTTTTATGTTTTTATTTTTTTATTACTCGACGAATATTTCAACCCAATTTTTGTTCGAAGTTTTTAACAATATCTTTAAATTTAAAGCAATTTATTTGTAAGAATTTTTCTAAGGTACAAATTAGTTCTTGATATTTTTTCTGTACAACTTACCAGTTGGGAATTATTCCTGAAAAAGACATTTTTGGGGGCTTTCAACCCCCCGTAAAATTGTTAAAGCAGCGCTCATATCGATGTTGGCTTTTAACAGTTTCTTAAGAATGCCATTAGTAGACTATATACCAAAATCCAGCTTTCTGAAGATTTTTCCGAGTCAATAGCTTTTTTGACACGACTATTAAGTTAAAATTAAAAATGTCGATAATGGAGAAGTGAAAAACTATACATCGAGCTAGAGGTAATAGTCTGAAACAGCATTTTTAATGTTCTTCCAAAAAGGAATAGAGGAGAATTTTGAAGTTTTGTTTTATGTCACCTAGAACGGGTTGTTCTCATACCACGATTTTTACTTGCGATATATGTATGAATAGGCAAGCTATGCATTCGTTAAAAAAAATCGAACTCAAGATTTTGATCAAAGTTAACATTACGATGATAGTGATTTCGAAAAAAGTGGGTGTGCCTGTCTGTCCATTCGACTGCATCCTAAATGGATGGGTCGATTTTCTTTAAAGTTGGTAGGTACCTGGATTTTTTTGGGCATTACTCCGACTAGTTTTTTCAGTTTTCCTACTAAAAATAACAGTAGCTGTCGTACAATTTTTTTTTTTTGCAAAAAATGCAAACCTTATTTCTCTTAAAAACGTTCCCACAACTTAAAAAAAAATTCCGTAAAATGGTTACAAATGGTACCTCCCATAGAATCATTTTTTTTAATTTTCGATTTTCAAAAACGGTTCAACGGATTTTGATACATTTTTTTTATGACGAATATTTTAAAAAATTTAAAAAGTTTTATATACGAAAATTTTGTTTTTGATTTAAAAAAAAAAGTTTCAAAATTTATTTTTGAGAACTAATTCGAAAACGACTTGATCTTGGTTTATATCAAACTTGGCACCTAGCAGTTTTTTTTAAGATTATCTAGCAGATTTAAAATAAAAATTATTCTTGTAATCTAAAATAACGGTACGTCCCATACAAGAGTTTAAAAACCGGTAAGGAAAATCTCATTTTTCTCAAAAACGACTCTTACGATTTCTAAAGCTTATATCAATATCGTCTACTATATTTCTGAAAAAAAATTTTATCTATCGATTAAAAATCGTATCTTCCATAGCACCAATTTTTTTGGTTTTCGACTATCTCATTATTTACCTTACCGATTTTAATGAGATTTTTTACACAAGAGCTTTTAATAAGTTTCAATAATATTGCATATAAAAATTTTCATAAAAAATTTAATTTTGGATTTAAAAAAAAATAAAAATAATTTTTTTAAAAAACTGCTCCAACGATTTTCAAATTTTTTTTCTCATAAATTGAGATGAAAATCACAAATCAGATGGCATATTATGCTATGTCCGTCATACGTATGTAAGGTTTAAAAACAATTTCAAAGCTTGCTTAATCAATTTATTTCTAATTATATTGATTTTTTAACAATTTTTCAGTCTAAACTGTAATTTCCAAGCTGATTTAAATAAATACTCACATAATAATACCTTAAGCTTAACTACGTTTTAAGCAGGTGGATTGCAATATAGTCTCCCAAAGCTAATTTATTTCTTTTAAAATCAGACGATAGGATTTATAATCTATTCAGACTTTTAAACCACAGTGTGATCGCACATAAAAGCAAGTTCCTGTGACCTGTGCATTTTATTTCATCAAGTTTTCTCAAAAATGGCCATAAAAGATTTTGTAAAAATCTAGAAAACAAAACAAAATGTATAATTTTTTTTAATAAAATAATTTTTGGAAATATACCTCTAATACACTTCGTTACTCAATTACTCTAAGGTGGTGTTATGATCCAGAGTAGACAAGGGCGACAAGTTTAGTTTGCTCTACCCTTAGCTAGTCTCCAGTCCACAAAAAGATAAAAACATATAAGAAAAATCATAAAGTGTAAACTATAAAATTTAAATTCTATAAAATCGACACAGTCTCTGTTATAATTTTTAATTTTTAAAGAAAGAGGTTCCATCGTGTTTCCTTACGAAATCATCTAAAATGAATGGTTTAAAGTTATCAAAGATTTGTGTTTTATTAATTTTGTAATCCATGTTCTCCTTGTGTTTCCAATGTGCGGATGTCAATAAAAAGGGCTTACAGTGAAAACCTCCCTGATCTCTTATAATATCAATGGTGCCTTATCTTTATGTTTTCTTTTTTTCAAATCAGTTTTTTGTCTTTAATACAAAAGTTGTGTGTTATTTTGTATTCTATATATATATATTTGTATATATTTTATAGAAAATCATCCTGAACTTAAATGAAACCCCTTTATTTTTCTTATTTTTTCTCCGTGTGTTTTTAGGTAGAAAAACCAAAAAAAATAAATAACAATCAACGCTTTTTCTTTGTACCATAAGAAAAGAGTAAAAACCTATAAACTGTCTAAGTTCCAAAGTGAACATTTTTATTAAAAAAAAACAGTCAATTGCCAACCAAAATGCCAGAAATTATAAAAAAAAAAACAAGAATGCTTTCAAGTCAAGCAGTTCCAGTGTATATTATAAAACTAAAATATAACTCTAGAGATTCTGTGAGATAATTTTAACATGAGACATTTTCCAGAATCTATATTGTATATAATTACATACCTATAGAATAAAAGGATTTTTATGCCTTAACACGTAGTGACCGTTAAATATATTTTTAAATCGAAGGGTAGTATCACGAAAAACTCTTAAGGGTATATTCATATGGAAATTCACACACATAATTGCTATTCGCTGTACGTACTTATATTTTATAGACTTTGCAGTCAAGGGCATAAGAAAACTTAATTTCCTAAATATTTGTTGTTGATAAAATTTTAAAAACAATTTTGTTTTTATTTTTATCTAAATTCTTAAAAAAAGTTCTAGAGGGAAAGTTTAAGATTCGTAAAAAAATCTATCTCGAGATTTGAATGACTATCCAACATTAGAACACGATAAAGAAGTGGGTCCCGCATTTCCCTGTTTGTTCCTTGACTTAGAACCTAAACCACTTAAGCGATTTTCTTCAAATTTGGAAAATAACATTTCAAGGTAAATTCCTAGAAATTGAAACTTCTGCTTAGCTTCAAAAATGCGACAGTACGAGTGTCCAACATGATGTGGTACAAACATTAATACAGCAATATTACAACCCTGTTTATTGGAGAAATAGAAATCATTTCAATTTAACAATTTATCAAAATTAACATTAGCGTAAATTTGAAATTAAAAACCGTAAAATAAAAGGCAGTAAGAAAATAAAAGTACGTATACGTCACAGTGTACCAATTTGCATTTGCAGAGTTAACTTCTTTAATCATTTATAGTTGATAATTATTCTGATAAGGAAGAAATTTATTTAAATTCTTATCTTAAAAACTCACGTTTGGTGAATTTAGCCACAATTCTCAAAAATTCCTGTGTGCATTTTCCATGTACCTATAGTTCTGTAATTTGTAAGAGTGTTAGGTTTGATTTTATTTAAACAAAACCTATTTTTAATGTCCAAAACCCAAAAGAAAATACAAATTTAATATATAACTGTATAAAAATTTTTCAATTGAATAAAAAAAGTATTATGCTTTAATAGTTCAACAATCAATTAATAAATCAAAAACAATCAATTCTTTTTTAAAGGTAATAAAACCCTCAATAATCCTTACTTTATACTGAAGAAATCAAATCCTAGCTATGTTTATGTTTATTCCTTTATTATGTATACATTTTAAATGTGAAGGTACACATATAAATCCAAAGATTTAAATTCAATGAGCGCTTCAGGATTACTTTTTAAAGCATTTTCACCCCATTTACGATGGAGTGGCTTCCTTTCGTAATGCAAACTCGATAGGTTTTCCTTTTTTTCAATATCCGATCCCTGTTCCATTGGAAAACTTCAAAACAAGTGTTTGACCATTAAACGGACCTTGGTCATGATTTGCTTTGATTTTCAGTTTGTGTGTGCGTGTGTGTTTTTTTTTTAACACAGAGGAATGTGGGGTATGAACGTTGAACGTGGTATACTTAAATATTCTCAATGGAATTTCAAAGGCATTGTATCCTTTCGCTAAATGATTGTGGATGATATTGATCCCAGCCAGGATAAGCAATATCCGCATGTCCTTAATGTCTGGTAAACATTTTACCATGACCCAATCAAAATATAAAAATGGTCAATGTTATATATAGAGAATTGAATTGATGATCTCTATTAAATCCTGTAAAGCCATTAATACGTTTGTTTACAGGTTCTTAGAGCTATGTAATTCGGTTCATTTAATGGAAGAAAAAAAGGATACATTGAATATGAGCCTATTGGATTCAATAAATTTGTAAAACATTGGTTTCTGCCATTTCATTTCATTTGATTGTTTTTTTTTATTAGTTTTTCATTTTGTATATATGTATACTATTCTAATATTAATGCAATATAGAAAACAAACCTTAGGTGGAATAACGTTGCCACATGTCAGACTACAAAACAGATCTGGCCTATGCTGGATTTGAAACGCTCTAGGAACTTGATATCTCTAAGCAGCTTGCACACTAGCTCCGTTATACTGTACACAATCTAATAGGCGAGCAGGCTATATGGGGGGTTGAGTATTGCCGTTAAAAAATTAACCTATTTTAAAATGAATATCGGGTGATTCCCATAAAATCTCAAAAATCGCACTCCGCTCACTGCACTCCACACTCGCACACCGCACTTCAAAATTTCTTGGATATTGAAAAAAAGTTGCGAACATTTCATTTCATATACCTACAATCTTTAGAGTTTCAACATTGCTCAATTCGGGATCAATCCCGGATCAAAAACTCTATAAATAATTGTGGGTTTGTATTTTATGTTTTTATTGGACTTGAGTTATTTAAGGTAACTTTAATCATTACAAAATTCATGTCAAAATTTCAGAGAAATCAACAAACGAACATTTGAATTTTTATTAATATGGATTTGGGTTTTCTGCTAACTTGAATCGATTTGCATCACAAATTTTACCCTGGTGTTATTTTATCAGTACTACCATGCAAAAATAAAAATAAGAATAAGAATACAAAGCCAAAACGTTTTTTGTGATTTTCTCAAAACTACGAAAATTGAGTTACCTGTTCTCAATTCTTGCATTCAGGTGATGATATACTCTCTGCAATGTTTGGATTCAACTTACATGCATTTTTAACTGATAATATTGGATATTTGTCAAATTGTTGACACTTTTTGATTACTAGGACAGTGAAACTGAATGGTGCCAATGGCACAGTGCATGTAGTGGTCGACTGCTTACTTAAAGGTAGTTATACTGAACGCCACCAGCGGGATTTAATGAGATAAATTAACACCTACTTTTCCAGTCTACTGTGCCAGCAAAAAAAATTCTTTCCTATTCTTCTATTCCTTCTATCTAGTGCCGTGCAGTTCAGGTTGCAATTAAAAGAGGTTTTTCAGGCAGATAGTTAAAATTATTATTAATTATTATTATATTATTATACATTGATTATATCTTCTAAATAATTTAATTACACGTATAATACGTGCTTACGTGTGGCTCTATAATATGTAATATTCTATAATTATCTAATTGTACTGAGTGTACCTACAATACAAAATTCAAGTTTCAGAAAAACTTTGGAAAAGTTATTAAGTTTTTATTGTTCGGTTTACCTAAAAACTTTGTTTGACCTTGTTCAATTCTTCAAATAACCGATCCAATTATTTTATGCTATCTAATAGACTTATAGTGAAATGTTTGAATTTGTATGCTTCCAGAGGCTCATAGGGTTCCAAATAAAATTTTTTTATCTTAATACTTTACTTACCCGTACCTCCAAGATTTAAGAAAATAAGAACCACTCTTATACATTACATCTAGTATCTACACGTCTTAATCTCTTTGAAGTCAAAATTATTGCCTATGGCCAACTTATCCATACACATTTAATTACTTATTGGACTTTTTTTCAATGTCTGAGACTGAGGTTGCTGCAGCTGCTGATGATTTGTCTGTTGTTTTAGTTTCTTTTGCTATTTAAACCGAAAAGTAAAGATACCAATTATCGCACTGACCGACAGACGATACCACTACTTACTTAGACTTCTCCAAAACACCTTCACTCATCAGGATCAAATAAATTTCTCGTTTGTCTTCGGGTCTTAAAAGCATGAATTTTTCAATTAAATGTTAAAGGATTAACGTGAAATTTTGTGTTTTCAGTTTCGATTTAAGATTCTATAGACTCGACCGCGCGAAGTCAAGCTTGAGAGAAAGTTATGACCTTTATGGATTCAGGGTTGTGTGGATTCAGATTACGTTAGATTTCAAACATCAAAGGTTTAACTTGCGATACATTTCATTTATTTCAAGTTATGTATACCTATAGATAAGAAAGTCTGTTTTCCTATTGGCATCTATATACAACCCGAACAACACGATAAGGAGTTCAGGCCCACTTCTACACCGTACCGCCACTTAAAGTAGGTAAAGCCAAGTACAGACCATTGTCAGATTTGTCTGTGTATAAAATATTGTGTGCATTGTCTAATTTATTTGTTTGCATTGAACCAATAATAATTGTGATTTACACCGAGTAGAAACAGTATTCTATTGGCGCAGGGTCATAAGTCCAAAGGTTATAAGTCCGTAATGGACTTCTGACCCACTTGGGTGGTGAGTGGGTCCACAGGAAATTCTTGTGGACTTTTAGCCTATTGATTGTGGACTTTTGACTCACTTTAGTGATTTAAAAATACATATTAAGTTTATTCATTTTTAAGGTTTCAATGGGAAAATACGGTGCAGGGAACTAACTTCGCGGGTTAACTAACTTCACATGGGAAATTACTTTACCTCCGTATTAACAGTGAGGTATATATGGGGGGCATGCTGCCCCCAGAACAATTTTGAATCCAGAATCCGGATTCTTTAAATGCAAAAGAAACTTTGCATACACCCAACACCCCAAATCTTATAGTGTGCCTAAGCAGGGGGTTGCAGGGGGGCAGCATGCCCCCTTATACATACCTCACTGTTTATACGCCATAATGCTGGGTGCTAGCACTGTATTTATGTTAGCAAGAAAAAAACTTTATAATAAATTAAAATAACAAAGCATTTCCTTGGGCAATTTAAAAAATTTCCAGAAAATATTTATGGACTTATGATTCAAGTGGGTTAATAGTCCATTGTGGACTTATGACCCTGCGCCTATTCTATCATTCTGAAAATCATGTTGAAATGATGTTGGGCTTATTAAATACCTAACTGTTAATTTGGTGAATTCCTTGAAGTCTGAAATCCTTTTAGTGTATTTGGAAATTGATGTTCCAGCTGTTTATTGGATTTTATGGTAGTTTACTTTGTTTCAACGAGATATAAAATAAAATTTATAGGCCAACTAGGATTACTCGTATTTATTTCAGGAAAAGTAGAACAGATTTATGACTGTAACCATATTGACTTTTTATTTTTTTTACTTGTGTAAGTGTATAATGTATATAGATAATTTAATTAAATAATATATTGTGGAGAGATTTTAAACACAAAAATAAATGAGTATAAATTAAATAAATTAAAAACGATGCAGTGTAATTAGTTTAAAAATATATTAAGTGTTATTTTAATGTCACATATAAAAACATATTATTTCTTTAGCGAGTTATTACTCTCTTCTGGTTCCCCACCATGATATAAAAGGTGCTGAAATGTTTTCCGGTGCTAGTGGCATAGTGCTGTCAAGATTAAAAGTATGCTTCAACGATGTGATAAGGTATGTCTATTCCATAAAGAGAAGAGATTACTTTTCTGGCGTTTGGTATCTGCTAATTTAGCATAATATAACTTCTTCCGATTTTTGTGGTTCAAATTATAGTCATGAAAGCTAGTTTTGTAATGGTTTCATTTAAAAGTATGTCAAGAGATTAGGTCAATTCTTACGATAATTTAGATTTTAATTTCATTGATATTTCTTTAACATTAAGTAAATTTGTAAACATCACTCATTCATTCACTTTATTCATTCTTATTCTTTTTTTCTTATATATAAGCATATAAATAAGGGACAATGTCCTACAATATGTTAAATTTTAAAAATAAATAAATGAAATAAAATTAATAAATAATATCAGTGATGCAACATGAAAATAAAAGACATAAAATAGTAATCATAAAATTAATAAAAAAAAAATATAAGATGTTTTTTTTTAATTTTTCTTGTAGTTCTATTTAGTTTTACATGTGGAAATAAATAATAATGAAGTCAACAAATATAATTAATATACTAGTACAGAATTTACATAATATAATGGTGATCATATAAACTTTCTGCGAAAATTTTTTGATGACATAATTGTCTTTGGTTGCAAATGGTACACAATTCAAATTATTTATTAATAAAATTTTAAAATTACGCCTTCAAAGAAAATTCTAATATTTTAAAAATCCATTATTTTTACTTGTGATATATAGGTCCTACTATGTATGTATGTATATAGAAAGTTATGGTTTCGTAAAAAAAATCGAACTCGGGATTTTGACCAAAGTTGACATTACGATTATAGCGAAGTCGAAAAAAGTGGGTCTTCCAATTCTGTCCGTCTGTCTACCTGTCCTTTCGACTGCAGCCTAAACAAGTCAGTCGATTTTCTTCAATGTTGGTACCTGAGTTTTTAAGGCATTCCCCCACCTGTTTTTTTAATTTTTTTTAAGATCAAAATTAACGGTAGCTGCCGTAAAAGTTTTTTTTAACAAAAAATGAAAATCTTATTTTTCTCAAGAACGTGCGACTTTATAAAAAAATTACATTCCGAAAAATGGTTAAAAATGGTAGGTACTTCTCATAGAACCATTTTTTTGATTTTCGATTTTCTCAAAAACTATTCGACTGATATTGATAAATTTTTTATAGGGAATGTTTGAAAAAGTTTTGTGTACCAAAAATTTTTTTTGGATTTTTAAAAAAGTTTCACAATTTTTTTTGAGAACTTAATAATTTGAAGTAGATTTTAAATGAAAATTATTCTTGTAACCCAAAATAACGGTAACTTCCATACAAATGTTTAAAAACCGGTATTGAAAATCTCATTTTTCTCAAAAACGGCTCCTACGATTTTGATTAAAATTTTCGTTTAAAAATGGTATCTCTCATAAATCATTTTTTTGATTTTCAGTTATCTCATTCTCAGTTAAACTGATTTTAACGAATTTTTTGCACAAAAGCTTCAAATAAGTTCTAATAGTATTGCATACCAATTTTTTTTTTTTAAGAACTCGCATAAAACTACATTAAACTTAAATAAGTTTTAAGCAGGTGGTATACAATATATAGGCTCCTATAACTAATTTATTTCTTTTATGTATAAGATAAATAAGTTTTTGAAATATTAATTGAATTGAATTAAAATAAATTAAATTAAATTGAATTGAATTGAATTAAATAGAATTGAATTGAATTGAATCAAATAGAATTGAATTGAATTGAATTGAATTGAATTGAATTGAATTGAATTGAATTGAATTGAATTGAATTGAATTGAATTGAATTGAATTGAATTGAATTGAATTGAATTGAATTGAATTGAATTGAATTGAATTGAATTGAATTGAATTGAATTGAATTGAATTGAATTGAATTGAATTGAATTGAATTGAATTGAATTGAATTGAATTGAATTGAATTGAATTGAATTGAATTGAATTGAATTGAATTGAATTGAATTGAATTGAATTGAATTGAATTGAATTGAATTGAATTGAATTGAATTGAATTGAATTGAATTGAATTGAATTGAATTGAATTGAATTGAATTGAATTGAATTGAATTGAATTGAATTGAATTGAATTGAATTGAATTGAATTGAATTGAATTGAATTGAATTGAATTGAATTGAATTGAATTGAATTGAATTGAATTGAATTGAATTGAATTGAATTGAATTGAATTGAATTGAATTGGATTGCATTGAATAGAAATATTATAATTAACTACAAACTCAACTATCCAAAAATGAAAATGGTGGAGTTAAACACAAAATTAATTTAATTTTGTTATCCAGTTACCAAAATACAGAATTACATATTGGAAATGACTATTAATACCTATATTTTTTACACTACAAAATGAATTTTAAAAAATGACGACTAAGGAAAGTGTGGCATGTAAATAATAATTATTCATTAATAAGTCGAATTTCCTGGAAATCCTGATATTAAAAGACAAAGAAAAATAAATTTTTTATTCAAAATGTCCTTAAGGAATAAAACTTTCAAGAACGTGTGCTACAAGCGCTTTAGTGACCTTTATTACAAAGAGAAAATTTTACTTTTCGTTTTTCGAATAATACACACGTTCAAGGAAGTTGTTTTCATTGCACAAATTAAATCACAAATTTAAAGTTGTCAGAAGAAATAAACCGAAAAGGAGAGGAAATTATAATTTTTCCAATAGGTTCATAGCAGCCAACTATGATTTTATTTTGTATCTATATAGCAGTTTCACGGTTCACCACATTCTAGATTATAGTGTCTTTTAGAATGACTTTGACAGCATATAAATTTTTGTTTATAATTGTACTGTTTTAATGAAAATAGTTTAAGTGCAAAACAAGAAACAATTGCAGATTACCTCTGATGAAAAATGTAAATATTTTTTCAACCCAGAGCAAAAATGGTATATGTATGCTTAAGAAGTTGTATGTTTGTTGCAAGCGCGATAACTCAATTTGAGCGTGAAGTAAAAGAATCCTAAAATAGCATATTCGTAATTTAGGAATTTCCATCGAGGTAAGATAAGAAAATTAAAAAAGTGGTTGCGGTTTTCAAAACTGATGATAAACTTTTTAAGATCTTTCTGTAGCTGAAAACCAAAAGCTTCTGGAAGATATGGTTCTCGAAATGTTTAAACTCAAAAAGATAATAACTTTACTTCGACCCAATTCCTGAGAAAGTGTTTGGTTTGGATTGCAATATTGTATAACACGTTTTCTTCACATCTCTCTCAAAACCCACAACTATAATTAATAACTTTTTATAGTGAGAATTATTCATCCTTTAGTCAAGGAAATTTCAGTGGAACTAATTTTATAGGACACTTATAAGTATTTTTTAATATATTTGTATCCTTTTAAAGGGAAAAGCTTAAGATTATAATTATTCATACAAAGAATTATATTATTTTTACATTTTATACAAAGTGATAAACAAATAACTGCAGGACAATTAAAACAAATTGAATCACAGATACAAAAAGATTTTTCGTAATTATACGGCATTTATGTTAATTAATTATTTTTATAAATTATATTGATATAATAATGTTGAAATGAAAAAAGAGAAATGATTGTTTACTTAATATCAATTTTAAAAGCAGAGATTAATATGAGCCAAGCCAAGCCTTTATTTACTTTGCAAGATTTTAATTGAATTATTAAAAATGAAGTAACGAGAGAGCGTTGGTATTAATTATTCTGTCTTTGTATCACAAGGTTTCAAAAATGTTGTTTATAAATACGTTAACTTTTCCTTTTTTGTGTATAGGTAAATGTACACATGTATGTATGCATGTAGATATCTATATACATATACATTTGTATTTTTGAATCTTTATAAAAGATTAATTTTTGTTTCTATTGACATATTCTTATTATGTATTTACTTTCCAACTCAGAGTTTCTGCATTTTCTAAAAAAACCGTGCCATTTTTGTGTCACATGAAAAAAAAGGTTAAATTCTAATATAACAAAAAAAAGCATTAATACAATTGGGGTGGGGGCTTATCTGGCAGATTTTGTTCTGTTTTTCATTCCGCAATTTATCGTTTTTAATTTAAATCATTTTTTGAATTTTTTTTCAATTCGCTTTGCTATAGTTTTCAATACAAACAAATGCATTTTGTATTTAAAAAAAATTATTGTTAGTTAAAAATTATTTGCCTTAAAAAAATAATTAAATGCAAGTTGGAAATTTTTTGCAAAAAAAAAATAAAATAAATATTGAAAATATAAATTTTCGAATAAAATTTGCATTTGTTAATGAAAAAAATGTATGAATAAAATTTGCATTTTTTTTAATGCAAACAATGGTTTGAACTAAATTTGTATTATTTTTAATACAAAAAATTTTCCAACAAAAT
This sequence comes from Epistrophe grossulariae, assembly GCA_929447395.1. NCBI lineage: Eukaryota > Metazoa > Arthropoda > Insecta > Diptera > Syrphidae > Epistrophe > Epistrophe grossulariae. Next base: position 65,406,051 of record OV839568.1, read on the forward strand.
TTGCATTTTTTTAATGCATAAGCTTAAATTTATTTTTTTTAATGTCAACAAATATTTTCAGCTTGCTTAATGATTGCAAATAATTTTCAACTTGCAAGAAATTTTTTTTTTTATTGCAAATTATTTTTACATTGCATTAAAATTTTATGTTAAACAAGAAATGCAACCTAAAATGCATTTTTACAACCCTGTTTCGCACTATATTATTTTACTTATTATTAGTTTAGTTTAGTTTATTTACATCAATTGAGTTACAATATTACTCTTACAGACTATGAATTAATACAATACTTTATATAAATTATTAATGAAAAAAAAATTATCTTTCATTATTTGGCATTTTATTACGTCGCTAATTATATAAATTTCTCTTTTTGATTTTTTTTCACAATTAACTCACAATTGCATTGCGAAATTCATCAACATTGTACCTAAAATATCGATAGGCAAAACAATCTAAATGCTAAATAATACTAAACATATAGAAAATTACAAATTGCGTAAAAATCTAAGTTTTCAATTAATCTTAAAATTTACAAAAAAACAAAATTGGGAAGTTATATGTATACTTTCTCTGCGAACTATAGATTTTTAGTTTGTGAAAAAAGGAGACATGTTTGCAAGGAAATCAAACCACAAATACATAAACGGTCCTCTCGAAATGCGACATAAATCCACAATTGAAAAAATAAAACCAGTTTATATAATGTGACTCTTGTAGTGTTGCATTTCATCCTTGTACCCTTCAATTCAATAAAAAATTGGTTCATCATAGTAAAGCAACCTTTAGAATATAACATTATACAATATACAGACATACATAGATATATAATATATACTTTAATCCTTAAAAAAAAATTTAGTTTCCATTTGCAACTTTGTTCTCTTAAAAAAACATTGGCACCTTTAGATTTTCTCAAAGTGGTCATTAAATTGGAATGTTATACTTTTGAAAAAGTTTCTTTCGCTTGCTCTTCTTCTATTCATTTTTCTGAACGAATAATTTTAAATAGATATTCGTCATTTCAACTGAAAGGAGTGGTTTTATTTCTATAAAATTCTATTCAATAGCCTTTGAGATTCGTTCTTGAATCTTAAATATTTTTTTTTAGATATTACACTAAGGCTCATTTTGAAGAGTCTGAAGCTTAAATGGGTACCTATAGAATGCAAAAATTGTAAAGAATAAGTTTACCTTTATCTAGATTTTAAATATACTTCACTGAGAGAAACTTATAAGCAAGATAAATTAAACTCATATATCGTATGATATACATAATAAGGCATACTCTTCTATTAGCAAATTACTATATAACTACCTATGTATGTACATACAATATTTATGTCAGAAGTAGAAATGCATAGACATACCTACAATCATTATATATGTATAGGTATACATTCAGAAATAATACGGTAACTTGTACCTTTGTAATAAAATTGAATATGTGTATTGGCAAAAAAAAAAATCACAATGAATTTAAAACATATATTCTCAACTTCAAAGCCCTATTTCCGTAATTCAGGCAATTACCTGAAATGTAGTTTTCTTATAATCACTTCACATAGTTAATTAATGTTTTCAAGTTCAATCAAAAGCGTTAGAGCTGTTTTCGAAAAAAAAAATTGTAAAAAACCGCAATCATTGTATTCATGAGTAATCACATAAAATCACATCACATAAAAATATTCTGTACAAAATTTTAAGCAAATTGGTTAACCTGTTTAGAATCTAGCTTAAATTACAGGTGCCTATCGTCGGTAAAAATTATTTACAAACATTTCTCCTCATAGATTCTTTATTGAAGCAACATAATATTCCTCTTGAGAACAAATATTTTTCAAGTTCAATATAAAACAACAAAAAAAACTAAACAACAACAGAATCAACAGTTGATAACGGAGCAAAATATGAGCTAAATATATAAATGACTTAAATTCCTACCCAACCCCAATATATCCTTACAAATTCTCTTTACAAAATTGGAGACTTTTGCTTGAGCGGTGAGCCTCTCTTTCTCTTCTACTCTACTGCGCCTGAATTTAGTTTCATACTTCATTCAAAGCAAGATACAAAAAAACATTTTCATCTCCCGCACTTGCATAAAAGTTAATAGGTAATTTTTCTATGAAAAAGTAAATCAGTTCTCGTCGATGTTGCAACCGATTCGGTCGTTTTTTCTATAGAGTGATTATTAGAAAAGGGGCGTGAAGATTTAATCGTTTTTATTCGAGCGAGTGAGTGTGATGATAAAAATTAACCCATATCGGGTATAGAATTTTAAAGAGTTTTTTTGGTTAAGTGATATATGAGAAGCTATATACTCGTATCGTGGATTTTAAATAAATAATAAATTGAAAGGAAAGAAATAAAAATTTAAAAAAATAAGAAAAAAATACATATAAAATTTAAGAACAATACAATTTTTTTTGTGTGGTTAAGATAATATTTTATACTTTAGAATTTTAAAGTCAAAGTTTTTCTTAAGTTAACGCGGTTGTTAAAAAAAAATAAGGAAAGTGTGAATTTAATCTTTGAATAATACAAGTGTTAGAATACAATTATAAGAAACAAGGATTAAACATCACATTATATTCATCAAAGATCTAAGTGATCTTATATTGAGGTGAGCCAATATAAAAGAATGAAAATTAAACCAATATTTGAATCTGCTAAATTTAATGGATTATTCTTAACAATTGCTTAACTTTTAAATAAAAGTATGAATTATAAGACTAAACATTTAACATAGGGACAAATTTGCATTCTTAAAATTGAAGTCGGAATTTAATTCAAACCTAAGCGATAATGGAGAAGGCAAAAATATGTGCCCCGCAAATCAAATTTTCAATTTTTACAAACCAAATTGATTTTTTAGGCAAAGCTTTTGTTAGCAAAGTAAACGATGGGGAAGGCATTCCGTTCTTTAGGGAAATAATTAAAATGCGCTTTGGATTTAAAACGATGTTATCAAAAAACTACTTTAATTTAATATAGGTATCTAACTAAAGAATTGAATTTTAGCGAAAAAATCAAAAACCAAATGAACAACTTAGAAGATAAGCTAATTAGTAAACACTTTATCAAAAATTGGAAATCGAGTGATGCCAAGGACTTTTTGTTATTCTGGGAATTGATTGCTTAAATTCAAATTCTGTGCACGAAACCCTTTGCACCAGCAATTTCATTTGAATTTCTAATAAAATAGTTCTACTTCATGCAAAAAAATTTTTCAGAGTTACTCGCCCATTTTCTCCATTCCACTTATTTTGAGTTCATATGATGAAATTGAATTTGAGTGTTCTTCGATATTCATTTGAAATGTTAATTTTGAATTGAGATTTCGAAAATTAAAATTAATGTTCTGCATTTCGGTTCATTCCATTTTCTGAACGTATATCAACCACTTTGTTTATGCCTTTGTGAATTTTGTGTTAAATTTGTGCAGTTGTAACAGTTAGTTTATTTTTCTTGGTACAAAAATTTAAAAAAACTATGTTTTGGTTATTTCTAAACTTTATTTGTTATTATTTAGTAGAGTATTAGAATATATATGAATAAATCGTTCATAAGAACAATTCATATTTAGGTACTCTCGCTATGACATGTATGTATAACAAGATGACAATAATATTGCATCCCTTTTCAATCGCATTGTAATTTCACTTTTCAAATCAATTAAAAATTGATGCACTCTCAATTTTGACAGTTTGAGGTATATTATTGGGGAATCTTCGAAAACAATCGAATTATAGAAAAACAAACATTTACAAAATTTTTCAGGAGAGCGTTTTTAAGCTTAAGAAACGTTATAACTCCGGAACGTTTAAATGAAATAGATTTGCATAAAAAAACGGGAGCGTATAGGAATCCCGCTTTTAAAAATCCCGTTTTTCGAAAATCCCGAAAAAACACCCAACCTCGCACCTAGTCCAAATCTTATAGTGTGCCCAAGCGGGGGGGTTGCAGGGGGGGCAATATGCCCCCCATACATACCTCACTGTTTATTAAAATCGTTGGGACTTATTTCTAAGTCCCAAATAAACAAACTGCCAAATTTATGAACTAAGTCCCAACGAAATTTTGGTGGGAGTTAAAACAAGTAGATTTAATTGCAATAGTGGGATAATACGAAACGGGATTATAAGAGACGGGATTATAAAAAGCGGGATCTTGAAAAAGCGGGATTATAAGAAACAGGATTTTAAAACTGGGATTTTAAAAAACGGGATTATAAAAAGCGGGATATCGAACCCAACCCTAAAAAAACTTTATATTATTTTTTTAAGCTGAATCATAAGGTCTATAGTTCAATTTGGGAGCGTATCGGAATCCCGCTTTTTAAAATCCCGTTTTTCGAAAATCCCGAAAAAAAGTTTTAAAATCCCGTCTACTAAAATACCGTTTTTTTAAAATCCCGTCTTCTAAAATCCCGCTTATTCATAATCCCAATGTATTAAAAACCCGCTTTTTAAAATCCCGCCAAATCCCGCCAATCCCGTTTTTCGCAATTAATTTGGGTATTAAACTTGGTTAATTATGAACTCATTCCCATCATTTTAGGAACTAACTGCCAACTACCAAAATGATAAAAAGAAATTTTGCATACACCCAACCTCGCACCTTCCCCAAATCCTATAGTGTGCCCAAGCAGGGGGGTTGCAGGGGGGCAGCATGCCCCCCATACATACCTCACTGATTATTAAAATCGTTGGGACCTATTTCATAATGAAATAAGTCACAAATGAATTAACTCCCAAATTTATGAACTAAGTCCCAACGAAATTTTGGTGGGAGTTAAAACAAGTAGTTTTAATTGATAAAGCGGGATAATAAGAAACGGGATTATAAAAAACGGGATTATAAGTGACGGGATTATAAAAAGCGGGATCTTGAAAAAACGGGATTTTAAAAAACAGGATTATAAAAAGCGGGATTGTAAAACCGGGATTTTAAAAAACGGGATTTTAAAAAGCGGGATATCGAACCCAACCCGTTCAATTTAATAAATTTATTATTCATGGTTATTTTTGGACACATAGGATAGATATATTTTGAGTGTAGAACAAGCTCCATAATTTTGACTTAGATTATATATTTCTATGTGGACTTAGGGCCAGTTTCACAGTACACACTAAACAAAATAAGTGGCACTTAATTTTCCCATTTTGGCACTTTAGCCGCAGTTTTGCTACCTGAGTAAGTGGAACTTAAGTGGCCAACATGGGAGACTTAAGTGTCACTTATTCCGATAGGTTTACACTGTGAAATTTGGAATTAGCTTTCCATATTTGGCACTGAAGTGACACTTACTTCACTGTGACTCTGACCCTTAGGCTATTTGTCCTGAGCAGCACTAAAAACATAAGTCCATAAAATACTGACTTTCGACATTATGATTATTGATTCATGTTGGTTTTTGCTCTTCAGGTTGCGTCAAATTTTTATATGTAAATAAAAGAAATAAAACTTTTAATTTTATAAATGAATAAATTTATCACAACTTTGTTTATATATTAATTTTATAACGCGTTTCGGAATTTGAAAACAAAGTTGTGATATTGTTAATAAATTTATTTATTTATAAAATAAAAAGTCTTTTTCCTTTTATTTACATATAAAAATGATGATTATAATTGCATTAACAAAATTCTAAAGGAACTATATTGGAGGTAGGAATATGGTAATAATACCGAAATGCGCGGAACACAACAGGTTTCCTTATGACTTAAAAAAAATGTTTTTTGAAATTTTGAACTTAGACTAGTTCTGCGTTGTAGCGAATAAATTGCCTCACAGCTGTTTAGAATTGGTATACTTATTAATTTGTATAGGTTAACTCCATTTTACCCAGAGCTTTAAAAGAATGCAGTATTTTGGTAGTGCAGTCAGTAAAGTCGCAGTTAATTAGTTAATTAAATTTAATGCAAGTTAATACTGTGACTGGGAACTTTAACTGCAAAATAAATAGTCAGCAGTCAGTAGTCAGTACTATATATTCTGAGTGTCAATAAACAAAAGCAGTTAATTAGAATAAGAGTCAATTAATTGCAGTACTTTTTAATTGCTTTACGTCCTTTAGTCAGTTTAAAGTTTTCAGTGCTGATTTTGGTTTTAGTCAATTAATTTCTTTGGAAATACAGTGAAAGCTCCAATAAGCGAACAATTCCCTTAAATGGACACATTTCCGGGAACAAACTTATATTTCGAATTTCTCATATAAATTACTTTCCTATAAACGGAGACTCTTATAAACGGACGCGAACACTTTTACTTGTTCATTTTAGATATAAAACCTCCCATATGCGGCCGTTCTCTGTATAGTTTCTGTTTTATTTCGAATACGTAAGCAAATCCATAGAAAATCGATAACCGGACGCGAAGCTCTAATAACCGGACAGAGCGATGTTATGTTGAAAGCTTATTAGGGGATTTTCCGAGTAATGAAGTTGGTGTAATTTTGAGAGAGCATGGTTCCCTTTCATCGCGTTCCATTATTGCACATGTCATTTCCTTTCTTCCTGCTATTAATTTTTGCATAGTAATTTCATTTCGTGATACCAAGGGATGTTCGCGCTTTGTCAAAAAGGATTGTTTTTTTTTTCAGCCACGATATGTTTTTTAATTAATAAAAAAACATGCCAGAGATTTAAAAAATAAAGAAGATAAAAATGTCAAGGTGGATCCAATATAAATCAGAAAAAAACCTTTCTCAGAACTGAGGGTTACGAAATTGCCCACATGTGCATGGAATGGTTTTTAAGAGCCAGAAACCTCTCAAATTGAAATATCTTATGTGAAGTCAATTTTTATTAATACAAATTTAGTATATGTGAAATCAAAAAAAAGTTTTTCTATATCTTTCCTTTAACCGGACAGTTCTCATAACCGGACAAAAATTGGGGGACCATGAGTGCCCGCTTATATTAGAGCTTTCACTGTAAAACAGTATAATTTGAGCGACATAACAAAAAAAAATAATAAAGCCCGAATCAATTATACTGGTTTTTATATTTTATGGGGTTTATAAGGAAAAAAATTATTTTTTGGTTAATATTTTTAAACTAAAAAAAAAAAACAAAACAAAGTCAAGGCAAAAATTTGTTATAAAAATTTTCACAAAAAAATCTCGATAATTTTTTTCTAAAGTACTTACTATATTTACCACCCACCGCTGAGGTAAAGGTAGATACTAGGTCTTTTTTATCAAAATCTATTCAGTTTTTTTTTTAGAAAATAGTTAACAGGCGTTAGGTAATAACGCCCAAGGAAATAACACCCAAACTGTTTTTAGAAATATTGGCCAAAATAATTTCTAACGCCTAAAAGTAAAAATCAAAATGGAAATAAAGCCCAACAAATTTTTCTTAACGCCCAAAACTCCATAACACCCAAATCACAAAAGTGAAATATCGCCCAAAAATTTCATTGAAAATTGTTGTTTAAATTTTAAATGCAAAAGAAACATTGCATACTCCCTTGCATCCAGTGGCGTACACAGAGGGGGGGAGGGGGCTAAGGGGCTCGAGCCCCCCAAGCAAAATTACATTCTTTGCTAGGATTTATTTTTGTTAGATTTTAGCTTTATAACCATATTCTTTAATTTTAATATAAAAAAAATATACATGTGAATATCCTAATCACTAGTTCATACCGCACGTTAGATTTTGTTCGACATTTGAGATGAAGCTCAGTATTCATAGAAACTCAAATAAAAGTTCCTTTGCAATCAGGCAAAAGTCCTAAAACGATTTCACACTTTTAATTTTTTTTTTGTTTTTCCACTTTCATGTTTTGGTGCTCACTTCTTGTTGTGAATTTCATACCATTGAAATACGCGTCATGTTTGTATGAAAATGCTATGCGTTCTTTTTTCGCTTCATATAAATGACCTTAACATTTAAAAAAAAGCTCTATAATATGCGATAACATCACTTACAAAAATATCTTTTATTCAACAAAAATTTTCTTACAAATTTTTATTCCATAAGCTGTCCTTAAATTATTCGTATAGTTTCGCTTTTATTATGACAAACTTTTTTAGTTCGAAACTTTTAAACTTTTTTTTTTTATTTTAAAATAGTAGAAATATGATAAATCCATAACCCAAAATAAGAAATCGAATTGAAAATGATGCCAACTTATTCTATAGTAGGTAGCCAAAACATCTTGGCCATTTATGAGTAATATATGGTACATCGATTTGCGGAAGAAGAAACTTTGTTTTTCAAAAATTCAAAAATTTTTCTTGTACAGGTCTTTTTTGATGTGAAGAATTATGCGTATAGTTATATGTACATACATTAATGTATTCCTTATTTTAACAATAAATTTTACAAAGTACATTCATATATTTATTGCAATCCATTTACCTTATAAAGGATGGAAGAAACAGGAAATGTAACTTTAACACCTGTATTATGTTTTTCGTACAGATTATTTATAAAGGCTTTTACCATTAAATTGAAGTTGTTTGTATATATAAAAGTAAAAGGCTGGACTAAAAATATAGGGCAAGGCGACATTTTCGAAATATGTTTTCTTTTTAACATTTTCTATAAGGTGCCACTTATATTTAAACAACAGATGAGGAGTACACAATATACATTATACATGTCTTTGTTGCATAGCCTTATCTTAAAGATTAAGATACATCATGAAAATGAATTAGATGATTAAAAAAAAAAAACTGTTTTTGTAGGCGTTTATCTCTACATCAGCTTTCACATAATAGGCACTTAGTTTAAATTTGTATATACGTACAACATTTAAATAGGTATCTACAATAAATTTCCCTGTAGCAGAAAAGTGTAAAGTTTTGAATTACTTCTACTAAAACGGTGACATAAATTAAAATTTTATCATAATTTTTGTTTTCTTTAATATAATAAATGGTGATAAAAGTAAATTCACACCATATTATAATTAAATAAAATAAAATAATATAATACAAAAAAATTAAAAAATGTATCTGCTTTTTGGTTTGCCCACCGACTTGTTTGACATTAGAGAAAATCCGTTTTTTATGCAAATTGTTCGAAAACTTTCTATATCTATATAACTTGAGTTCTAATTGTCTGATCAGCAATGTTAAGGTCTTTAAATAGAGGGAGGCTACATTTTTGTATACAAATTTATGGGGTGTCAACAAATTGTATATTAGGGGGTGTTTGTAGTGACATATCAGTTCGATTTTTTTTCGATTCTGGGTCGGGGTTATTTTTTAATACGTAATAAAAAAACAACATTGTTTTAGGTTTCTATTGGTGTTTCATTTATGAAATTATAGTTATTACTCTAACGGGTAAATTGCTTTCAGTTTTGTGAATTGTAAGGTAGTAAACATGTAGTGATAAGAAATACAATGCACGACTGGGTCGTACCAAATTGCTCTTATGTGCGATTACACTGTCTGAGTCTAATTTTAGATCTATTCATCTGATTTTAAAAAAAATGAATTAGTTATGGGAGCCTATATTTTATGCCACCTGCTAAAAACGTAGTAAAGTTTAAGGTAGTGTTATGTCAGTATACAAAAATATGAACAATATTTTATTTGGAGCTGGATGAGGATTTTCAAAATTATAGCTCTTCCTCCAAACCTATTTCTCTAAGGAATTTAAGTATTTGGGGTATTCTCAGGGAGGATAGATTGCATTCCTCCACCTGGTAGCGTCCCAGGAGTTTCTTTCTTTGGTGCACGAGTACATCGCAATTAGTATGTGGTTTGGTGTTTCCTCTAGAATATTGCAGAATCTACATATGGCACTATTTACTAGGCCTAGGTGAGGAGGGTCATAATATAAAATCTCAATGTATTGAAAAAATTTACTTTAAAAATTTTTTTTTTGTTTTTTTCCCCAAATTTTGAGTTTGAAACTCGTTTTTTCAAAAGTTATGCATAGATTTTACTTGATTTAAAAACTGGCTAATAGAACAAAGTATTGGATTTAAAAAAATGTGTAATAATTAATTGCAGGTATTACCGTTATTTCTTAATAATTTTTTTCTATTTTTAGTACTTTTTTCATGAAATTGCCCCTCCTGCCCAAACGGTGGGGATATAGACGCCCCTCTCCTATAGTAAAAAATGTTTGTATTAAAGTGTTCTACAAAAAACCGTTTTCATTTCCTGGCGCCAAATCTTATCATTCTCTTGCCACCCGTTTTTAAACACAGTTATTTTCTGTTATAAGAATAATTTTTATTTATTTATGTAAAAACACTGATGGATGCCAAGCAGGGTTGCGAGTTTGTGAATTAAAAAAATTTAATTCATAAGTTAGTTAGTTACTTATGAATTAAAAAAAATAATTCTATAGCTATATTTTATTTTGGTGATCTGGATGTATTTATATTTTGTTTCTATTATTTAAATAATTTGGGCTTACAGATCTTTATCTTGTGAATGCAAATAAAACACTTATTTCATCCTTTTCCCGACGTTTCGTTGGTTTTTTCCAACTTCTTCAGGGTATTTGATTTATTAGGTTTTACTATTGGGATACAATATATATATATAAGTTTGAATTAATAATTATATGTTCTTTTATAAATTGGACTTACAGATTTTACATTAATATAATTATTTTATCAATTGCAGTTTACAATAATTTTTTAAACAAAAATAAATAAATAAATAAATAAATAAAAACAACATTAAAACTTTTTACACTATTGACGACGGAAGAGAACCTTAACTCTATATCACAGACTCTTGATTGCCACACTGTAATTGTTGTTGATATTGTCTATGTCTTCTTTCGTATTCATCGCTCTTGTCAGTTTTTGTTGAATTCTTAAGCTTTCCAATGTATACCTTGTATTTCCCTTCCCCTCCTTATCTAGAATTTTTATATTGTCAAAATCAGCTGTGTGATTAGTTTCGTCTATATGTTGTGCTAATCCAGTTGTCGTCTTATGTTTTCGTATATCAGCCTGGTGTTCTGCTATTCTAATACCTAAAGCTCTTTTTGTTGTTCCTATGTAAACTTGTTCACATTTTGTTTGTCCATCACCCTTGCACCCGATTTCATATACTACATTGTGCTGTTGTTCTTTTTCAATTGGTGTTTTTGTATTTGTAAAGAGTTTATGTAATGTGCAATTTGCCTTATATGCAAACGTTACATTGTCCCTCTTAATTGTCTCATGAAGTTGTCGATGATGCGTGAGCTTAGGTTTCATACCTTAACGGAATTCTGAAGAAAATTTTAGTGTTACCATCTTTGTTTTCTGTTGTTTTTTTATTATTTGTTGTATTATTTTTTTGATTTATTTTTTCGTGTATTAATTCATTTATAATTTTATTTGGGAAATTGTTCATTTTTAAAATGTATCTTATTTTTTCTGTGTTTTTGCTATGAAATTGTTCGTCACTGATTTCCAATACTTTATTAACATTGAAAATGTTTATAGGGTCGTTTTGAGAAAAATATGGTGTTACCAAAATGATTAAATGAACAAATGAATATATAACAAATGAACGAAATGAACTCTAGCGTATAGGGGGCTCAGGATCGAATTTTTGGTTGGTGTTACCAAAGAAAATGCCAAAATGAACCTAAAGACACAATCGATGAATCGTACCTAGACGTTGATCGTCGCCAACCGACGAGCTTCAGTGGAGGATAGTTGAATTTGTATGAAATCTTAAAATCACTCGATTTGAGCGCACTTAGAAGCCTTTTACTCAGGTTATAATTATCGGATGCTTAATATTAAGATAGATAATTAAAGATAAAATGACAGGCTACAAATCTGCATCAAAATTTTTGCAAAAGCTTACAAAATTTCATACTAAAAACGTGAAAGATTAGCTTTTGAGAACTAATTTCATCACGGCAAATGACGTGAGGAACAAGAAAACAAAAAGAAAAAGAAAAAAACGTACCCACAAAGAATATACACTGCTGTAGCCTGTAAGGGTGTGGGCAAGACGTTGGTTGGAGTGGAATATGTGCAATAAAAAACCACCACTGCACTGTGGCTGGTGGCAAACAAAATTGGCTTCGCATCGGGAACAAAAATGATATACATACATAGCTACATTATTAAGTAGGTTATAGGTAATGTCTGTAAAATGTTATGTTGATTGAATTGTTGTAGGTATTTTGCAAATATTATTCGTAAAGGTACGAATAGGTTGGTTTGGTTGGCTTATAACTTCTGTTCTAACAATCGGATATTTAAAATAAAGGTCTTAAAATGAAGGTAAAATATCGAACTAATTCATTCAGTTAAAAAATAATTGAAATAACATAAAAGTGTAGGTGAAAAACGTTTAGGTTTAATTCATCAAAATAAATAATTGCAAAAATTGAAAAATTGAATAACAAAATTGGCTTCGCCAACAAAATTCATATACCTACGTATCTTAGGTACATACATTATGTATGTAGGTAGGTAGGTAGGTAGGTAGAAATGGCGATCACGAGCAACCTAGCTCGTTGACCCAATTAGCGCTAGAGTGCGCCGTTTTGTTACCATAGCTCGTTGGACCTGTGGATGTAAATGGTTTGGAATGTCTCAGAATGGCTCAGAGACGTAAGAGGTTTGACCCCTTAGTATGACATTATGTATGTACATTTATATAAAAGGATTGATTTAGTTGTTCTGCGGTTGCCTTTTTACTTCTGTACTAATAATCGGATCTTAAAGATTAAGATTTTGAAATAAGTTAAATAATAGGCTTCAAAATTTTGTGTGACAAAACTTGACTTCATTCTTAATCAATTCGATTGTTGAACCTAGAATATGCACAGAGACCTATACTTGAACCTCTATGATTATAACTTATAACTTTAGTTCTATAAGGGCCAGATGTTGAAGGTTAAGGTATTTAAATTAAGGTTAACTAGGCTAGAGGTAGGATTAACCTAGCGAAGCAACTTAAATATACCTAATACCTAATCGAAAAGGGTTGATTTGGTATCTTCTGTTCTAATTATCGGATGTTTGAGGTTAATGTCTTAGAATTAAGGTAAAATCTCAGGCTACAAATTTATGTGACAAAACAACATCTAAACCAATGCGTTTTTTGAACTTGACCAACGTCTAAACCAATGCGACTTTTGAACTTGACCTACGTCTAAGCAAAAGTGATTTTTTAACTTGAACTATACGTCTAAACGAAATCGATTTTTGAGCTTGACCAACGTCTAAGCCAATGCGATTTTTGAACTTGACTTACGTCTAAGCCAATGCGATTTTTGAACTTGACCTACGTCCAAACCAATGCGATTTTTGAACCTATAATATGCAAAGATACCTACTTGTGAATCTCTTTAATAAACTTACAACATTAGTTCTAAGGGCCAGTTGTTGAAGGTTAAGGTATTTAAATTAACATTAATCAGCCTAGAGGTAGGATTAACTTAGCGAAGCAACTTAAATGTAGTAATCGAAAAGGGTTGACTTGGTAAGCTTTTATTTTCTGTTCTAATTATCGGATCTTTGAGGTTAAGGTCTTAAAATTAAGGTAAAATCTAAGGCTATAAATTTATGTCACAAAACTTTACCTAAGTCTAAGCCAATGCGATTTTTGAACTTGACATACGTCTAAGCCAATGTAATTTTGTAACTTAAACTATACGTCTAAACCAATTCGATTTTTGAGCTTGACCAACGTCTAAGCCAATGCGATTTTGGGACTTGACCTACGTCTAAGCCAATGCGATTTTTGAACTTGACCAACGTCTTAACCAATGCGATTTTTGAACTTGACCTATGTCCAAACCAATGTTATTTTTGAGCGTTTCTCTTTAATAAACTTACAACATTAGTTCTAAGTTGCTGAAGGTTAAGGTATTTAAGTTAACGTTAATCAGTCTAGAGGTAGGATGATTAACTTACCTATAAGCAACTTAAATATAAATATCGAAAAGGATTTATTTGGTAAGCTTCTAATTCTAGTTCTAATTATCGGATCTTTGAGGTTAAGGTCTTAGAATTCAAGTAAAATCTCAGGCTATAAATTTATTTTACAAAACTTTACCTACGTCTAAGCCAATGCGATTAGAATATTCATAGGTACCTACTGCAATATAATTGAACTTCTTTAATAAACTTATATAGATTTAGTTCTAATGTTCAGATGTTCAAGGTTAAAGGTAGAACTATAATAGTCGGATGCCGACCTAAGTGGTCGTACGAAACGAAACGAATACAAAGAATTCATATGACGTGCCCATAATTGAATTTTGCTTGTTTCGACCAATTTTTTACTTTTGCTTTCGGAAGTGAAGAGCGCTCACCGAACGCTCCATGCGTAAGTGAACTGAGAGAATTTTCTTCCAACATCTTCCGATTATTACAGCTCTACCTTAAGGTCCTCAAATGAAAAAAAAAACCATTCAATTTGGTTGTCAACTCAGCTGTCAACTTAATTGGTGCTTTGCTTTTCATATACTCAGATAAAAGAATAACTGCTTAACTGTCAAAACCATTAATATTGTCTTAAGAAATTACACGACTCGAGTTTATTAAATTTATTAAAAGATGAGTTCAAAATGCAAAATATTATAGAATACCTAAAAACAATTAGGTACATCAGGTTTGCATTGAGTTTGAGCTACACATCAAATTATTTATAAATTTGGTCTCGCGTTAAAAAGGGTTCACTTTGACAGTAAATCAAATAACTTGCCTATATATAAATAGTTCAATAAGTTGAGAGACTTGTAAATCAATTTGAGCAAATTTGAGCAAATATTTGAATTTCTTCAACATCAACGCCGTGATTAAATAAACTGAACTGAACAACATTAATTTAACCGCCAACTGGGATTCAACATTAAAAATATCTACATACCTATTGTAATTTCAGACTGAACAATGGTTTCTTAGACATCTTTAGAAGTTTTGGTGCAACTATAGGATACAAATTAGAAATCACCAAGATTATTCATGTTTTTATTTTATCGAGCTAACACAAGTCATTTTCAATGTCCCCATAGTTACTCTATGAGTGAAATCTGTAAATTTTTGTGAAGTTCCTTGCTGTATTAATTTTCTGACTCATTGGTTGAATTGAGTAAAAATTGATCATCCTACCTGATGATGTGTTCTTTGTGTACAAATCAAAAATTAATTTATTGTTTTGTCTATGAATTTTTGCATTCACAAGATAAAGATCTGTAAGCCCAAATTATTTAAATAATAGAAACAAAATAATTCTATAGCTAGTTAGTGACTTATGATTTAAAAAAAGTTTAATTCATAAGTCAGTTGGTGACTTGTGAATTAAAAAAATTTAAGTCACTACCTACTAAGTGACTTATAAATTAAAAAAAATTTAATTCACTACCTACTAAGTGACTCATGAATTCAAAAAAATTTAAGTCATGAGCAAGTTAGTGACTTAAGAATTAAAAAATTGTAATTCATGAGCAAGTAAATGAATTATGAATTAAAAAAATTTAATTCACATCCTAATAAGTGACTTATGAATAAAAAAAAATGAAAATTAAAAATTCATAAGTCACCTACTAGCTTATGACTTAAATTTTTTTAATTCACAAGTCACCAACTGACTTATGAATTAAATTTTTTTTAATTCATAAGTCAGTAACTAGCTGCTGAATTACATTTTTTTTAATTCATAAGTCATCCACTAGCTTGTGAATTAAAGCCAAGCTTAAGCTAGAAAGTGACTTAAGCTTTTGCAACCCTGATGCCAAGTGTAATAATAACTGACCAAATCATTTTTGGATTATTAAGTTCTCAAAAAAAATTGTAACTTTTTTAATAATCAAAAAAAAAAAAAAAAAAAAATTGGTATAGAATTCTTTTCAGAATTTTTGAAACATTCTCCATAAAAAAATTTGATCTATATCATTTGAACAGCTTTACCATTTATAACCATTTTTCTGAAATTGTAATTATTTTTGTAACAGAAATATATGATGATTTTTTTTAAGTATTTGAGAAGAATAAGTCTTTCATTATTTGCTAAAAAAATTATACGGCAGGTAGGTACCGTTATTTTTGGTCAAAAAAGACTATAGGTACCAAATTTAAAAGAATCGACGGTCGATGCACCCGAAAGGACAGGACAGCGGCAGACAGAATTGCAAGACTTACTTTTTTCGACTTCGCTATCATCGTAATGTTAAATTTGATCAAAATCGCGTGTTCGATTTTTTATGAATCCACAAGAAAAGAAAAGCACTTGGGTACATATGTATCTAACAAAAAACAATAGGTATTAATTGTCAAATTAATTAAACAAATATGAATAATTTCGGATCCCATTTTGTCAAATAACTATGTTTTTTAAAAAAAATATATCTAAAATGCCAAAAGAAGTTGCTAGAAGCTGAAAAATATAATTCAAATCAGGTTAGGAATAAATAAATATTAATTTTGTTCAATATGTACACACTACGGAATTTTCAGGAATGCATTCTTTGTACTGCTCTAGCCTCTAGTATTATTTTTAATCAATTAAAAATGACAAAAAATGTATTGTTACATGGGTAGAATAAAGGGAATTTAAATTAAAAAACAATACATGTATCGGAGTTAAAGTCATTTTGCAATCACATTTCTGCAACAAATTAAAACCATCCAACATTGTCAGTTTTTTTTTTTTACATTTTTAAGACAAATAAATTTTATTATACATATTTTATTTTCTAATTTTAATTAATTAAAGCTGATATGATAATTTTTTAATTCATTCTATTATACAAATTAACAAAGAAATTTGAAAAAAATTAAACAACTCCTTTATATTTAAACAATTTTTTTAAAAAGTATCCATTCAAAAGCCAAAGTAACTCAACCAGGCCACAATCACCCGGGTTGACGGTTTTGAACATCATGAAGATCAAAAACATGCACAATCAACGAACATATAGCCATCAAGACTCATTTAATCATTTAAGTATCAATCGTACCAACATCAATAAACAAACCCCCCCAAAATCCATTCGATACTCGAATAAACGTCAAAAAAATATCGGAAGTCAGATTTGACTTTTTTATTTTATTCGCTGTTTCCGTTTGATGCGGATGATTGTATGTACATAATATATGTATTTGCTATTTCCCATAAGGAAATTCCATCCTCACTGAAACATTAAGCTGAATTCAACATTGAATTCAAAGGCCACTTCTTCAAAGAAACAGCAAGCACTGGTTTAGTTACTGTAAAGTAAGGCATAGTTCAAGGTTTTAAGCACATTGTCTGCTTTGTACATGGGCAAAATGTCGAAACATTCACTTCTTTTACCTGGTGCAAAAAATTCGTTAAATGCGGAATTAAAAGATTCTATTTTAGTAGGTAAAATTATGCGATGATTCAATCGTTGAAAATTAATGCATAAGTTCAGCAGTTCGTTGTCTAGATTCAATCGTCTGCTTTATAAAGTATACAAAGAAAAAATAATTGTCTCACGACGCACGCTCTCTTTTTTTGCTTTGTCTAATAAAATGTTATGGAAATAGGTGCTTGCTGAATTACAATCGACTTTTTCATAGGTTACAAAATGTTATAATTTCTTTAATAAGAAGTAGTCAATTCGTGTTATACGTTTTCCCGAGCAAGAAAATTTCTTTACCTGACGCCATTTATATGAGGATTTCTGTAAAGAAAAGTAATGTATCTTTTCATCAGACTTTTATCATGAGCTGAGCATTAAAAGTGTATGAATTTAAAAAATTCACTTAGAAAAATAAAATTCACAGTATGTTCTTGCTGTGGTTTTTATAAGGGGCGGTAAAAATCGACCATATTTTGCGTCTTAGAGACGCGTTTTGGAGTTTAGGTCACTTGAACTTTTAATTGAATTATATTCAATCGTTCCAACTAAACAGAAGTATTTTTCTAATTTATAAATGAAATATTTAGGTACTAAATTTTCATCGAAAATAAAAAATATTAAACAGAACTGATCAGTAACTAAGTAACACTCAATTAGTGATTTCTTTGTTGAATATTCATCAATTTTTTCATTGGCAAATATTGAGGTGGTGAAAATATAAGTCCAAATTATTTATCGATTTCATAAAAGAATTTTCTTCATATTTTTCATAAAAAATTAATGATCTGATGAATGAGGAAGTTCCTTTTGTTTAGTGATTTCTTCGTTGAATAGGCATTCATCATATTTTGTATCGGAGTCCTCGTATATGCCATATACCTATGCCCGATATATGTTATTACATAACCTCAATAATGTGTTTGAGAAGCTTAAGAATATTTTTCATTACATCTTCCCATTTTGCAACTACAGTTAAATAAAGAATCATTTAAGTGGATATTGTAAAGCTTACCAAATGCTAACCGTGAATAATGTAAATTTGTAGTCATTTACCAGACAAAAAAAACATTAAACCTAACTACCACCTGTCTGTCAGTCTTTTGTGCAACCTGCCTAATAAAAGCAGTGGAAAGAAATTTTAAATAAAACAGCAATAGGTTATTATTCGTGCAATAATAAATAAAGTGGCCCAAAATTGACAGTGAATGTAGAGATCCATTCATTTTTTTAAAATAATAAAATAAAAAAAAAACTTTAATTCAAGCACAATTCAATGCAAATGAAAAGAATGAAATAATTTCAGCAAACCAAACGAACGTCATAAAAATAAACACATTGTGACCTCAGGCACGTACTTGAAGCTGGTGTTTCATGATGTTCTCTCACTCATCACCTTAGTCGCAAATAAAATGCACATTTTCATATACATACATAATATATAAGACAACATTGCGACACAATAATATACACAACACATACATTGGTATGTAGACATATTATATATTACCTATGTATTATAAAATCCATGGTACGTACCTATGAGTATACAGCAAGAAGAAAGGTATACTTTCAGTTGTACTCCTTGAGCACACACTCTTTAATTGCAGTGACCTTTTATATAAAGGTACATACATAGTGTACATTTATAGTGTACTCTTGAATACTATACAACAGCATACAAGGATACAAGGGTGGCTGGCAATGGGAATATAAAAGCTACAAGGTTATGAAAGCTATCATAAGCAACCTTATAGTGTGCTCTTATTGTGTTTATCACCAACCTTACATCCTTTGTTTCCTAAGTAGGTTTTAATGCTAAAGGTATATTGTCAACTGGCTATATATATGGCACTCGGTTTGTTCTTTTTTTGTATATGATGGACATGTTCATAATAATCCCAGTCAGAATTTTATACACAGATCATTCATCTATTTTATTTATGAATGCAACACAATGGTAACATTTATAATAAAAACTCGAGTACATATTAATTCTTTCACATTGATCCCTCTTCCTATTGATTTTTAATTTTAAATTATAAAGATAAAAATCGAAGAAGTGGCAATTTTTAGTTTCAAAGTTGTGTTATTATTACACGTTTATTCTTTTATGGTTCGAATCACTAAAAATAAGTGATTAAATGAAGAGTCTGTCTGTAATTTGTAAGACTGCATCATTATCGTAGGTACGTATTAAGAGGTCTTGATAACCACTCAAATGTTTTAACACTGTGCGAGCGGTTTGGGAAATTAGGGAAGGATTTAGGTAGAAGTAGCGATGCACCACATTTGTTAATAAGTTTTATACGTTAAAATAGGCTAAAAATCTAGGTTACATTCGTGAAGTGCGGCTAAATAAGGAAGTGCTGAACTTAAATTCTACATTCAATAATGTTTTATCTTGATTTGATATTGGAGATTTTCAACGTGTTTTTTCATGAAATAAATAAAAGATATTATTTTAAATAACTGAAAAACACTTAGTTATTTAAAATAATATCTTTTATTTACTTAAATGCAAATAAATAAATAAAATAAGTGTTTTTAAGTCATTTTAAATAATATCTTTTATTTATTTAATGTTTTATGTAAAAAAACATGGACACATGATCTTTAAGACTCTCCCAAACCAACGCGAAATCGTAGCGAATCATTCACAATAACACAAAATATGACAAATACACAACGCTAAGCAACAACAAAAATCTGTCGTCGAATGTTTCGCGTTGGTTTGGGAGAGCCTTTATTCCTAAATTCTAAAAGTATTTAAGGATTTCTTCACTTATTCAAATAGATATTTGACTATAGAACCCTGTTTATAAAAATACAAATAAAAAAAATAATATGTATATTATTTAGATAAAACATTGACCGTTGTCAAAAACGTGAATATGAGCCAAAAATGCAATACAACGATTAATTATCGCAAAAACAAAAAAAATAAACTGTTTGAAAACTCAAAATGAAATTTATATAAAAATTTGTTTTTGTTGCTAGTTTTTGACATCACTGTATTAATATGTTTGACTTTGTTATGAATTTATAAAAAGAAAATAATTTTTGTACTCAAAAATAATTTTTGACGTTTAATATTTGACATTGTTGAATCTTTTACGTTTAACGCACCGAATTACTAAAACAAAATAAAATCTGACGTTCAATATTTCAAGTTGTTGATTTTTCGATGTTTAATGCACAGTATTTGGCGATTTCAGAAAAATGAGATTTCGGAGATTTTCCTCACTCAAAAAGTGAGCAAGCGAATCTAAATTTTTGTTTCCTCAGAATTTTGACAGCTAAACTGAGAAAATTAGCTGAGGAACCCTATTCATATAAAGGATCCCCCACACTAAAGCGAATATTTGTCGTGGCGACGCACGACGAAAACAATAATAACAACACGTTGTTCGCGTTGGTGTGGGGGATCCTTAACTGACTCTCTCCAAGACCTCATTTTCCTGAACATGCGAATTAATAAAATATTCTATGACGTTTAATATTTGACGGAATTGAATCTTTGACGTTTAACGCAAACAACATCACTATAACATTAAAGCCATTTGGTGTGTTCGGAAAAATGAGATCTCAGAGAATTTTCTCACTCAAGAAGTGAGCTAGCGAATCCAAATTTTTTTTCCTCAAAGTTTTGACAGCAAAGCTGAGACATTTTTCTGAGGAATCCTGTTCAGGTAACTGAGATTGCTGAAATCTCCGAGATCTCATTTTCCTGAACATGCACATTATAATCTCTGAAATTCAATATTTCTTGTTGTTGATGATTTTCTGACATTTAACGCACAGCATTAATAAAATAAAATAATCTTTGACCGTTAAAGGGGTGCGTTCATGCAAACTTTTGCATAAACTTAACATTTTACACAATAAATTGATAAACTTGCGACGTTGCATGAATACCCTTATTACGGTGTTTTCTAACAAATTCAATTTTTCGAAGAAAAAGACCAAATTGACCACTTTTCATACAATTGTGTTTCTGTTTTTCGTCTCACCTTTCACCTTAAGTGGGTAATTTCAAAATATTTTCTTCACATTAAAAGATGAAATTATTGAAGCAAATTCAATTAGGATAGATTTTCTTATATTTTCGGTTATTTTAAAGTACTGGAGTAAAAAATACCCACGGACTTCTATGTTCAACTTTGGAAGCATCAATTATAAGAATAATGCACTTGAATCAAAGACGCTTATCTACATCTAAATCAACTTAATTTTCAATAAAATTATTTTTATTAAATCAGCTATTTGTTTTCTTTTTTGTTTAAATAAATCTTAGAAATGCCAGCAAGAGATTCACTATCGCTGCAGCTGCTAAGTTAAAGCAACTGAAAGAAGCAATTGGAATAAACAAAAACAAAATATTTTGTGACCTTGCGTTTTGTCAGCAATGTTTTTAATAATTCAGCAGGAAATGTCTCCAGTCTCCACTCCACCTCTGCTATTTTTTCCCTTTTGTTTTTGTTTACCTTGCACACTCATTTTATTTTGTTTTGAGTGTGGTAGCCAATTCAATCCTTTTATAGTTCTGTGAAGGTAGGATATAGAAGATATACAAACAACAGCCTGATTCTATATTTTTTACATTCAAGGGCGAATAAAGGTGCATATGGGGCCCTGAGGGAAAACGATGTGGTTGTTATTGTATCTAGCTCTTGGCCGGCTTTGTACAAAAGAGGGATATTCTCCTTCTCTGGGTATAAGGACAGTAGAACATGATCTCATAATCGCTTTTTTTTATGTTGCCCGTATGAAATAGTTTTGAGTGAAATTATAATATTCGGCGCCTTGGATTTAAATTGTAATGAAACTGGAATAAATTGAATCAGAATGCAGTTTTTTCGTATTGTAGGTACCTATTTATAACAATTGAAATTTTAGTTTGCAGGGTTTTAAAAAATAATATGTCAGTCAAATAGTGCCCAGCTCTTAGAGTTTATAAACTGGCAATTCAATTCCCTAGAAATTCCTAAAAAAAACCCTTGCTTGTTTACAGGCGTATTCTGGGAAATTTTTCAATGATGCGACCGCGACGGTTCAAACTCGCTCGATGTTTTCTAGACGTGTTACTGTCCTCTGCTGTCTCCTTTTTATTGCAAACATATTTTCAATGTCCCCTTAAATACATATAGCCACATAATTATCAGAGTTCAAACAGAAAGTTGACCTCGCTGCTGAAATCGGAACTGTAATTGGAAGGTTTGGCAAAGTAGATTGCGAAACAAAAAGCGTGGTCGCAGGTCGAAGGACCACCCCACTGTTAACTCTTTCTGTGTTAACTCTTTTCACACTAGGAAACTGCAATTGAAAATGCAACGGAAATCGCAATAACAACTATGCATTGTTGTCGCTAAAAAATAAATCTTATCGAATACACGAACCGAATAATGCATATCTTAAAAAATGCATTGGATTTAAAATTTGAATTTAATTTTGTTTGTATTTTTTTTATTAAGTTACGAGAAGTACACACCATGAAGAAAGCCATTTGTCAAAACTTATATTTACACATTTTCACCCTGAGTCCAGACACACACAAAGTATCATTCGCTGTAATTAGAAAGTTTTCAGGCCTCATTTCATTTTTGTTTGATCCAACACTGCTAACATTCCTTTAAAACAAAATAATATTTCAAAACCTACTTACCACCGTCAGACATTAGTTCACCACTGAATTCATACGAAGAAGAAACCATTATCACACAGCACATAATATAGTTGCAACGAAAAAAAAATAAGAAAAGTTTTCTCGCCTTTTGCTTATAGTTATGCTCCCAAGGATGCTCTCCCCTGCCTCACATATTTTGTTTCCCCCCTTCCCCCTCTGCCAACCGAACAACCTCAGGGCAACAACGATGCCCTGGCTTTCGTGGTAAACAGCGAAGGATGAAATTGGAAAAGCTGCATGGATACTTGGATACTTTTCGAAATATGATCTGTTTGTTATTCTCCCGAGGCAAAAATATGACAAAGATGAGAATAGGGCGACACTGTGGATCCTTGCAAGGATGTTTGATGAATAACCGGAAAAAAGTACCTCTTTTCAATGTTTCTCTTGTGTGTAAAAAAAAAAAAAATATAAAAAAAAACCTCAGCAATCAACTTAACCGCTATTGTCATCCATGTTCTAACCCCCCAACTTTTGTGCGGGAGAACGCGTGAAATGAAATTGAAATAAATGGTTTCGCTTGATGGTTGTTAGCAAAGGACGTTTTCTATATTGCAAGCACTGAGCAATATATAACATACATACCTAACTCACAAGAATTCAGTTTGGATTTATTTTTGTTCGAGTTATAAAAGTTATTGTCATGAAAATAATTTTTTCGGAATATCCCAATTTTATCGAGTATAATTGAGTTACGCCTTTTTATACAAGAAGTGGCAAAGTTAACGAACAATAATGCTGTTTCTTTCTTCTCTAAGTACCTACCGATTTTGGAGAAGTCTTTGAAGGGTTTATTATTTTTTTAATAAATCTGATTGTTTTTTTTATGTTAAAGGAAACTTTGAAAATGAAAGAGGCAATCCAACGAAGGTCTTATTAAATGAGTTATATTTGATAATCTTTATTAATTTTTTTATCTTCAAGAATTTATTGAATATAGATAGGAAAATAATATTGCGGGAGAGATGTTGCTTAGTAAGCTTAATTTTTTATTTAAAAACAAAACAAAACAAAAATGTTTTTTTATGAAACTGAAAGATGGATTTTTATTCTGACAGACACTAATTTGCTTAAAAAAAGGTTGTTTTGTTTGCATTTTTTGCAAAACTAAAATGTTTTACCCTTTACCCGTGCGAATCCGGTGCGGGCTAGTTAGTTAAAATGTTTTCTATCACCCGTTTACTTTTAATGAGTACTCAAATTTTATTCATCCCATCCCCACGATAGAAAATTATAATGTTGGAGATATTCAAATATTTAGATATAGCATGTTGAATAAAAACTCATAGAAAACCCACTATAATTACCTATCTACTAAATTATACCATATGCCACCATAACAAAGAAAAAGGCCAAAAATATTATTTTTTGTCCTATAACTTCGGAAAGATTGAAACAACATCTGTTGTGGATAGATTTCCACCTAACTTATAAGTATACATACATATATTAAAGAAATTTTCCTCAAAATTACATTTACCATTAAATCGTTAAACCTTTATACATAAATATGAATGTATATGTATCTACTTAAAATATATTTTCCAGGATTATTCAAATCGAAATTTGTTGATGGAACATCTTTAAAGGGTGTCCTGTCCATTATATATCATCTTCGTCTGATACCCCCGCCCCCCCTTCAAATTTAAAAGAATGAAAAATTTATTTCAAATAAAATAACGTGACAGCCACTCAAGGCACGAAATAAACCTCACCCAAGGGTCTTATATCACAAGTTTAAGTATAAACCATAAAAGGACATTTTATACCAAAAAAGATATACGTCAAATGGGTTATATGAAAACGATGTATCAAAACTCATGACTGTAAAATTTTTGGTGACAAAAAAAAAGTTATTTTCCTTCTAAATATGTCATTTTCCAAAAGGCAACAACTTCAACAACAACAACAACTGTCATTTCACTTTTTGGGTCAATTACTCAAGGTTGGGTCGCTTAAAGATAGAAATGATGTAACACCGGTAAAAAGAATGGCAGTTATTAGGCGTGGATGTGCCGACATTATTTCAAACGATGCCAACAGCTTAAAAAAAAAATAGTACAAACACATTTGTACATGTATACACGTCAAGGCTGGACAGTGGGAGAAATCGTGATGCAAAGTTGGACTAAAAGAAAATAATAATAGTTTAAAATCTAAATCAAATTTTGTTATTCGGTCATAACAGTTACTATTTTCTATTGTACATTATGGTCTTGATTATTGGTCAGATTTTTGAAAATGCAAATAAAAACAATTTATTTATTTATTTATTTAGGTAGGTACATACTGTACAAGTTTTGTTTTTGGAATTTTTTTTTTTTTTTTTTATTATTGGGTAAATTTTCTAATTATAGTAATTTATCGCCCCTATACTTTTGTCAATTATTAATGATTTTTGGATAAATATTAAAAAATTTTATTTTTAGACTTAGTTATTAACAAAACTTATGAACTTTTCATTGATTATTATCAATTTTTTGTCTACAGCATTCTAAATGATCAATAATTTTATCAGTTAGTTTGTCAAATATCAAATTCCAATATTTATCAACTATTAAATTGATGATTGACTATCAAAATAGAGGTGGGTATAAAATTCCAGATTTTTAAAAATACTTTTCCACAAAATTAGCGCCAAAATCATCCTCTGCAAAAATGTTAGCAGATGTAAATAACACTCAAATTTTCAACAGAACTAATGGTAGTGTGACTGTGATTTGTGAGGAATTTTGACAGACAAAAAAATTTATTATAATTTAATATAATATACTGGACATGATTCCACACTCATTTTTTAATTTATTACTTAAAAATACTTGACAGATTAACAGGGTCATTCAATTTGTGGTTTCAAGTTGGTAGCGCTGGCACTTGACACCTGTCAAATTCAGCTGTCATTTTAAGTGTCATAATATTAGTTGAATTTGTTTGCCATTTACGATAATGGATTGCTTAACAATCAAACAACGCGTTAAAATTATTAAAACTTATCACAAAAGTGGTGATTTAAACGTAGCCTCTTTTCGCGCATTTTTCGAACAACATTTTCGTCAGCTATGAGGTACATTTCTCACTCGGTGGGTATGTAAAAAAACAAAATTTGCCACATATGGGGCTCAGAAAATCTACAAGTGATCGAAGAAGTGCCGTTGCATGCAGACAATGTGAGTGTTTGGTGTGCTCTATGGTCGAAAGGTGCCATTGGTCCGTATTTCTTCGAAGATACCAATGGGCAGACGGTTATAATCAATTTGAATGATAACCGATTTTTTTAGCCGGCAATTGAAGATCATAACTTGGTCCATATGTGGTTCTAAAATGACGGGGCAACAAGCTACACAACACGACCAATTATGGCTTTATTGCGTGAAAAGTTTCCTGGTCACTTAATTTTACATTTCGGCGACGTCAATTGGCCACCAAGATCATGAGATTTGACACCGTTAGATTTTTTTGTGTGGGGCTACGCAAAAGACCGTATTTACGCGAATAATCCCCGAACTCTAGACGCATTAAAAACCAACATTACTCAAGTTATGGCCGAGGTACCGTCCGAAATGAGCAAAAAAGTGGTTAAAAATTACCTCAAAAGAATCGCATATTGTTTTTCGCACTCAATGGCAAAGTCCAAACTTTATAATGAAATAAAATGTTGTGTGTTTTATTTAGCTTTACTTTCGAAACCGAAAAATGAATGACCCTTTATATATGGGACACTAAAATGTATTCTACAAAACCTTATCAACACAGCCTTAGCCTTTTAATCAAACTATTAGAACACAGTTCTAACGCACGTAGAAAATAGTGTCACATATTTCCGTTATCCCGTTTACGAAGTAGGTAAGTGTACTTCCAAATGGGTGAAGGTTAACCAAGCTTGAAAATTTATTATGGAACATTATAAGCATATGACACATGATTTTAAGTAATCTTGCTTTGCCTAATGAGACCAAAACCAAGACAATACACGACCATCAATAAAAGGTAATAGTGTCATTTTAATTTTTAAGGATGACTGAATTTTGAAAACCCTTATTCAAATTAATGGTTTATTGTTGATAAAACTTGGTCTCTTTTAATTCCTTTGGTGTAAAAGGGTGTTTTTCTTTGTTCATAAAGGAAAGGGAAAGTGTGTCTTAGTCTCATTAGATCCACATCCAGTATTGACAATTACCCTTATATGAAGTGTCAATGTGGTTAAAGATTGTACCAAAATAAACCCACCAGTTCGATACACAAGATATAAAATAATCTAAATCAGGGGCCTATTTCTAGGTAGTCGCAAAACCCTTGACAGATGGCACCGAAAATTAATTTTTTTGGCGTTTTCAGATTTTTGGGAAACCACAAATTGGTCGCATCCAAAAGCATTTGACTCCCTGAATGCAAATATGCGATAGATGCCGCCGAAATTTTGTTGAGATTTTCAGAATTTTGGGAAACCACCTTAAACAATTATTGCAAACGAAAGTTCTTAACCCATTTAGTTCAAATATGTACACGACAGACGTCTAAGTGGCCGCAAAATTTGCGACAGACGTGATAAAATCGCCGATTTTTTTAATAGAAATTGGATAACTGATAAAACACAGCGAAATATATTGCAATTCGAAGGGCTTCACTACAGGAGTATTATAAATATATAAATAAAGAAAGGAGGAAACCACTTGAAATGTATCTTAATTGACTTCATAAAAATTATTATGTAAGAGAAGTGGTAACAAGTGGCCGTGATAAAAGTCACGGGTGTTATTATTATTTTATCAGTTTGATTAGAGCTCAAACAAAAGGGTTTGATTCCCCGAAAAAAAGTATTATTTTTTCATTAAAAAAAAAATAATATGGTAGAACACTGCTGCAGGATTTACGAAAAAAATATCGATGCTAACTTCAATCACATTAGATACAGTCACTCAGGGTGCATAATCCTATTGGATTCTGCTTACTGCTACCATGATATTGAAAACTTTACAAGCAACGTTTACACACCAGAATTTAACAAACTGTGGTTATATAGTGCCAACTGGAAATGATCCTGTTGATGAAATACTTACTGCAAAGTGCAAACATGCATTAGGTCTTTAGACCGCAATAATACAAAACTCCATCTACTACTGATGTTAATTTATACATTTACGGTCGTATTTATAAACGTTGTCTAAATTTGAAAATCAGTCTAAATTAAAGCTAAACATTTTTAGTTTATGTTAAAGAGTTATCTAACATAGACAACGGTGGTTAAATATTTGTTTTTGAAATTGCGGTTTTTGTATTCGTTGGCAGATCGCAGTATGTCCCGAAAATTACCATAATCTGAGCGAAGTTTTCACATACCAGTCATTTCACTTTTAAGTTTAAGTACGGATAAAGAATCACCATCTGTTGGAGTGGCATTGCTTTATTCCAGAGCGAAATGATTTCGCATTATCTGCATACCATTTTTAATAATGAGAAATAATAACATCAAACTATGCATTAAGTTATACAAATCTTAGTATAAAAAAAAGAATTTAAAATTTATTAGGCATTTCAAAAATAAAACCATTATATTAGCAAACCAAACGATGAGAAATAAAACGCTAGAAACCCAATCCACCCTCTTTCTTTCATTTCTACAGCAATTTGTTTGACAATTTAATACCG
Source organism: Epistrophe grossulariae (assembly GCA_929447395.1). Classification (NCBI taxonomy): domain Eukaryota; kingdom Metazoa; phylum Arthropoda; class Insecta; order Diptera; family Syrphidae; genus Epistrophe; species Epistrophe grossulariae. Next base: position 65,434,648 of record OV839568.1, read on the forward strand.
ATTTCAGCACAATTTCACGTACGAGGTTGAATATAACAAATCGGTATTGATTTAATTCCAGTTGGTGGTGCGTGACTTAAATATCTTAATTTAATTTGTATTTTATACTTCGCAAAATACAAAAAAAAAAAAAAAACAACTACATAAATAGATTGCAATAAGTAAAATCCAATTCAGCTGAAGTAGTTAAAAAGCAAAAAAACTGCACATTAAAATCTCAAAGGATATTCTAAAAATAAAATAAAATTTAATAATCGTTGTAAATCTTGTATATAGTTATATAAAAATGATTTTTTTTTATTTGTTGGAAATTTCGACTGGAAAATTCCAAAAACGAGAAATCCTGAAATTGCATACGTTGAGGGGTGGATGGTGGCAATATATGAAAATATCATTTTGTGTGGGAAGGAGAAAATTTTGATTCTATTCTAAGTGGTTACAAACACTACGGAATTTTTGATCGTCTATCTTTGTTCCTTAAGAAAATGGGAATTTCAACTGAATGGCGTTCGGACTTCTACATATGTTTATAAAAATTATTTTATTCATTTTAAAGGATTGTTTGAAGCTCCTTTAAATATTATTTTTATTTTTTTAAATCCTAATATTGATGAAAAATTCCTTTCGAAAGCTGGGTTGACCAGTTTGTATTAAATAAGTTTTAAAATAATATTTTAAATGACAAAACAGTATCAAAATGATAGTAGGCATGTTCAAGAAAATGAGAAGAGATCTCAGAAATCTCAGTTACATGAACAGAATTTCTCACCCTTGCTGTCAAAAATCTGACGAAAAAAAAGTCATGGATTCACGTTATTACTTTTTGAGTGGGAAAAATCTTTGAGATCCCACTTTTCTAAAAGCGCCAGATTTTTTTTATAGAAAATAAACGACAGTAGGCATGTTAAGGAAAATGAGAAAAAGAAGTTCTCAGAACTTATTTACATACATGAACAGGATTCCTTAGCAAATTTTTCAGTTTTGCTGTCAAAAAAATGAGGATACAAATTTTGAATTCGTTTTGATTGTTGAAAATTTATCATTTTAATGCACCAATAAATTTTAATAATTACCGACTAGATATCAATTAATAATTTGTCAATCGTATCCGCTTAGGTCTAAGACAATACAAAAATTAATCAGTACAAATTTTTCAGAGAATTCATAACAAATTCTCGAAAAATTCTTAACAATTCATAGTTATAACAAATTTTTTATGATCTGAAACTTTAACAATAATTAACTATTACGATTGTCAATTATCAATTGATTGTTGATAAATATTGAAATTTGGTACTTTAAAACTGCCCGGGCAGAATTTGCGACTCGATATTGCCTAGGCCCCAGCTAGTTTTGCCTAGTTTATATCTTGGGCCTATCGAGCAGTATCTAGCTTGGCCCTCGCTAATTTGTTAATGCTCCGTATGCTGTAAGCCTTGCTAGTGGTTCCCATATGGGCCCTAGATAGATCTTCCAAGTCAAACATGGGCCTTTCGAGCAGTATCTAGCTTGTCCCTCGCTAATTTGTTAATGCTCTGTATGTTGTGGGCCTTGATATAGTGGTTCCCATATGTTCCCATATAGGCCCTAGATAGATCTTCCAAGTCAGGCTTTGGATAGCTAAAAATTGAAATATTTTTAGGCACTAGCAAGGGCCTGGGTAGATTTTTACTGAAACCCATACAAGGACCCCCCCCTCCAATCAAAGATCCAGAACGTAACCCACCAGTCTAATTTTCGATACAGAATAGGGATGTAAAAATGTTCATGAGTTGATACTTCACGTATTTGCTATATGGACCTTACACAAGTTAAATTGTTCATTGGGAATACCAATAAAGAGGCGACACTATCTACGACCAATATAACGCCAAGAAAAAGTTACATATCTAGGCTACATCAAGTCTAAACTATCTAGGCCCAGTCTTATTTACATCTGATTTGTATTCATTGCTGCATATCCAGCGCAGCAAAATTTCCCTTGGCAAATAAAAACAATTTGATTGCTGGCGAAAAAAAAAGTCAGTGCTTTCAATATAACTTTGAATTGGTGAAATGAACGTATAGAGTGAGTAATCGTTTTATTCAGACTTGTGCTGCGCTGGCTATGCAGCAATGAATAAAACACAGCTATAAAAAAAACATGATCAAGTATTAATTAGATAGTGATAATTATCAATTTTCTTTGTAATTCACAAAAGTTTTCACCATTCTCAATAATTAAAACTTCTGTTAATTGGGTTGTTAAACATTAATGTTCAATATTATTTATCAAACATCAATTATTATTGATTATTGAAAATCGTTATATGAGTGACTATCTGAAGAAGAACAAATCCACTGAAACTGATGGAATATCAACAGAAATATTAATATACGGAAAAAAATCACTTCCCAACATCTTAACAAATATTTTCAACACAATAGTCCAAACTAAACAAATCCCTAAACAATGGAGAGAAACAACTATAAAATTAATACACAAAAAAGGAAAGAAGGACGATATGAATAATTATAGACTCATAAGCAACAACTTGACAATTTAGAAGCTCTTAACTACTTAAGATTTGCAGACGACATAGTTCTTATTTCTACAAAAGCTACAAAAGCTACAAAAGCTACAAAAGCTACACAATACACATATTCAAGAAATGTTGACGGATCTCACAAGAATATGTAAGAACTATGGACTAAATATCAACGAATCAAAAAGTAAGGTCATGACAAATCACATGAGAGATGAAATTACTCTGGACGAAGGAAAAATTGAATACGCGGAGGACTACATTATATATTTGGGACAAGTAAAATCATTTAAGGACCAAGAAAAGAAAGAATCTGAAAAAACGCATCACAAACAGCTGGAAGCAATTCTGGAGCCTAAAACATTTTTTTACAATTGGACCAAAGTAAAGAGACACGAAAATAAACCCTTGACTCCGGATTAGAAACATTAAGCTTGACTACAAAAACACTTGACCTGCAGCTTATACGGGACTGCCAAACAAAAATGGAAAGAAAAATCCTTAAAATATGACCCAGCCAAAGAATAAGAAATGAAGACATCCAAATCAGACGTAATAGAAAGAGTAAAAAGACTGAAATGGAGTTGAACAGGGCACATATCAAGCCAACAGGATCAAAGATGGACGAAGATAACAACAAAATGGAAACCAGTAGACAAGAGACTAGCAGGACGACACAAAAAAAGATGGAGTGACGATTTATACCATATAAATGAAGATTGGTACAATGAAGCAAAAAATAGAGGTGTATGGGCTGCCTTGTGGGAGGCTTATGCCAGATTTTAACGAAATTCACTTTCGAAAGAAAATTTATTTTTTCTATTTTTAAATCCAATTTTGTAATTTGTATTTTAAATGTAATTTTTTTATTTTGTAATTTTAATTTTAATAATAATTATTGTAAATACAAATAAAGGCAATAAAAGGTTTATAATAATAATAATAATAGGAGTGGCAAATTTATTTTGGGTCAGGTATTGGTATTCAAGTAAAAGTTTATGGCGTTTACGATTCTCAAGTGGAGCTTTGTGGCACGATTGACACTTTAATTAGGGAATAAAATATATATGTACATATTAAGTAATTTTGAATTTGTTGAAAATTTTGGGTTGGAAAAATAGACGTGGAATATACCTATTTAGTCGAAAATTGGTGGATATTGCTGGCAAAAATTGGTGGATTCCCACAAAGAGTAAACTTCCTCTAAATGCCAAAACCCAACATATTTACGTATTAAACTGGAGTTTCATGAACCTGCAGTATTTCAAAAATTCAATTCAACACAAAATTTTAAAATTATTATTTATTTTTTCATAATTATATGCATTTGACTTTAAAATAATTTTATTATTGGGCTTGAATGATCATTTTTAATGAATGCAATTAATAAAACTCTAATTCATCTTTGGTTTACCCTACGTTTCGTTGGCTTTTTTCCAGCTTTCTCAGGGGATTTTATGTATTTTTCTAATTTTTAGGAAACAATTACATTGTATGTTTTAATATTTATAATTTAATTTAATATATATATTTACGTTATATGCACTTGACTTTTTCACCAACAACCTGTGGGTAGTTTTTTTTTTTCAATTTATTCCAAGTTTTTCTTTTATTTTCGTCTACTGTGCGCCACCCTGTCCACATTATATACCTGACAGTTGACAGCTACAAGTATAATATATTGGGATGAATATTTACCAAAATGATTCAAATTGAATTCAATTTTAAATTAATCAAAGTGCTGAAGTTGTGCTATATTAACGTTCCTTTGTTTATGAAAAAGACATGTAGAGTAAAATCACTGAATGTGGGTGGTTTTGTGGGTTGGTTTCGTTATTTATTATACTTTCACACCTTTTGGTAATAAGGACAATAAAGAGAGAATGCAAAAAGCGTAGTGAAGAATTATTATTCAAATTATGGAAGTATTTAACGAGGGCACTCCTTCATGTATATAGAGTTGACGTCAATTTTATTAAATATAATGTACATATTATGTTGACTTGAGGTAAATTGCTCAATTTTTTTTTTTTTTTACGGTGATTTTCATATATGTACTTACATATGCAAAAAAGCCTTAAAAATACCTTTTGATTACTTTTAAAAATGAATACCTGTAATAATAATTACACATATTATGGGATTCTTTAAATGCCTCTCATACCAAAAGGCATCTAATAAATACTCCATCATGGAAACACAACTAATACCGACACACGTCACTAGTCTCAACACTCGTCATTAGTCTTTATGATGAGGTGTGGGGGCTTAATAGTAAAAAAGAATAATGAGTTTATATAGAAATTATATGTATTTTAACTTTAATGTATTTTTCAGGGTTCGTAATAAAATGAATGTCATTTATTGTTGTAGAGGTATCTTCACCACGTAACTACCTACCTAATTTATTTCACATAACAAAACACTTATTTCCACTTTGAAGTGTTTTTTTTCTTAACCACAATTCAATTTTATCTTTAAATTTTTTTAACACAATTCTACCATTTGCACCATAAAAATGAAAACTGACTCGAAAGAGGCGTGACTGTCCCTATATTAATATCAGATTTAGGTACTTCAAGTTATAAGTAGATATAGAGTAGATATTTTTAGCGGACTTGGAATATCTCGAATATTCTTGATATTTGAATAAAAGAATCGCCACCATAATCCGTTAATGTACTTTGGAAGGTAGGTAAATCGACTTCAGACTTTCCGATGAACATCACATTATGAATTTTTACCGAACCATAGAAAAATTGGTTAAATCGAAGTAATAAGAACAATTCTTGAATATTAGTCTGACCTTGGAAGATTGGTGGTAGATATAAAAGTTAATCAACAAAATTAATATATTTCCATAAATATTCACTCTAAAAATCAAGTTCAGTACTTCTTCAATTATATCGAAGTGAATTAATCTTACGCTGAAACACAGGGCCGTCGTGAGAAAATTTTGGCCCGGGACAAAAATAAACCGGGTCCATGAATCTAGGTACATACCTTAATTGGAGAAACTCAAAACCGTGATATAATGATTGAAACATTTTGAAAAGGAAAATAGATTCTAGTTTTAAAATTTAAATATATCTACCTACAGGTATATTCGTTCCAGAAACAATCTGATAGAAAGAAGTACAAAGTTTGATGGTGGTTTGAGAGATTCTTATACGAGTATACGAATTTACAGAAGTGAAACTTGTGAGTTGTTAATATATTGATGAGAAGGAAAGATTTGAAAAGGATGTTGGTCAATTGTTATTTGTCAGAACGTCCATGAAGCTAATGTATCAACCTGTTTTCGTTGTGCTATTGATACAGTAGATGAAATGGATTTGGAAAAACTACAGCCTTTGAATGAGTTTGGCATAGAATTGCCAAATTAAATTGAGTTAAAACTTGCCAGAGAATTCATATTCGAAATTCATGCAAAGAATGAGAAGTGCGAACGATTTTAAATACCGGAAAATAAAAAATCAAGTCTGTAATATTGACATAGCTTTATAAGCTGCACCAAGGAACGGCAAGCGGTGATACAACCAGAACTGAACGGCGGCAGTATGCGAATCATTAGGTGTGTTTTATTCATTGCTGCATAGCCAGCGCAGCACAAGTCTGAATAAAACGAAAGCTCACTCTATACGTTCATTTTAATAATTGAAAGCTCTACCGCCAGCACAGCCATCTTAATTTTTACTGACTTCTTTCTCGCCAGCAATAGAATTGTTTTTGCTGCGCTGGCTATGCAGCAATGAATAAAACACACCTATTATTTTCGACTTTGACAGGAATTATGCGTCCTCAACGTGATAGATTAAATAATTTATAGTTTCTGGCATTCGAGCAAAAGTGAATTGATTTTTTAGACTTAGAAACGGTTCTTTTAAATTAAATGTACTAAAAACTCGCAAAATGCAATTTTTTAAAAACAAATGATTATTTATTCATGATTTTTTATTTTTTAAACAAATAAAAACAAAACTGTGAACGCAGTATAAACTATGTGTTGGGGTGTGGTTCGGGAAGAAAAATTCAAAATTGAATCAAAGAGTAGGTTTTGGGTTGAATATAAAGTTCTTTATTTAGAAGGTCTAACCTTTAATATGGGTTGTTTAAAAGTGAGCTTAAAATAAGTAAGTAAAAAAGGAAATGCATTCGCTAAGGGATAATTTGGAACATTTTATGCTAAACTAAAATGGACGTCAAAGGGAAATTGATTGAGCTCCATCTAGTTTCTGAAACTTCTTTTTTGTTCACCTAAACCTGTATACCTATACAATAATTTTTGAAACTGTTTTTGTTTTCGATTTTCTTTTAATTTGGTTTTTTTCTTTTTTATATATCGCACCCTTAGAATGAAAGTGACCTAACTAAAAAATTCGGCATTTTTTTTACAACCTGGTTTTAGAGTTCATTTTGCTTTTTAAGGACAGTTTATTGAAAAATCAGAAGTTACAGAAATTTTGAGTTAGGTCACTTTCATTCTATGGGTGCGATATGAGACGATGCGTTGAGGGCAATGCAAACGCTTGGGAATGCAAAGCCCCCCTTAGCTCCTGGGCTATTACGGTACTGAAAATTCTTTTAATAAAAACCACAATGCTTAGAGTAAAACATCCCAATACCTTGAGTGAACTCTTACAAAACGCGCTAAATAAGCTAACAAACTGGGCAGATCGCTGTGGACTGGGTGTACACCCTCACAAAACTGATCTTGTCCTCTTTTCTAGGAAATACAAAATTCCCCATATAGACCCTCCTACCATCAAAGGTGTACCTTTAACTTTCTCGAATGAAGCAAAATATTTGGGTCTTATTCTTGACAAGAAGTCAAGCTGGAAACCTAATATAAACGAAAGAGTTAAAAAAGCCACTGTGGCACTCTTCCCATGTAAAAAGGCCAACGGCAATAAATGGGGTCTCCAACCCCGCATTGCTCACTGGCTATATACCTCGGTAGTAAGACCGATCCTAACATACGGTGTGTCAGTATGGTGGACCGCTCTAGATAAAACAACAAGTGTTGGCAAACTTAGCAAGGTCCAACTTTCAGCTTGCCGATGCATGGATGGAGTACTCCGTACGACCCCTGCCGCTGCATTGGATATTCTGTTCCATCTCACACCTCTCGATATATTTTGCAAACAAACGGCGGCAAGCACAGCTATACGTCTTAAAGCCTCCTCACAATGGTCCAACAATGATATTGGCCACTCGATCATTCTGAACTCATTCAGACCACTCCCAAGTCCCAAGTATCACAGATTACACCACCCACAGCTACAGTTCCATAAAAACTTTCAGGTTACCATTCCTTCCAGATCTCTCTATGGGAGGACCTGGCTTTCCTGGAAGAGGAATCGATCCACTTCTATACTGACGGTTCTAAAACTGAGGACGGGGTTGGTGGAGGTGTATACTCAGATAGGCTGAAACTAAGTCTCTCCTTCCGTCTCCCCAATCACTGTAGCGTGTTCCAGGCGGAACTTTTGGCGATAAAAGAAGTCCTGTCTTGGCTCAAAGAAAACGTGATATCAACCACAGATATCCGTATTTTCTCGGATAGCCAAGCAGTCATTAAATCTCTGGATTCTGTCTCTACAAATTCAAAAACTGCCCTTAATTGCCGATCATCTCTCTTGGAGATGGCACAGCAGTTCAACATTCACCTTTGCTGGCTGCCGGGTCATAGGGACATTCCAGGCAATTTCAAAGCAGATGAACTCGCCAAAAGTGGAACTTTACTACCCATACTGTCAAATCGGACAAATATTGGTATACCCATCGCTACCTGTAAACGTATGCTAAAGCAAGATGCAATAGAGAGAACAAATCTTAGGTGGAGTAATATTGCCACATGTCAGGCCACAAAACAGATCTGGCCTGTGCTGGATCTGAAGCGCTCTAGGAACTTGTTATCTCTAAGCAGACTGCACATTGGCTCCATCATAGGTGTCATTACTGGACACTATCTAATAGGCAAGCATGCAACAAGGCTTGGTGTATTTTCTAACGACTTCTGCAGAAGTTGTATGGACGAAGAAGAGGAAGAATCGATTCCTCACCTTCTCTGTACATGCCCTGCTCTTACTCAAAGACGTAGGCTGCACTTAGGAGAATTCTACTACAATGAACCTAGTGATCTGGCAAGTCATGACATTAATAGTCTCGCTCGCTTCGTAAGAAGCTCTAAATGGTTCAACGAGTAGGAAGAAAGTTTCCTAGATTCCTGTGGTATCACAATGGGCCAACCAATGGTCTAAGTGTGTCCAGCGTTCTGCTGACAACCACATAAACCTAACCTAACCTAACCTAGAGTAAATTGCTTTTTCAATCAAAAGGAAACCAACAGGATCACCAAATTTGATTTTAAATCACAATGTTTTAAAGCAGTTATGACATGAATTCCATATGTGCTACAATAATGAGATCAGCGTTGCTGTAAAAAAAAGTGTCATTTTCGTGCCATATCTATGAAAAAAACTCAAATTCTTATACATACGGGTGTCCCGTAACTCAAAGTCAAGCGGGTAACGGGTGATAGGGTAGGTTGTACCTGTTCTGGAAAAAATAAGAAAAAAAATCAATCTCGCTTGCTTAAGTAATAATAGCAATATTTAGAAAAATAGTGAAAATCGATACCCTAGACCGCATTTTTAGGTACTGTGGTCACAAATTTCCGAATTTTGACGTGTTTATTTTTTTTACGTAATTCTAAATAACCATGCTATTGATTTCAATCACAAATTTAAAAATAAATATTGTAAGTTTCGAAAGAAAAATAAAGTTTGACTGAGTCATGTTTCAAAAAAAAATTTTAAGCTAACTTTGACACTTCATAATTTAAAAAAAATGTACTACACTACCTTGGCAAGTTTTTTAAAAAATTGGCGCGTTTCATCAGGATTTCAAAATGGTACAACACTTGCTACTTATTAATTCGTAAAAAATATTTTTCATTTTTTATTTGCAAAAAGGACCTCAGTTCACTTCAATCACTTTTACGAGAATAATGCTTTTTTGTACTCAAAAATCAATTTTACCAAGGTGTACGTAACATAAACAGAGGCACTAGAATCAGACACTGTTTGCCATAAATAAGAGTGAGACAGATCTACATTACGTAATATGGTACGCTACGATCTACGTTCGGTACGCTACGTTTCTGGTTTTACTCGCAACATCTCACAATCGTGCGCTTTTGTGATACCCTGGACTCGATTATTGTTGTAAAAATTGTGTCAGTTATTATCTAGTAATAGGAACTAAAAACTTCCATATTTTCCCCAACATTGTTCTGCAAATATCGACTCTGGGAGCGTTTAGTCACGAGGTAGCAAACTTTGTACACGTTGCAGATGGTACGAGTGGAAGTAGTTTTGTTTTAAAATTCGATGAGCAATGTTTTTCGGTATTCCAGTGGATCGAAAGGTACCCAATTGTGGGGCGTCGCTCATGACCACCGGGTGTTCATCTATGGACACCTATCATACTCGCAAGGACGATTGCCTTTAGTACTCGTATGGCGGCGCTGCAGATGGGAGACCCCAACGACATAACGACGAAGGAGTTTAAAATTAAATTGAATTGAATGTGATCCCAGCGCTTGATCAGTGCGATTGAAAGATCCACTGGAATACCGAAAAGCATTGCTCATCGAATTTTAAATCAAAACAACTACCACCCGTGACCCGTATACCATATGCAACGTGTATACAAAGTTTGCTCCCTCGTAACTATACGCTCTCAGAGTTGATATGATGGTAAAAATTTGTGAAGTTTTTAGTACCTATTAATAGATAATAACTAACATAATTTCCACAACACTTTTCGAGTCCAGGGTAACAAAAGCGCACGATTGTGAGATGTTGCGAGTAAAACCAGAAACGTAGCGTACCGAACGTAGATCGTAGCGTACCATATTACGTAATGTAGATCTGTCTCACTCTTATTTATGGCAAACAGTGTCTGATTCTAGTGCCTCTGTTTATGTTACGTACACCTTGGTAAAATTGATTTTTGAGTACAAAAAAGCATTATTCTCGTAAAAGTGATTGAAGTGAACTGAGGTCCTTTTTGCAAATAAAAAATGAAAAATATTTTTTACGAATTAATAAGTAGCAAGTGTTGTACCATTTTGAAATCCTGATGAAACGCGCCAATTTTTTAAAAAACTTGCCAAGGTAGTGTAGTACATTTTTTTTAAATTATGAAGTGTCAAAGTTAGCTTAAAATTTTTTTTTGAAACATGACTCAGTCAAACTTTATTTTTCTTTCGAAACTTACAATATTTATTTTTAAATTTGTGATTGAAATCAATAGCATGGTTATTTAGAATTACGTAAAAAAAATAAACACGTCAAAATTCGGAAATTTGTGACCACAGTACCTAAAAATGCGGTCTAGGGTATCGATTTTCACTATTTTTCTAAATATTGCTATTATTACTTAAGCAAGCGAGATAGATTTTTTTTCTTATTTTTTCCAGAACAGGTACAACCTACCCTATCACCCGTTACCCGCTTGACTTTGAGTTACGGGACACCCTGTATACATATTAAAAAAAAAACTTTAATTCAATTTTGGGGTCAAATACATCAAAAAATTAGACGAAATAATTTGCTCTGTATTTGTATTGTAAACAATAAGAGTTTCTTCCAGTTTTTCTCTATTTGGAGCAATTTTTCTATTTTCTTATTTTTTTTTAATTTGCTTTATTTGAAGTAAAAAAGGGAAAAAAGAAAAACGTGTCATATGGAATTTTTTCGTGCCACCATTCCACAATGAAATTTCCGTATCAAAAAAGCACAATCGTGATACTTCGGCAACGTTGAATGAAACACAGTTTCCTTGGGGCATTCCACAGAATTGTGTATCCATTTTCAATAAAAACCTCATAGAGCGGGAGACGACAATACAAAAATCCCACCCATCGATATAAAGAAAAATTTACTTATGTAGCGTTAGATAATCTTTAGGTGATATAGAAACCGTTGGTCGTCCACCCGATATCCTGGTCAGACCGGCTGACCGACCAAAAAAGAAGGTCAATTTTTAGGGGGGTCACCACCCATCGATATAAAGGACGAAATCTATATCATATTATAGGAAAAACTTTCACCAATCATATTCCGAAGGTCGTCCGGGGCAAAGCTTGGTCAGTTTCTCTGGCCGACCAGATTTATGCAAAAAAGTAAAAAAATGCATATCTTACTTTAAATATTAATAACTTACTGGATGTCCAAAACTTATGCTTGAAATTTTAACTAAAGCAAGTTCAAGCCATAACCTTTCAGAATTTTATAACTTGTTTGTACCAAATCCTTACCAGTTGGTAGAAATTACTATTTGAACTGAAATTATGGTGAACGTATATTTTTTACTTCAACTTGTGGAGTTAACAGTAGAAAAAAATTCCAATGCTGGATATTGGTTTTTGTTTTCTAAAAACTTACCCCATTTTTGCAGTTTCTGAAAAGGTACGAAACTTACCATAAATAATCCTAGATCAGAAGTTATAGTCATTTTACTATAACTATAAAGAATTCTTTAAAATTACTACTTCTTTCATATAAATCAGTGTTTTTTCATACATAGCAGGTAATAAATTTATATTTATGAATTTTTTGTATGAAGATTTGGAGCGAAAACCATTAATTACAAGAGATATATTGCTCATAACACATTAAGCATGGTATTTTTTTTTATAGAAATGTAAAAATGCATTTGCTCTATGCATGCTTGCATTATCTGCAAGTAAATAATGCAAATGGCATTATTAACCAGAAATATTTTGAGTGCATTTAGAAAATGCAAATCCGAAAATACAAATTTTTATGCAACTTTAAAAAGTTTTTCCTATAATTTGATATAGATTTCGTCCTTTATATCGATGGGTGGTGACCCCTCTAAAAAATTACCTTCTTTTTTGGTCGGTCAGCCGGTCTGACCAGGCCGGTTGGACGACCAACGGTTTCTATATCACCTAAAGATTATCTAACGCTACATAAGTAAATTTTTCTTTATATCGATGGGTGGGATTTTTATATTGCCGCCTCCCGGTCTATCAGTTCGATGCCTTGTTTTTAAATTAGATACTATAAAATTGTATCGACTTTAGTTTTTCAAGGTTTGTATGTCATACTCTTTTATTTGAAAAAAAAAAATTAAGAAAATCTAACCAATCTAAATTTTGCTTCCTTTCAGATAAACAACAATCTCTGTTTAGTTTTAAATGATTTGAAATTCACAGATGTTTTTAAACTAAATTTAAAACTTTCTTTTTTATATAAGTTTAAGATAAGATAAAGCATGTGGGTTTAAGCAAATATTTTTGTGAAAATCTATTTTTGGAATCTATATTTTTGTGTAAGCCAGATTTGCTTTCGATATGCTTTAGGGATATATAAAACTATTTTATTATAACAAACAATTTTAAAACTAAGTTTTCTGAAAAGCTGGTACAAAATATTAAAAAGATCTTTACTTTATTCAAACATGGTCTTTTACCTGAAAAGAAAGTAAAAAATAAGGAGTAAACAAAATTAAAAAATGGTATAACAAAATGCAACCCAAAAAAAAACAGCTCAAAACAAAAAAGTGTAGAAAAGTTTACAATTTCGAGAGATTTCCTAGTATTTTGTGGAGAGAGAGTTTAACGTCAGATAGTGTTAAAAACAAAACAATTTTACCAACTTATAGAATAATTTTGCAAACAAAAAATGGACTTTGGTGGATTTGCCCATCAAAAGTATATTGTTAAACCAAAACCTCAACCATGACCATCTGCATCACTATAAATATTTAACTGAAGGAAGGTATGTATAGACTTATATATTTTGTAAATTTTCAAACTTTATACCTTTTTATAAAACAACTCAGAGATATTATGTTCGTCTATCAATCAATGCCAACGCTACATTAATCATAAACCATAAATTCAACCGAACCTTAATTTAAGTTAACTGAAATATTTTACTTTTTTTGTAAGATATTAAAATCGTCTCTTTGCACAGATCCCTTTGGGTTATAATTTTCATATCTCTTGTGCATGGAGAAATTGGAAGCACAAAATTCAATTAATATTGTCCCAGAGGAAAAGCTCCTACTTGCTATTCAATTTCAAAACATTCTACTAAACAAAATGAATTAATGATGCCAGAAAATTTTATTCTTAGCATCGAAATCTTTAATTTAAAGATCATCCGACATTGCTTTTAGTTGTTTTTGTTTTTGTTTTTTTTTATTTTATGTAAATAAAAATAATTTTTTTTTATGAAACTGTTTTAATTGTATAGATACATATACATACATACATAATAAAGTTATCATTAATGTCGTAATATTTTTTCAAGACTATTTCTTCTTTTTTTTTAAAGTCATGGAGTGCAATCAAGATTTTAATTGCATTGCTATTTATACAGTCTGTCAGTGAACACTGAACATACTGCTTATGTAAATAAGAACAAAGAAAAAAAATATATGGTGGTAGAAAAGAAAGCTAAGAGGAATTTAATTTGATAAAATAAAAAAAGGACAACTCCGTTCTTTAAGTCATGGTGGTTTGTTATTTTTTTTTTGTTCAGAAAACGCAGTGAATTGCACTTTGGACCAGAAAATTCTTCTACAATTTCTCAGAAAGAGGCACGTAGAAAAATGTTCATTAAATTAATACCTTTTTTATGAAGTTATAAATTTTTTTGCCACACTTATAAAAAATCCTTGGAAATTTAAATTAAAAAACAGCAATTTCCATCTAGCAGACCAGCATAGAGTTGGAGTCTTTCGATCTTCTAATAATATCAGTCCGGATGCAGCATCTTCTGCCAAGTATTTCTGGCCGCAGTCAACTACTTCGGCTCTGTGGTCAAAGTAGTTGAAAGCACTTCAATAATTCAGTAACAAAATGAATCCACGCAAGAAGGCGACACCATCAGTAAAAAGAATTTACATACATAGTTGTTGATGTTTCTTTATCCAATCTAAAATAAAAGACAAATACAAATACAAATACAAACAACAAAAATTAGATGTATCCTTTGGAAAAATTAAAGCGTTCCATTCAGCAACTACTGGGAGATTCTAAAAAGTACTTTGCAACGCCCAAAGGAGTGATTCGTATAAGATACGATTAAATGCTAGAGCATGAAGGTTGGGTTGGGTCAAGAAAAATATTTCTTTCTGTTAAAAAAAATTACTTTAAATAGAAAACAAATTATTAAAAAACATCGATAACACTTACGATGCCTTTAACTTGCTCTGTAGGGCAAGTATTGGTTTGGTGTAGAAAAAATTTCGATGCTGTAATCAAAGTAAACACACTATGATGGAGAAGTCAGAAAAAGTGGAATGCATCATACCTTCCGTGCGTCGGTCGGTTAATATGTGCGTCATTGCGTCTATTCGTCCGTGCGTCCACTGTAAGCTAAAACATAAATGGCTGAGCTGATTTGCTTTAAATTTGGTAAAGAGCTTTTATGCAATTCCCTATAAAGAAATTACGAATTTTTGCTTAAGCTCATCTAGAAGGGGTGGATGCCATAAAACGATTTCGGTAATTTTAAATTATCTCGAAAACTTCTCCTACGATTTTGATTAAAATTCCAAAAATGAACAAACTGACTATAAAGGGCCCTACACACGATCAATGTTACCTGACAATATTGTTTGAACGAGTATCAATTCAGGTAAAATTGATCGTTAGTAGGCACTTCAATGTTCGTCACAAGTAATATTGATACATTGACGAAACACAAAATTATTTTGATTTTCTTCAATGTTTTAATGACAAAATATATTTAAGGTGCGTGGTGTTTTTCAATTTTGTGCAATATGTCTGATTTGCGAAGTGTTCTCGGGATTTTTTAAGTGAACTCATTAATATTTATCAAGAGAATGAGTGCCTTTGGAAAATAAAATCCAGCATGCAGCCCTACTGCTCTAATTCCATCAGAAAATGAGCGAGGAACTCAATTTTATCGAAAACGAAAGCCACAGAATTCTGGTGTTCAGCAAGCTCAGGCTGTATTGCAACAAGTACAAGAAAAGCTGAATTCAAGCAAAGAAGATGATTGCGATATTTATGGTAAAAATATTTCTTGCGAATTGCGATTCTGCCAGACGAAGACAAAATTTATGTTAAAAAAAAATAAATGATGCAATTTTTGAAGCCAAGTTGGTAGAGCAAAACAAATTCTTCTCTTTTAAAATCAATAAGCTTGCTGCAGCTCCAGCTGCAAGCAGACACAAATTATTAGTATCCATCGCCTTTGAAGTTTATGAAACAACTAAACAAAAAGCAAAATTGTCAATGTTCATTGAACGTGTGGAGGCTTGTTTTGTATCAATGTTACCTGATCAAAAAAACGTCAATGTTACCTGACAAGTAAAATTGATGGTGTGCAGGGCCCTTAAGAAAGCTGCGTTTCAGGTTTTTATCAAAAAAAATCGCATTACTAAAATAGACGTCTAAGGTTTTTTTTAAAGAAAAATGCATTATTTTTGAGTTATTTCAGTTTATCTTTTTAATGCGATTAACCAAATTTATTATAACTTTGTAATCTGATGCTTCTTACAAAATTAAGAAAATAGAAAATAATTAGTTTACAAAAAAAATCTTAAACCAAAAGTATATACATTAGGGTGGAGCGTCAAATTTTTTTTCCGATTTAGCTATTCGAATAGCACTAAAAAGTTGCGTAGTTACGTAAGCTACCCGTAAAAAATAAAATAAAAAATAAAAATTGTTTTTCTTAGCCCTCTACCACAGGTCAAAGTTTTGCAAAATTGGAAAAAAAAGTCGTAAATTTTTTTGCTTTATTCTGTATTTCCGAAAGTATAAATCCTACAAAATAATACGGGCTAATAAAAAATAAGATATATTCTCGAAATATATTGCCATTTTTCCACACAAAAAAAAACTACAACTTGAAAAATAAAAAGTTTAATTGGGTTAGTTTCTGAATGGCGTATTTTGAATTTTTATGTTTTTATTTTCAAGTTTGTGTTAATTTATTTGTCTAAATAAAGTTAATATATTATAATTTGTGTTTTCTTTTTTCATGAATTATCATATAATTTATTTCGAAATTGTGAAATAATTTTAACGTTTCCGAAAAAAAATTTTTTTGTTCCAAAAAGTCGAAACTTTGAGCTAAGGTAGAAGGCTAAAGACTTAGTCCAAACTTTTTTTTTGTAATGTCAAATTATTCTACTCATCGAAACGCAAAAAAATGGCGGTATTCGAAATTGATACAACTACTTTTATTTTTCTCCATACATCGACGCTCCACCCTAATATACATACATATTTTTGTTATAATTTTAACTTTTTTATTTTTTTCCTTAAATAGTAGCTTTATTATAGTTTTTAACCACAAAAGTAAGTTCCTCCGACCTAGCCACTTTTTTTAAATCAAATTGTTTGTTATAGTGAATAGTTTTAGAAAAATTAATTTTCAAACTAAAACAACAAGTCGTTTCCGTTGATTTTGAAAATTTTTATTTCTTTTCATAGTATCTGTCTTATTGTTAACCCTTGTCGTTTTAAAATGCAAGTTTCCTATATTACTCCATACTCGTATGAGCACTGAATAGTCAATTTTGCATTTCATTGAAAGTAAATGTTCAAGAAATTCGAAACTTTGCAAACTTCAAGTTTAACTATTTCTCAGAATTAATTCAAATTTTTAGCTTTTATAATTTTTAAATTTCACGCAAATGAAAAAATAATTGTTTTCTTTTTTGTTTCTAAAACTTGTTCAAATATGAATTATACAGGGTGTCCCGAAATCACGGCCTCAGAAGAAAACCGTGAGTTCCTGAGTTCATTTCAAGTCGAAAAACTTAAGAGGTAATTTACTTATAACGGTTTTTATGATTTTTATTCTTTTTTCCTTTGACTAGCTCTAACTTTGCCAAATTACAACCGATTTTTGATTTTTTTTTTAAATTTAAACAAGAACAGTTAGAAATGTTGTATGTACTATATACAACTTTTTCTTGTGTGGATAACGGTTTTCCCGAAATTTATTATCAATCACTTTTTTTAGCATTTTATGGTTGTTTTTTTGACTTCGATATGATTTTTTTCACAAAAACACATTATTAAGTATAATTTTTTTTATTATTATGAAAGCTCAATATGTGTTCCTAAAACTAGTTATAAAATTATTAAAAAAATACAAAACAAAACATTCAACACTCAACACTCAGCGTAGTTTTTTATTCGTTTTAATTCGTTTTCATCAAATATTCACACTTTTTTTATTTTCCTTTATTTTTTGTTTTTATTATTCTAATAATTTTAAATGTATTTTTAGGTAAAAATATGTTAATTTTTTTTAAGAACACATATTGGGCTATCATAATAATGAAAAATTATACTTAATAACGTGTTTTTGTGAAAAAAATCATATCTAAGTCAAAAAACAACCTTGAAATGCTTAAAAACTGTGCCTGATAATAAATTCCACACAGAAAAAAGTTGTATGGTAGACACAAATTTCTAACTGTTCTTGTTTAAATTAAAAAAAAAAATTCAAAAATCGGTTGTAGTTTGGCAAAGTTAGAGCTAGTCAAAGGAAAAAAAGAATAAAAATCATAAAAACCGTTATAAGTCGAAAACGAAGCGAAAACGAGAAAATTACCTCTTAAGTGTTTCGACTTGAAATGACATCAGGAACTCATGGTTTTCTTCTGAGGCGGTGATTTCGGGACACCCTGTATATATGGTTTACATTTTTTGAATTGTTTCTTTGGGCAGCATACAAAATTAATACTATTCAATGCAAAAGACTATATAGCTATGTTATACTCACTTGGAAAACTTTCTTCATTTAGTTTTAAAAACTTTATCAATTTCGTAAATTCAGTTTTATCAATTTTTCAGTATATTATATTGAAGAGAAATTTAATAAAAAAAAAATAGTTCCAACCTATAGGCTGATTAATTTTATTCACACAGCCCTATTGGGTTTCTATGCACTCTTTTATATGCAGAAAATTTATCCGCCTCAAGCTTTGTGTGACGGATGAAAGGCATGGTAGTCTACAAATCCATTGATCTTAGAATTCAATTAGTTTTTGACATGTTTCCTAGGGAAAAAACTGAGGAGAATCTTGTCCAGAAGAGTTCAAAGGAATTAAACTGTAGGGAATCCTTCTAGCAAACCCTTGTCCATAGAACACAACCAATGGAACAAAACAATCAGAACTCTCAGAGGAGGCATAAAATGGTCAAGTATTTATATGGAAAATTTATTTATAAATAAGTAGGTACTTATACATACCACGGATGGAAAATGACATTTTTTTAATGTACTGAAAACTTCTTTAAAATTGTACTGAAATGAAGTCAATTGTACTGAATTTTTTTTTATTGAATTAAAAAAATATTTTATATGCAACGGAAATATTTTATTCTTTAAAACATAAACAAAATCAATTCATATATACACATACATACATAAATACACAAAAAAAATATCAAATATAAAGAAATATGTAACTACTTTAAAATAAAAAAAAGTTGAAAAACGTACAAAATGCAAGCACTTTGACAGAAGTGAAAATTATTTATATTATTATTTTTCGTCTAAAAGTTCTTCTGTCAAAATTCTTGCATTTTGCACATTATTTTTCAAAATAATTCTATTTATATCAAAATCATAGCACGATGAATTCTTTAACAAATCTTTTGTTGCTATCAAGGCAGAACAAGTTTTAACTTGCATTTTGTTTCGACATTTCGACTTTATAATATTCTAGTATGAAAAACTTCGTTCGACAATCGCGGACGAATGGGAAACGGAAAGAACGGCTTGTGGAAGGAATTTTCGGTGAATTATATATTAAATATTTGTGCGTTGTTTTTAAATGAATAATGACCAATAAATCACAGACAATAATAAGTTTAGTTTCATTTAACGAATAAGGTAAATAATTACTTTCTTCAGTGTATTTTTAAGCCGTTCTCGGTGAAGTGAAGTTCAAAAATGCAATAAAAGATAGTGGAAATAATTTTCTCGAAAATTAGAGTGATTCTGCTGTCCATGGGCAAAGAATATTGTTTTGGAATTAGGAACTCCATTTCATAGGTAGTCTCACGTCGCGATGTAGACAAATAGGCCAACCGATTTTGTAAAAAAAATATTAAAATATTAATGTTTCCATTTGTCCTCCACAAATTCTTGCAATTCATCGTCTATTGCGGGAAATTCTCGTCGCAAATTACCCACCAGTCAAAGCACTCACCTTTATATTTTGTTGATGGAATTATTAAGTTCAATTTTGTTGCTTTTAGTCATTTTGTTTTATTACGTGTATTAAGTTAATTAACAGACTGATTAGTGAAATTTCAACTCTGGTAAGTTGATTTGTAAACAACTTCCTCATAATTTCCAAACTGAATATTTTTGTTGACAAGTGTCACACACACAAACACAGACAAAAAATCCATTCTTTTCGCATTCCTTTCAACGACAGAAAAAATTCTTTTGTTGAAAGGAATTCGACATAGTTAATGATTTAGAATTTTTCAAATTTAAAGAAAACAGGTTTCATAAAATTGTACTGAAATAAGGCAAATTGTACTTTTGTACTTGACCAAACTCAATTGTATCGAATTCGATACAATTGTACCGAATTTTCCATCCCTGATACATACTATAATTTAATAATAATACTAGTATAATGATAATAATGCTTGCTCAACTCAACTCCAGCTTATGTCCCTAACAATTTTTATACTAAAAATGTATCTATAACCGAAACAACATGTGAAAGGCTTTTGTTACGACCCGATTCTCTATATTAGATTGGCACCCACACTTGGAGGAGAGAGAAACAGATTTTGTCACTTTCTCCACCTCCTCAATTCAATTTAATTTTGTTTTATTGAACATAATATACATATATACAATTTGGCTTATAAGTTATAACTAATATGATAAATTTACATTTGTTGGCACATAAGGGGCCTAACGTTATACAATGTCTTAAGTTTAACAAATTATACATGTCAAAAAAAATTTAATTTAAAAGTCGGTTGACTTAATCGTCCTCAGGGTGTTCATTCCCGGTTGTCAATGGTGTTTTTGGTATAGGTTGGGGGAAGTGGCGTTCAGCCGCGGTAGAAGGCTGACCCAATGTCAGCGTAGAACGAGACTGCTTCCTCGTTGTCCATGATTATGTTGTCATCAAGAGTTTCTATCACACTGAGGTACCTTGGCTCTGGATGTGGTTGTTCACTGGTCATCCTTCTCATTAGCTGATTCGGGTGGTCGATGATGTTCCGTACTAGTTTCTTCGCTGAAAGGACTAGGTATTTGTCCAGCGGAATTATGTTGGCTTCAGAGTAGAGATGTTCGATCCAGTAGTGTTTCTGCCGCTGCCGGTCGAAGTACAGGCCGGTGCAAATTCTGAGAATCTTCCTTTCGAATACTTGAAGCTCTTTCATGGCTGTCTTCGAGATTGAAAACCAGACTGGGAAGGAGTAGCTGATGACTGGTCGTAAGAGCTGCTTGTAGATCAGTAACTTCGTTGGTTGACTTAGTCCTATTCTTTTCTTCATCAATGGGTGTAGGCGGTGGAAGGCCCAGCTGGCTTTTCTGAGTACATTTCTTGAGTGTGGGTTGAACCTTAGCAACTCATTGAAGTGGATTCCCAGGTACTTCACATTCTGTTTGGCAGCTATGGTCGATCCGTCAGGGAGTCTCAAGACCAGGTTTCTGCAATTGTCGGCGGAGCGGCTACCTCTACCAGTTGAAGACCTCCTGAAGCAGACAAGTTCCGATTTGGAAGTGTTGATCCGGATGCCCCATTTCTTGTAGAAATTGAAGAGTCTGCTGATGTGGGCCTCTACTTTTCGGACAGCGATAAGCGGTGTCATTGATGATGCATATGTGAGTGAGTCATCAGCATATAGCAGGTTCTCGCATCCAATTGGGACAGGTTGGTCGGATGTCATCAGGCTGTAGAAGGGGCCAAGTTTTGAGCCTTTTCGACTCCGGTTCTGATGTTCTTCATGTTTGATTTACAGTTGTCTAGTTTAACGAAAAATTTCCTAAAAGAAAGAAAAGAAAAAATTTTAAAATTTTCCATTTAGTATTTTTTAAAGCGTTTGTGACTCTGATTTAAGACGGCTAAATAAATATATTGAAGACAAATATATTTCATAGATAAATTTAAAAAAAATCATAACACCTAAGAAAAATTATCAAACACTTATTTCACTTAAGATACATGTACCTTAATTAATTTACATAAATTAGTAGCATATTTAATTTATACCAGGGAACACACGTTTTTATTCAATTAATGAAACAAAATTACAAAGAATAAACTTAAACAAATCAACTTTATGATGGTTTTGACATTGTATAACTTTATGTACATTAAACAAAGGCACTAACCCATACACTTACATATAGTGGTTTAGTGCTTCTGTTTTTGATTCTGAAATTAAATCAAGAGGCACTTTTTCTTGTTTATAGAAAAAGAAATGTCATTCCAAATGGTTTTATAAGGCTTCTGGGTGAACAATCGAAAATACCATTAATGATTTGTATGGTGTCGTAGCTGTATATTAAGAAACATACCTATATGTACAATGTACATATATATTTATACTTGCCACAGGGAGTAATTGATATTTTTACAAGATTTTTGGATCATTTTTTGATATTTTACTTTAGGTTGTCATCAAAAGAATAGATTTCTTTTTAGAAATCCTTTCTAAAGTTTCTCGGTATTAATACCGATATTATATAGATATGGTAATAATAGTAGAATGTTTCATCAACTAATATGAGAAATAATTACATTTAACATATCGATTTCTTGTTGCAAATGATGAAGACTGGATTGCAGGTGGGATTGAATTCCCCTACAACAACTATTATTCGATAAACAACAACAACAACAGCATTTCAAAGTAATATTTTGAAATATGAGAATATTGTATCTTATATCATATATGAATTTAAATAATTAAGATTGTTAATTACATATGGTCGGATAAACACGTAAAGCCGCTAAGTCCACTTTTGGCCGAAATTGAGATTTTGATACCATTTTCTTAAGAAACACATTCTGCACAAAATGGCTTAATCACTTCTGTCCAATGTATCTTAGTTGTTGCAGAATCCTAATGAGAAAATCCGTTTTTATATGGAGCCTTATGTAATTTTTTTTTTGATTTTTCACTTTCCTGTAAAATTTGCAAAAGTGGACAGTATTACGTATTAAGCCGACGATAAGTGTATTGTACACAATACAAAATGGTTTGACACCATCGATGTTTGATCAACCACTTGAAAAATAATCAACTTTTGCCGTTTTCAAAATATTTTGAAACCTTGTTTCGATTCCATTACGTCATGTTGTCAAACATGCCGATCCATGCAGTAAACACATCTATTGGTTGGACAGTTGATATACCTAATGCCCTATGCTTAAATATGCCGAAAATTTTCAAAGCTTTTACAAAAATTAACTAAAAATAACTGTTACAGTAAAAATTGAAAGAAATAATGTCAACAGTAAGTTTTGACAATGAAGTCTAAAGAGCACTTTGCAAATTTGTGAATCATGTAAATCCAGCATTGAAACTTTAAAAAAACCAAACCGGATACTTCGAAACGACAACGAAATATTCTCCGGTCTAAATTAATTGTGTGGTTTTCATAAATAGAATTGTAATAGAGTGTTATATGGGACGATCTTGCGTGATTTGTGCCTGAATTTAGAATGTTAATTAGAATTATATTTCCCAAGATGCTTTTTCAATTCTTTTTCACTGCGAGAACAAAAAGAGGTATAGATGGGTGGAAAACGTGTGTCGATTGCGCGTCCCAAGAAATTTTGTAACTATGGAACGTTTAAGGGGATTGCATCGAGAGTGTTGTTTTCACAAAAAGAATTGCACGATACAAGCTCTACTCACGAAAAACATTCCGATTTCCAAAACGATACACGATCGATACTACATCTAAACCATCCAAGAGAGACTGAGGAGTAAAGAACTAGACCGTATATACTTCTACGACATGAAAGACTCAACTCATGGTAACCTCTGAATATTTTCAAAAGTTGTCCTGGGTGAAAAAACACTAAACAGTACTTCATAAACTTCAAATAAAAAAATTATGTACTCTTTAATTCAAGGAAGTTTGATTTTAACTAAATTTACATAAGGCTTCTCCTTTATACATAACAAACAATTAAAAAAAAAACATTTTTCCTAAAAAAAAAATTATTTAAAAAGCCAAATTTTCAATATTCAGTATCAGCAGTGAATAAATATTTATTCTATATTTACAAGGCTGACAAATTGGCAGTATTTCGGTAAAAAAAAACTGCCAAAAGAATATAAAAATCCATGTTGACATTTTGCCAGTTTTTTGACAGAAATACAGACAATTCGTCAGCCGTGTGGATCCAGCATTAATCTCCATGCAATGAGAAAAAAACACAGTTAAAAAATAAAAAAATAGTCTTTCTGCAGTGGGCCCTACCAATAATCAAATTTAGCGACGACTTAAATATTTCAGTAAAATGGACCATAATAGAATGAGCTCTAGCTAATAAACCATATACATATAATATAGTATGACCTTAATTTTCAAGTGGACTCTTAATAATGAATCATATATGGAATGGACATCAAAAA
The DNA here is from genome assembly GCA_929447395.1 of Epistrophe grossulariae. Taxonomy (NCBI): domain Eukaryota; kingdom Metazoa; phylum Arthropoda; class Insecta; order Diptera; family Syrphidae; genus Epistrophe; species Epistrophe grossulariae. The sequence continues at coordinate 65,458,843 of OV839568.1, forward strand.
ATTAAACATTCCATGAATGGTACATTATTTGGCATCACCAAAATTAAAGTTAATTTTACTGAAATATTTAAGTCGTCGCTAAATTTATTTATTATTTATTTATTATTGGTAAGGCCCAGTGTGTTAAACGGAAATTAATATAAATGAATTTAGGTAGGTATCTCACAAATCAAAAAAGATAACTTTCACAGAATAAAATAATAAATGGCACCGTAAGAATGACGTTATAAGAAATGGGTTGAATGAATTAATTTCTAAACTATATTCTATACTTTTTGGTTTACAAAAATTGTCCACACTTTTCAAAGGACCCAAATTTCAAAAAGTTGAGTCCTGGACAGTGCCGTAGCTACTCTGTTTTGTTTGGGGGGGCAGAGAAATTTTACTAAAGGATGATGGGCAAATTGGGCGTAAGGCTAACAGAAATGAAATGTATACCAAATGAAAGGATATTTTGTGAACATCAATTTTTACTATGGGGGCAAAACCCAAAACCGCCGGAGAACAGAGATAGAGCCAATTGAATGAACGCATATATATGCGATATTATGTGCTTATACATAGCTTATATTAGATTGTTCACAGAAAGAGTTATGATCAGAAAATATAAAAACAATACCTTTACACTCCGGTTCAGTCGATTAAGTCTGTATAAATTAAAAATTCTAAACATAAAGGAGCTAATCAATCTAACCGGAGTGTAGGGCTTAGTATTATATTTCTGAAGACCACAAATCCTTCTGTGAGCAAAGTTTTATTCTTGTAGCAATAAAGATATGCATATGCACGCATTTATAAGTAAATCAGATGATAGATCTTGAGTCTATGAGTAAGTAGGTATATACATACGAATAAGACCTACTGAATTGTAGTTTCTAACCAACTTCACTCGTGTTCAAGTTTACAGCAGCGCTCTTGGATCTTGGTGGTCATGCCATGAAACTCGCCATTACGAGCAGTTAAAGATACTGCATTATTGATATATATTGTAAGGTAATAATGCACTATATTGTCAAAAAAACAATGGTTAAGATCAGAAAAAGTAAGTTCGATCAAAATTCGCAAAGTGCAATTATTAAAAAAAAAAAAAATAAATTGTTAAAAAAAAACATAAAAATTGTGAGCGCAGTTCACATTATCTTAATTTTTGTTGTCTTTTAATGTGTGTCCTTTTTTTCTAGTATAGGCCTGGTCCTGGAGCCCAGCGTTAAAAAAGAGTCAATGTGACTCAGAGTGCCGAAGGTAATGCTGACTCAACTGGATAATTATTCTCACTTCCACTTTTCTTATATTTGAATTTTATCTATATTTATATCGTTCTAAAAAGGTTGAAAATTTATGATAAATCTTTTTTGAGACAAAGCAAATCCACCTACTACTAGATGCAGTTGAATCCTTCCAAACAGTAAATTTTGGTCGATTTTTACTGCCTCTTCTGAAAATCACAGCTCAGCAGAAGGTATAATTTCTTAATTTCTTCAATTTTCGTTATCATATAAAGATTTCTTTCAAAGTTGAAATTTTGTATAGTTTAACAATAAATGTTGAATAGGTGGTGCCGCTAAGCGTCACTAGGGTTCAGCTAGTTTATTTTAAAAATGAATATACATAAATTACAAAAAAAATTTATTTATCCTTATATAAACATATAGAAATACAGGTAGGTATTTTAAACATTAAAAATGTATAAATAAAAACTCAACTCAATATCTTAAAACACATAAATAAACAAAAATGCTCATTAATGCAAAGGGATTTCATTCCCAATTCATTGTGCCTGTACAAATATTCGTTCTTTTTTGTAATCTTTAAAAAATGTTGTGAAATTTAAAGACTGGAAGACTTATTATCATATGCACATAAATGCAATTTTAAAAATTGTTGCGCTATCATTTTTAAATAAAAACATAACAAAGGTAGACTTTTACAGCCAAATTAATAAAAAACGCTTATTTCACCTTTATTCCACGAGTGAACTAAAGCAGGGAATAAGAATTAAGCTATGGGTTAAAAATTGCCATGAATAAAACCAAAATGTTCGTGGAATAGTAAATTCTCGTTTACCAGAAATCCCTTAAGAAAATCTACTACAATAAATAAGATGCCTGTTTGGTAAAACTTGAAATTTTCCCCAAGTTTCGTAAACTTGGGTATTTTTCGTATGGGTTCTGACAGAAAATTGTGATAATTTGTAAAAAAAAAAGCTCAAGTTACCAAACACACTTAAGAATTCTCTTGTTAATATATTTCTGTCAAAATTATTTGCATTTTTCAATTATTTGTGTTGTGTCTGTTTTTATTTATTTAAGTGGAATGTATCTGATGGAAGAAATATGTCCACCTCTTGGGTCCCTATTTAGGTCATCGTCAACAACCGCAATGAGTTTCTTCATATTTTCCTCGGAAAATCAACATATAGCTATTTCTTCCTGAAATCCTCCTCAATTAGCACTTCCATTAGATCATATACATGTATTTTTGTATAGTTTTCTCGCTGGCTGATTGTCCAATAATTAGAATGAATTGTTTAAAAACTCGATAAATCTAGCAGTCATTATATTAATTTTATTCAAAGTTAAATTAGCAATCTTTACTTGGGTATTTTTTTTATTTCAGAATAAATTTGACACATCGGTTCTTATTCCTTCGCTAAACCACCTTCTCCAGTGGTTTAACTTAGTACACGTCACTTTTTAGAAATTTTCTTTTATTCATAACATTTTGCACTTAGTCCACGGAATATTAATTTGGCTGTTACAGAGTAAGTGTGGTTTGTTTTTTTTTTTTTACGAAACGTTTTTTTTTATTTTATTTTCTTTCTTTTTATTCTAATTTTTTTTTTGCTGTTCAAACCTTTTTAAAGCTATTTAAAGCATTTTAAATACAGAAAAACAAAAAACAAAATTTTGAAATACAGAATACAGAAAATACGAAAACATTAATGAAACATAAATTTTAAAATGACACAAATGAAATAAATCTTAATTAGAATTTATTACACTTTATATTTTTAGAACTTAATTTACTCGTATTTTGTTTTGTTATTTGAATATTATGCGCTTTTCTAAACTATAAATATATATTTTTAGCCACTATGGATCTGAATAATGGGAATCTATTTAAATCATCCATCATATTGCTTTGACATGTCAAATTTACTAATCACTGTTTTATGTTAGTGTATTTTAAAATGGCTGTGTGCATAATTTTGTTTTCTTTTTATCCAGCAGGATAAGCAAAAATGGAAATGCTTTTAAACATGGTGATTGTGATTTATGATATAATAAATGTCCTTTTTTTCTGTGGTACAAGGGCACGTGTGGTGCAGGCGTGGGCAAGTGGTGCAATTGGCAGAACCTGCTGACTCGTAAGCAGTACAAAAATTAAATAGTCTCTAAAAACTTTAAAAGTACATAGAAAGAATACATTTATATTTAATACAACATTCCAATAAATTAAAGTCAAAGTCTTTTAAATTAAAAATGAGATGTCAAACTTTTAAACTTCAACAAAAAGGATTACAAAAAAGAAAAGTGAAATGACTAAAAAATTTTGTACAAAAGATGCAAGGATGGAATTACATTATATACAATTGCGAAAAATCAAAAGACACAGATTTTTATTTATGCCAACATAAAGCCACATTTTTAGAAATATATATCTAATTTTATTTCTTTTATACAGACATCTTCATGCTCATAGATTGCTTGCACTATTATTTATAACCTCCCTCTAGCTTGAAGTATTTTCTTGCAAAGTGACAGTTGCATTTCTACAAAATAAATGGCAAAATGTAGATGGAATATCAAGGAAAAAAATCCTTGATAATATACACAAAAAGCCAAGAAGTTGAGAATGCAAAATTTTTTTTCTTGAAAAAAATGTAGGTACGGATACTTACATTCTTTGTGTAGGTACTTACTCACTTTGTTGAGAAATACATATATGTATTTCTATTTACAAACGTGTATAATTGAGTTTTTTGTATTTATTTTTGTCTAGTACATTTAACATGTTGAAGGCCAACACATATAATACGAGGTAAAAAATAAAATAAGAAAAACGTTTACAATTTAATTAGACGAAGGATATGACTGCATCGACCATATATATAAGCTTTTATGACTTAACGTTATTTCAAATGAATAATCATTGCTGCGAATGTTTTTATAATTTTTTTTTTCTAATTTTTACATCAAAAGACGAAAATGTACAAATATTTTAAGTTTTATTTGAAGCCATGTTAAAAGGTTTCAAAACTAACACCATTTAACTTTGGATTGTAATAAAGAAAGGCGCATTTTTAAAAGTAAATGTTTAGAAAAAAAATCAGTCACAAATGGTCCACATACGCCACAGTGACCCCCAGTGATAAAACAGACCAATATTAATTTTAAATATTAATAATTCAAAACAAATTCTTCTTTGATATAGATAAGATTATGATAGTGGTGTAGATAGCTTTTTACGATGGGGAGGGGTCATGACTTGGTAATAATTTCCATATATTTCTTATTATAAAGTTATATTTGTATTAAATTTGACTAAAACAAGTAACAAATTACTTAGTTAAATTCTTTAATATAAGTATAAAAACTTGGAAAATTTAGTATTAAGTTGTTTTTTGATAATTTAACTAACACTAAGTTCTCTGTGGTTCCAATCTTTTGGTGAATTTCCAGAGCAGCATTCAAACGGTCCCAAAATAACAACAAAACAAGACAAACTTGAGTTTTATATGCTGCACTGTAATTCAGATGATCAGAAGGTAAAAAACTCACTACTTTTGTCCTGTTCGTATCGTATCGTATTTATCTGTTTCAAACTTGAAAAAGTTCTGGATGGTCGGTCAATCCTGCAAATAAATGTTTAAGCTTGATCGCATCTACGAATAAAATATTTGAAGAAAAGAAGAATAAGAAGAAGAAGAAGAAGAAGAAGAAGAAGAAGAAGAAGAAGAAGAAGAAGAAGAAGAATAAGAAGAATAAGAAGAAGAAGAAGAAGAAGAAGAAGAAGAGAAGAAGAAGAAGAGAAGAAGAAGAGGAGAAGAAGAAGAAGAAGAAGAAGAAGAAGAAGAAGAAGAAGAAGAAGAAGAAGAAGAAGAAGAAGAAGAAGAAGAAGAAGAAGAAGAATAAGAAGAAGAAGAAGAAGAAGAAGAAGAAGAAGAAGAAGAAGAAGAAGAAGAAGAACAAGAAGAAGAACAAGAAGAAGAACAAGAACAAGAACAAGAACAAGAACAAGAACAAGAACAAGAACAAGAACAATAACAAGAACAAGAACAAGAACAAGAACAAGAACAAGAACAAGAACAAGAACAAGAACAAGAACAAGAACAAGAACAAGAACAAGAACAAGAACAAGAACAAGAACAAGAACAAGAACAAGAACAAGAACAAGAACAAGAACAAGAACAAGAACAAGAACAAGAACAAGAACAAGAACAAGAACAAGAACAAGAACAAGATTAAGAAGAAGAACAAGAACAAAAATAAGAACAAGAACAAGAACAAAAACAAGAACAAGAACAAGAACAAGAACAAGAACAAGAACAAGAACAAGAACAAGAACAAGAACAAGAACAAGAACAAGAACAAGAACAAGAACAAGAACAAGAACAAGAACAAGAACAAGAACAAGAACAAGAACAAGAACAAGAACAAGAACAAGAACAAGAACAAGAACAAAAACAAGAACAAGAACAAGAAAAGAAGAAGAAGAAGAAAAGAACAAGAAGAAGAGGAAGAAGAAATTGGATTCTTTTGAAAAAAATTCGATTCTTTGGTTTAAAAGAAATCGACATTAATTTGCTTAGCTCGATTTATTTGAAAGCAGCTTAAGCAATATCGACATAAAATTTTTTTTAATCCTGACTTCGGTAGCGATATGGTCCTATAATAACAATTATCTGGAATATCTTAGCAGGGTTGCCTTTTATATTTATCGGTGTTAAAAGAGCATCATAAAAGTAACCCGCAACATTTCCAAACTGTATGTTATATTATGTTTAAAGATGTTGCAAAATGTTTCTTAAAAATGTATTATAATATTCCTTAAGTGGTTTTTCAACTCATAAGGAACATATAGAATTCTCATACATTAGTAAAAAGATAGGAAGAACGGAAAGATGTGAAACATACATATGTACATTCCATTTAAATTTCATGTGGTTTACATGTATCTACATATTTTTTGCACACATCACTTAGAACTTTCAACTCACAGTTGACCTTGAAGTCATGGCAGAACAGCCATATTTAATTTGATGTCATAAATTATATTATATTCTACTCTCAAAACAGTATATATGCATATCATCCAAGTAGAATGGTATATCTCAACAAAAATGACACAACTCAGTGAAAAATTTATAACTTGAAACTTTTGATGACAAATCATGTTAAGAAAAATACCATTGTCTGGTTGTTTCTGATAATAAGAAAAAAAAATACGAAAACCATTATGAAAGCGGGAATCTTCAAGAACACTACCAACTCTGCAGCCTACTAAAGTAAATTTATTGTTTTTGACTTTCAAATTTTCAAACATAATATGAAGGGGTTCTTTTATTTCGTTTATGAAGTAACTCAACTTGACATATTATTATTAAATACTTTCGCTGTTTTTGACTTTCGTTATTTTACTCTTAATGAGTTTTTCAATTTAATATGTCAACGCATTTTTCATAGCGCTCGATGATGGTTCAAGTTGAATATAAGATCATGGAATGTTTTATTTTTATTATTAAAAATAATTCATTATATCCGCATGAATACATCATCTTCAATTCGAATATTCAGAATGAGAATTTTTCAGAATTGTTGAGTTTGGGTTGTATAATTTAACTCACAAAATGGCACTGAGAATGCTTGAAGACTGATGAAGGATTTATATTCTCAATTCATTTATGGCTCAGTCAAAAAACCCACAACTTTCAATTATCTCTTGATTTTGTAAGTGGGAAAATTCATTGTTGCGAAGTCAAGATAAACGATAATTACTGAATATACGAGTATATATATTTTCATTAACAAATTGAGTGTGATGGAAATTGAGATATTTTTGATTTATTATGAAATATGCGTGATGAAGTGGACTCACATACATATGTGTACTTACTTATTATTTTTATTGAATCAAATTACTGCTGGAAAAAAATGTCTTATATTTGAAAAATTAACATAAGAGAGTATTAACATTTGTTTTGCCTTCTCAAGATCTTGATCATTTTCTATTCTTCTTTGAATAAATCAATAATGTTAAATTTTGGAAACGGTGAAAATTATTCAAGTTTTATGTATGTTTTATTTTTCAAATTATTATAAAATATTTAAAGGGTCATTCATTTTTCGGTTTCGAAAGTAAATCTAAATAAAACACATACATCGATAGCTTTTTGATGAAAATTTTATTTCATTATAAAGTTTGAACTTTGCCATTAAGTGTGAAAAACAATATTATTCAAAACGTCGCCAAAACCCGAAATTACACGACCAGGAAACTTCTCACGCAATAAAGCCATAATTGGTTATTTTGTGTGGCTTGTTGAAACCACATATTGTTGATCATCATAGATGGATTTTGATGATTTTTTCGCCATTTTGTTTGTTATATGTCATGAATTTATAAAATATTAACTAAAATTTCTTCAATCAAATAGTAGTATTTTTAACACAGGCTTAAAACGTACATAAGTCAATTTCCGCATTCAAAAAAAAAATGACACCTTTCGACCATAGAGCACACCAAACAGTCACTTTGTATGGATGCAACGGCACCTCTTCCATCACTTGTAGGTTTTCTGAGCCCCATATTCGGAAATTTTGTTGGTTTACATACCCACCAAGTGAGAAATGTGCCTCGTCGCTGAAAAAAATGTTGTTCGAAAAATCGGTGTTTATTGTCTGTTGTTCCAACACCACTTTTTTTAAGCGATCCGCTATCGTAAATGGCAAACATTCAACTGATATTATGACACTTCAAATGACATCTGGGTGTGATAGGTGTAAAATGCCAGCACTACCAACTTGGAACCACGAAAAGTATGACCCGTTATATTATTTTTTAACCCAAACAGGGTGCCTACACATATTAAAGTTTTTATCAAGTCGACCACTAAACACGTTGTGGCATTTATTATAAATCATGCAACGGATGCTGAATGGAATGGGGTAAACAATTTACATGTTAAATGCAACAAAAACTAATCCTCAGGCGCAAAGAAATTTTGGGCTTAATCTAAGCGCGGTCATAGGCTGGCCAAACGTCCTCTTTTAAGAGGAAAAATCCTCTTTTTGACCTAATAAACTTTTGTCCGATGTTTTTTTGAAAAAATAAGCGATCTGTCGTCCTTTGTAGATTTTGAAATTTTAAAATTTTTTCGTGAAACAAAACAACAATAAAAAATTTATTTTGGCGAAAACACGGTCTTAAAATTATTTGCAAAGATCACAATAAAAAATGTCTTTTTTCTACAACTATATTTTAAACACTTTGTATGAAAATATGGTCCAATGACTAATAAAGTGCATCCCAAAAATTCATCCAAGGAGTAATTTTGATAGACAACAATTTTTTAGAATACTGGGTAAGTAAACAACTCGGCTTTGCACTCGTGTAGCACTCCATTTTTAAAAACCAACCAGTCTATTTTTACTGGCGACACCTTGCGTGAATTTTGGGACTCCCTTTACAATGAAAGCTAAAATGGTTGAATATATGTTCTAGAAAAAAAAAAATTTTGCGATATTAAAAAATTTTATTACTTAGCCATTTAAGTAATTTATTTTCATGTTAAATGACTAATAGATTTAATTTTTTTTTTCGGATGTCCTCTTTTCATTAAGGATAGATCTGGTCACCCTAAGCGAGGAGAAAAACTGTTTTATCGGCATGAATTATAAACGTGACGACGCGGCGGCGTCGTTAATCCCCATTGTTGTTTTTTTCAGCTATTTTCTTCCAGGATTGAATGAAAAAAACACATTTTACAAACCGGTATCACTGAAATTTCCTCAAATTGAAAGACCGTAAAACCCACAAACTCAGGAAAATATTCTGCTAGTGTAGGAGAGTGTGCAAGCAAATTAAGTCACTGCATCCATCACTTTTAATACATCGCTTTATACTGCACCCTGTTGAAAAATTTTTTGAGACCAGCTGTGGATGTGGTTATAGTACGGTTTCACAGCGAATACAACAAGACCAAAAACAAAACTTAAACGAAACATTTCACTGTCCGGATTTAACCTTTCTTTGATTATTATTCCTTTGGGTGTTATTTGAAAAAATATACGAAGAAGAATATACATCAATGAGTCCAGAGATATTTCAGTTAATAATCAATATTCCTCATTATAGTGCAATATTTAAAAAAAAATAGACCCTGAAATAAAAACATTGTAGGCAAACCCCTTCACCTTCACACCACCCTGTACAGAGTCTTTTATAATTATTTGCATTGGCAAGAAGGTTGTATCCCGTCGTGAAATGCTTAGTGCTTAGGATTTTTATTCCAAAATTCTTGGGTTCGATTCCCAGCCCATACCATCTTAAAAAAATACAGAATGTTTTTCATGGGTTACTGCCTCTTCCGAGGAATTGGAAAATCTACCAAGAGTATATCTCCTGTCATGAAAAAGTAGTGCTTCTCACATTAGCCGTTTGGTTTCGGAAGAAAATTGTAGGTCCCTCCCACCCATTTCTGCTAATAACACGGACACAGGAATGGTTGAGAGTTGTAAGCCACGAGCTGTCGTTGCTGCCCAATTAACATACTTTATTTATTTATTTGCAAAAACTCGATATTTTCAATAGGAACGCCACGTGGTTTTATTATTGTATTAAAATTATGTAATGCACAAACGCGTTTAAATGAATATGTAATTTAAAATAAATCAAAAAACAGTTCCTTGTTGATCTTAACGAGAAAAATAATCGAAGTAGAAAAATAAAATTTGGAAGAGGAAGACACGAAAATTAATGTTTATATTGTGTTGAAATCAATCATCAAAAAAATAGAGTTTTGAATTAATTGCTAAATGGTTTAAGAGTTTTACTTGAAATAGATACATTAAAATACATACATATATGGGTATGCATGTGTATGTATATCACGATATAAATTTTGAAGAATTTGAATATGGGGCTTGTTCTTTTCGTGGCAATTTTCAACATCTAACGAACAAAATTTACATATTTTTTGAAATTCCACAAAAAATTTCGGCGTGAAACACAAATCAATATCATACATATTTATCTCAAGATATGGAAAAAGAATTAATCCATTCAAAATATACAACCACGCAGCCAATATTAAAGGAACGACCATCGTTCAGTTAGAAGAATTAAATTTTTTTCTCATGGACTTGAAGACAATTCTCGCAAATGTTTATTTTTCGTCCTACGTAAATAGGTATCTTGATAAATGTATTTTCCAATATACCTACGACCTGTCAATATATCTTGGTTCAAACATTCCTTTAATTTCATTGTCAAAATAAAAAATTCATTATCCCACAACGATGGTTACGGTGTGTTACTTCGCCGACTCATTTTGGCTCATTTTATCTCGTTCCCACTCAATAATAAGAAAGAGGCACAAGTTTTTAGATTTTTTTCGAAAAACAAGTGGAAGTGAGATAAAATACTGAGACGTCAAAATGAGTCGGCGGAGTGGGTTCAATACTCCAATGCGAATACCTTTTGTATGGGAGATTCTCTGCTTATACTGTGATTTTTTTTTAATTATATTTTGGCAAGATATAGCTAATGTTAACGTATATGTTAAGTGTATGTATAAAGCCATTTTAAAAACAAAAATTACTAAAGTGAAAAAAACATACTGTGGATCTATTGACATTAAGTGACGCAATGGAAATTTGAATACCTGCTGATTTGACGAATTATAATTTTATTTTAAAAATGTTAATAATTTGTTTAAAAACTGAATCTGTTTGTTTTCGTGCGTCTTTTAATTTATGTAATTGCGAGAATTCTCGCACGGGTAGGCTAGTTTAATTTCATGTTTAGTGTGTTAAAATTTTTCAAATTAGACTGCTAAATCTTTAAAGTAAATAACTAAAGTGTAAATCATGGAAGATATTTGACAATCCCTACAGCAAAGTGAGTCCTTGGGCCTGTGTCCCCAACCCATCCATGATATGCCACTGCTGTAATCTTCAGATGTATTCAAAGAAGGTATCCTATAACCCATTTCACAATATAATCGACTTCTATGCCAAATTTCTTTAGAATCTTTCCAGCCGTTAGAGCTTGATTATGGACAAACATTTAAGCAAACATAATTAGGCATATACATAGCTATTAGCTAGTAGCATTTATAATTAGAAATGTATATAGAAATATGGAATAGGAAAGGATGTGTGCATTGTGCAATATATATTTACATATCTAGATCTACATATGTACATATCTTAAACAAAATATTTTAAAATTCGAAATCAGAACATCCATTGCGCCAGTTCACGCAAATATAAACGTTAATCCTTGCAACTTTATTGTCGTAGTATCTATAGCATAACTAATAAACTCAGACCAACAATTTCAATGTGCATATTATTATACTAAAACGAAGCAAATCTTTGATGTCTGAGAAACTAATATTTTTAAAATAACATACAAAAGAACAACATGAAGCCGGGTCTCAAATTCAATGAATAATTTTTTGAATTCAAAGGAACTTCAATAATGAAAATGAACTTTTTATAGATTTTCAATAAATAGCTATAGGTTTATATTAAAAATACAATACATAAGACTTAACATAACTTTGTTGTTTTTTTTTTTAAAGTTTATTGAAAAAGTTCAATAATAAAACCAAGCAAAAATCAATGATTTTCACTTTGAAAGCACAAGCTTTACCATTCCACAATTCCCACATCTCAATATACAATATCACTCATTGTGTAATGTGTATATGTATGTCCAACAGAAAAATGAAAACAACACCATAAAAGAAGACCAAAACTTTTCAATAACTGGGTTCTATTTGTAATGCTCTACAACACAAGAATCCTGAGGTTTTCCCTCAATATACTCGTATATATATATAATAATAATGTAGGTAATAAAAACAAAAAACCAAAACAAAAAAACATTGCCTTCTTTTGTTTTTCTTTAAAATGTTAAACCGAAGAATGTTTCTTTCATCATCAATACTTAAAAATATATCACAAAAAAAAAAAAACAGGGACTCCGCAGTCCGTGTTGCGAAAGCATTAGAAACGACTGCTGTTTCTGAATTGAAGTCCTTGGATCAATTTTGTTTCGTTAAGAACATGTGGGTTGTGGGGTGGCTGTGGCCTGTGGGTTACTATTGCTTCTGTTCTATCGATTCAATTTTATAAAATGCTTGTGTTATGTGACCATCAATAGCGTGCTTTTAGTACTTTTATATCCGATTACCTGCATAGCTTATAGTTTATTGAAAGCGGATTTAGTTTCTACAAAGCGGTTTCGAATGTTGAGAAGTTTTTAAGAGGCAGCAATAATCTATCATTTAAGGATTTGAAGTATAAACTAAAAGTACATATCTAATTTTGAATGTGCAAATATACCTAAGTACTTCAAATCCTTGGAAAATATTTTACTTTTTGTAATAAGTCGTTGGAGATTTCAATTGAAAATATTCTTTCGCAAATCCGTAAAAATTTCAAGTTATTAATATAAGTTGGATTCTCATGAAGCACTATTGTAGTAACTATGATATTGTTGATAAGGATAATATGTCAATGGGCAATCTATTTTTAAATATATGTACATAAGATTAGTTATTGGTTTTAAAATTCCACCATTGGAGCAAAATTCTACACAGATACCCACTAATAGATAAAATGTTGGAACATTGAAAATAACTTTCCTTGAGTCACTGAAATTAATCCATTAGTTAGATTTTTAATTCACAGAATTGATAACATTGCATCATGCATGTCAGTTGAAAACTGCATTCTGAAAAGTCACAGTTAACATTCTAAATTATATTTGAATAAAGTAGTTAAAATTTTGGATTTAAGTTTAAGACTATATTCGCAATCAATTCAATTATTCTGACTTAGGGACAGTTTGTTCACAGCTGATTATCTTTAAGAGGCCTTTTCCTACATTTGAAGAAAATCGAATAAATGTTGATTTACTCTACAATTTCATGAAGCCATTTGTGAGCATAAAGTCATTATTTAAATGCACATAAGAGAACTATTTATTGGGACCTACCAATAACAAAATTTAGAGACGACTTAAATATTTAAGTAAAATGGACCATAATGGTATACACTCCATATAATAAACCAAACATGGTATGACTTAAATATTTAATTAGACCCTAAATAATGAATATAACATGAAAAATATGAAACATTTGGTGTATGGTTCATTTTTTATAATCCATACTATTATGGTTCATTTTACTTGAATATAATTAAGTCATCTTTAAATTGGTAAGGCCTATTGTCTTTCAATATGTAGCCTCAGTTGTCGCACAGCAGAAGATTTTTACTGAAATTGCTTATCCGTCTACAACTTCTTAGATAAAATGGTTATATGATCGAAACAAATTTGGTCTTATTATAGAAGAAAAAGAAGAAACAAACCATACCCATATTAAAAGTATCTAACAATATGCAGCAGCTAAAAATCATAATTCAGTAAGTTTTCGGAATTAGTGAAACTGTCCAAGGATATTTTCCGTTGTGTTTTCGCAAGCGTTTCGTTGTCTGTTTGGAAATCACAGGAAATTTTCGTTTCGCATCAACAGCGTACTAGGCTTAAAACTCAAATGTCATTTTTCCGCACAAAATAAATAGTCTGTATAATTAATTCAGTGCCAAGAAGGAGTGGAGACTTCTCCAAATAATCTGCTTCAATTATAAATTTCGCTCTGCGAACAGCGTATATATTTAAATGATTTTGTTCGTGTAATGTACCGAACCAAGATTTTAGTTCAGACACAAATAATTTCATAGGCTCTACAAATAGTTCACATATTTAAGTGAAGTGCTCTTAATCAAGGATTACTGCAATTGGTTAAATCATCATGTTAACCAACATTTTTATTAAGGAATCCAAAATTTGTGTTGTTAATCATGGAAATTGATAATCAGACGATTTTGCTTTATTAGCGCCATTTAATTATAGAATCTATTAAAGTGATAGTGCAGATTTAATCTAGTGTGGACAAACTGACCCTTATTAAAGTTAACTATTACGCAGTCTTATTGTTGACTGCAGTACTTTTTGAATGATTCCAGTCTTAAATCCTTTCGAAATGCATGTAGTTCAGTCATTAAAGCCGCAAAGTAATATTAAAGCTTCTTCGTGGTGTTAATAAGAAACTGTCAAAAGTCCATATCGATATGAGTACCGTTAACAATTTTACGGGGGGTTAGAGGCCCTCCAAAATATTTTTTTAGCAATATCTCTTAAATGGTAAGTTGTACAAAAAAAATTTCAACAAATAATTTGTTGCTTGGAAAATTGTCTGTACAAAAAATTTTAACATAATTTTCTTCATAAAAATTACAATATTTGAAATAAACTACATACATAATTCGTAGAGTTAAAGATTTTACTTATCTATATTGGAGCGGCTTAATTAAAAAATTTTATATTTTGTGATAAAAGTTTCATTATGTGAACATGATTTTAATTTATTAGGGGTGTCGTCTCCATGTTGTGTGTTTTTTATAACGATTTTAATATAAAATGTGAAATATAAATAAAAGAATTTAAAAAACCGATTAAGTATATTTATATTTTATTTATTATTATTTAATAATATCACAACATATATAATTTTGTTTTAATTTAAGCTACGCGTTTCGGATTTTTCTCATCCATCTTCGGGCTTATTTCGTTGATTTTAATATATTGAGCCACTTTATATGTCCGCCCCTTAAAGGGCAAATTAAAAAAAATATCTAAAATAGAAAATGAATACTAAAAAGTAAAAAACAACGGCAACACTTACAATGTTATGTTAAAGCTTTTTTTAAAGCCAGGAACTCAGTTTTTAATTAAGTTTTTAAATAAAATTATTTTAGTGCTTTGTTTTTGAATATATAAATTATTTTCAAACTTAAAATTTAAAAAATAAAACTCGAAAAAAAAGTTGTAACAATTTTTGTTCAAAATTTTACGTTGTTTTTATTTGTTTTTAAATCAGTAGCTATAATTGCAATATTTTATTTGGCTTGAAAGTGCCATTTCATATTCCATGAATTGTATTTAGTTTACAATAAAATCGTGAATTACTGATAAAAGCGGCTTTTTGGATTTTCGACAAAGTTGTTCGAGGTTCGAAGTCAGGCATCAGGTCTACTCAGAACTACAAAATCTGATGCAAGGTCTAATACATACATACATATACTTATATTTACTGGACTATTTTATAATTTTGTTAAATTTTTTGAATAGAAACTACTTTTCTAATGAAAATAAAAAAATTTGTGTTCTAAAGTGAAATCAAGTGTTAGCAGTTTCTTCCTAGCCGTTGGGACAATTTTTTTGATTTTATTTAACATGGAGTGATACACTTAACCCAATTTTCAGGGACGCCAACTAGAATGCGAAATATGATCAAAAATAGAGTCTTGTGGCAACTCACCTCTCATGCAGCATCGCTGAAAATAATTATATTGCCTTTTTCTTCTCAGGTAAAAAAAAATGAATTAAATTAAATTGAAAAACAAAAATTATGACTTGCATTATCTTTTTACTTAAAAAAAAATAAGGCTTTATTTAAAAGTCTTAAACGCATTTAAAAAAAAAAAAAAAAAAAACTATAGCCGACTTACCGTATTTTAAAATTGATTTAGATTAAAAGTTAACCTTTAAGGGGGCGAAACGCAATTTTTGGAGTTGAGGTCACTTGAACTTTTAAATTGAAATATTCAATCGCTCCACTTAAACAGAAGTAGTTTTCTAATTATCTTTTATTTAAATTATTGTTGACCTTTAAATTTAAGTTGACGACTGGGAAACAGTAAAAAAGTAATGCAATCAATTAATTTACTGCAAGTCAGAATATCGAAAATGATTGTTAAAATGTTATTTAAAAGTAAAAGTCGTTTTGAAACACAAAAGATTTTTTAAAATAATTTTTATAGCCTCAATTGACTGCAGTCATCAATTTACTGACCTTGAACTTTTAACCGTTCATTTAATGAATTTTGCCAGCTTTTATTTTAAATACTCAAAAAAAATACCAGACATTTTTCATTAAAATGATTGATGAACTATCATTTAGCCCTAATGGAGAATAATTAACCATTTCTGCTTGTTAATTTTCTCTTAGAGTTGATAAACGTCTAGTCATTTTTTGTTGTTGTTTTTTTATTTGTAATCTGATATTGTGATAAATCTATAAATATGATAAAGACTGACAAAATTTTAATAACTGTCTATTCCATTTCCAAAATGTTTGATGCAATGAATTCGAAACCTTGAAATTATTTCTCCACGACCGCGACAACGTAGTTTATTAACTGCACTTTTAAATATTGAATTATCCCAAAATTCATACTTTATGGGGTAGTTTTGGGGACGGATTTGGATTTATTATGTATTCTTTCCACAAGAATACTGCAGTTTACATTTTATTGACTTTTGTTATTTGTATATCGCACTTTCAGATTAAGAAAAAATTACACAAAAACCGACACAGTCAAAGCTAATCGAGAATGAATAAATTAAATAGAAGCATTTACGTAGATAGAATTTTCTCTTATAAGACATATTTTGTGAACCCCGGATCTTAGGATCTCATATATTATACTTCATCCAACAAAAATAGGCAGTGTATAGGCAAGATAGGACGTTTTCCTCTCATTCTGGCTACGGTGGATAAATCTGTCCTTCATTAAATCTCTCACAGGGTTGTCGTAGTGTTTATTTTAAATGGACTGAAATATGAAAGAATAGTATGTAGGGTTACCGCCTTTCTTTAAGATAGAAATTTTCATTTAATTGTTTTATTTATAAAAATATAAACACATTTTACCTTTTAAAAATACAATTTACATAAAAATACTTTACTTCACCGCGCGCTTCAAAAATCTACGCAAATAATGTTCTTCTTAAGATATCTTAGCTTTTGTAACACTCCACGATAACACTCATCATTAAAAACATTTTTTCAAAGCTCTAAATCAAAAGCACCTCAACAGAAACCCAAGGAAAAAGAACTGAACGAGTTACCAAATGGACACGGGTAACTCTGAATGCACATAAATATTTAATGGGAGTTAAATAGCAGCAGCAGGCTCTCGGAAAAATTTCAAAAGGGGTCCCAAAAAGGGGCCCAAGCCAAAAAAGGGGCATCCACAAAAACTATTAAAGCAACACAAAAAAGCAACTGCAGCAAAAACATTTAAAAAAAATTAATTGCATAAAGAATAAAAACAAAACAAATTAATTACAAAAAAAGATTAATAAAATAAATAATATGTACCTCTAAATACATAATTTAAAACATATTCATATTTTATTTGTTTAAAATTTTCTTTCTGTATTTATATATAAGGTTTTTATTTGGTACCCAAGTTCCCAAATTTTTTTTTTATTTCTAATAAATTTTGTGCAGATATCATAGAATCGCCATTCTTTTCATTCCTTTTCGTTCAATAAAGAATAAAATCTTACTTAATCAGAAAAAGTGATCAATTTTGATCATATTTGAAAAAGTGGGGGCCACGGGTCCTAAGCCTGAAAAGGGGCAAAAAGGCCAGTGGCGTAGCGTGGCAGGGCGGCACTTTGCCTGGGGCGGCAATTTTCCCAAATATGGGGGCGGCAAATCTTAAACCTGTATATCCGGGAGACAATTTCTTGGGGGAGGAAATTTTAAAAATATTAATCAAAACAGACGTTAATGTAAATGATTTTTGTATGCTGTTTTTTATATTTTCTTTTCATTTAGATCCAATTTTAGGGGCGGCAAATTTCCAAAAATCCGGAAAGCAGTTTGCAAGGGGGCGGCAATTTTTTTAAAATATTTATCAAAACAGGCGTTAATGTACATATGTATAAGATTTTTGTATGTTCTGTTTTTATATATTTTTTTCTCATTTGGATCCATTTTTTTCAAAATGGTCCAAAGAAATTATTTAAAAGTTTTCGAGCGATGACACAGCCAATAATTACAATTCTCCTTCAATTTTAAGAAGGAAAATAAATCTACTCCGTCATTTTTGAGCTAATTTTTTTTTTTTCAAAATTTCCTTAGTCAAACCAAAATATAAATGGAAATGCCCTGGGGCCTTCGAACGATATTGTTTTGGCAATAGTTGTCCCTATCTTTCCCTTTTGATGTGATAGAGATGGGTATTGCCAAAACGATATCTTTCGATCGTTTTCGTTTTAAGGAATGAGGCCCCTGTGTTAATATATTCTGCAACTATAATTCTGAATGTCTGAATCTGAATTTTTTGTTAAAAATATGGTGTTCGAAAACTTGAAATTTTCCTTAATTTTAAAACCTACTTGGGTTTCGATTTAGTTCACTTTTTCACAAGTTTGCTCCAAAATTTTAGTTCTGCGGTTCGAACCCTGCTCGTATAAGTCGTGAGAGTGAGACTACAAAAAAAAAACCTTTTGTTTGTTTTGACTGATTCGATGTGAGTTGGCTCGTATATCGCTCACTTCTATCACCGAAAAATTTTAATTTTCAATAAATTTAGTAATTTTTCTGAAATGTCAAATTTTAGCATAACCTAAAGTTAGCATTTTTGTTAAGATGGCAAATTTTACAAAAATTTTATTACTGCTTAAAAAACTCACAAAAATCTATCAAAAATTGTTCTGCAAAATGTTAAAATAGGTGATACAGTTTTGCTCAGTAATAATTAAAATTAGCTAGCTGTGGTAAATTTACCGCCTTTTATTGAACACTTAAAAATAAGCGAACCGTTTTTGATAAAACTAGTGTTGAATACTTTAATTGTACTTCCAATAAAAGAAATAAATTATAACAAGGTAAGTTGTTTCCCCTAATTTTTTTTAAACAACAAAAAAAAAAGAAGCTTCAAAAAAAAGTTGCTAGGGGCGGCAAAAAATGACGAGCCAGCCGTGGCGGCCACTTGCCCAAAATCATTTCAAAAACATAATGCCAAACCATTATCTTTATAATACAGCTAGATTCTTGGCCATAACATTAAATTATATGCGTTTTATTTCTTCTTGAAAACCACACGTCTAAAAATAAATTATAAATATTCATTATAATTGCTTAGTTAGTTTCATAAATTGGTCATATATTTTTTTTTATTAATTCTCTTAGTTTTTTCAATACATTATTGGAGAATTTAAGTGTTAGAACCTCATTTTGAATGAACTACAAATAAAAAAAATCTATTTTTTAAATAGATAAGTATAGGTACTTGGCGGAAAATAATTGAAGTTCCGCTAAGATATAGACTTGGTCAAATAAATTTTACATTTATTTAACAAATAAATTAATTTCGTCGCATAAAGATGTTGACGTGCATGCGCTAGTACCTATACGGGCGGTATATTGTAGTAGTATAAATGTTTCGCCTTCCCAGCATGAAAAATAAAACAATGAGTATATTATACCGAATTATTTTGATAAAATATGTAGGTGTACATATTAAGCTACCTGAATTGGTAATATTAATTTCTTGGAAAAACATAATAATGAAAGCATACCTGCTTTGCATTTAAATCTATATGTATAATGTTCATATATATACAACTGTAATTAACATTTAAATGAGAACTTTTCTTTGAAACCTACAAATTGAAAACTGATCCGAATATATTTGGTCCTTCACTTAACTTCTTTAATTTCCAATCAAAGCAAATTGTTTATTTTCTCTCTATATAAGCTTTTATAGCCCGTAGCTTATTATAGCCCATACGTTTTCTTCCTCTCAAAAGCAATTCCCATATCTTAAATGCAATCTGAAACGTTAGACCAAAGCCCCCTCATATAAGTTATATTAATTTATATTATTTATAATAGAACGTATATTTAGTAGGAAAGCCCAGGACCTCCGGCCGGCGGTGGTGCTTTCAAAATGCTTTATTGCTTCTAAATTGAGTGTACTATATGTATATATGTACATATAATATGTATAGCAAAGGATACAAGTTGACACAGAATTACTTGCATCCTGTGGTGAAAATTTGCTGAGTATCAAAATTCATTGGTCGTTAGTGCGTTTTATTATATTCACAAAGAATTTCTTAAGTTCAGTTCAGACGTATGAAAGGAAGGAGAATTTTCAATTTTAAAGAACTCTCCAAAAAAATCTTTGGAAAGTTCTTCAGAAAACTATTTGAAATAATTTAAAATTTTTTGAATTGGAAATGAAACTTGTAGCTAAAAATCGTATATACAAAACTTTGGTGTAATATTGTTATTGCAAGAGAAGGAAATTGCTATAAACGAATTGTGTGGTATGAAAAATGGCATTCTTGTTATTTATAGGTATATATTTATAAGGTTTTGGTTCACAGATTATAATATACTATATAAGAAAAACTTTTGATATCATAACGAAAACGACGCAAAATTCTATTATACCTTTTTATTTAATACAAAGATCGAAAAATAAGACTTAGAGGGCTTCGACTTTGATAGAAATTGTAAATTTACCAATAAAATAAATGATGAAGTCAACTATAGGTATTAGAGAAAAAACAGAAAGGGAGAGCTGATACTATGTATATGCTCTTTTGAAAGAAAAATTCTTTGACAAAGGAATGCAAATAAAAGAGAAAATACAACCATGAACTCAATGACGATTTGAAAGAAAGATAAAAATAAAAACTTGAAAAAATTTTATTTTAAAAATAACTTAAATTTACCTGATTTAATAATTAATTCACATTTTTATTTATATTTAAAAAATAAAGCGACGCGTTTCGATCTTAATGGGTAATATTCGGGCTTAAATTCGTTGACTTGTGTTGTAGTTTGACGATATTCAATTTTTGCTTGGTAGTTGTAATTTATTGATCGTTGTGTATGATGGTTGGTGTGTATATACTTATCTTGCTCTATTTGGTTTTCTGTTTCTGCGGTTGATTGCTGTGTTGTAAAGTGTATTTTTTTTGATAGTTAATTTGTCGTTGAGTATTTTGCCTTGTTTAGTATTAAGTTTGTTCGTGTACTTCTCGGACTTAATCTGGCAAACTGTCAAATTTGGAAGAGTTCTCTCAAAGAAAGCGAAACTGTCCCAAAATACACGAACGCCTTAAACCAAAATATTTGCCAGTTTTTAAACGTCAACAAAAATTAAACAAAAGCAAAAAAGTAAACAAAGCAACAATAT
The DNA here is from genome assembly GCA_929447395.1 of Epistrophe grossulariae. Taxonomy (NCBI): domain Eukaryota; kingdom Metazoa; phylum Arthropoda; class Insecta; order Diptera; family Syrphidae; genus Epistrophe; species Epistrophe grossulariae. Next base: position 65,480,151 of record OV839568.1, read on the forward strand.
TAAAATTTTCATTATAATTTCATATTCTTTATTCAATTTGATGATGAACAAATTAAAATTAACGTTGTAAGTATTTACAAATTGAAAAACGACACTAAACAGGAACACCCCTTTTTTTTGTATCCCGAATTCTATGAAGAAATCAGAACTACATAAGACAGACTTAAAAAAAAAACACTGATTTAAAGTACACTTCACGAACAAAGTTTCTTAAATATTTTATTAATTTTTTTTTTATCAAAAAGTCACTTCTTTTATTAAAATACATAATTCATTTTTGTAAATGAACGAATTAAAAACTACACTTTTACTAAGATAAAACAAAAAGTAAACAACAGCCATTGTAATTTTTTTGGTTGTTCTTTGTCTTTCAAACTGGCTTCTATGACCCAACACAGCACTTACCAGTTTTTGCCCGAAGAAATTTCTCGGGTAAAAACTGGCAAGAAGGGGAAATAATTTTCTCTCTAATGAGCGCTCTCTCCTGCCAGAAACTACCCAAAATTTGCGTACGCGAAAGCCTTCGGACTAAATCAGGTAGTTTTGGGTAGTTTCTGGCGCGTAAGCGAACGGACCTATTGTAAGCTTTGTAAATTTCGTACTCTTCCAATGCGTCTAGTTTTGTCCCTTTTTTGCATATATGTAGTGGTTTCAAGTTCGTGTCAAAATGTGTGTAATTGTGGTTGTTGTCCATCAAGTGTTGTGCGAATGTGGATTTTGAATTGTGTTTTAGTTTGTGTTCTAAAAATCTATCGTCGAATGTTGTGCCTGTTTGTCCAATGTAGTAGCTCTCACAATCATCACATTTTTGTATCAAATTAATATCAATGAGGATTTTTACGGAGATAATATTTTGTGAAAATGAAGTTAAATTGTAGGGTGTCCATAATTTAAATGAAAAAAGAGAAAATTTCCAATATTGAAACACTACTCCCCCCCACCCTCACCGCATATCGTTAAAAAAAACCCCAACCAAAAAGGAATGAAATAATAACTTGTTTACAAAATAATTTATTAATTTCTTAACATAGTTAGTTTCAGATATAGACGACAAAAGAGTTTCAATTGCAACAGGAAACATTAACACATATATGTGTAGTTTTTCTTTGAAATTCTGTGCATTTGTGTGAATTTCTAAACAAAAGTTGGCCAAGTTCCCATTAAAAAAAATAACGTGTGTAGAAATTCACACAAATGCACAGAGTTTCAAAGTAAAGAAACTTCATCTGAAGTTTCATATTTTTGAGAGCGTCTTATTTATGATAGCCGATAGGTATTTGCATTTAAAAATATATTGAAAGCTTAAATCCTTCAATTATTCGAAAATTGAGTTAGGTGGTTCTTTGCAATCAGGTGATGATATTATAGTATGGTTGGGAACCCTAGTTGCGATGTGCCCAACTTTTGCTGCTATGTGCCGTATTAAAAAAAATCGTAATAAGCATATGGTTTTTAGAGGCTGGCCATTATTTATCGTGAAGTTAGCACCGCCATTTTCTATTCTCAAATTAAAGGCATTTGTTTTATATAGTATTCAACTTGTGCTTTTTAAATTAGCAAATTTTGCAAATTTTGAAAAAAAAAAAATTTTAAATCGAAAATGGTGGTGCTAACTTCACGCTAAAAAATGGTTTATTTTTAAATTCATAACATTTCAGCACAAGTCTCGCAAATTGCAGCATAATGTTTTTTTTTTACAAAAATCAAAAATGGCAGTGCTAACTTTAAGCACATGAATTATTTTCAAAGGTGAAAATGTAATTTTATATGATATACAATTTATTTTAGAGATAATTATTAATTTGTGGAAAAATTGTAGAGGAAATACAAAAAAACACTAAAAAGAGGACATGCAAAAAAAACGAGAACAAACAAATATTATTATGGAAACCTTAAGTTAAAGTAACCTTATTCCTTAGCCTTAAACAGCAAATTTGTTCAATTTTGGCAATTATTTTGGATTCACATTATTTTGTGAACGCCAGTGTTGTTCTTATATAGACGACTAATGAAAACTACACTTTTGCATTAAGGCTATGAAGGGAATTAGCATTGAATGTATGTCGTAATAGTTGGTTAATACCATAATAAATTTAAGAACAAAATATATATTAAAAAAAATTAATACATAGTAGGTACTAGCAAAATCTTTTTTTTTTTTATTTTATTTCATTTTTCCAAACTGTCAAAAGTCATGTAATTTTTTAGCCCAAAAATAAAAACGTATATGCTTGTTATAACTTCTTTAAATACACATCAGGAATGAAGTTTAATCAAAATCTTTAAAGTAGTTTTTAAGAAATTGTTAAAAAAGTCGTTTATTTTATGAAACTTTAGTGTTGCAAAACCAAAATTTAATTTCGTTAATTGCACTAATAGACTTTCGTTGAAATTGTATAAATATCAAACCTACGCACGTTAAAATAAAACAAATACAATAGTAAATATTAGTAAGTGTCTGTTTCACAATGCCTGAGTAAAGTTCTGATTAGTTACTTCTTATTACATAAATACTGGTACAGGGTCATAAGTCCACAGGAAAAAAAACTTACAATTGCTTTCTGACGACCGGAATAGGTAGGTATAAATGCAAAAATTTTATTTTTTGGTTTTTTGGACTTATGACCCTGTGCCAGTATTTATGTGTCGAATAACTAATCAGAACTTTACTCAGACATTGTGAAACAAGCCCTAAGTCTACAAAATTAATCTTATGATTTTTTTTTATTTATATGAATACAAAATGATTGATAAAACTTTCCTTAAACTTGACTTTAAAATACCAAAATACCTGTTTGCAATATAAGAACTCGTTTGGGTGATTTATGAAATATATATAAGGCCTTATGACACATGGCCGTATGATACGGCACTTACTTTACTGATACTTTAATACCAAACTGCAGTATAAATAATGAATAGCTATGTATTCGCAAGAAATTGTCTTTACTGATACAAAATAGAAAAAATATTTATTATTACGTATTTTTCAACAGATGTTTTTAGGTACATAATATTTTTTTGATAAATAAGATAAAATAAATATATAAAATTAAAATAATCTACCCTCTTGGTGAAATGTTTTAATATTAAAAAAAATGTACCATTCATTCGACCTTTTTTTAAATTATTTTATTTTGACATTGACCACAGAACTTTCAATAGAAATTCAAATGAATCTGTCACCCTCGACATCCAATGTGTTTATATGATTGTAAAAGTTTTAAATTAAATTCCCAAATGACAAAACTTTCTTCTGTTGTCTGTACTCATCTATATGTAATGTCACAAAAAAATAATAAAATGTATTTCTATAGCTGCTGTTGAAACATAATATTATACGTAAAGAAGGGATACGTATGTATATTGTATAGGTACTTTATATAATTTAAACATTATACAATACATATTATAGGGTACACAATTCAGTCGTATTTATTCGCTCTTTAAATTATTTCATTTATTAATTTAATTTCAAATAAAATAAAATAGCAGTTTCTCGAGTGATATAAATCCATATTTTGAACAGCTTTTCATTAAACTTTTGACATCACTCTGGCCAGATATTGGTTCATTAGGATTAAGACCATAATAAATTCTGAAAAAGAAACTGTCTTTTGATTTTTACTTGCTCTATAGTATAGGGCAAGTATCGTCTTTTGGTTTCGTGTAAAAAAAACTCGAGGTTGTAATCAAAATAAATACTACGAGAAGTCAGAAAAGGTGGGTTTTGAAATACTGTCCATATCCGTTTGTGCGTACATGTGTCCAAATTTCATATCATGGGTTGCAGAAAAATCACATTACGGAAATACGGTTTTGATGTTTTTTTTTTTAATTTACCTTCCAATTTCATTAGAATTTTGCAATCTAGTGATTTTAAAAAGTTCAAACAATATTGCATTTAAAAATTTTTAAAAATGAGAAAATTAAAAACAAGAAAAACATTGACTTGGAAGTTTAACCTAATAACGAACGTATACACTGTGAAGTGCGTCGCTTGATACTAATACATACATATAAATTTGTGGAAATTCTTTTGACAAACATTAAAATTGGTAACAACAAAATTAAAAATTAATTTAATTGTGTATTAATTTATTTAACTTACTGTTTTTTAATAAATTTATGTTATACCTACATATGTATATGTTATGTACAATATAGGGTGTCCCTTATTTTTCAAAAATTGTTTTTTTCTACGCATACCTACAGCTTCAATTATTACATGTTTGATAATGTTTTATTGAATAATGACATTTATTGATTTGTATTGATCTTAAATTGGAACAAATTGAAAGAAAAAAAAAAGTTCATCAAACACTTAAAAATGCTTCGTATTAATTCTCCTTCTTATCTTTGATAACAAGACGGGTCGGGTTCCAATAGATCTACAATCCTAATCAGCCCTATCATGAATTCCATCGTAATCGGAAACTTTTCCGAATCCCGAAAAAACTACAGGGTGGCGCACCAATTGTGCTACAATAAGAAATTCAAATAACTTTTTTTTTAATCGATGTATTTCATTTATTTTTTTTTTATTGGTTAGAAAATTAAATTTTATTTTAAATAGTTAGTTGTTTTTAAAGATTATAGACCGCAAATGACCTCCACGCTGTCCCACGCATATGCGGCACCTGGTCAAAAAATTATTCATTGCGGCCTGAAGAGTTGAAGTTGGGATCGCCTCAATTATTGTCGTTATGGACTGCTTTAATTCAGTTAAATTCCTGGGCTTCGTTTTATACACCTCTTGCTTGACATAACCCCATAAAAAGAAGTCTGGTGCAGTCAGGTCAGGTGACCTTGGGGGCCAGCGAAGAGTGGAGTTCCTAGAAATTAATTTGTTTGCGAATTAGCTCCGCCATAACTGGTCTGGCTATATGTGCAGTTGCTCCATCTTGCTGAAACCAAACGCTGTTGAATGGTATACGTCTTCGGCGCAGTTCTGGGTAAAAAAACTCCTTCAAAATCTTTAAATAACGGTCCCCATTGACAGTAACGGTTACACCGTTTTCTTCAAAGAAGTACGGCCCGACAATACACCTTGATGAAACTGCGCACCACACAGTGACTCGTTCTGGGTGCAGTTCCGTCTCATGGAGCATTTCTGGATTAGACTCATTCCATATACGGCAATTTTGCTTGTTTACATTGCCGTTAAGATCAAAATGGGCCTCATCAGACATGAACAAACAATTGATTAATGTGTTGTCTTCTTCGGCCATTGATATCATTTTTTGGCAAAATTCCAGGCGAACAGGCAAATCCTGAGGGTTTAACTTGCTAGTAATTTGGACTTTGTACGGAAACAAGTTTAAATCGTCATGAAGTATAAACAGAAAAAAATATGTATTTGAGGTGCTCCCCATCCTACACACACTATACACTTTTTTTATTTTTATAAATAAAAAAAAACAGCTCATTAAATTTCAAATTATGCGCGATTAACTGCTTTTCAGCAAGAAAAAAAATATTAATTTTTGTAAATTGCAGATTAAAAAAAAGATAGACACACACTCTAGAACAATTAAATTGTTCTTTATTATAATTTTCCCAATGTTATTTAATTTAATAAATGTTTTTTTTTCAGTTCTTGGATATATCAGATAAAGCCCATCAAGGAACAATGGGGAGAATATAGTTATCAGCTTGAGCACGTGTAAAATTAAAAAAAAAAGTAAGTAGATATATACATAAATAATGAATTTCCTGTTATTTATTTTAAGATTGTACCAAAATTAAAATTAAATGATTTCTTCCACCTCGAGTACATTCGAAAATTGTATCATACATGTATGTACATATATATGATGGCAATTTACGTGGATCTAGGATTTATGCTAGAATACGAAATAATGAAAAACAAGGATAAATGACAATAATTTAAGTTAGACTTGTCATTAAAACTACAGAAATATTTATTCTATAGAAATATTTATTTTTGAAGTTCCGGAAAAAATTATTTAAACATTTCAAGGTGGAATAAAATCCAAACAAAATATGTACCTATACCAATTTTGTTCGTACTCATATACGAAAGTATACCTGACATGCTATTTTAGTTACTATATTTACCTCATGTGTTTTAAAATAATACCAGTTGACTGGATGAACAGTCAGAGGTTGGAGCTGCAATTGGAGTTGAAGTTGAATTCGGAAAAACTGTCCAAATATTGAATAAACAATAATTCATGTTATACGAACATAACGCAACGCAGCTGCAGTTGGATGAGTTGAAAAAAATATAATCCGGAAAAAAAAAATATTGCAGCTCTCAGTGCTTATTTGGTTCACGAAAATTTAATAAAAAAAAACAAAAATAAAAAATATTGATGCTAAGCTTGTGCAATATGCACTATAGGTCTCATGAAGCAGTTCTTAAATTACTGGCTGAACACAATGCCTTGATGCAACTGCAAAAAATATCGTACGTGGTTTTTTTTATCTACCCACAATGAGCTGTTCAGCTTTTTGTATATTTAAAAAAAAAAAACCAGCCACTTGATTATTATTCACTTTTTTATTTCCAACATCACAACACAATTTAGTACTAAAAACTTCAATATTTCACATAATATCTTCATATAAATTGAAACGTCAAAAGTGCTATAAGTTAAAAGTTCCAAACCATTGTGGCTCCGTCTGCAGTTGCATTCCATTCTACTTGTAGCATTGATTTTGTGTATATTTAATATTTTGACAGATTTTCAGCTCTGACTTCGGCTGTGGCTCCTTCGCATTGTGTTCAGCCAGTTCGGCTTTAGATAAGCAAAGCGATGGATTTAAGCATCTACAAACTGTATTTCCATCTTTGTCGGATGCAAAGTTGAAGAGAGGTATTTTTGTTGGACTCGGAAACTCATGAAAGTATCAAAAGAAAAATGACTCCTGCGGAATTGATGGCATGGGTATCATTAAAAGAATTAATCAGAAACTTCTTAGGAAGCTCAAATTGAGAAGAATTATTTAACAAAATGATTGAAAATTTCCAAACTTCAGCTGGATGTTAAAGCGTGATGATCCAAATGATATGACAATTAAAAAGTCTATCGTTTATTAATTTTTTTCATTCAATATGTTTTTTTTTCACCTCTTTAAAGTAATTTTTTTGTGATTTTGTCGGTTGTGTTTTGTGAAAAATCCTGATGTGATACAAACAAACGGACAGATTCGTGGTCCCAAAACCCCATAATAAGCACTCAAATCTAAAATTGGTCGAAAAAAGTTCAAATATGAAGGACTGTGTTATTTACATTCATTAGTATATAAACATAAAATTACAACATATTATTTAACTATCGTCAGGTACCTACTACGAGTATATTCATTGCACAATGTAAATTATAAGCAAAACAAATTAAAAAGCAAGTACCTACCTACCTACACGTATATACGTATATTGAAAATTCAATGTACCTATTATCACGATTCAAAGAAAAATAAAGAGGAAGTATAAAAAAATACAGGTAAATCCTAAAGATCCACACACATTTATCTGGAGCAGATTTTCATGGCACACCTAGGTACCTAACAAGTTTATGGAGCATAGAGAGGCACTAAGGTTTTGTAATAAAAAAATAAATATCGTTTAGTTTGAGGGCTTTCCACTATGTACTTGGCTGCGTTATAACTAAGTAACCAAGCCTTTATTCTATTAAAGCACTTTCTGTTTTCCATGTCGATGCTAGACGTTTCGTTCCGCATGCTTATATAGCCTTCCTAGCTTTTAAATCAGTTACAGTCAAAAGCAATAAATATAACAATGTAAAAGTATGCAAATGTGGAGTAGAGTAGCGTATAGCGGCCACGAACTTGTAATAAATTGAGTATTATTATTTTTCAAAGGATGCGCTTACCTTTATTGAGAAAAATTCTGCTTAAAAGATATATATACTCGTGATTCGATTGCATCGATCACTTTATTTTAATGTCAAAATTGAGAAATAATTTAAATTTTTGAAGGAGTGCTAGTTTTTTATTACATCTATCTATCTCAAAGACAGGAGAAACAGTTAATTGCGGTGTTCGAAAACCACTTATACTAGAAATCTAGGAGCTCCACAAGGCTCTGTATAATAGCCGCTTTTATTTACACTTATCATTATTGATCTTCCTGTAATATACATAGAGTCAAGTAATGTTCAAATGTACGCAGAGGATGTTCTTATTTTCCTTCAATAAGTCCTTCAACTGGGCAAAATTCCAGATATCGGAGAGCATAGTCTTCCCATTTTTCCCACAGTAATTAAATTTACCCATTAATTGTTTATGAAAAGCTTAACAATTTATTTAATTAATTGTTTTAAATAAAATTTTTCTATAAAATCTTATTTTAAATTAGTAACTGCACTGTGAACGAGAAGTACTTAAATTACTAACCAGAAGCGGTCGTATTTATAAACGCTGTCATAGATAAACATTTTTAGTTGATGTTTAAGCGTTATCTAACTTAGAAAACTAACCCGGTTGTATTAACCTTGGTCAAATTAACATTTTATTTAATCAAATAAAGCATAATTTCAACTATTTGGAAAGAGTTAAAAATCCAATATATACGAAGATATTTAAAACTTGAAGTATTAACCACGTTTTATTATTCACGAAGATCCATATGGATCATTCCTTATAAAAATAAAACGATACAGATCCTAATGACAACAGTGTTGTATGCTCATCTCTTTTTTTCTTAAGTTTGTTTATTTTTCATGTATAAACTGTCTTTTTTCTTTACACTACATTTTGCACTACCTTACCATTTGGAACCATTTGCACAAGGGTACAAATGATAAATGGCCAAGAAAAAGCAAACCAACGCACGACCCGACGTGGTAAAGAGGAAACACAAGATGTCAACGTTTAAAACATGTTAAAAAGTATAGAAAATTTAAATGTATACATAAAAAGTTGATAAAAATTGTTTGTATTCTCACTAACTAATTTTGTTTTTGTTTTTGTTTTTAACAAACTTTAAAACATTTTTTACACCAATGTCGGCAAATTAAATATACTAAACAAAATTCAGCGATTTATTTTTCACAATGGTGAATTTTTTTAACTGCGCTCCTTTGACTTGGTGCATTTTTTTATCAAGTTCTCGGAATAATACAAGTCAATAAATATTTTGCATAGTTTCCAGCAAAATAAATGTACCGAAAACAGAATATTGTATATAACTTTTACAATTGTGTATTTTTCTTTCTGCTTCTTTTAAAATGGTGCTTTTTTTGTCCAAATTTTGGAATTGGTGGGTGTATTTTTTTCACGACGGCGATATTTTTCAAGAAATATTGGGTAAAAAATGAGATTCAGCTGGCCACCATATTTAAAATGAAGACAACGATTTATTATTTTATTTTATGCATCGACTTTATTATGCCACATTTTTGGTATTTTCGAATCGTTTTTAACAGTACGACTCTAAAAAAATTTAAAATCAACCAAAAAATAATAATTTTCGAAAAATTATTAAAATTTATTAAAATTTTCGAGGCGCTCGAATTTTAGATGGGGAAGGACCGAAAATCAATCGACGGAATGAACTTCCTTTATTAATTAGGCACTCACATATTTAGGTATTCATAAATTTCTACGTCCATATTATGATGCTTAAAATCATATTAAGAATTCAAAATTCTTGCAGATACATTTTGCACTAGAAAATAAACAATGGTGTTAATTTTTAATTCATTCATAAAAATAAACTCACGGGAAAAATTTTCCACAAAAATTTAGCGTTTTTTGGGCTTAAAATCTTCAGTTTTCAATATTTTTCGGTGATTCTTTGGAACAATTGTATTTGAAGGATTCTGCACTTGGAACAAGTTCTAGATTTTGGATTTTTGGAAAAGGGGGGGGGGGGGGCAAGGGAGCATTTTAATGAAATTTTTCATACTTAAAATCAATTTTGAAAAGTTAAAAAACTCGGAGATGTTTTTTTAAAGTTAGTTTTTAAGCTGTAAGTATGAATGTAAGGTCAGAACGTTTTTTCAATACATGTTTGAAAAGTAAATGCATTAAAAAAAAATAAAACATTTGAGAGCCGTTTTTTCTGACTTTTGAAATAAAAACATTTAAGTCAAAATTAAGAATTTCGAAAAAAGGGGGCTAGAATTTTTTCGAATTTCGCTCATAACTTTTGAAATTATGAATATAGGGGTCCAAAAACTTGGAGCAATGTTCAGAACAACTAGAACATTCTGCAACAATTTTCAAAAATTTGATTTTCGAAAAAAGGGGGGCTAGGTCAAAAACGGTTTTTTTAAAACCCTCATTTTTGAATATTTTTCAAAAAAAAACTTGGAACAATGTGGAACAAATCGGGAACTACCTGAAATAACTTCCAAAAATAACAATTTCCAAAAAAGGGGGGCTAACTTCACGCACTCGTTGCCCTATAACTTTTTTAATATGAGCAATATCGGAAAATTGTTCTTATAAGAAAAAATAGGAAATTAAGCTCCACACTTTTTGCCTTACAAATTTTCTTAGAGTACCTTCTAAAAGAAACCCAGATAAAGATATAATATAATAATAATAATATATAGATATGAAAAAAACATAATGTCAGCATCGATTTTTTCGAGATATCCGTCTCAGAAAGTAACTCAAACGAAATTATTTTAAAAGAGTTTTTGACTTGATATCTCAAAATATGTTAAGTTAAGAAAATTTTAAAGATTGTAATCTTTAATTTAATACCTAAATGATTTACCTACATGCAATACTTCGGAAAATATGGGCTATTGTTTGTAAGAAGAAGCGATTTCTATAACTTTCAATTGCCAAACTCAAGCTCAAATATCTGTCTCATCTATATATGAGCACCAGGGAACACAGGCTCCATAGAAAATGGGCCATCTCCTTTCACAGGTGCCAAAAATCATAGTTATGATCTTTCTAATAAATGAATCTAAATTGGGGGTGGTATATAAATCGTAGTGTCACCCATGTCTAGAATTAGAGTAACTTCCTATCAAAGATGTACGTGTGTCTCCGTTTCTTCTCTTCCGTCTCAATACTTACAAAAGAGCTACTGAAATCACGTTTTGCCTTTGGATTATATATATGTCAAGCAGAATCAATCAATAATTAATTATTACCATGTAGTTGTGTGTGTTTGTGACTCCTAATTCATATACCAATGAAATGCTTCGTTTGACATTTAGTTATTTATGCTTTTCTATTGTATTCCCATTAATCTTTTTATTTGGCAGTCATAAATAAATGTTTGTTTTTTTTTTCTTCGTATCCATTTATATGCACATCTAAATATCTGCAGGATATATTTTTACTGCCTAAATGCCTATATAAATGAAAGTCATTTAAAATGGAGAACATTGACTTATGGGCTATATGGTTCGGGGGTTTTTGCCGATTCGGCTACAGGCAAATGGAGCGTTTTAAGATTTAATAGAGGCTTCTGGCATCTAAGGTCTTTCATCGTATCAGACTAGTGGCCATTTTAAAAAATTTATCTTAGGATGGAAAAATTATTTATGATTGAAAAACAAGGAAAATATATTTAATCCAACTCTATACAATAAATGTTGATATATAACTTAAAGTGTTTTTATCGGCAGAACGGCAGGGGGTTTTTTAGGAATAACTTTTCATAGTTTGTTGTGTGACAGCGGGTTTTTTTTTTGATAATTATTGTAAACATAATATAAGAAAGGTATATACAAAAAAACTCATCTATATGAACCAGAAACTTTATTCTATTTTTCATTGTTCAATCATCCAAAGCTCAGTAAAAAGTGAAAAAAAAAATGAATTTAGGATCAGCCCTATTTCGTTTTCGCAAGAGAAAAATCGTAACAAAAATAATTTTAAAACTCTACGCTCTATTCCATGGCACCCCGATTGTGCTCGTTCATCCAAATCGGAATAAAAATACTTCATCAAGTCGATAACAAATAGAGGGAGAATTAGGTATGGAAATGGGGAAATTCACAAGAACAAAATCACCTCATGCAATGCAAACTATTTTAGATAAGTATTCAAAATTTGAATTAACTTTTCCTGATTTTCCTATGCCTTTCCGTTTGAATGGATGGCGCTGAGCTGCTGAGTAGGTACTCTTTATCTTCGGCTTTAAAAAAAGAGAAGTTCAGGTATCTATAATAGGTATTTTTAAATTCCACATTGTGAACCTATAAAGTTAAGACCTTTAAGTTCTTTAAATAACAAACTTTACTCTATACCTACAAAAAATCAAATCCGTTTTCTATTAAAGTTTTTTTTTTTTTTCTTTTTTAAAGTTCTTAAGCTTATTCATGCCCATCTGAAGAAAAATGTCTCTACGTTCGTGATTTCAAACACTCATTATATAATTTTAGGCAAACAAACGTAGCTGTAGGTTTAAACGACTAAGGAAGGATAATATAGAAAAAAGTCAATCGTATAAATAATAAGGTTTCTACGATGTGACCATTATCCGCATGAATGAATATTTAGTGTGATCGTCAAGCTTATCTAATAACCAACTCAACCCAACAGAAATTAACTGTGAATTATACGAGCATGTACAGTACATTATACAATAACGTTCAATGATGGTATTTGAAATACGCGTCACAGTTTTAAAACGTATGACAAAATGGTACTACCCCATTTTAAACGTAGGGGCCTAATGCGTTTATATATGCCTTATTATAGGTATATGTTTTTTTGACCATTATCGTACGGTTGGGGGGTGAAAAACTCACTATCACGAAACATGTATACCTACCACTCTTGGACCACCGTTTAGTCACCAATAGCACCACATACCTAATAGTTTGATAAACAGAGCAAGGTTATACTTTGAGTGCAGAGGGGGCAATAAGATTTTTTCATAGGTTGCCCGTGCCACTTATAATTCTGCACACGTAAATATTAGCTCAAAAATTTTTCTTTAATGAATTAATCTATAGTACGACAACTAGTAAAGAAACATAACATTTTCACACATACCCTCAAGAATTTGCCAATATTCGAAAGATGCAATTACGCAAATTTTTGTACCATTTATTTTTTTCGGGATTCGGAAAATTTTCCGATAAAGATGGAATTCATGATAGGACCGATTATTATATATTTTGATGGCGGAACAAGAAAAGTTGAACATTTTACTTCGAATTGTTAAATAGTCCAGTCAATAAAGCATTTGACTCGGAAAAAATCGCCGGAAAGCTGGATTTTGGTATATGGCCTCTAAATGATGTTATTAAGAAACTGTCAAAAGTCCCCATCGATATGAACGCCATTAACAATTTTGCGGGGGGTTGTAGGCCCCCCAAAATGTTTTTTCAGTAATAACTCCCAAATGGTAAGTTACACGAAAAAAATGTCAAAGACTAATTTGTAGTTTGGAAAATTTTCTACAAGAAAGATTAACATACTTTTTTCATAAAAATAACCGTTTCCGAAATAAACCAATTGGAAGAGTTAAGGGTCTTAATTTTCTATATAGTTGGGCGGCTTAGTTAAAAAATTGTGCATTTTGTGATAAATGCATCTTGTCGGTACATTATATGAACTTGATTTTAAGATATTCGCTCACTGCATTTGTCCACCCCTTAAGGTGGGAGGCGCAAATTAAAAAAAAAAAATATTGAAAATCGAAAATCGAAAATGAATATAGAAACACAGCAGCAACACCTACAATTTCGTATTATAACTTTTTTAAAGCCGGTAATTTAATCTTTAATTATGTTTTTAAATTAAGTTATTTTAGTGCTTAGTTTTTGAATAAATGATTTTTAAACTCTTAATTTTGTATAATATATTCTTAATTACATCACATTTAAAAAGTTTTTCGTTAAAATGCAACCATATTTTACTTGAAAACCACAACAGCAACTTTCTGTGATTCAATCTTCCATATTATTCTTTTTTCGAATTTTAAATTTGGAGCTTTTTTCAGAAAATTACAAAAAAATATTATCTGTTCGACAGCACTGTTGGCACAATTTCAAACTACTCAAAAACGTCTTAATTACTCCCGAACCTTGAGTGTCAACAAAAAAAAAATTCATCTTTCATAAAACTTTATGAACTTTAAGAATTATCGATTAATGAAATTTTAGAAAAACAAAATCTATATAACCAAAGCTGACAAATAGATTTTAAACTTATATAATTATATAAAAGCGAAAAATAGTTTTAGAAACAATATTTTAAAGCTTTCAGTTGCTGACATAAAAGCCATTTAACTTAATTAACCTCACTTCTGTTCAAAAACTGATGGATAAAGTAATTTGTTTTGTTTACTTTCCATCTTCGTATTAGGTACTGGTACATAGCCTCACAAAAAGTTCACTCAATCAGGCAAAGTAAATTTCGTGCTATGGCAGCTTAAATCTATTAAAATAAAAAAGAAAAATCGTAACTTAAATAAACTTAAATTTATGCCAATATAGTGGAAAGTTTTTTTTTTTTTTTGTATCCAAATTCAAAGGGTATATAACTTTTGTAATTTAAAAATCAATGGATCCTTGTTAATATAATCGATGGTGTCGTCACTATATTTTTATTCTGCCAGGCTGTGTTAGGTTCTCTAGTTACTTTTGAAACTATAGTAATAATAAAGAGAATATAATAATACTGACATGTTGAGATAAGGGTATCATGGCCAGTTCTCTGGTATTACACTAGGGGCACAAGCACAGGGCTCTGGTATGAAGGGCCCCTACAAAATTACCTAATAAACATTACAAATGCAAAACCGTGTCATATCTAGTGGTTAGGAACAAGAGGTGCATATCTTAAATGATGTACAAGCATGGTACGTTATAGATGTAAACATTATAAAACCTATATTAATAAACTCAAATCAAGCATGAATTATTTTTAACCAGTGAAGTAAGTGCCGAATCTTATCAATAAAATAAACAAATACTTAATTTATCTTAATGAAATAATTTAACCAAGTAGGTGAATTAACGATTAATTAAGATAAAAATGCTTAATTTATCTTAAAGAAATAATTTAACCAAGTAGGTGAATTAACGATTAATTAAGATAAAAATGCTTAAGATATTTTTGCCAACTTGTCACATGTGTATATGTATTAACTCAAATGAAAAAGTGTGTGTGTGTTCTTCTCATATTTTTTGGAAAAGTCTATATGTATGACGAAAGTAGATTTCTTGTTGAATGTAGTAGATTTTCATTAGGATTTTCCAACAAATTTAAACTATCAGTTAGTTGTTTATTAATAAATATTTTAATATTTTAATTCGTGGATTAAGTTTTGATCGACGTTTTAGTTGATTTGCGAAAATTTAAAATAACTAGATATTATTTATTAGTTGGGGTGTAATAGAGTTTTATCTATCGATCGGTAGGATACCCCTGGTTTGTACTATAGTGCTCCCAGATTGGTGTTGGTTTAGCCTGACCACTAATGATACAGAACACCTATAAGCAATCTTTCTTTCTTGTTCCTCCAAAAACAAAACAAAGAACATTCTGTTTACAGTTTTTGTACACTATATTCCAACAGTAGTCTTCCAGTACAAAAATGGTGGAATTTTTTTTTCGAAAAAGGTGGGATTTTAGAGTTCTCATCTGGCATCACTGTTGTACAAGAATTTTAACTAACTCTTACGTCTAAAACTAAATGACTTTTTTTTATTATAATAATTTTTTTTTCGTTCTTAAATATAATGTACAACTGTTCTACCTATACATCCATTTTCCAAAAATGTTAAAAAAAATGATGTGACAGGTTTAGATACCGAGAAATGTCCTGGGGCCCCTATAATACCTAAGCCTACCCAAATCGTGGCCCTTTAATAATTGTGTTTTTTGTTTTCCTCTTTTTGTGATGCCTAAGGGATAAAATTGATTCTTGAAATTTTAAGCGTGTACATTGTACACTCTAGGACTGTTCCTTTAATAAAACATAAAACTTTGTGTTTTTAGAAGACAAAGACTTGTAGCATATATAGCATGTATAAACATTGATTTCCCCATCACTCTCTGTCTCTGCCAATGTTCGCTTCGCACCCACATTGGAAGACTGTTTCATTAATTTAACGACAGTTTTGAAATTTTAACCTCCTACCCCTTAACCGATATTATAAGCGAACAAGTACAAACAGTAGAAACAGTTTTGGGATTATGTTGAAAGACATACCTATATACATATCTATGACATCCCTTGACGATGACTTGGAACATCATCTCCAAAAGGTTTTGCAACTTCATTCTATTTGACATACATTATACATTTTGCAAAAATACTCAAGTATAGTTTTTTGGAATTTATGTGGGGAAGGTCTGTAATGGGAATGAAAAAAGGGAATATTATAATAGGTACAAGGTTTTAAGTGGAAACAGAAAATACTACAGTTGGGTCATCATCATCATCCAGTATTTGATTGTGGAATGTAGATATAAAGGCGTGGTCAAAAGAAATGTTACAAATCGTGTGTATCCCCTTTGGGGAGAGAAATTCCTCATTTAAGTATCAAAAAGGAGCACTTACACACAGACTGGATGAATCGCATGAATTTACATTGTATATGTTTTTAAAACTATAACGTAGCTATAACTTATGTATGAAGATGGTTTTAGTAATTCAATGACATTTTTAACCTTCGGATGGGAACTGACTCTAGGATGCCCCATGACTCCACTCAATATATATTTAGCTGTATATAACATTGATTTCGCTTAGTTTCTCTTTTTGTAAAGTATTTGTATGCATTTTGTCATTAAAAAAAATGTTAAAATTCAGTTGGATGAAACGGCCATATATATATAGTGGCTATTATTTTGGGATATGAACTGTAGTGACCCATAACTCAATTTAGGCATTCGTGTGTGTATAAATGTTTATTACGTTGAATTTTGAAGAATTTGACATGCAAACCCTCAAATCGGCCACCTAATAAATTTAGACGGATCTTAATAAGGAAAAGGTGCAGTAAGCTAAATTGATCCTTAATGACTAAAATTAAGGGCCGGGATTTAGCTCCACTCTACTGCAAGGTGTACCCACTGCCTCGATACTAAGACTAAAGATTCAAGATTTCATACCAAAAATGCAATTGTTTTTTACAGGGATAACCGAAAAATAAGGCAATCCAAAAAAGTTAAAACACTATTTCCGTTGTAGAAACAGACAAAGTCTGAAACGCAGATTTATACCAACTGTCTTAGAAATCACGTGGTAGGTACAACTTTTAATCAAAATCGTTAAAGCTGTTATCAAGAAAATGCGTAGAAAAGAAAAGCTAATGTAAAATATGTATTTGGTACCGAATTTGAAAAAAATCTGTTCATCAATTGCCTAACGTACACCTGTACTCGTCGTGTGGGATTATATAATAAAAAAATATTTTAAACAAAAAACAAAATGCTTTTATGAAATTAGAATGTTCGAAGAGCAATAAAATATGATTCGTTCTCTCGTGAAAAATTCAGAAGGGAATTATATTTTTGAATCGATCGCGAATCTTAGTTTTTGTTTCCTTTACAATAAAATGTAATTTCACGATCGAATCAAATCTGTTGGGATCTGTAAAATATAGTTCATTCTCGAGTTTATCACGTGGGAATTATTGATGGTCTATTTAAGAACCGTTCAAATAAGAACAAAAATGTCAATGTGGCTTTTTGTAAAAATTTTAATTTTCTCAAAATTTGTTCACTTTTTTTTTTAAATTTGTTCACTTTTCCAAATTTTATGACTTTTTTAAAATTTTTCGACTTTTTTCAAAATTGTTCACTTTGTTTAAAATTTTTGAATTTTTTCAAAAATTTGTCACTTCCCAACCGAATTTTATTGATACTTGATGAAGAATGGTTTTTTTGAGGATCTTTTCGGATCCTTATCGCGAGAGAACCATATTCTACTTGAATTTTATTTTTCCGATCTCTCACGAACGAGAGATAAGAAAAAAAATATGTTAGTGCCGGGACTCACGGTTAAGATGTGTAAACATCAAACTACCCACGCAGCACGCTGGCTTTGCAAGCGGTCACCATGAATTGACGTCGTAGGGAATTCCAATTCAGAAAGATCGCCACTGCCATCGAGTCTGCTTGCGCAATAGCTTAATGTAAACTTATGTAAAATATATTGACAGCCGAATGAGAAATATGGGCTGGATTAGAATGCACTTACGATTTCCATAGCGAGACATTATAGAAAAAAATGTAACACATGAGTTTCAATTTGAATGATCACACATGATACCCAAAAATCGCAACGATTAAAAGACTGAAATTTGTTTAATTTTTCTGTCGAAGCGACTGTCGCAAGTAAAAATGAAACAAATTTTTGTTTCGAATTTTATTTTAAAAATTTTGAGTTTGAAAATAATTTATTCAACCTGAAAATAATTTAATTTGAAATTTTAAATTCTAAAAGATGACTTCCGGCTTTAAAATAAGCTGTAACATATTTTTATAACTTTGTTATTGGTTTTGTAATATTCATTTTCTATTTAGAGTATTTTGTTAACTTATTTATATCAAAAAGTGTTAAATAAAATAAAAGAAAATAAAATTATAAAATTATGAAAACTATTATTTTTATGAAGAAAGGTATCAACATGTTTTTTGTAGGAAATTTTCTTATTTTCTATAAAATAATGTTTTTAACATTTTTCTATACAACTGATCAGATAGATATTTTTGAAAAAAACGTTTTTTGGATCCTTAAACCCCCAGTAAAATTCTTAGCGGCGCGGCACTCATATCGATGGGGACTTTTTACCATTTTTTTTTTAAAGGACAACATAAAGAGGCTCCAATCTAAATCCAGTTTTCCAGCGAATTCTTCGGAATTAAAAATATTTTTAATGACTGGACTATAAATCAAACAAAAAAGCAATTTTTGTTACTTTTTTAACATTATTGAACCATCTTCTTCAAGGTATGTTCCTAACGATAGTCGATACTCGATATTCCTACAGAGTTCACATTAAACAAAAACTAATGAGGGAAATCAGCAAAAAAAGGCAAACTAAACATACAAAAATTATCAATGAAAATGAAATCTTGTTGAACGTATTTCAGTTTAAATTTACTTACTAATTATTTTTTTGATACAGTAGATATCGATATATTAATATATCAATTCTAAGAATGATGATTTTAATGAAATCATGAATATTAATGATACCTTACAGTTATGTTTTTTGTATCGATAAATATATATCAATTCTCAGAATGATGATTTTAATGAAATCATGGATATTAAGGATATAGACCGAGAGCCCAAAGCAAATTTTGGGTGTGAATGATGGAAAAAATTCACTGGTATTTTTAGATAGGTTTTTTACTTTTCATAAGCAAATATGAAAGTCTTGCATTTTGTGATTGGGGCCTTATCAGTAATGGTGCATTAAAAATCGGTTTTTTTTAAGGCCCATATAGGTAAAAAGTATAGAAACTAAATCATTATATTTTATAAAAGATCTGAGCGTCCTATGATATGAAAACGGGGGTCCAAGACGTCTTGGATGGGGTCTTCTGCATTCGATTTTTGCTTGTATTAACCCACCCTACTCACTCTAGCTTTTTGGTGCACCTTATACCAATCACCCTGTATAATAGATTAATTATTCAATTTATTTATTTATTTTTATTTGGGAGGGTTAATTTTTTAAAACGTTAACATCGAATGTATGTTGAATTATTTAAAATGAACGGAAACAGTTCCAATATTAAATTAGGTATGGTTTTTTGGTCGATTATTTAAGAAATATGATTATTTACAAAAATTGGCCAAAAGTCAAAAATACAGGTTTTTCGATCTTTACTCCTTATAATGGTATAATTATTGAAATATAATTTATACTAATTTTATAGATTTTAATATTTTCTACAAAAAAAAGTTTCGACACTTTTTTCCATGCGATCAATCAGATATAAGATATTGCTTCCTCCAAAAGGTTAAGTGTCTAAGATGTAAGATGAACTGAACTTAGCAAAAATTGGCAAAGGCCCTCACTATAGTCAACTGATGAGTCCAAGTGAGATCGCCCGGACGAAACGTCAATTTTTATAGGACTTAAGAAGTGATTCATGTTTTCACAAAATCATTTTGAGAAAATTGCTTCGAGTAAATGCGTCCCCGTTTAAAGACTGGAGTCAACGAGCTTTACGCTATTAGCTTTAGACGATTAGCAGTTTGCCTAGTTTGCTGATACAATTTCTAAGGTTGATCATATTATTTGTAGAAA
Source organism: Epistrophe grossulariae (assembly GCA_929447395.1). Taxonomy (NCBI): domain Eukaryota; kingdom Metazoa; phylum Arthropoda; class Insecta; order Diptera; family Syrphidae; genus Epistrophe; species Epistrophe grossulariae. Next base: position 65,500,340 of record OV839568.1, read on the forward strand.
ATCTGTCGAGAGCAACGTCGTCTGCATCAAAATGTAGGTACATAATACATATCTACAGAAATTGAAATCATCAACTTCAATCGGAAGCCAATTACTTTCGTAACGAATCCGTTCATTATAATAATGAACAGTTTTGTATTTGAAGACGATATTCATTATGAATTATTTGTTTTACTTCTGTATTTCAGAAGTTGTTCATTATTTATTCTGTATTTCGTACAAATTCTGAAAAGCAATTACATTACCTAATATTAAAGCAAAATTCAATGACACACAAAAAATACTGCTAACGTGCCCTTACCGAACGAACAAGACATCAAGCACAATATTAAAATTAAGTTGAATTTTGTTTCTTTTTTCACTTGTTCATTATTTGCAATTCTAAAATATGGTCACCGTAGCTATGTTATAAGTATTATTTTTAGAACGAGAGTTAAAATTTTAAGCCTAGTACGCTGCTGATGCGAATCGAAAATTTCCTGTGATCTCCAAACAGACAACGAAACGCTTGCGAAGACACAACAGAAAATATCCTTGGAGAGTTTCATTAATTCCAAAAACAAAATCAAACATAAACGCAAAAAATCAGAGAAACCCATGAAGTAAGAAAATAATAAACAAAAAAAAAACACAAATAAAACTCAAATGTCATTTTCCCGCACACAATAAATAGTCTGTATAATTAATTCAGTGCGAAAAAGGAGCGGAGACTTCTCCAAATAATCTGCTACAATTATGAATTTCGCTCTTCGAACTGCAAAACGAAAAGCAGAACGAAATTTTCCGTTTATGATTTTGTTGTGTCATTTTTGTATGGGATTTTTGGTTTCGCATTAGCAGCGTACTAGGCTTTACAAGAAATTCGTCTTTTATATTTTCAGGAAAGTTTTATAACGTATCAAAGACTTAATGAAATTTTAAACGGAGCCACCGGCTGGCTCAGCCTCTCTAAATATTGTGAATATGCTCTTATCTACCATAATAGTTTCCTTTAACATATGTGATCGATTTCCCACTACATAATTACTTCAATTTCAACCTACATAATATGTATTTCATTTGTTGGTTCAAATTATTCCAAATTGAGTCATAAAATTAGAAAATTTTTTGTAGCTAATCAAACATTAATTGAACATTTTTGTTTGCAGTTATATGAATCTTAATTATTTTTCAAATTATTTTTATTTATATATACATATTAAGATTTTTGCATTTATCTTTTTTTTATTTTTTAAATCATGTAATTTCATCTCAGGCAGATGGCAGTATTGCCAGGTCATTATTCTTAACAATATACATTGATAACTTTGATAAACAAATAAAGAACCTCTATCTAAATGAGTTCCTCTTCCTTATTTGAGTTTTTTTGAATTTCAATAGAGAATATATTTTTTCTTCTTTTCCATCAAGGAGTTTTCAGTTTTTTTTATTTAGGGCTCAATAATATACCTAATATGACATTGTTGAACGTAATCTTATGAAAGTATGTAGAACGATTGAATAGGGATCAATTGGGTATATTATAGTATAGAAGTGTGATAAAACATCATATTGAGGATTCTCTATGTTTGAAAAATGTACGGATTAGAAAAGATGAGATTTCTTGAAAATATAAAAAAAAAACTAAAAAAAAGATTGAAATCTTTTGCTATAACATTTTATTATACTCACAGTAGTGTTGTAACAAAGGTTGTTTTTATCAGAAGGAGCAAGTGTTATAGGTCCTTTGATTGCCAATAAAATCAAACTAGTCCTAAGAATCCATATTGTTGTATTATATATATACTAAATCTTCTTATATTGTGTTTACTATATTCAAAGAAGATACGAGTTTGAGTAGACATATGACCTAAAATAAAAAAAGGATGAATGAAAATAAACTTAAATTCGAATCGTAAAATATAATGAAACTTGAAATAAATTGAGGATCTTATATATAAAACAAGAAATCCAGCTTGATTAAATGGATGAATTGATGGTTACTCCGTTTCGTTCTCAACCTCGAGTATATATATGGTGATTAACTAGGTAAGATGAGATAATGCGTGGATGGACATTAAGCCCAAGGAAATTATTTTTAAATATAAATTAAAATTGTTTATTTTTGTATATTTAAGTAGGTCACTTTATAGTCGCCATCCTTTATATAGCTAAAGCTTATACTTTAATCATAATAAAGTGTGTTTTTTGTTCAGTATACAACTTTAACATTAAATAAAATAATTATACAGAAAATATAAATGGCCATTTTATTGAATTTATTAAAAAGATGATTTTTTACAATTATTAATGTAAATGATTTCTCCGTCATATGGATGCCGCCGCTGGCTGGCTGGATTGTTTTGCAATCTGAAAGTTAAATTTTCGATCCTTTTCATGAAGCAAATGGTCAATTACAAATCTATTCATTGTGAAGTGGAAAAATATACATACATACAAATGACAAATCATGTATTTCAGCTTACAAATTTACTTTCACTGGAAATAGGTTTCTATTTTAAAAACAAAACCTCTATGAAAAAAAAAATACCAATTACATGAGAGTTTATTTTGCTGCCCGAATTTTGTATGCATGCATATTATGTATAAGTTATTTATTTTCTATGGGAAGGAAAATAAAAAAATAATTTTTTGCTGCGTGAACCGCACAGTTCAAGTACTTTATTGAAACTCCAAAGATCTTAAATGGAATACCGAAAAGCATTGCTCATCGAATTTTAAAACAAAACTATACTTCCAACGTGTACAAAGTTTGCTACCTCCTCGTGACTATACGCTTCCAGAGTCAATTTCTGCGGAATAATTTTGGCGACAAAATATTGAAGTTTTTAGTTCCTATTATTTTTTTTTTTCTTATTTTTTCCTGAACAGGTATAAGCTACCCTATCACTCGGTCCCTGCTTGACGTTGAGTTTCGGGACACCCTGTAATCTGTATATAGGTAGAATGCCCTCAATATTTTAGTTTCATATTTTTATATTTTCAGTACAGTTAATTTTTTCTTAATAAATGTAGTTTCATATGATGCCATAATGTATAGTGCAAATCGAATATATTATGTGGTTGTTAGGTCGAAAGATCTTACAGTCAAATTGAAATAAAATAAATCTCTTCCTGGTTACGTCAAACTTAAAATAGCAATAAATATTTCAAACGATATACCCCTCAAATATTATTTTCACTTTTTTTTTTAATTTTGTGTCAACATTCAAAAAGAAATTCCCTTAACATCTTTTCTATAGTTACCAATGCGAAAAGATTTAAATTTTTCGAATTTATGTACATATATTTTTTTTTAACAATCTGTTTTTTTTCAAACTGAATCAATACAAATAACGCGTGCTCGGAATAATAATCTACACCACATATATATTATATACATAGGTACAACTGATGTACACATGTATGTTAGTAGGTATCTCATAGAAAATCACATATAGATATAGGCAGACAAAAAAAATATACCAAATTATATTCATAGGCTTTAAGGATAACGAGCTTTATGAATAAAAAAGAAATTCTTTTCTTTCATAATTTTGAACATATACAACATATATAGATACAGTAGAATCTCAGAAAGATGAACGGTTCTAAAAGATGAGCTGCTCGGAAAGATGAACGGAAAATTTTCACTTTTCAGTGTTTAAAAAGATAAACGGGTTAAAATTTTGTGCTCGAAAAGATGAATATTTTATTCCCAACATAATTTTTTACTTCTTCCTTGCTTTTTGTTCCTCCTGAACAATACTTTTGAGCTTGTTTTAATTTGTTATGTAAATAATTTTTATAACGTTTACTACATCTTCTTCCTCAAACATATGTTGATGCTCGAAAAGATGAACAATTTGAAAAGATGAACGGGCCGTGTTTTATATCATGCTCATCTTTTCGAGATTCTACTGTAGTATGTATGTTTGTATATATGAAGACTCAAGAAAGACGTAAAGAATTTTCTACTCAAACTTCCATGCTATCAAAAAGCTATCAAAGTTCATTGTTATGCTACACATTGTTTTGTCCTTTATACAAAAAAAAAACCTATAAATGTCAAAGTCAAAAAATATTTAAATGAAAAGAAATGTAAAATTTACAAATTTATTTATTTCCAATTTAAAGTAAAAAGGTACCTCAATGTAGTGGAAATAAGGTTCCTTAAATTTGACTATGTCAATCCGTTGTTTAAGTTACTCCAACGACATTATTTCCACTTAGGAAGTTGTAAAGTAGATTTTTTTTTTCAATTTTCTAAAAAACTGGAAGACCTTTTACTACCTGGAGTGTTTCAATAAAAATTGATAATATCATTGAATATTCAAAACAAAAAGAGTACTTAATTACGGACAATTAAACAAAAAAAATCAGTTTGACAAAATTTTTACAGTATATTTTATTTTTTTTTTATTTTTCAAGTTTGAAAATACATTTTTCAAAAACTATTCACTATGAAAATTAAAAAATGATATAACATGACATGTGGCCATTTTCTTGTAATATTTTTTTCCTATTTTAAATCATTTTTTTTTTAGCAAATTGCACCTCAAGCGGTTTCAAATTGATACACATTGCCATTTTTGATGAAAAGCTTCTAATTTTTGAATTAGTATAGGTAGGTATCGAAAAGGATTTCCTTTAATAAATTCCCCTATATCAACCAAAATAAAATAGATAATAATATATGCTCATACATTTTGAAATGCTTTGCACAAAACGAATACTGAGTGGGTAGTCATGGAAAATGTTAGCGATTATTGTAAAACTTTTACGATGATAAAAGGTGATTAAAATAAATCTTTAAGTTGACGTGACAGCCAAAACGAGCGAATACTTTATTATGTATATCAAAAAAACTATATATGTTGTAAGAAAAACAAGGTTATAAGGCAATATTAGCTAGTTCCTTTGCAATGTTCAATTCAATTATTAATAACTTTTATTAACCAATTTTTCTTCTTACAAATATGTAGTTTAACAATTCATTTTATAGCGTGGCTTGCGCCGTCTGCCAGAGTGACAACTTTTGGTAAAAAAAAATTAGTTAATTAATTTATATAGATAAAATAAAACACATGTATGTTGGTATGTATGATAGTTTTATCTTCTAAAACATTTCATCTATAAAGCTTTTTCTATATCTTGATGCCCAGCTTATATACTTATATAATTTCTTCCAATTTTCTCCATTTAATATTTTATGCATTTCGTTGATTGTGAGGTGATTTTTACCGTATACGTTCCTTCTTATCTCCATCAAGATAGGGCACCTTCCCAAAAAATGTAGCACGTCTTCTTTTTCCCTCAGGTTGCATAGCCCACAAATTTCTGGGAGATCACTTCTACCAATGTTATTAGGTATATGCCAGAACAATTTTTTAACTATAATAGGTATAGGCTATCTTTATCTTTATAATTTGAAATAAATATTGATTAGGTACACAACTTCTGAAATTGTATTGACAGCACACCATTTTCTTTTTAAAATTTAATTTGTTATGAGTATCTAAGATTTTGTAAACATTTTTAAGAAAAAAAATATAATGTCAATTTTTTATTATTCATTATTAATTTATATAATTTCGAAAAAGAATATATATTTTATTTTAAATACAAAATTATTTATTTTATTTAATTAATTTTATTCAAAATGGTGGGAGTCGTTTTCGAGAGAAATAAGATTTTTTTTAACGGAATTTTTACACTTGTATGGTAGTTACCATTTTTTTGTTATGGTTTTTAATATTCTAGATAAAGTACACAAAAAAAACAGCGCTGTTAACTTGGTCCCAATATAATAATTTAGAATAATTCTTACTCAAAAAATATTTTTTTTTTCGAATTTTGAAAGATGAACAATGACCATCTTGAGAAACACAAACTATCTAAAATTACCAAATTCGAAAGAAAAATTGAGGAATTACAATAATTCTAAGGCATGATAATTTTAGATAATTGTGTTTTTTACAAAGAATATAATTAGAATAATTCTAAGGGATGTTAATTTTAGATAAATGTGTTTTTTACAATGGTATCTTTCAAATTTTGTAATTAAATTAAAAAAGGAGAGAAAACATAATCAACACTTTTTTTCAAAAACCGCAAAAAAAATATTTTTAGGGATGGCCAACTGGTGGTCAATAATGTTAAAAAAGAAATCAATCGAAAGAAAGTAATCAAATTTGGAAAAAAATCGATTTTTTTTGGGGGAGCTTTCTTTTGGCCCTCCATTTTACAAAATCGATTTATTCAATAACTATGGGTGGTCAAAAAACGTTAGTGGATGGTTAAAAATGGTTATTTAACTATTCGTAATTTACAAAAAAAAAATGAAAAAATTCGGACACTTTTTGGGGCCAAGTTAACGCCTCAAAAAAACAGCAAAACAAATACTTTGAAAAATCTTCTATGTTATTTAAATCCTAAAACATTATTTTATATATTTTATTTTAAAATTTAATATGTTCTTCTACGACAGTTTAGGTATGGTTTTATGCAACCGGATTCCCTGTGTTGGTGTAAGAAATTATCAATGAAACATTTAAAATTATTCCAAGTAATTTTCCTTATTTTCTAATCAAGCTACGTTTAAAGCATTTAGACGTTTATTTATTTTAAGTTGGTCAAGCTATCCTATGGTATGCTCTATCTCTGATATATATGATGACCCACTACCCACAGTCCACAGGTACAAGTACCACACGGAATGTAAATCAAAGAAACCGAGTATTTTTCGTTTAAATAAAAGCACCACACATTCCAGGTACAGGTATATAGAGAATGATACGTTTTCTTCTGGTTTCATAAAATTTGTTTCTTCCAATAATATTTAATTTATTTAACTTAAAGCTATTTGCAACAAACGGAAGGACAATTGATTAAAGTTTGGAATAAATAAATATTATTTAAATACAAACAAAATGTACATTTATAAATATATGAAAAAAATAAAAAAAAACAAATGTTTTGTCTTACCATATTAAACCAGTATCCCAGAGAGAATTAGGATTATTCAAATCTCAACTCACCCGTGTAACACAAACACATATTTATATTTTTGACGTGCTCCGTCGATTTAATAAAACGAAACATCAATTAAATAGAAAACAATTAGAATTTTATTTATTTTCTTATTTAAAAATTAAATTCATTAAAGAAAGAAACATGTAAATATTAAATTAAATACATATTACCAAAGAATATCCTCTTGTATATTGTAATCGAAACTCATATCAACCAAAATTTCTTATTTTTCCCAATCTCCATCCTTCACATCCATGATCATGATGTTATGCGAAGCACATAATCTGCTGTATTAGTTAGTTAGAATAAGTATTAGCTATCTAAAAAAATGGTAAATTTACTTGTAACCATTCATAAACAGATCACACCTAGTGTACAACCACAGGAAAAGTGTTGGGTGCATATAGAAGGTTTTTCTTTTAATAAGGTTTCTTGTGTATCTTATTATGAAAATTTTATTCAGGTGTTTTCCTCAATTTGTTTTATTTTTGTTCCCTTCGATCGGATGTGCTGACATAACTGGTTTCAAATCTTAGAAAGCAACAAGATGATCAGGTTATTTGATACGGAACATTAAGCCGATATAATGTAAAATCAACACTATATATGCTGAGGATGAATGAAAATTTAGCAACAGTTATTAATTATATAACTTAACAGGAAGATAAAAGGATGTACTGTTAAATCAACTCTATTTTTATATTATATGATATTTCACTTCATATACACCTAAATTTTAACACACTTTAGAAACAAACGATTTAAGTTATGTTTTTTTGTTATGTTTAAAGGCACAGTGCAGTTCGTCATGTAAATAATTATGAAAAAAAACTTTATGAAAAGTTAAGTCAACAGGTATGTATATGTTGTAAAATAAAAATTTACAAGATGCAGTGTAAAAATAGTACGAACTTGGTTCAATCTTACACGGCGGTAATGTAATAATCTTGAAAATTGTTATATTTACAAGAGTTTCATGTTGAAACAACATGACTTAATTTAACCACGAATATTATAAGATCTGATGTAAAGAGAACAAAAACATTACATTTTTTTGTGTTTTGTTCTTCTTCTTCGTTATTAAAATAATGTAAGTTTCTAAATTATCCGCCTCTTTATATGTATTAGTGCATCTTGTAAGTTTAACAAGACTCTGATATTTTTATAGAATTTGTAAGTGATTTTTGTTTGATTGAACTCAAAATTAAAATAGAAGTGACTTTTTAATTTTATTGTTTCTCCAATTTACCCCAGCCCATCCCATAATTTTGTCCTCGAAAGAGAAACGATTTATATTGATTTCTATAATTTTGAGAGAAAAGTTCAGCTTACATTACTGAATATCTCTATTTAAAATAACTGAATATATTACATCTGGATGTGAATAATTTTAATAATAAAAAAAAGTGGACGCTGTACAATGTACATGACGGATTTTTTTCTTATTTAAGCAACTTATAGTGAAAAGGCTTAGTAACGCATGGGTTATCAAAATAAAGGCTTGTAAAAGCAAAAATCGGATTCTATTTATTCCTTTCACAATTAACTGAATTTTTAACAGATGATTTAAAAATTGGCTCTTATTTATAGATCTACATAATATATCATCATTTTTGCAACAACTGAAAAATGAACAAAAAGACAAAATTTCCAGTCAATATAAATTTGAAACAATTAATTGAAGTTGAACATTTCTCGTTTTTAGCTTCTGCTTTAAATCTCAAATTGCTAACTTGTAGGAAAATACTAAGAATTATCTTAATCTCTAAAAAACCTAAGGATTGTTTTTAATCACGTGAACTAGGATGTTTAATAAAGAGTGGCTCTTATTTATAGATCTACATAATATATCATCATTTTTGCAAAAACTGAAAAATGAACAAAAAGACTTATGTATTTAAATTCTTTTGTTAATAAAAAATGTTCATAACATACAGTCATTTCAGTTTTCAGTAAATATTGTCACTCGTTGCGGCTTTTAACTTAAAAATTTTTGATAACCCAATGTTTGCACTTATGTATGATATATACCTACTCATAATCCTCTGCAAAAATGAATAAAACGGCAAAGCGGTTAATCGTAAAATATTATGACTTGCTTTTCAGAAAGGTAAATATTTTGCTTGCAGGTATTTAATTTAACTGTGTTTTTTTTTTTTTTTACTTTTTGTTACAAAAATATTTTCTCTCTTAATTCTGTGGGCTTTTTTTGTATGTCCTAAATCCTGATGCAACATTATTACAAAGCATCAACCAACCCTTTTTCATAATATAACCAACGGGAGTGCTTATACAATTTAATTAAAACACAAAAACGTATACCCTGTGAAATACGAACATTTTACTGACAAACAGTGGGAAGCTTATACGAATTATTTGGTATTAATTCGGCAAAAATAATTGTTGATTGCAATTTTCTAATAAGGGATTTTTGTTAAACATTGACTATGAATGCAAAAAATCAGAGATTTCATTAGGATACTCGTGTATTTAATTACTTTTTGTAAACCTCGAAAATAATTTCCAGTCAATATAAATTTGAAACAATTACTTGGAGTTGAACATTTCTCGTTTTTAGCTTCTGCTTTAAATCTCAAATTGCTAACTTGTAGGAAAATACTAAGAATTATCTTAATCTCTAAAAAACCTAAGGATTGTTTTTAATCACGTGAACTAGGATGTTTAAAAAAGAGTGAAACAAAATTTACTAATGATCTGAATTAGTCGCCATTTGTGTTGTAAATTGTTGGCAAACCTAAAAAAACACGATTTGACAGCTAACAGTTTAGGATTAATATGAATGGAGCATTACATGAGAGTTGTTCTCTGAAGCTGACAGTTTAAGGTAAGTAAAAATAAAGGAACAACGTGTTTTCATTGTTGAACAATATTTCAAAAATAATGAAAGTTTGGCGGTCACAGTTTGAAAAGCTACGGGAGTGTCCCATAGTTTAAAAAAAAAAAATAAAATTTTTTTATTTTCGCGTTGACTTTCTTTATATTATTAAAAACATGATAAATAAACTACCCTCTTCAAATTATGTAATTTATTTGCTCTCAAAAATCAGGTTTGCGAACGACTTTATTTCTTTTCGAATTGGATTCTGTTGAGCAAATTTTAAACTGAATGTTTTAACTTGAAAATGTCAAGTTTTTAATTCCTAAAGGTGATTTTCTATATTCAATTTAAGAACTATACACAGTTCCACTGTGAAAATGTTAGCCACTATTTTCTGTGGGGTGTAATTTGTCTATGTAAGCTTATTTTGTACTTTTATAATGATAATAATTACACTATGTTATTAAAGCATAACTTTGTAAATTTTTATGTTTAGCTTAGCTATTTCTATACCTCCTATTTACCTTTAACATACATTATATTATATAACTAATGTATGGAGCAACCTTAATGATTTGTTTTTCTACTTGTTTAGCACTTTGAATAGATAATTTTTCCGGTCTGGCAGCAAAATATTAACACAAAACAGGTGTACCTACTTAAATAGTCCAGTTTATTAACGCTTTTACCTTGCAACACAGTTTCCAGTTACATTGTAGGTAAATGGATTCGATAATCCCAATTTTTAATGCAGCTTTCTTTTAAAACCTCATGGAGTTCAAATTTTACGAAAGATAATATTTAACTAACTGTTGAACAAGATGATATGTCTCGAGTAAAAGAGAAGTGAAAAATTGTATAACTCAATTTTTTTTTGTCATCGGAGTCAAAACCTTTTATTTAAGTTAAGATACATTTCAATCATAAACATTGACTAAAACAATACAAACAATAGCGCAAAATTTTAAACGACGTACGTTAAAGCATTTCTATCATATACAAAAAATGATTTAGCAACATACTAAATCGTTTAAAATTTTACGCCAATAATAATATTGAATAAGTTATAGGGACATAAGTAGTTTCGCGTTACTCAAAACGTTTGCGAGTAACATATTTCATGAAAAAGATTCAAAACCTGCTAATTGAAATATCTATATATACATTGATGGAATTTTTAAAATTTTAAAGTTTAGCTTGGTTTTTGAATAGTATAATAATTTTTGAAAAAAAAAAATTTAAAGCTTTGGAGAGGTTTTTTTAAAAAATAGTACCTATTTTATATAAAAATTTTGAAAAAATTAAAAAAAAAAAATGGTACGCAATTGTTTAGCTTTTATTAATGCGGAGTCAAAAAATTAATTACAAAAATATATCATCTACCCATTTCAAACATTTATCAGCAATGAAAACACGTTGTTCCTTTTTTTTTCAAAAAATAAATTGGAAATTTTTTTTATCAATAATTTATTCTTTTGAACATCTTGGTATGCAATATTATTTGAACTTATTTGAAGCTTTTGTGCAAAAAAATTCTTTAAAATGAGTTTATCTTATAATAATAACGAAGGTGAAGACATTTAGAAAACTACTTCTGTTTTAGTGGAGCGATTGAATATTATTCAATTAATAAGTTCAAGTGACCTCTACTCCAAAGATTGCGTTTCGCCCAGGTACGACAGTTGGGCTCATCAGTTAGATGCTGTCATACCCTTCTAGTAGAGGTCACTTGAACTTATTAATTTAACTAATAATGAGATAGTCGAAAATCAAAAATGGTTCTACATAT